>OZ017739.1:357313700-357913700 GCA_963969285.1 Odontomyia ornata | reverse complement strand
CCCTTTGGTTCTCGTCAACCATTTTGGCAAGGTGTTTATTGAGCGTGCCGTTGAAACGTTCGACCATTCCATCGGATTGGGGATGCAGCGGTGTTGTCCTCGTTTTCCGTATTCCGAGCAGCTCGCACATCTCGCCAAAAACTAGTGACTCAAAGTTTCGGCCTTGATCCGAATGTAGTTCACAAGGCACGCCGTACCTACTGATCCAATTTAACACTAGCTGTTCAGCTACAGTAGTTGCTTCCTGGTTGGGAATGGGGTAGACCTCAGGCCACTTGCTGAAATAATCGGCTACAACCAGCATATATCGATTTCCCCAATCGGATTCAGGAAAGGGTCCTGCGATGTCAACAGCAATCCTTTCGAATGGCACGCCTACGTTATAGGCTTGCATTTGTCCTCTCAGTCGTCGCTTTGGGCCTTTGACGGAAGCGCAAATTGTGCATCTGCGACACCAGTCCTCTACGTCTTCTCGAGCGTGGAGCCAGTAGAACCCTTCCCGCAATTTCGCTAAGGTCTTGTTAACACCAAGGTGGCCTCCCGAGGATCCTTCATGCATTTCTTTAACCACATCGTGGATTCAGCTTTTGGGTAGTATAGTTTGCATCCTATAGGAGCTGCCATCCACCGTTTCCCATTTCCGCTTGAGTATGCCACACTCCACCTGAAGGGAGTTCCATTGTTCCCAATAGCTTTTCAGGGTTGCGCCATGCGTTGAAATGTCTTTCCACTCAGGTCGCCCAGTCGTCTCCTTCCATACGAGCAATGGTCCGATGTCTTCATCGGCTAGCTGGGCATTTCGAATCTCCTCCGATGACCAACCTTCATCGAATTCGGCCGTTATCAGTCGCAGATCAACGGGCGGTTCCTTTTCCTCAATCCGTCGGCAATGCTTGCAGTTAGCTGGACATGGGCGACGAGATAGGGCGTCAGCATTTCCATGAACTCCGCTTTTTCGATGAACAATTTCGTAGTCGTATGACTGCAATCTTTCGATCCATCTCGCAACTTGTCCCTCGGGGTTTTTGAAGTTAAGTAGCCATCTCAACGATGCATGTTCCGTTCGAAGAACAAATTTCTGGCCATATAGGTACTTGTGGAACTGCTTGGTGGCCTCTATTATAGCCAATAGCTCCTTCCTGGTCACACAGTAGTTCCTCTCACTTTTTGAAAGAACTCGACTGTAATACGAGAGGACTCTTTCTTCGCCATTGATCTGCTGGGAGAGTACAGCTTCAATACCGCCGTTGCTTGCATCAGTGTCAACTACAAACATTTTTCCGGGTTTCGGATACGCCAGTACGGGTGGTTCACATAGCTTTTCCTTCAGGGTCTCAAAGGCTGCCTGGCATTGTTCATTCCAGGCATACGGACGATTTTTCTCGGTTAGCTGATGGAGACACTTAGCTATCTTGGCAAAGTCTTTGACGAATCTTCGATAGTAGGTTGCCAGACCCAGGAAACTTCGTAGTTGGCGCTTGTTGTTTGGTGTTGGCCAGCTTTTCACGGCTTCAATTTTCTCAGGGTCTGTTTTGACCCCTTCTGCTTATACGACATGTCCCAGGTATTTTACTTCAGCTGCGAAAAGGGTACACTTGTCGGGACTAAGTTTCAAATTCACCAGTCGCAGTTGGGAGAAAACCTCTTCTAAGTTCCGCACATGCTCTTCGAACGTTCTCCCGATGACGATGATGTCATCTAGGTACACCAAGCAGGTTTTCCAGGTTAGAC
The DNA here is from genome assembly GCA_963969285.1 of Odontomyia ornata. Lineage (NCBI taxonomy): Eukaryota > Metazoa > Arthropoda > Insecta > Diptera > Stratiomyidae > Odontomyia > Odontomyia ornata. The sequence continues at coordinate 357,911,969 of OZ017739.1, read as the reverse complement.
CACGTAGCACGTATTCCATCAAGCGTTCGAAAGTGGCTGGAGCATTGCAAAGCCCAAACGGCATCACCACAAATTGCCACAATCCGGTCCCAACTGAAAATGTGGTCTTCTCTCGGTCCTTCTTGTCAATTTCTACCTGCCAGTAGCCACTCTTGAGATCGAGTGTAGAAAACCATTTTGCGTCGGCTAAAGTGTCCATGATGTCATCGATGCGTGGGAGCGGGTAACTATCTTTCTTAGTGACGTCGTTAAGCTGCCTATAGTCGACACAAAAGCGAGTGCTACCATCCTTTTTCTTTACTAGAACTACAGGCGCGGCCCATGGACTTACAGAAGGTTCAATAATGCTTTGTTTTTCCATGTCCGAGATCAGCGCGCTCACTTCTCCTTGTTTGGCTATAGGGAGACGTCTTGGTGCTTGTCGAATCGGTTTGGCTCCCTGTGTATCTATGACGTGAGTTACCAAATTCGTTCGGCCTTGGTCATCCGGGCTTGTTGAGAAGATGTCACTGTACTTGGTGACCAGATCAGAGGCTCGCTTGAATAGCTGCACCCGCAATTTGACTTGCTTCAATATTGCAGACGTGGATTCCCGGGCTTTGTCTGTGTCTTGCCTCCTTGTCCAATGATGGTTGTGAGTAGCTTCCAAAGAGGTGATGGTGGAAACAGGCTGGCAGCTGCCGATGACTTCTCCCGCTTTGATGCTCGTGGTTGAGTCTGCGGTGTTAAGGACTCTAACCGGCACATATCCGTTCCTTAAAGATCTTACAAGGCTTCGTCCTACAATCAAACTGCGCAATGTGGATGTCTTCGTTGGCTCTATCAGATAAGATCAGTGGTCTCCAGAATCACCATCAAGCTTGGCCCATACAATGCTTTCGGAAGAATTTTACATCAGTGTCAGTACATACCACTACATTCATCTTGGGGATTTGGAAGCTGGGATCCTCCATCAGTACTTCGACATTCTGCCATTTCAATACACGTTGGCCCAAGTCCAATGTGATTCCATGTGGTCGCAGAAAATCCATTCCGAGAATGCAGTCATCCATAATGTTCGCGACCAGAAAATTATGTCGGAACACACGGTCTCCCAACTGTATCTGGAGGTTGACCTCTCCATGAACAGGTGCAGTTTCTCCCGTAGCTGTCCGTAGTGAGGAAATTCTGCCCTTGTGAAGTTGTTGCTGTCTAACTAGGTCTGGTTGGATAATCGATCGGGTTGCACCAGTGTCGATTGTTATGGTGCAGTGTTCTCCGTCAATTTGACCCGGAAGGCATAAGTCCGCTTCTCCACGATGTAGTCTTGACACGATGATGGTGGTGCTGGGGACGTTGATCCTCCTAGCCAACCTCTGCCCCACGAAGTTGGCTCTTACATGTTTCCCGACCCCTCTGTTTGAAGGGCTTCCATTCTGGGCTCCTGACTCGGTCTGGATCTCCTTCTAGCTGCACACCCTGGACAAAATCTCGGTTTTCTTCGCTTCTTGCAGTCTCTTTGCAGGTGCCCCTTCTCTCCGCAATTCCAGCATCTAGGCGCACCATTTACATGCGGGTCTCGCTCAATTTCTATGCGCTCACACCTGCACTCGTCTGTCACTACCTCACGCACCCGGGCAGTGGTACGAGTCACATTTTTCGCTGCCTCAAAGTTCAGACTATAAGCCAATGCGTCCTTAACCGTTTGCTTTTGAGCAAAACGCACGGCTTGTTGTAATTCCGGGTCCTTTAGTGCGCTGATGAATGCTTCCGTCGCTGCATCATCTCGATGTTCTGGGTCGTAGGCTGGATAAGCCAAAAGTGCCAGTCGCTCAATGTCTTGGGCTAGCTGCTGTAGGGTTTCGCCAGACTTCTGCATTCGATGCCTTAGCTGTGACCGATAAATCTGCTTTAGATGATCGTCTCTATAACGCATGTCGAGCGCATTCATTATAGCATTCGGGTTTGAGTGCAATTCAACGGGGATCGTCTGCAACAGCTCGGCAGCTGGGCCTCTTAGAGCAAGAATCAATGCAGTTGCTCGTTCCTGCTCATTCGAGTGATTTATGCGAGCGGCTGCTTCGAACTTGGTTTTGTAAATAGTCCAGACCGTTTGCCCATCGAATATTGCTGCTTGCACATTTCTAGATGAGCTTTGCGCTGCGGTTCTAATTGGGGCTGGTGAGGTGGTTACTACTGCCTTCGCTGCTTGGAAGTCCTTTTTCACTTTTTCCATCTCATGGTTGACCGGGCTAATCTCAACGTTGATTCTCTCCTCGACGCATTTAATTTGGCTGTTGAGACTACTGAGCTCCGCTTTTATTTCGGTTGCCTGTTTTTCCAGCTTCTGTGCGATGTCTGCCTTGATTTCGAACGCTTGTTGGTCTAGCTTCGCTGATTGTTCATTTAGCTTCACAGCTAAACTGGATGTCTGTTCATTTAGCTTCACAGCTAAACTGGATGTCTGTTCATTTAGCTGCGCTGATTGTTCGCTTAGCTTCGCTGATTGTTCATTTAACTTCGCTGTTAAATTGGATGACTGTTGTCGCTGCTCTTGCTGCATCAGCATCAACATTTGCATCAGCGCATTTTCTGGTTCCTTTGGTTTTGGTGTTTCGGCTTCACCACCTTCTCCGCCTTTTTCTGCATCTGAGAGCTCACCCAAATCCAGATTCACGCCTTCCGACTCGATCGCATCACGCAAGCATGCAATCAGTATGGCCTTTGTACCTTGTGTAGCCAGATTTCGTTGTTCCAACTCCTCTTTGAGCTCCGATATGCTCAATTGATTCATTTTAAGATGTAAATTTCCTGGCATTTTTATTGTTTCGGCTGTTTTTCCACGTTAATTTTCACTATTGTGCACTTTAAAATTGTTTAAACGTTTTCACTTCCAAAATTTTAATCTCACTTCTCGACACCACTGTCGCGTGTTATTGGTTCGCGGCCTATAATTTTAATGTTCCGGGAAAGTGAAAACGCAATGTCTTTTAATTTAAGTTAAAAGAGTTTATTTAATTAAATAAAATGCACAATAATCAGTTAACACTTTCACTAAATTCAATTTTCACTTAATTTTTAAATCTAACACTTGTCCACAAATTTCTTATCGCGATTGTCTTCTAAATCACTTCACTATTACGAAAATCACTTTTCTACTACTCGAATAATATCGCTTCCCACACACAATCGCAGTTCTTATCGCGGTCGAATGAATGAACCCCCCATTCATTCAGCTCGCCTTTATATAGGGTCTCTACCTATTCACCCATTTCTCGTACGTTGGCGAATGTTCTACCGAGAGGTACCTGGTAGATTCGAGCAAATTAATGAATGGAGTGACGTCACTTGCAGATGTTGATCATGCTTGTTGGGTTCTCGTGGGTTCGAGTAAATTCATTTGTTGACGTTCTTAATGATTATGAAAACAATTGCGACAGTAGCTCGCAGAATTATTTGTACATGTAATTATTTGTACATGTAACAATATATATATATATATATATATATATATATATATATATATATATATATATATATATATATATATATATATATATATATATCTATATATATATATATATATATATATATATATATATATATATATATTTATATATATATATTTATATATATATATATATATATATATATATATATATATATATATATATATATGACATATGTATGTATATATGTAAACAAAAAGTTCACTCCGCAATCAATCTCATGAAATTTACTTAAAAATATCCTTCTTAACCGCATCATTCGTTCACGTTTATTCGATACCCATCGCCTTCGTTTTCAGTTAACTATGGCACCTAATTTTCATGAAAGTTTCAAGAAAATCATACCTTCAATGAAAACTTGGCTATGCATTTTAATCTTAATCTGTAGAGTTATTATCAATTATAGCAGGAAACATATCTCTTTTTAGGTTGCGGTTGTCGCCGGTTTTTAGTAGGGTAATCACTAATTTTAGATTTTTGGGCATATGTTGTAATGTACATATAATATTAACTGGAAAGTAACGAGTCAACTCTATAATTTGCAATCACTCAATCCTTATTATTGCTTCGGGGAGTTTTATAATCCTATATGTAACGTTTACGTCTAAGGATGGAAGAAGGATCCTATACCAAGCTCATTGGTAAGCAAAGAATGAATGCGGAAGAGAAAAGCATTCTGAAATGTTCCCTTTAACTATTGTTGAATTATGCCACATTAGAATTAATTTATTGGTTATTTCCGGTACAAATGATGGACTAAAATGTACCGTTTATGTAGAAAATTAAGGATACTGATCATTTTTATCATCCGTCCTCAAAGGACTCGGTATCTCCAACAAATCCTTGCAGAGTACTAATTAGCTCTTTTCGTACGAAATATCATTTAAATTCTATTTCTCGACATCAATGTAACATATTTAACTGTTAATATCTACAGAGCCGCTGGAAGGATCTGTCCTTCATTTGAAACCTCTACAATCAAAATCCTTACACGCGTCGATAATTTATGCTGAAAAATCGGGATGAAAGTCGGAAGTTTTTAGTTTTAACGGTAAAAGTCCTTTACCGTTACCTGAGTTTTTTATCCTTTTTATGCGACCTAACAGGAAGAAAAATGTATCATTTGCTAAAAACAGGACACTCCTATCTATCTTCGTTTAAAAGTTATGCGTGAACATACAAAAATAAAATATACGTGATGAATCTATAACCTTCTTTCCTTTGGAAGTCGGTTAAAAATGTACTGTTTATGCAGAAAATTAAGGATACTCATCATTTTTACCATCCGTCACCAAAGGACTCAGTATCTCCATTAAATCCTTGAAGAGTGCCAACTAATTGGCACTTTTCGTGCGAAATGTTATTTGAATTCAATTTCTCGACATCAACGTATCATATTGAACTTTAAATATCTACAGAGACCTTGAAAGGATTAAAATTATGTTGCGATACATTTCAGATCAATATGTTTTCCTTCATTTGAAATCGTACAATCAAAATCCTTGCACCCATCGATCAGTTATGCTGAAAAATCGGGGTGAAAGTCGGAAATTTTTTGGTTTTAACGGTAAGAGCCCTTTACCGTTACTTGCATTTCTTATCCTTTAAACGGGACCTAACTGGAAGAAAGACGTACCATTTGACAAAAACAGGACCCTTCTATCTATCTCCGTTTAAAAGTTATGCGTGAACATACAAAAAAAAAGCAAAAAAAAAATATACGGAATGAATTGATAACCTTTTTTCTTTTGGAAGTCGGTTAATAAGTGTCCGTGCCCTGATGGCAAGAGTTTCGTTGTAAAGGGGATTTTTGTACATTGAATTATTAGTGTTTTGGTGGAGGCCAATGTGATATTCTCCAATAAGAGTGGTATCTGTCCGAAAGAAGTGTCTGTTAAGAGAAGTTTTACTGCCTTACAATCTTCGAATCATTTGATTGTATAATGCATACAGCAGGCATGCATAGTGCAATCTAAGATTAATTTAGCTATACTGCGACGTTCTTGCAAAAATAAATATTGCGCTTAACTGCAACAAACAATTAGGTTTTAAACAAATTAAAATAATAAGATAGCACATCGCAAAAAGATATATAGCAAACAATCTTTTTCGGTTAAAATCGTTTTATTAATAAATTACCTATTGTACAAAGAAAATAACAGTCATCCGGACAACGTTTGTATTGTACTATCGAGAACTTGCTTCATATTCTGAAATAAACAAATAACATTACTCAAATGTGTTCTTTATGCTGGATATCTATGGAACTGCAATTTTTCTCTTCCTAATTGTACCCAAGGCTAATTTTGAACTCAAAGCTTTCAGTTAATTTTTATTTTAAAAGTGCTTCTGCTGAATAAAATTTTCAGAATAATCGACCTACATTCATACCTCTTCAATGTTTGATGGGATATTCACTTTCAGATGATTGCATGCGGATGTTTCAATCAACGGATGTAACCAGCCTACCAGAAAGCTTAATCCAAGCACTTCAACACGGACATCGCTGCAAAGAGTGCGATATTATTTAGATTTCATTGTTCAATGTCCTTTGTGGGGAACATTCATACTCACTGTACAAACACTGCCAGTTCGTATCCCGCCAATTTATATTTAGTCGCGCTTTTATCATCCTCGATTACAATAAATTTAATAAACATTGAGCTATCAACTACAGTTGAAACGACTTCGCCTGAATTTTCAATATGCCAAACTTTTGCGATGAATTGTTTCAGATGGGCCTGAAAGAATCAAATTTAATTTGGAGACATAAAAGCGTTGAAAACGAAAAATTCTAAATTACCGAGAGATTTGTGAATTCTAGAAATCCAATAAATTCAATTGAATCTTTTCTTACGAGACTAAAGCTGGATTTTCGCCGAACTGCTGAAAGAGTTTTGGCTTTGCCATCGTTAAGCTCTAAGCTTCCTGCGACAGTGATGTCCCCTAAAAGCACAAGATTGAATAAATCTTTCCACCTTCATGATTATTTCTAATACTACCGAGATTTTTTGTGAAATTTCTTGTGAAGTTGGGTAAGTCGAATTCCCAAAAGCCTGTTTGGTCTAATTCTAACCGAAGTATTCCCAGGAGATTGTCAACAAATTTGTTGGTTGTTAGTTCATTTTCCTGAATAAATGCCCTGGATATAAAATTTGTTAGTGGGTTGGTATATTGATGTGAGCTTTCTTATATATTTTCTATACTCTCTTGCCTGTATTTTTTCACTATTTCCTCATTATTTCCAAAAATTTGTTTCATCGACCTATTTTTCAATATTCTATCGACATTTTCGCGTAAATTGTACTGAAGTTTCCATTGTATATCATTTTGTAGGCGACTTTTGATACGTTTACCTGCAATTAAAAGAATTTCTTATATTGATTGTGAAGAATAAGTTAAATTTGCATCTTGTTATCAGTTAATAAAATGTGAAAGTACTAAAATTTGGTGGGGATACAAAGAAATACAATGTGGTTCTTGGGAAGCATTGCCATAACATATGGTCCTATGCTCGTAAATCTATCAAATGCTCAAAAGTTTGATGATGATTATGTGCCAATTTAGTAAAGTATAAAATGAGAAATTATAAGCAAAATAATTAATCTAAAAAATTATCAACGACTTTTAGGAGAAAATAAGAAAACCTACGTCAAAACGTCCCATAAAGAATTAAATCATATTTTTGGAATCAGTGCCAAATTAGCTTCTGTGCGTTTTAGTTTCAATTGATTGCGAGCCACTTTTTCAAAACGAGGAAACTGATTGGCACCAATTTCAAAAAATTTTTTTCACCCTTTTTATAATGTTTTGAAGTCCTTCTTCCTTATTTTTTCTTGAAAATTTTTTATTTTATGAGTTTTAGTGACAACATTGGCCTACAAGAGTAATTCAACCTTGATTCACGTTGAATAAATAATGATTTTCTCCATAAAGTGTGAACGTAGTTTTCCAATTGCTATAAACAATGGTGTTGTATAACCAGTATACCATATGTATACTCGCACGAATCGATAGCTTGATATGATGTGTATCCTATATACACATCAAGGTTCCCAAAGAGACAGATATTATATCACTGTTTGACACTTACATACTACTTTATACTTGACAACCAGATCAGTAAAAAGATGCATGACTTAATTTTTATTTCGTTTTTTGTTAGATTATAACGGGTGGTCTAACAAAAACGCACGATGTTAATTGTAAATAAATTAAAAAGTTTTCGGAGAAATACGTTAGTATTTTTTTTTATAATAGAAGAATCGATGACAATTATGCGTGAAACAAAATATCATCCCACTGCTCCCCACGTCTACGGTGGCATACTTCTATCCGATGGTCCATGTTTTCAATGACTCTGAGACATAATTGAGGTTCAATGTCGTTAATGTGCTGAATTATCCCATCCTTTAGCTCTTGAATTGTTCTAGGCTTATTGAGGTACACTTTCGCTTTTAAATATTTCCAGAGAAATAAGTCCAACGGTGGCTAATTAACATCGCCACAACGTGAGATAACACAGCCATTGAATTTCTCGCGCAAAAGAGCCATTGTTTCATTGGCTGTATGGGAAATGGCACCATCCTGTTGAAACCACATAACTGCTTGGCCGTCCTCATTTTTGAAGAAGAACGGCCCGATGACGCCCCAGCTCATAAACCGCACCAGACAGTCAGTCTTTGTGGATGCATCGGCATTTCAACAATCACTCGTGGATTCTTATTTGCCCAAATGCGGCAATTCTGCTTGTTACTGAGGTGAAAGTATTCCTCATCGCTGAAGATGATTTTCTTTGCAAGGTCACCATTCACTTCTGTCTGTTCAATCAACCATGCTGCGTATTGCCAACGCTTGAAATGGTCAGGTGGCTCCAGTTATTGAGTCAATTGAACCTTGTTAGTGCGTAAATTCGTAATCTGTGTGGTCTAGTAGTTAGAGCATGAGACTCATAAGCCGAAGGTTTCAGGTTCAAATCTCGTTGGTGAACAACGTGATTTAGTTGAGGGGATTTTTCAGACAGACTACGAGTGTTCACTCAGTGGTGATATGTACTGATTTAATCAGATCATATCATAGCTGAGCAAATACACGGGAGTATGGTCCCGACCAAACTCACTTTCGAAAAAATCAATACGCAAATGAGATACTCTAATTATCTTAAAGCGAAGGCCCGAGAGGGGCTGTAGTGCTAAAAAGAAAGTGTGTAAATTCAAATCTTTATGCAAAATTTGCATCAGTGATGTTCGTGAGATGTTCAATTGTTGGGCAAGATGACGAGTCAAGGTTGACGGCTCTTCTGCAACACTATCGCAAAAAACAGCAACGTTTTCTGCAGAACGCACTAGGCGAGCATGCACAGGTAATTTCACATTTTTCGCTGAAATTTGCGCACAATTCTGCTGATAGTGGACACATTTGGTCAATTATGCTGAACAAAAAAAAATACGAAGTGCACGAAATGTATTTTGATTTGAACGCCCATGAAACAAAGAAATGTCAAATTATATTGGGTGAAGAACTTTACGTTAAGGTGTGAGTCACAATTAACATCGTGCATTATGGTTGGACTACCCTTTATAATTACACGTCCAGTTGAATATATAAAGTTAATACCATATTTTAATAATGAATTTTTTCCAAATAATCAATTTATTACAGGAACAATTAATGAGTTTTTCTATTTGCATATATATAAAGTTGGAGCATTAATGGAGCTGTGAAATCTCTGGGATTTATATCTGCTTTAATTATATTTGTTATTTAAAAGAAATAAAGTGTATGATATTACTTGATATCATATTTGAAAAAAACTGCAGGCCCCGGGAGTAATTGCCTTAGGATGCTAGTACTCGGGCTGACGCCTTGAGTATGCAGCTAGTCCAACTACTGGCCCCGCGCGCAAAGCTTTGGTATGTTAATACTCGGACAGACGCCTTGGGTTTCCAGCCGTATTGACAAATTAATCATTTATTCGTTCAACTACAGGCCCCGGGCGTAACTGGATTGGGGTGCTATACTCGGGCAGATGCCTTGAGTACGCGGTTGAACGTATTTTCATTCGCTTAATGGAGAAACACTTCTAGATTTTCCTGCTTGTTTAATTTTCTTTTATAGCACAACTATACTGACTTGATTGCTTACCAAAAAAAAAAATGAAGACAATTTCAATTAGTCCATGATCAAAGTTCAAATGTTATGTTTTTACCGCCATCTCTCTATGACTGGCGCAACGACAAAGCTAAAGCTTACACTCGATTTGCCTAATTACGCATGTGCGTAACCAATTCGTTCCACTGAGGCGGTGCGGTCGATAGCGAAGTCTTGTGTGTATGTTTTAATTTTTAATACAAGTATGGATCCACACCCACTTCTGCTAATGCACGATACCACGGCCGCGCGCACAGATAGTTTGATTACGACTCGAACTTTTCACATATGTTGCCCTTCACAGTACATACAGAGACTGAGTCATTATTGCAGTACGGCTACCATAACAATGGTCAAAAGCACACACTTTACAATTGTTGCCAAGTGAATAGCAATTTTTTAATCTTGAGGCTTGAATTAGCATTGATTTGTAAGAATAATGCAAGCCGTGAACTACTGTCTTCAATCTTGCAGAAAATTTTTGCAGAAGAACTGCTTAAAATGTTCTTCGATATGTTTAAAATTATTAAAATTAAGTAAATTATTGCTAATGGTGGTCAATATGATCAAACTATTCTGCCCATCTAATAGCAAACATATCAGTTTCCCAAAACTATTAACATGGGTAGCACTCTAAGCTGTATTGATTAAATGTGGGCAAATACATAATATAATTAAATTCAAATTCGTCTGAGAAGCTCATACATTCCTGATTCTTCTACCGGTAAATCAATCATACCCACATGATAAATCATTGAAAAAAACTGTACTCATGAGGTCGAGCAACTTTTATCAGAAAGAGTTTTCAAGTGTATTCTTAGTTTTAACCATATGAATAAGCAAATATTGCAAGTAAAATGATAAATTTAATATATAACTCTTATAGATTACCCTAAAATACAGTGATGCTACTGTGTAACAATGTACAGGGTGGCGCAAAATATCCAGCAAACCATAAAGTAGTGAATGCACTACTTGCATTCATTAGAAAATTCATATAAAACCTAACAGAGCTTTAGGATAAAATTCATGTAAATTTGTGAGTCTGCGATTAAATGAAAGAACCGTATTTTAAAATCCGCATTTTGCCTTCACTACGGCAATAACAGTGAAGCTAGTCCAAATAGCACTTCGTTTTCTGGAATTATCCATAGCGACTTTTCTGTTGGGTTCGCAATGTACTCAGTATATTAAAAATCTAGTTTTTTTACTGATTCTGATTTAACATCGGATTTGCTTAGTAAATTGCGTTTAATTTCTCACTGAATTAAAACAGTGGTTTTTTTTCAGAATAAAAACAATAAAAGAAGGCAACTTTTTTTTTATTTACTTACCAATAAAACAATGTCAATTGAACAAATGATTTCTTCAACAAAAAAACCAATCACTATCAAAAACGATGCACTATAATTTGCTTAATTGAAATCAAAGTGTTTGCCATTAAGAACATAAAAATTTTATCTATTAATAAAACACAGAAATTTTTAGATATTGAGTTCAAATTTATTGTGGTTGTAGTGCAAGCCTCCGCCGCAGACGGTCCCAAGGCCGTTTGAGAAAGGAGGAAGGAACCCCTTGTTTCCCTAACCCATAGCTTTCATGATTCCTCATCCCAAACCCCCCAATTAAATGGTAGTAAATGCTTTCGGGGTCGCACATTATGTTTACGGGTTCCCCAATAATGGGACATTAAATACCGAGGAATGCTAATAACTGTAAATGCGTCTACAGCATTGCAACTAAATCCAGCTTATACCCCCTTTGCGGGGACTTAAGGGAGGAAAGGTGAATCTACCGCGCCTGATAACGGAATCAAAGTAATGACCATCCGCCGGAATGGAGGTTGGACAACGGGCTAACTCCCCATCCCTGGAAAAACTTATAAATGATTCGAAACCTGCAGATGGGCTTCAAATGGATTGGACTCACGGCTACGACCTCGCAAATGAAAAAAAGACTTTGGCATTGGGTCCTGGAATGTCACTCAACTACCCTGGCGCTGTTAAGGACCTTTTAAAACAGGCCAGTTAATATATATTTAAAATACTGGCAATCCAGGAAACGAACTGGACTGGAAACGACATTCAAGACATGAGATCACACATAATATTCAAAAGTGGGAAGCCTACTGGAAAACGAAAATTCGGCGTGGCTTTTATTGTGAATCAGGAGTTAAAATCGCACGTTATTGATTTTAAGGCGTTGTGTGAGATCCGTATAAAAGCGGAATTCTTCAAAATCTGGCTGATTAATGTTCAAGCCCCGACTGAAGAAAATGACAAAGGAAACGTTCTACAATCACACGGAAAGACTGGTCAACTCATTGCCTACAAACGCCACAAAAATAATTCTGGGTGATTTCAACGCTAAGGTTGGCAATGAGCTATCTCGTTGGGGAACGACTGGTGGATATAGCCTCCACGATAAAACAAATGACAACGGCCAGCGCCTGATTGACTTTGCATGTAGCAAAATCTAGTTATACATTATCGCATTCATAAAATGGCCTGGGTATCACCGGATGGCAACACACAAAAACAAATCGACCATGAGCTGATCCAACAAAGATGGGCCTCGAGCAGACTTGACGTCCTACATACCAAGGAGCCGATTGTAACTCAGATCATTACTTGATTAAATTAACATATCGATGTCGTATTTCAAAGTCCGGCGCAAGAGGAATGATTGGTTCGATGATGAATGCCAGAATGTGTTAGATAAAAAGAATCAGGCGAATACGTAGGTAGGAAAACCAGGACGAAGAGAAAACACTATGAATATCTCAGAAAAGTAGCGAACACGATAATTAGAACTAAGAAAAGAAAATTCTATGATGAAACCAAGATCAAGAACAGTTGGGCACTATATTTCAAAAATCTCCTTAAACCTCCATACAGCTCAAGACCATCGGAGCGAATTTTTAATGAAGTTTGTTCTACCATCAAAGCCCAAAACAATAACAAAGGGCCAGGCATTGATGAGATTCCAGTGGAACTCAGCAAATATCATGGCAGTGGTGTTCATCAAGCTATTTACAAAGTCATCCAGCACGTTTGGCAATAAGAACATATGCTGAAAGAGTGGAGCCAATCAATTATTTTCCCTATCCACAAAAAAAGTGACAAGCTACAATGCGAAAACTATAGAGGCATATCACTACTTTATACGGAGTACAAAATATTTTCTAAAATTTTAAGAAATAAATTCGGACTATACGCCAACAATATTATTGGAGAGTATCAAGGGGGTTTTAGACAAATTGTTCACCGTCAAGCAGGTACTGGAAAAATGCTGGAAGTTCAGCATAGGCGTACACCAAATTTTCATTGACTTTAAGCAAGCAAACGACAGTATTGATCGTAATGTACTTTACTGAATAATGCTTTGCTTTGGTACACCAGCCAAATTTGTCCGTCTTACAAAAACGACCATGATGTCGATGACCTCCCAAGTCCACATCAATAACCAACTCACCGATACTTTTCACACAAATATCGGACTAAAGCAGTGAGATGGGCCCCATTGCTATTCAATTTGGCTCTGGAGTACGTCATAAGGAATTCCTGTCGATACGTGAGGTACTTTAGAATACAAGTCGAGCCAAGTGGTAGTCTATGCGGATGACATTAACATTTTGTCACGATTATTAACAACTACCAAAGAACTTTTCCTGAAACTCGACAGCGAAGCAAAACTAGTAGGGCTACAAATCAATGAAAATAAAATCTTCAATTAGTACCAAATCACATGACGCAGTCAAGGAAAAAACCTCAAATGCACAAAATATCACACTTGGCGGATACAACATTGAAAATGTTAGAGACTTTGTGTATTTAGGTGCCAAAATAATGAAAACCGGTATTGAAAGGGACAAAATACGGCAAAGAATACAGCTCGCAAAGAAAATATTCTATTCAGTTTTGGCGATCTTGAATACCAGCTGCATACATACATTTAAACAAAACTCCACGTACACAAATCTATGATAAGACCTGTGTTATGCTAGGGGTGTGAAACATGGACCCTAAACCAAGCATTCGGAAATATATTGAACACTTTTGAGCGATGGTTCCTGAGGCGAATAATCGTAGCAAAGTGTAATAATCGAGCAGTCACACAAGCAAACTTTTTAACATGGGAACATTGATTTAGTGCACTCCAACGGGGTATTACATTACCAAAAGCAATCTAACTAGGCTGAGTGAGCAGTTGATGGATTGACCGTGTATACGGGAGTCGAAAGAAAGACGAGGTTGGGATAGATCGTGGAGTTTTACTTAGGCAGTGACGCGACGTTGACGTGAAGCACGACTGCGATATAATATGTTTTTTTTTCTTCCCATTAAACTCTCAAGTAAAAACATCATAAAATGCATTCATATAAATACAGTGAAGAATGCATTCGTTTTCTTAAAATTGTTTCCTTCATTCGAGCCATATTCTAGCGATCGATAACACATTAAAATCATATTTAACGGATTATTCATCGATTAATTTTAGCGGACCACGGCATCGGATTAACCCGTTTCCATTATCGAAAAAGATCAATAATCGCTTCATTATTTGGGATGGTGATATAACGCTATTGCAAGTTGATGCTATTACGAATACAAAAAATGAAATATTGACAGAACGAGATAGTATATCGGATCGTATATTCGGACGTGCCGGCTCGCGACTGAAATAAAAAATTCAAGGCGAGATTGCAGAACAGGTGAAGGCCTAGATTTAGTGAAAAATACGAAACAGCTGTCGAACATACAGTGTATTCCTGCTATAGAAACGTGATGTACAAAGCAAAAGATTTAAATTTAAAAACAATAGCTTTATATGCAATAAGTGCTACTCAACGAAATTTTCCATCGGGCTTAGAAGCGCATATAGCATTACGTACTATACGGTAATTCTTAGAGCAATCAAAAACGGAAATCGTGATACTGTGGTTAGAGCCACATCAACGGGGTATTTATGAGGTGCTAACATCACTCTACTTTCCTAGAAATCGTTTAGAACAAAGAAGTGCGCTTTCGCAATTGCCAAAATATATTGGTGGAATAAACGGTGAACTGCAATATACAGATCGTCAAATACTTGTATCATTCATAATCCACATCATTCAATCACAATGTTTGGTGATCGTTTTCATTTGCATCTTGCAACAACATTTTTTTTTGACTTGATATATGTCGGGATTTAGTAGACGAATGTTGTACGAGCAGATTTTATTGCATGAGGAGACCGACCACTTTGCTCCGGCTAATCGATGTCCCGTTGTCGTTTCGTCATCTTCAATGCGAAAGAATAGTTCTTTGAAACGCCGATCAGTGTCCGGAAGAGATTCTACATCAACCAAGAGTGTTTTGCATCGGAAATGCTTAAAGGAATTTGATGAGTTATATTGTCGGCATGGTTGATTGCACTGCAGCTAATTTTCGCGTCCATCATGAGAATGCAAGGAAGGCTTCATGGGTGAAACGTTTTTCGATGATGGTATTATTGCCAAATTAATTGTCTTAACTTCTTTCTTAAAAATAACTTGGAAGATAGCTAATATTTTTGTCCCTAAAAATCTTCAAGTAGTACCAATAGTTTTTTTGCACTCATAAAACAATTATAACAAACAAATGACGCTATAACTTTTATAGTTTTTTGTAATTTGTATAAAATCTAAAGCAACAAATGAAAACAAACAACAGTTATGTAATCCTAATATCGTAATATTAGAACTTAATATCTGGCCAAATCAAAAAAATACCCCAGTTTCAAACAAATAAGTTTATATTTTCTTTTGTTCAATTTTTAATTGATAGAATGAAATTTTATTATTACATTCTGCTATAGTACCTACACAATCTATTATAAATTAAAGCGTAAAAATATGCATGACGAAGAAAATTTATTTATGCAAAAAAAAAAAACACTTGGTGCTTAAGGGAACACGACATTCGTTTTAAGAAACTATTATTAAAACATAATTATATTTTTGAGTTTACACTGATAATATAACAAATTTATACTTTAACACCGTGAAAAGCAAAAAAGGAAGTTTATTAATTTTTCTAATCTAATCAATTGTTTTAGACCAATTGAAACAATGTTTATAATAAGCTCTGCTTCAACAAAACACAACTTCCGTTATTATCCAAATAATCACTAATTGTGTTGTACATAGTATCCAATTGACGATAGAGTCAAAGACATTTAAATATAAGAGTTAATAAATATTTTTTCATACTAAGGTATAAAATAAAGTTATTTGTTAAACTTACACCGACGGTCTTTCCATCTTGTTTGACTTGACCGAATATAGGACCGGCATCGATGCCAGGGTCCTCCACTAGAATGGGCTAGCCATCGGGCGTGCTCCTTCGTTCCTTTTGTTAACAGGGCTCTTGCCAGGTAGAGTGGCCTTTTGTTCGCGTGCCTTTTTATGACATAGGGTTATGTGGTTCCATTGCATAAAGCTATGGCATAAATTGGCTACGTTTGTATTCCTCACCTTTGTATGAGTTTTTCACTCAAATGGGAAATACATGGCCAGGTCTTCGTTTGGATCTTGATCACTCACTCTTATTTGTGGGCCATAAGTCTCGTAGGTAACAACGAAGTCATCTTAAGTCCGTTTGTTTTCTCCAGGCCCAGTTTGTCTTTTGAGTCAGCAATATTCTTTGACCCTAGGCTACCTCCTTCTCGACATTGATCGATATTTCTATGACCCCGGAATTCGTGGATGCGAAATTCTTTTGTAGTGGATCCTTGTGCTGGGGGTAAGAACACACGACACCACAACCCTAGCCTGCCAGCGCATTCACGCGTCCCCGGACAGGGCCAATCTCAGCGGATCCCAACATTCTCTTCGACTGAGGCAGCAGACTATCACTGCAGTCCTTTACGGACATTTACATCTACTTGAATCCACTACAGAAGCTAGACGGGGACTAGTAGCCAACTTAATACAACCATGAGCTGTATGAAATGATTGACAAACCGGAGTTCTCAACGATTTTAAAGCTGCGGAAGCTGCAATGGGCTGGCCATATAAATCGTACGGACGAACAAAGGATACACAAAAAGGTATTTGTTGGGAGAAAAGAAGGCCGGAGACCAGTGGGGTAACCGAAGAAACGCAGGTGTGACTCGGCCGACGAAAACAGGTCATCGCTACACGGATTTCGGAATCGGAGGGCGCGTTCAATGGACTGAGACAGTTGATGGCGCTATTTGCAGGAAGTGAAGGCCCGATAGGGGTTGCAGTGCTAAGAAAAAGAAAAGGAAGTACAAGCATTACGTTTCATGAATGAAACTCGATTTCGTTCATATGACCATCATGAGCCTGTTCACAGCGATCGAATTTTGGACCCAAGCTTTTACCACTCTGGCACACATTTAAACCCAAACATTGGCAATTTTGCATTGGATTTTGTCCTTGAGGTCGTTTAAAGCTGCTGGCTTGTTGGCATAGACCAGTGACTTGATATAGCCTCATAAAATGAAGACCATTTCTCGATATCATAGTACATTCACATAGTATCCACACCTTCCATCTATCCTGTGTTGCACACTTTCTGAATTATCCCAGGGGCCGGTCGGCTGAGCCGGGGCACGTTAGCAGAGCCGTTCCTGTTGTTTTCAAAAAACAAAACAAAAAGCAAATAAAATTTCCGACGCACGTGTTCTTTTATGCATTTCAGAACCTAGGAGTGCTGCCAGACTCTAATAAAAATCTATATGATTGCTTATCATCATAGCACATGTTTATATTTGCGCCAATCCTCGCGCTAACATTTACTTACCTACCCGCTACCGTAGGTTTATGGTCGCTCTTTGGCTTGTGTCCGGATTTTTCGGGAGGGTATATTTAGTGTGGAAACGTTGTGAGTATACTATGCTCGAAATAACAACGTTCACCAAATTTGCCTTTCAATAAATCGATTGTGAGGCTTGCTCTGTTGCTAGTGCCACCGTCTTGTTAAAACTACATATTGTTGATGTCTATTTCATCCGATTCTGGTCACAAATAATCTTTCAACATAACACGATAGAACTTTACATTGACGGGAACATGACGGTAGTTTTCATCCACGAAAAAATACGGCCCAATTACATCTCCGGCATGAAACCCACAACAAACAGTAATTTTTTGCGGATTAAACAGTGTCTCAAGAAGCACATGTCGGTTTGTTGCTGACCAATAATGCATATTTTGCTTATTAACAAAGCCATTGAACCAGAAATGAGCTTCATCGCTGAAGATGATTTTTCGATAAAAGTAATTAATAGTAATTTTTAATAACTTCCAAACGTTGCTGGTTTGCGATAAAAATGTTGACTTTAGCTAACGTTTTGACATTGACAGTTTATTGAAATGCCTTCATATAAAGATACGAAATGTTTATATCTTTAATGTAGAACCCTGTACAAGCTCCCGGCTACCTGTATTTGTGTAGAATTTTGTATAAATTCGACCAAAAACTTATTAAGTATCAGTATTAATTTCACCTTTATATGGCTAGCATTATACAGTTTGCCAAAGTTCTAAATTAAAATTTAAAAAATAAATAAATAATTTTTTATATTATTCGTCCCCAGGATTTTCAACTCAGGTCCAATCGGGACTTTCAAAAACGTCCAAATATATTTCAGGACCAACCCTTCGTAAATTTGGTGTGATTAATTCTGCTCTATCAACGTCAACTTACCTAGGAGTAAATTTTTTGCTACTGTTTTTCCATACACTACATTCCTATCTTCGCCATTCAATTCATCAAGGGAGTTCCGATGTCGGCACACAAGCAGTTTACAGGACATCGGAGTTTTTGAGGCCGATTTGACAGATACCAGTATGCAGTGGACACAACCGTGCCACATAATTTTCCATGCCTGCTGACCACCAAATTGTGTGCTGAAATACAAAAGCTGAACGAATTCCGCTCCTGTAACTGCTATTTTTCTTGGAATCTCTTTGTTCAGAGGAAGTCTAAGTACGATAAGAATCAATATTCTCCATAATTGGTGACCCGAAACACTAGGAACCATGCATCATCATAATTTAAATAAGAAAGGGTAAAGGTAATTGGGTATTTATGCACATATATGAATGGAAGTTGTATATGTACTTATAGAAATTTTAATTATTTCTTAAGCTTTTACCCCATTTTGGTGTCCTAGGTGTCTTTCTTTCCCTTCACAAGCTTCCTTCCTGTTGGAGAGACTTGCCGAAATCATGGTTTAGGAGGGCGAACGATTTTGGTTGAGCTAGCTAAATTTAAGCGTGTACTGGCAATTCTTGACTCATATGCAGTTACTTGTAAGGTTGTTGGTGACCTAAGATTAATAAGAACTGGATGGGCTAAGCTCATATAAAATGCATGATAGAGCATGCGACCGGTTTCTGCTCTCTTCCAAGTGAACAGTCTGTCATTTCCTCCCCGTCTGCCTCTTGCTGGTGACTTTCTTGTTCCAAAAGCTGACTAGGTGTGAACTGACTGTCAAGTTGACTGATGCAAATTGGACGCCAATTTGCAAGTTTCGTCGCGAATTTCATCCGATATTAAAACTGTGGAAAGTATTCGCGATCTAAATTCGTTCCGAGTGTTTAAACATTCGATTGGAGTTTGTGATTCAAGTAACTTTAACGTGTGACACTGTGTAATTAACTTAGAATTTCAAAATGAAATGTGTAGTGCCTTCGTGAAAAAATCATAGTGGAAAAGGATCTTTAGGTGTTTCCTTTCACAAGTGAGTAGTCATTATATTAATGTTTTGCATGTTTTTCATACAATGCTGAAGGTTTTTCAAATAGAAAGCAAATTTTTGGTATTATATGAAAATTTGTTTACATTGAGCAGCAGCCATGTTTTCTTGTGCAATTTGGCTCTCTCTAAGGTTGTACACAAGAGTGTAGCAGTAGGAAAAGTGTATGTCCACTCCAGTATTATTTAATTACTCAATGTTGGTGACACCGTTAGGGATCTTTGAGAGAGAAATCTCTATTCAAAATTAGGAGATTAATTTATCTCTTGTCTTTCATTCAGTCGATTATCAAATTTGCGAGATTTATTGACTAAAATGATATTATGCGATAAGCTACCTTAGCAATAATATAGTAGGAGGGAGGTTAAATTAAGAATTTTAAAAATCTTTGTGGACAAACATGCTGGCTATTTTGCAAACATACAGAGTATTTTGGCTTGCAATTAAGCCGCTCAAAGATCTATTTTCCAAGCGGATAAAATAAGTGAAGTGTTTATACGACTTTCAATTCAATTTTTTGAAATAGACTCGTAGGATTCTTCCATTTGTAATGAGTTGCAAGATTTGAGATTACAAATTGTAGGCCCTTTGTAGAATTTAGTGAAAATTAAATCACGTGAATTTTCTAATTTTCAGCGTTCCAGAAAAAGAGTAATGATGAGTGACATCCTAGTGGAGATTACAGAAAACTGAAGGCATAAACTATTCCATATCGTCGTATTGCCCATCATTCTAATGGGTGTACATTTTTCTCGACTTTGGATTTAGATGAGCCATATCATCAGGTATCGGTTGATCCAAATTATATTCTACAAACTACAATTTGCATTGCTTTTGTTCTTTTTGAGTTTGCTCATATGACGTTTGGTCTTTGTAATTCCACGCAAACTTTCCAGATATTCGTCCACGGGGTTTTAACAAATTTTGAGCATTGTTTTGCATATTTGGATGATGTGTCGATTAGGTCTATATCAAAATCTGAATATTTTGAGCGCTCGAAATAGGTTATTGAAAGGCTTAAGTGGATTGATCTTGTAGTGAATAAGAGGAGTTTCAATAAAGTCCGTGAAGGACTGCAGCGATGTTCTGCTGCCTCGGCAGAGGAAGGTGTTGATTCCTGCCGAGAATGCCCTCGTCCGGAGACGCGTGAATGCGCTGGCAGGCTAGCATTGCGGTGTCGTGGGGCGGGTTCGTTTCCCCGGCACGAGGACTCACTACAAAACATTTCGCATTCACGAATTGCTTGCAGAGTTCAAGAGGACGACCGAAGTCGCAAATCTGTAGATAACCTCCACGAAGGAATTACGACTTGTTGCGAGAACAAGTGCAACCTGACAAGAAAGACTAATTTGGGGTTGACCTCGTCTTTACCCAAATACATTTAGGGCCCACAAATGAAAGAGGGGCAACCGGGTGGTGGTGGAGCCCCTTCATGCCCACCCAACCGGAATAAATCCAATGTTAAATCGTTGAAGCGGCCAGGTATTCCTCTTCTGAGTGGAAAACTCATACAACTTGAATTATATGAACTTTCCCATCAGAAGGGGAGCACCCCGGTGACCAATTTATGTCATAGAATTATACAATTGAATTGCATAACTTTATGCCATAAAAAGGCACTTGGCTTGGGCCACTCAACCCATAAAGCCACCTGAAACAAAAGAAGGAATTAATCTGTACCCGGCGGCTGGCTCATATTTTGGGGTGGAAGCCTGCCACCGTACCGGGTCCTATACCCGATTGGAAAAGACCGGAAGGAAAAAGACCAGTTTTTGTTTAATTCAGCATTTTATTTACAAATCGCATGTTTTTCCAAGAATGTTAACCTGACAATTACTGTAAAGTGATTCGCTTCAAAATGCAAAGCTTCCAAAATTTGCGATAGGACATACATCAAAGCAAAGGACCGCCAAAAATCGGTTGTTTAACACATTGTTAAGCATTCATGTTTCGAGCAAAACAGGTGAGAGCTCATATTACTTATAGTACAACAACACCAAATGCTGCATGTTTATACTATGCTTTTCAGGTTAAAAGGTTTCTCTTAATTATTTAGCAAGTTTTTGAAATACCCGAGTTGCTTTTCAACAGGCAAAGTAAGAAAGATTTATTTTAAGCAAGTTCAGCTAACGAAAACGCGTCCACTAAATTTCTCTGCTTCCAATTAATTTGAAATCAAAACTCAACTGTCGAACGCACTCAAAAAAAAAAACAACTAGGGGTGACAAAATGTGGATCTACGCTGAGCCAACAGCTAATTTACTAAAGACATTTCCTTTTTCGACAGAAAGGAACTTCGAATCTGAGGGAGTGTGGTTATTCGTTACTTTTCTTCTTTATTTCTCTATATAAGATATTTTTCTTACTTCTTCAAAGAATATAATAACTCGATTAGTTTTCCTCTTCCTTTTTTTTTTTTTGTTCTAAAATCTAATATATGTATCTAAATATTTTCTTGTCCTACAGAGATACATCTTGTGTGTGCTTAATTAACCAAACGGATCATGTAGGAAATTAGAGCTACTATACTTGTATATATTAAAATTAATTATTATATAATTTTATTAGATCAAGAAAAGGGACTCACCGCATGTTCCGTCGAGCGCTCGATGGGTGCTGGATACGTCCTGTAAATCTTCGTTTTTGGTTAACTTAAATGCTACAATGTACTTCGATAATGGTCTAAGGCCGAATAATTCACCTATCACTATAAAAGTTCTTTGGCCGAATGCCATTCAAAATTTAGTAATCAAATCACTTGAAACGGGCGCTAGTGTGAATCCGTTTTCATGAATTGTTCGTAATTCTTCTCATCCATAAGTTTATCAATTTCTGAAGTTTCACTGAGCTTCACTTTGAATAACCAGCCTTTTCATAGCACGATGTATTTCTTGACCCTGGGGTATCCTCAACTGATGTGTTCTTCTCTACCACAGTTCCTGACACAGGAGAATATAATTCCCTCGCTAGCGGTGGGTGCAGAACACAAAATCATTTCGATGATTGTGGGGCCAGTTGAATACGCTGCAACACGAGGAACTGTCGATCCGATGCGCTTTGAATGTCAGGAATGGCGAACGTGTTTCCGTTAACCAGCTCGTCCCAGACAATGATCAGTAGAGCGGGGGGGTTGCCGAAGCCTTGAAAACGAACCAAACGCGGCATCCGCTAATTAGTACTGCTCCAGTGCTGGTTCTTCGGACGGATTGAAATCGTCATCGAAATGGGGCTTGGGTATTGTATGTGTACGAGTAGTTATCAATCGCTGTAATCACGGCAGGCCATGGAGTAATTGCGGCTTGTCCTCAATTCAAATGGCGTTGGGTACCCGTATTTATCCTTGCACTATCAACACCGTGATTGCATTGAGAAAGTTTTGGTCAGCTCTAGGTGCACGGCGAATGGTAATAATTAATAAAAAAGTTCACATCACCAGAGTATTCCCCGCAAATTTCAATTGTTGCCTGTTTCGACTCACCAATAAGTTCGTAAACACACTCTCTTATTTTAAAATCTATCACGCGCGCAGATAACAGATATTTGTTCTTCGCACATCACGGATATTTTTATTTTTTTGTTACAAATAGTTTTAGATTAAGTTTATGTTGAATCGTCATTTGAAGTGTTTGCACGTTATGAAAATGATTTAATACACGTGCCTTGTTTCAAATATTAGTGTGCAATATTTTAATTTTGAATGATAATTTTAGTTTAATTTTAGGTAGGGTTGCGTTTGAACCATTAAAAGTTTAATATATTAATAATTGGCCAAGAACTTAATGAACTTGTTATGTCCCGCAAAATAAACAGATACGACATTGTATAACTTGTATAGAATGCTTATCGCCTCCTCAGGATTCACCACTGAATCATTAAAAGCTGGCATTTGACTTTCGTTCAGGGAATCTGATTCCAAGGAATATTCACTTACTCCCGCAAGGTTCCGGAATCCTTCACGTCTTCTCGCTAGATTTGTCCTTGCTAGTTGCCTGATAAGAGGTTTTAGCCTCGTGATGACTTGATCCTTTGCTATCGGAAATAATTGGAAGTGAAGATGTTTCTGTATTTTGTGATTCTCTAGGAGTATCACAACTGCTGGTTGATTGGTAATCGTGGTCCAGCACCGTGCTTTCTACAGATTTCTTTCCCGAAGTACGATTACCGCGCGTTTTGCAATAGTAACTAAGCAGGTTAGGCTTATTTTGCGTAGTAGACAAATGTGCAGCTAAATGATTTGATTGTTGCTGTTCGGTTGCTTTACCGAAGATTTGGTTTGGAGGCTCCTCGTTTTGAGATATTGATGGATTTCCAACGACTGTTGCAGCACTATGTTCCTTTCCAACACGAACGTTATTTACTTGCTTTGATCGATGTTTGCCGTAAGTTGTGGGCTGGGGTACTGAAGTCGTCTGAGGTTCGCGATCGTTTTCTAGAAGCTACACAATCACGTTTGGACGAGTTGGTTTTCTTCTCACTTGAATCCTTCTGGTGAGATTTATCGTGTTCTCGATTAGTGTTATTATCGGTTGGGTTCTGGCGACGTCTCTTGTGACTCGAATGTGTCAATAAATCTTCACAACTTGGCAACGAGTTTTGGTCCGATATCCGTTTTCGTTCAAATCTTTTGGATGCAGGATTTGGTGATTGAGATTTATTCGATCTAATAGATCCACTCGTATGGGTACTATTTTCTAACAGGCGTTGTTGTCGATGTCGCTGTGTTGCCAACGTTACACAAGGAGTCGGTGTTGGCTTCGTTATGTGTCGATTTTGTTCGTAGACTTCGCGAGTTTTTCCCGATGTGGGTTTTTGCTACTATTTTGGTGGCTATTGTAATGTGACTGGCTACTGGAAGCTTTTATATGACAATTTTGTAATTGGATAACTTTCAAAACCAAATTGGCTTGTTCGATCAGAAAATATCTGCTCCGCACTCTACAGCTCAACACCAACTTTCGCATTCGGGCGAACATTCATCACTCCCCGATGCAATCACTAATCAAACGCGAGACAATAATGCACGCTACAGCGACCTGATGACGATTTTCGGTAACTGTTATGTTATACCGCATTAATTACAATAACTTACAACAACGGTGACGGGCGGAAATATTTCCCTGGGATAAATTACAATATCACCATTTTACCGCTCAATTAAGTTTAAATCGCGTTTCAGCACACAGAAACTTGCCGATAATGAACTTTATGACTGATGGTGAAATTAAATCGCGAAAAATTCACTTGACACTGAACTGTACGAAATAATTGTTGAGCTTTAGGTAATCAATTTTCATATGCAGATTATCGTTACCTTGCACTTTAATTATCGCCACGACACCGCTGCTCAACCGCTGTAGTCAGCCGGAAAATCTCGACCCCAGACCATGTTGATGAACTCCTTCTCTCGTGTTTTCCCAAGTTGCCAAAAAAATGGCGGGGCCGAGCCATCGAGCAACGACACAACAATGGAAAATCGCGCAAAGTTTCGTTGAATAGTGCCATCTATGAGTGAACCCGTGATGGTGATAATGCACACTCGTTTCGGTGGTTTTTAAAATTCAAAATCGTCTTTTTGTAGATTCGATTAAGTTTTCAATTGAACGCAATTTATGTTGATAATTATTAGGCGTAATTAAGGGGGAAATAAATCGAAAGAATAAGACAGGCACGCGTTAATTACCGACAAACAAAACAATTTTTAATTAATATTATGGTTGGATTGTGTAAAATTTGACAAATTTTGTGGGGTTTAAATGATACAATGATTTTATCGTTCATTTAATTTAAAAGATTAAATGATACAATGATTTTAGCGTTCATATAATTAAAAGGGTTAACCATTTCGTTCTAAGCATTTGTATACCGCGTTACACCGCAATTCGTTAAATTATCTTCAAAAGATATTGTAATAAGATACTACACATTCGAAATTTTTAAACATTTTTAGAATTTTGTTTCCCGGGTGTTAAGTACAAAAGAAATTTTTCCACTTATTTTTCCTGCGAAAAAAGAAAAAACGAGTGTTGCGATGGGGAAGGTGACTGAATCGACTGAATCCTTATTAAATTGCGTTCGTGCTGTGTGCCTGTGTCAGCGCTGCTTCTAGAGCCATAGTTCTTAGATTACTACAATCTTTTTATCAATATTGATAAATGGCAAATTTTTTCAAACTCAAATGGATTTTTTGAGACACTTGACCTCTATAGAAGGAATGAAGTTTTCAACAGATAAGTGCTAAGCTATTAAAGATATTAAGCTACCAAATTCAATTCAAGAGCTTAGGTGTTAGCCAAGCAAACAAAGTAGTGAAAAGCCTGCAACGTGGTTATCAGTCCAAAACCATGCTCTGCCGTAATGACTTTGACCATTATATCGCTGATGAAACTAAGATTAAGAAAAGATGGGCTTCATGTTTCAATAACTTCCTTAATACTCCACACAGCTCCAGTACATCTGAGGCTAAAGATGTTTCCGGAGAGCTTTTATTGGTCCCACCAACTCTGGATGAAGTCTGCTCTACCATTAAAGCCTAAAAGAATAATAAAGCGATGGGCATCGATGAAACTTCAGTAGAGTTAATCAAATATGGTAGTAGCAGAGTTCATAAAGCTATTCAAAAAGTCATTCAGCGTATTTAACAACCAGAATATACGCCGAAAAAGTAGAGCTAATCAATTATATTCACTATCCACAAAAAAGGTGGGAAAATTATAGGGGCATATCACTACTTTTCGCGGCGTACAAAATATTTTCAAAGATCACAGAAAATAAAATCGGCTCATACGCTAACAGTATTATTGAGGAGTATCAAGGTGGTTTTAGAGCGAGCAGAACGACGATAGACCAATTGTTCACAGTCAAGCAGGTACTTGAGAAATGCTGAGAGTTCAATGTAGACGTACACCAAATTTTTGTTGACTTTAAGCAAGCATATGACAGTATTGATCGTAACGTACTGTACCAAATAATGCTTCGCTTTGGTATCCCAACCAAATTAGTTCGTCTTACTGAAATGACAATGACGTCGACGACTTTTCAAGTCCGCATCAATAACCAACTCAAGCAGGTAGATGGGCTGACCCATTGCTTTTCAATTTTGCTCTGGAGTACGTCATAAGAAAGCTACCGGTCGATACATATTTTGTCATGGTCATAAATAACTGCCAAGGCACTCTTTGTGAAACTCGACCGCGAAGCAAAACTAGTAGGGCTACAAATTAATGAGAATAAAACAAAGCTCTTGACGCAGTCGAGGAAAAATACCTCAAGTACACAAAAGATTACACTTGGCGAATGCAATATCAAAAATGTTGGCGAATTTGTATATTTAAGCCCTTAAAAAAATGAGAGCTGGTAATGAAAGAGAAAAGGTACGACGAAGAATACAGCTCGAAAATATAACATTTTTTCAGTTTTGACGATCTTGAAGATAAGCTGCATACACAGGAAAACAAAGCTCTAAGTGTGCAAATCTGTGATAAGACCTATGTTATGCTTTGAGTGTGAAACATGGATCCTAATCCAAGCATCTGCAAACAAAAGACGGGTCCTGAGGCAAATAATCGGAGTGTTGCTAGACAGGGACCAATGGGGAACCGATACAACGATGAGCTGAATGTCTCAACGATTGTAAGACGGCGGAAGCTGCAATGGACTGGCAGCATGACTTGTATGGATGGGAAATGTATACCCAAAACGGTATTCGTTGGGAGAACTGAAAGGCGGAGGCCAGTGGGCTGGTCTGACCCGGTTGACAAGAACAGTTCAACCCTGCTCGAGTTACAAAATTAGAGGACATGGTTGATTTACCGAGACAGTTGGAGGCACTATTACAAAAAAGAAGAAGTTTTACACAACTTTTCCAACTATGCATGCCTCAATTATTGTTTTTAGGGTTTTGTAAAATAATTTTACAAAACCCTACAAGTTTCGCGACCAGTCTGTCCGTCTGTCCGTCCGTCCATCCGTCCGTCCGTCCGTCCGTGTGTCACAGCAGTTTTTCTCGGAAACTACTTAAGCTAGAAACATCAAATTTTGTGTGTGAGTGTAAAGTGGTGACCTCTTTAAAGTTCAACTACAAAAAATGTTGTAAGGTATTTAAGGGGGGTCTCCCCATATAGGAGTGACCCCCCGAAAAAAAATTTCATTGAAAGTAGCCGATATGGGTATCAAATGAAAGGTCTTGATGAGAACTTTACAAAACAGGTCTTAGTTTGGCAAAATTTTCTTCGAGGGGCGCACAGGGACGGGAAATACACGAAAAATTGGTGTCCCCCCCTTCGCGATTGGACACCTGTGATCCGATAAATCTGAAAAAAATCAGGAATGTAGGCCTTGGTGAGTACAATAACAACAAATACGTTAGAAGTCGCAATTCACTCAACTTTGTTAGTAATAGTATGATTTATCGATTTTATGTTTTCTTGAATAAAATCTTAACGGTACCCTTAAATTCAATGGATTTCAGTATGTAGATACCTATTAATAAGATTGATCTATCCTTAGAGTTACATAAAGATTGAATGATATTTGCCGAAGTTATAGCGGTTTGAATTTTCCCGTATTACTATGGAATAATATGCGCTGCATGTATTACTATGGCAACATATGGCTATGGAACAACATGCGCTTTTTACCGACTCAGACACTACAGTTTTGCTAGGATTTGCATGCAAATTTCAGGAATGATAGGTGTCATGAATATCTTTGAGAATCGGTTCAGCTAGTGGTATCAGTAATCGTAAAACAAAATAGTGGCTGTTTTAAATGCGAAGATTGAATAATTTTGAGTTATTTTTTCCCAAGTTCAACGTTTAAGGTGCATGCTTTGAACACTTAATTCAATTTAATGAATGACTGAAGATGAGTACCTACATTTAATACTCATAAGTGAAACAAGTTAAGGAGGCGGGAGAGAGCTCCTAGCAAAATGGCTTTGTAACAACTCTTGGATTCGAAAAAATTGGCCATTAATCGATGATAACAGTACAGGAGAGTGGCCCCTGAAAAAAAAAATCATCAAACGTAGCCGATATGAGTATGAAATAAAAGTTTTCATGGGAGCTTTTCAAAACAGTTGTTAAACTGTCAGTTTTTGCTTCAGTCGGGGCACAGGGGGGAAATACATGAAAAATGTGTTTCCTCCGTCGCGGATGGACATCTGAAATAATTATCAAGGGAGATATTTATGAGTATAACAATACCAAAAAACTCAGAAGTCGAAATTCGTTCAACTTTGTTAATAATAGTATGATCTTCGCATTTCATATTTTCTCCAATAAAATCGTCTTAGACGTATTTCTTGATTTGATTCGATCTGGTGACTGCATTTTGTAAATTGCATACAAAACCCTTCTGAAATGAGCGTAGGTCTGTTTATCCAACTTGTTTATATTAATTTCAAGTGGTTACCCCAAAACAATGTGTGCCCTTTCCGAAAAACCAACAGTGGTGGTGTTGTTGCAGATTTGCCCTGTTATAGTTATCAACTAAGGCACTTGAAAACTTTATGTGGTTATAACTTTTTAATTCAGGAATATGTTTACTTGTTTGAAAATTTTGACAATTTCTTAAAAATGCATACAAGATCTAAATAATTAAGCACAGTAGTGTTTGAAATTCATTTAACGTCATAAAAGCGAACTACACAGCTAAAAATTATCAGCTATATTCCCAATATAGGGTTATCCATTTTACGCTTGGGAAAGTATACACATAAAATATTCAGATAGAAACAAAATTTTTCATTCAATATAAACATTAAACCTTGCCATTCTACGTGAAACATAACATAATTCAAATGTCGTCCACGGGACCTCTTACAGGCCTCAATCCTTTTGAGGTAATTTTCAATGACTTTTCGGCACACTTCCGGCAATACCTCGGCCATAACTTCATGAATATTGGTTTTCAATTGCTCAAGATTTTGTTAGTTGGATTGTGTTAGGTCGCAGGATCTTGCGGGTAAATTGACATCACTCAATCTCAAAATTACGTGTCCTGGAAATTTCTCTTGCAAAAGTGCTCAATTAGCCTGTGTTGTGTGGCTTGTGGCTCCTCCTGTTGGACTCACATGTTTTCCAGATCATAATCTTCAATTTTTCTCCAAAAATAATCGGTTAATATCCGTCCATCGCCGTCAAATTTTACTGTAATGGCTCTTCCTTGATCGTTTTCAAAAAATACGGGCCAATAGCGCCGCCAGGCCATAATGCACACCAAACGGTCACTTTTTCCGGATGCAAAGGCCTTTCTGCGATCATCTGAGGATTTTGAGAGCCCCATATGCGGCAATTCTGTTTATTTACGTAACCACTGAGCGAAAAATGAACCTCATCACTAATGAAAATTTTGTCCGGAAAATCGTTATCAATGGCTTGTAGTTCAATCCCCCAATTCGCGTACATTCTGCGTTGTGTATGGTCTTGAGGCTTAAGTTCTTGAGTGAGTTGGATTTTGTATGGATGGAGATGCAAATTCAAATGCAAAATCCGCCACAATGAGCCGTAAGACAAGCCCAAATGTTGAGCACGTCGAGGCATCGACAAATTCGAGTCTTCCTCCACACTTTGAGCAACGACAGCGATATTTTCAGTAGAACGAATGTTGCGATGATACACAGGTCTTGCAATATCAATAACCAAATCAGTCTCTTCAAATTTTTCACTGTGTTCGAAGTTGTTTGCTGCGTAGGTCGATTATGTCGACCGTAATTGGCTCGTAATGCCCTAGATGTTGATACAGTAGAATCACCATTTTTATAGTAAAATTAAATAATTTTAACGCGTTCTTCGACTATTAAACGATCCATATTTCTGAATGGCAAACCTTCAACTAAAAAAACATGCTTTGGATGACATTTAATTCTGAGAAATGTCAAATGGCGGGGTTATACTTTCCCACCACGAAATGGATAACCCCGTATCTTTGAAAACTATCAAAGATGTTAGAGCTTCAAATAAATTTAAGCTGCTGTAATCTTCACACTATATATATTTTAACTGAAACTTTTGAGATACTCACTCGTTTTTTGAAGTATTTCACTAGCCCTTCTACTGGTTTCACTATTTACCGTCTAAAAAGAATGCCTTTTATTATATCAAATATTGTTTGAAAGTATTATTTGCCTCACGATAATCTGGAAGGTTTCTCCTGTAAACTCCAAATCGTAGTTAGTACTAATAAAGCCATCTTCTACTTCTAATGGATGGAAAGCAATACGTCCTTCCGCTTTGAGATTGATCCATATAAGTCTGAAAAATTACAGTGTTAACCTTCGTTTCTACCACAAGATTTTTGAATGTTGCATATAAATCAAAAATTGGGCTCGTTAGTCAAACCTTAATTCGCCTTTGTACCAGTTTGAATCATATACGCCAGGTTTATCGTATATTTCATATTTGCCATCAACTATTACCGTATTCCACTCAAGAGCCGTATCTAAGTACCCGTACATCATATTTGGCACAGATTTGGATAATCGTGGATTAGGTTCGCCAGATACTTGAAGCTTTGCCAGAGCTCTGCAAGTACGTCAAGTATTATTATGAAGTATACAAGCCATACCATTGAATTTGATTTACATTTGACTGCCTTCGTATTCAATTAAGATATCGTTAAATGTGCCATGCTTGAAATTATGAAGAATATCGCTTGAATTGATTGCTCTACGTATGAAATTTTCCTGTAATATATAATTGTAGAAGATAATTAACTCTCTTATTCTCAATAGGTCTGTTATTAGATACCTGCCCATAATTCATATCAAACGATGCACGCTGCATGTACTCGAGAAGCTCATTGTCGGCATCTATAATACAAGTCAAATATTTACCCAAAAGACATAACCTAACACAGTTAAACACATATGGGGAAATACATATTATGTTACAACACTAAAAGTATGCACGTTTATTGGTATGAAGATTTCTAGGCAACAAATAAATTGATAAATTGATAGTGTTTCATGTTTACTTTAATAATAATTCAACAATTGATAACCTTAACAGTCCAGCTATCTCATCATTCCTACATCTAGTAGGAAGTCAACAAATCACTTACAGATAAAAAGCTTGCGACAAATTGCATCTTACAATGCTTTTGAATGTTTTGCTTATGTAAGTAATCTTTACAGTATTCAGCGATCTTTGCGATAAATTCGCTTCAAAACAGTTGCAAAATGCAATAGTCTTATCTTGATGTTAATGAACAAAAGTGCTTCTTGTTAAAAAATTAGAAAGGTTTTTTATCAGAACAAATGAAATTTTATCGGAAGATAGCAATGAAAGTTATTTTTGGCCTATTGCTAAAATCGAATAAATCTTGTGTTCTAAAGTAACAGAAGTAAATCGTATTGTTTTATAATTAAAAAATGTAATAGTCTGCCCGATCTACAGATTAACTCAAAAATGTTGACAGCGAAAATAAAAGAATGTGTATTTTTTAATGAAATTTTTTCATTCATTATAGTCTCGCTCAATTTCAAATCACTTATTCCAAGGATACTCTAAAAATTTGATGGTAATGATGTTCTCGAAGCTTTGCAACATGCTGTTCCACGGCTGCAATAGTTTCTTCGTTCGATGAAAATTGCCTTCGATGAAGTAATTGTTTCAAATCCCTGAAGAAGTGATAGTTGAAGGGTGCCAAATCTGGTTAACATTGTGGACGTTCAAACAATTCATACTTTACTTATTTCAATTTAGCCATCGTCAAAGTACTAGTGTGAAGACGTTCTCTCTCTCTCTCTCAAAATTAATTGTTTTATCCTTTTCAAGATAATCAATCAAAAAAATCGCTTTTAAATCCCAAAAACTGATGCCATAATAAATCGTTCTGACTTGATCTGATTTGAAGCTGAATAACTATAAACTTCAGTCCACGAATAGCTTTTCATACGTTATTACGAACAGCTTTTCATACATTATTCTACATGTAAAATATAGAGGACTTTGCAATAACCGCCGATCCCGGGGAGTGATACTCCGCAGAGATCTGCCATCCCTATACAAATTTTCCAACCAGCTGATAAAGTTGGGTGACAGACCTCTACGACTGAACCGGGACTTGACGTCTATGAGGAGATGAGGAGGATTGTCACTAATATCAGGTTTAGGAGAAATAAATACTGAGAGCTTTATTAATCAAGGTGTTTATTGTAAATCAGATATGACTTGATACAAATATCTGCGCGATGCTCACGCTTCACTTTGCCAGCTTAAACTGAACTCTCATCGCAACCCGAGTGATAGTAAAAATAATATAAGTGTGGTGGCGTTGCGTGCAAATACAAATACACTTATGTCACTTACATTTCGCAGCATCCTCCCCCTTGTGTGAAAACAAATTTAATTTATTCCAAATCTTACAGGGTTTTTAACCTCACGCCCACTTCTCGTGGTTACAATTTTCGATTGAACATTTTTCGTTAAAAGATTTTTCTCGGCGGATTGTTTACATTTCATTTTAGATTTATTAGCGTCACAATTACGCAATTTTATGACTTTAGCCTTTTGATTCAAAGATTCATTAGCTTCTAGGTGCTCTTGTGCAATTTCGAGAAGGTAAATTCGTTGTATAGGACGTTTAAGCAAACTACTCTGCGTTTTCACTGTGGCAACTCTAACGTTACCGTCTTTACCTATGATTTTTGCGTTTATGATTATCATTCGCAATTAAAACTACATCGTCGACATGTATTTTCCTTGTTTCGTTTTTAAATTTTTCGAAATTAATTGTCCTAGATATTCCTTTCGAAATCTTTTACGAAGGGCGTCAAGAGTCTCCTGAATATGCTTAAATTTTTTGTTAAGTTTTTCATGATAAAACATATCAATGTCGGGAGTACAACCTGCTGTATTTCTTGAAGGAAACACGAAGGAGAAAGTGGCTTAAGATGATTAGTGTCTTCCGAGGTATATGTCAGAGGTCGAGAGATTACAATACGTTTTGCATCACATATAAACGGTATTTAGCGTCTCGTAAGACAGACTCGTTTTAACGAGGGTTTTGCATTAAATTGATTTTAAAACTCCTATCAGCCTCTCTCACCAGCCGACCCACCAGGTTCCCAAAGGAGGATTGAAGCGCCATTCTATCTGAGCCACAGAACTATGCTTCGAAGGAATTGTTTGCACCGGAAAAATTGGTCCCGTTATCCGTGTAGACTGTGCTAGGCCTACCTCTCCTATCTATAAATCTGCGTAATTCTTCCAAAAATGTCTCAGTCAATAAGGATGATAATAGTTCTAAATGAACAGCCCGGTATACAGCACACGTGAACAAGCAGATCTAACCCTTCCCTCCCCCACGGAAGAAAACAGGTCCGGCCAGATCGATACCGGTCACTTCAAAGACTTTCGCATCTCGGACACGATCCAAAGGCAAAGGTGGAGTTTCACATTGCAAATTTTTCGATTTTTGCTTTTTGCAAATGACACATTTAGCCATAACCTGCTTTGCAACATTACGAAGTTCGATAGTCCAAAATTTCTAGCGTATATTATTCATAATTATTTGCGTTCCGACATGGCGTAATTTTTCGTTAGTCTCTCTTACTAGCAAATAGACTATTTCATGCTTCCCATCCATTATAATTGGGCACAAAAAATAGATGTCATCCTTTCTATTAAGAATCCTAGTTTTAACAACTTTGAGCCCATAGGGATTTATCATGACTATCAATGATGATAATTTATTTGAATTTTCAAACATTTGTTGCTATAAAAAAAGCAAAAATTTTGTCTCAGCGGTTCGAAGCTCTTTGAAAGTTATCCCTAACTTTAATTCCCTAGGTATACGAAGATCATTCTTTGTAATTTTTCTGTGAGATTGTCGACATCCATCAAAAAGTCGTTGCATCAAGACTAAAAAACGAATGATTTTTGAGTAGCTGCACTGAAGTTACTATCAGTGTTGATCATTTGTGTTAAAATCGATCGTTTTATCTCAGCTGATATTTTTTCTTCGTCGACCTCACCCTGCTCTAATGGCCAAGTTGCCACCACCGAGACTCTACTAACTGCTTTGGACTGCAGCCTTCATTTTACCAGGAACAAATTTCCACGAATTCTTTTCGCTCAAAGATCGTATTCCTTTAACACGATTATGTACGAATGTTTCCCACTGCAGATCTTGATTAATCCACACTAGTACTGTGCTTGAGTCGGACCAATACGTAATACGATTGATTTCACGCGTTGATGAGCTTGTAATCTAGTTAGTCGTGCAGCAATAGATGCTGCCATTAGTTAGTATGTTTACCAAACCTTTGTTCTGAACTACACGCGCAAAAACATCTGCTGCATAGGCAATGCCACTTGCATCCGGAAAAGCATGTATTTCAAGTTCTCTCGGGCCTAGTTTACGAGGTATTTCTATACTTTTCAAATAGACTAACTCTAACATATATTGTCTAAAGATTTCATTATTTTTGCGATCAATCGCAGCATCTAAAGCCTTTTTATCATCCCACAGCTTCCTTTATATCAATTTAGTCACCAAAGTTACTGGGCATGAAAAACCAATGGGATCATAAATACGATTTGCAATCGACAATATAACTCGTTTTGTAATGATTTCTGTGAAATCATATTCAACCCTAAAAAAATCAGGGTTTATCGAAAAACTATCGCTTTCCTTATCCCACAAAATACCAAGAACAAGAGTTCTTCTTTTGTCTAAGTCATCACCAGAGTATTCCCAGCCACGTAGATCAAAGCCTCCACTGGTCATAACTGACTTAGCCTCACTCATAATTTTTTTCATTTTACTCTACGAACTTACACTGGTTAGAACGTTATCTACGTAAAAAGCCTTTTCTAGTTTTGCAACAGTTTCCTTCAACCATTTGCAATTGCTTCTTTCTTCTGCTACTCTTAAAGCTTGGTACAGCAAAAGTGAAATTATTACTGCTAAAAGAAAAGAACTGCATATCAAACCAAACACTAGCCAACAGTGTCTGAAAACTACGAGTTATCCATTCTCGTACCAAAGAAAACGTAGAAAATCTCTGTGTTCCTTAGCTATCGATACTTGCAAGAATGCCTTTCTTATGTCGGCAACTACCCCCACTTCACTTAAGACCCGCAAAAACGATTGAGTATGGAGGTAACAAGTTCAATAAGACTAGGAACTTTTTCTAAGCATTGGTTTAATGACGGGAATCTCGTTTCTTTCACGGAAGCATCAGATACGGGTCGGACCTGCGTTGTTACCCGTGGCTTTATTACCGGAAGATGTGGTAATAGTGACAATGTTTTGAATCATCGTCATAAGGTATTCTTTCGATGATTTCTTGTAGTTCCCATTCACGAAAAACCTTATCGTACGAGCTAAATAGATTTTGTTTTTTTCAATTTGTCAACTAGCTTATTGAAATGTACTATATATAGGAGACACTATATGTTAATTGTTCGGTAAATCAGAATGGTCTTCTAAAAAAGGCAATGGCACTTCATAACGCCCCTCAGTGTTAATTCTAGCAGATTCCATTACAAATTCTCTCGCTTGACACTCTCGAAAATGACGACTCTTTTTCTCTACAGGGTCCTCAATCCCGAGTATATCTAAATTCCAAATATCAGTAAAATTGGCCTCTTGTATGAACATACTCGTTAATAAAGGTGTCGTATTGGACTTTACATTTTTGCCGACGTGTTTTCCCATCACGGTCCAACCTAATAGAGTCTGTCACTTTTATTACCTGTAAATAGTTTTCCGGCCACGTCTGCGCTGATCAAAGCGTCTTTAACCGACCAAATCTCTGAATTAACGTCTGACAAGAATATACCCTCTCCTCGTAACTTTTTTACCCATACATCTTTCTTAATGCTAGATACAGTGTCACATCGTTTGGTTTCGAAGTTTTACCTTTGTGTGTCTTCTGCTTGCTCGCCTCCACCGACTCCGTCGGTAATGAATTTTCCTGCCTTGTCAATTCATTCCTTCCTTGGTTTTCAAATTCAAGCTTCATAAATTCAAGAAGGGCATTGAGTCGGTCCTTCACTCTATCTCTTTCTACTCGGTTTTCTTCTTCGCCTGATGTGTCGCGTCTACTTTGAATGCTATGTCGCCAAGCCTGAAGTATTTCTCCAGGTAACGATGACTCAACGAGTGGGCACAACATTGCAGCAAACTTCTCAGAAGTCACTCCGAGCGTTACCAGTGATCGTGTATACGTTCCAATTTTATCGTGAACGTCTGCCAATGACTTCTTCGAACCTTTTTCCCAGACAATGCTTATCAACACGTGCATGTAACATTCAATGACCAAATCGAGATTTCAGACTAGCTATTGCATAGTCGTAATTTGCAGCTATTGGCGAGAAGCTAGAAACGAGCGCATTTGCTCCCAAACCAGGAACAGTACATTGGATTGAGTATTGGAATTTATCTAACTTGCTTATACCCATTTCTTCATGAATCTTTTTATATTGGCTCCTAAAGGGAAGTCACTCCTTGACGCTTCCATGAAATTTCGGCAAGTCGATTAGCGGTAGATTTGTCTTCTGAGGATTATTGAATCCCACGCGTGCGTTATATGTATGCACTGTAGTTGTATTTATACTAACCATACTCATTTTCGCTGTTAAAAACTGAGTCTTATATGTACATCATATGCTTCGAGTTTTGTCTGTATCTCTGTCTCGTCTTTATCTGATTCGTATAGTGCTTCGTAATAAGCATCGTGCACGGCATCAAGCTCCGCCATTTTGGACTCTAGAAATGAAAACGCCACAGCCTTTTCTGTTGGTGTAGCGGTAGCCAAGTCTAAGTGATTTTATTACAGATTTGGGCACGATCACTCTCACACTGTTTATTATCAAAATTAACTCTTTATTTCACCAGGTCCTGTCACGGTCGCCAAATGTCACTAATATCAGGTTTAGGAGAAATAAATACTGAGAGCTTTATTAATTAAAGGACTTTATTGTAAATCAGATATGACTTGATACAAATAGCTGCGCGATGCTCACACTTCGCTTTGGCAGCTCGAATTGAGCTCTCATCTGCACCCGAGCGATAGTAAAAATAATATAAGTGTGGTGGCGTTGTGTGCAAATACAAATACATGTATGTCAAACAATTCGCAACAAGGATAACGGCTGGTCAATAGAAAATGTGTTCGGGCGCGGGTTGCTCTCGAACCTTAGGATGTCCAATTTGCATTTAAATGTAAATTCTATTTTGTGCAAAGGTTGGTAAAAAGCTCTTAATGCTGTTCGTAATCTTTTATTCATAAAGTTATGATTCTATCAATTATTTGAGTAAAAAAGTTAAATTTTTCTAAATACGCTGATTGTGATTATTTGCAATATTTGCCAATCCCCGGATATAAATAATTTGTATTCACCTTTGCAAGTAAGTTTTTGTGTTGCTTGTAAATGTAAGTAACAGTGCAGTTAATTTACATATCGATTGGTTTTAGAATATACAGCTTAACCACCACTTCAAGTTGATCTTGTTAGTACGGATTTGTGCTCCGAATTAAAGTAAAGTGCGGCAAATGCTGGGTATCATGAGAACTGTGTCCTCAGTAAGGAAAGCGATGATCAGTACAACTTCCGCAGGTTTGTCCTAGATATTTTGCAATGTAACATGAGATTGTAAGTAACTTATATTCAGCGCTATAATTAAAGCTTATTTATCGACCACAAGACTACAAAAGAAGTTGAAAAGGGCTTCAAGTTGGGCTTCCTCTTAACGAAGTGTCTTTTAAGCAAAGCGTACATGCCGAATGAGAGCATATTGAAGGACTAATTTTGAAAAATCTTCGATATCGGCTTATTTGAAAATGAAGAAAAATAATCGCTAAAACCTCTTCATTAAAATAATTTATCATCAAATGTGTTCTCTACTACATACGCAGAGAGAGTAAGCACTCAAATTTTCACCAAGCAAAAACTAGTTAATACATAATTTAAATATTGATAAAAAAAATTTTTAAATGGTTCACTAAAGGAAATAAACATACAATAACTATAAAGAAGTCTTTAGAATTCTAGCTAAAGATTAAAGTAAGGATACACTTGGCTCAAATTATTTTTGAAAGTAAACCAACCAAGCCAACCGATTTAAGTAGATTTTCATTCAAAGTAGGGTGAGAATGAGAAAATAGGGAAAGTCGTTTTCATTTGTGTAAGAAAGAAGTAAATGATTGAAATTTTCATAAATTCTCACGAGATTGAATTGCTAGTTATCGCGGGGCTGAAAGTCTGAAAGGGAATCAAACTGTAAGGAACTGGTGATAAGTGCGAAATAATTATGTAAAGAGAAATATTCCGTAATGTAGTGAATGATCAGTGTATGAATACTGATTCAAACAAAAATGATTTTACTCGTGAACAACAAGAAAAAGAACGCGGACTAAACTAAAAACATAACCCAAGAAAGATTGTAATATAAAATGTTAGAGAGAGGGAGTAAAAACAGGGAGCGAGGTTTAGCAGAGCTATGGTAATTGTAATTAATTATTCAACTTTACATTTATATTAAATTAAAATATTTCAACTTAATATTGTGTAGAAAGCAGGAAGTAGTATACGGAGACTCAGAGAATCCACGACTACCTCTCGGTTAAACGAATTGAACTCGAAACATCGTGCTTACGTAGACAAAGAAAGCAATATTGGATCAAGTCTTCAATACCGTATCAAATCGGTTTCTCTACTACCAGCGTGATTCTCAGAGCTACAACCCAACAATCAATATATCGTGAGCTTGCAATGGGCACTCCGTGCTTCATTTTGATGATTTTTCTCGATATCATTCTTCCAAGGATTGATTTCGTAAAAGCGACACTTGAGCCTGTATTTTGTGTTCCGTCTAATTCAGCAAATTAATTAAGTAAAATAAAAAATGGCCCCACCAGAATATTCAGATTTTGGAATACAACCCAAAGATATCTTTGGCAAGGGTTATTATTTTGGTCTATGGAAATTGGACTATAAAAAAAAAGACTGCGTCGGAAATCGAATTTGCCAGAAGAAGTCACTCAAACCAAGACACTGGTAAAGTGGTTGGTTCATTGGAAACCAAATACAAATGGAAGGAATATGGACTGACCTGTGGAACACAGATAACATACTCATCGCTGAAATTTCTACCCAAGATAAGTTGGTGGAAAGATCGAAGATTGCACTCAAAGATAGTTCTGCACCTCAACCTGGAAACGAGAATGGTAAATTGAAGTTAGGCGTTGGAAAAGAAATCGTCCAGTTTGACGCCGACGTTGGCGGCAACTTGACTTTGTCCCTCGGCCCACTAATCAATGCATCAGCTGTGTTGAGCTACAAAGGCTTTTTGGCTGGTAACCAGTCTGCATTTGATGCCCAAAAATCAAAACAACACAAATAACTCCGTCAATGGTTTCTTGAATAATAAATTTGTTGTCCACACCAGTGTTAACGATGGCCAAGAATTCGCTGGATCCACCCACCAAAAATGTTCCTACAAATCGGACTGCGGTGTGAAATTGTCGTTCTCCTCAAGCTAGCAGGTCTTGGGGCACCAGCCATAGAAAAATAAGAACGACTGATACGACGAAGAATGTAGATAAGTGGTTAAAATAGGAAGCAGGC
The DNA here is from genome assembly GCA_963969285.1 of Odontomyia ornata. Lineage (NCBI taxonomy): Eukaryota > Metazoa > Arthropoda > Insecta > Diptera > Stratiomyidae > Odontomyia > Odontomyia ornata. Next base: position 357,871,999 of record OZ017739.1, on the reverse strand, counting down.
GCACAAAGAATACATCCAGCGACTAATTCGGCCGAAAGAAGAACAATTTAAAAACCTTCAACGTCTAGCTAAAAAATGTGCAAAAGAAAAAAATGATTAACCATCTATACGAAGATACAACTGATAAAATAAAACATTACCCTACATGAATTCAAATCGGTGTCTGCCTCTGTCAAACAACTAAGACATGGCTTCAATCCACAAAAAAATCATTGTAAAATTGTCCAAGGAATGAGCATAGGCAAACCAGTTAAATTTAAAACAGATTACTGCAATATTTCCAGAAACTGTTCACAGCGTCCCCAACAATGACTAAAGCCGTGAACATTCCAGAAGTAATGCAAGATGTCCCAGTATAACTGCCAATCAGAGACAAAGTACAGGCAGCAGCAGGGGACCTCAGAAAAAATAAAGCTCCTGGAATAGATGGAATACCAGCAAAAATACTCCAGAGCGGGGGTCTTTATCTAAATAACCTCCTGTATCGACTAATATGCAGAATACGGTCAAAGGAGTAGGTACCGGGGGGCTGGTAAAAAATTATAAACTGTCCTGTACACGAAAAGGGGGAAAAAATAAAATGTAAAAATTATAGAAGCATCACTTTATTGCATACGTTCTCCAAAATTATACAAAGAAAATTAAAGCCGTACTATGAAAGTATTATAGGAGAGCATCATGAAGGCTTTTGAAATGGACGGTCTACAATAGACCAAATATTTTCAGTAAAACAAGTACTCGAAAAGTGCTGGGACTATTACAGGAATGTGCACCAACTCTTTGTAGACTTCAAGCAAGCATACAACAATGTCAACAGAAATGCGCTGTATAGGGCTATCCATTTTATTTTTGGGAAAGTAAAGCTAAAGAAAATACATAAAATATTCAGGTGAAAACAAAATTTTATATTCAATTTAAAGATTAAACCTTGCCATTATACGCAAAATACAACATCATTAAAATGTCGTTTACGGGACCTCTTACAGGCCTCAATCCTTTTGAGGTAATTTTCAATGACTTTTCGGCACATTTCTGACAATATCTCGGCCATAACTTCATGAATATTGGTTTTCAATTCCTCAAGATTTTGAAAATTGTTCACGTAAACACGATCTTTCACATAGCCCCATAAAAAGTAGTCCAAAGGTGCTAGGTTACAGGATCTTGCGGGCCAATTGACATCACTCAATCTCGAAATCACGCGTCCTGGAAATTTCTCCTGCAAAAGTGCTCGATTAGCCTCTGTTGTGTGGCTTGTGGCTCCGTCCTGTTAGAATCACATGTTCTCCAGATCATAATCTTCAATTTTTCTCCAAAAATAATCGGTTAACATCCATCCATAGCGGTCAGCATTGACTTTAATGGCTCTTCCTTGATCGTTTTCAAAAAATACAGGCCAATAACAACACCACACCATAATGCACACCAAACGGTCACTTTTTCCGGATGCAAAGGCCTTTCTGCGATCACTTGAGGATTTTGAGAGACCCATATGCGGCAATTCTGTTTATTTACGTAACCACTGAGCGAAAAATGAGCCTCATCACTAATGAAAATTTTGTTCGAAAAATCGTTATCGATGTCTTGTTGCTCAATCACCCAATTCGCATACATTCTGCGTTGTGTATGGTCTTGAGGCTTAAGTTCTTGAGTGAGTTGGATTTTGTACGGATGGAGATGCAAATTCAAATGCAAAATTTGCCACAATGAGCCGTAAGACAAGCCCAAATGTCGAGCACGTCAAGGAATCGACGAATTCGAGTCTTCCTCCACACTTTGAGCAACGACAGCGATATTTTCAGCAGAACGAATGTCGAGATGATGCACAGGCATTGCAATATCAATAACCGATCCAGTCTCTTCAAATTTTCTCACTGTGTTCGAAATTGTTTGCTGTGTAGGTCGATTATGTCGACCGTAAAGCCTTAAATGTTGATACAGTAGAATCACCATTTTTACAATAAAATGTAATAATTTTAATGCGTTTTTTGACTGTTAAACGATCCATATTTCTAAATCGCAAATGCTTTGAATGACATTTAGTTTTGACAAATGTCAAATGGCAGGGTTATACTTTCCCAACCACGAAATGGATAACCCTGTACAAAATAATACTTAACTTTGGCGTCCCAATAAAACTAGTCGGCATGGTCAAAGTCACGATGCTAAACACAAAGTCTGAGGCCGAGGTTAATGGCGAACTAACGGACAGCCTTATAATGGAACCAGGCTTAAAACAAGGGATAATATTGTACTGGAACACATCATCACGAAGACATAAGCTGAAACCTCGGGTACCCTAATATTATAGAACGTTCAATCTTAGATGCCAAAGGAGCATTTCTTAGCCTAACCTCTAAAGCAAACTAAATTGGCCTACGAGTTAATGAGATTAGAACTATATGTATGACTCAAACGAGGATGAAAACTCCAGTTAGACAAAACCTCATAGTAGGTGACTAAAACCTTAAAAGCGTGGATAACTTCATTTACCTTTGAGCCAACCTGAATAGAAAAGGCGGTGGTAAGGACAATATTGGATGCCGTCTAAATGCCGCAAAAAAAGCCTATTGCTCCGTACTTCCTATTTTAAGGCCCCAAGCTATGCACAGGTAAAATAAGGAACAGGGTGGAGACTACGCTACAAGTACAACGATGAGTTCTATGAACTAGAAGAGCCACCTAATGCCTCCTGCATAAAGTTACATAAATTGCAATGAGCGGGCCATGCAGAAAGAATGGAAGAAAACTGGGTACTCAGAAGAACATTGAAGGGTCGAGCACAAGTTAGACGTCTAGACTCCATCAAAAGACACGATAGAAGCTGTCAGCAGATCCTTATTGGGAGTGAATTTTTAACTTGCAAAAAAAATCGGCAATGCTAAATAATAAATAAAAATTTTCACACAAATGCATAGTTCTGTTTTCTTTAAATATTCCTTATACTACAATCATAAATATTATCTGTACTTTTCTTTCTTAAGGACTTTCCATACTATCGACGGTTTATTGAAAATTATCGAAGATTATTAAAAATCTTGACTATCGATAGCTTTTCTTCACTAAAACGAATATTAGTCGGACTCTGTCGACAAAAAGAGTTCGTCGCTTATCAGACTTCAATGTTAGAGAGTGTGAACAATACAGGTATACCGAGATAATTGTTGACGATATTTGAAACAGGCGAAGGGCTGTAGTTTTATAAAGAAGATGAGAAAAAAACTTTAGTTAAGACTTATTACCTGAGATGTGTATTTTTTATTCCACAGAGCTGCAAAAATGAAAACAAAATCGCACATGACTTTAGCTAGTCACAGTACATAAAACTAGGCCAAGTGTGCAAGAAATTTGTGTTAATTATATAAAAAGATGCATAACAACCGTTACGGCAATTAAAAAATCGCTCATACCTGACGTATATAACGGTTTACGGTAAGGTAAGTTGTCTCGTGGCTCAATGGAATCGTTTATGGCTTGGGATCTATGAATCGCAAGTCAACTAATAGTCAAGGCTCTAAGTAATTTGAAATGCAATAATTGTTGTAGAGGGCAGATAGACTGATACAATTTAGCGGAATGATTTCATAAAAAGGTCGATATCTGCTTTATTTTAAATTGGGCAATCGAAAATAAATTTTCTCAATGCATCTAGGCGTCTAGTATAAAATTAGTAAACGAAAAATGTTTGGCAATTTGCCATTGTTTTTTCCTGTTGTTTTTCTCTTATCTTTATTAGATTGAAAAGTTCATTAAATATTTTTGTATTGTTCACTCAATTTTTTTTATTTTGCGGACGTTTTTTTTTGTTGACGTGGAACTTAAAAATTATAGCAATATAATCCTTACTATCTTGCTGGCTTAAAGCAGCTTATGTCTCATTTGATTATGTACTGCTCAATAATGAGTAGATTGTTCTTGTAGCTTATTATCAACAATTCTGAGTTTCCATGTTATAACTTTAACAATTTTATAAGGTTCTTAATGAAATTTCATGAATAAAAGCATTTACTTTTAGTTTGATCTTAGTCTATCCTTAATTTTTAGGGGTAAAAATATTTTTTCCAATTGAAAAATATTCAAATTACAACAACTTTGATTAAAGGTCTAAAGTAATAGGTTTCATTGATCTTATCATGGATGGGGAGAACTCATATACCCTTAAACGTATTCTTTTCATTAGTGATCAACATGTCAGGTATTGAATCGAATATAGGATGAAAGTCATTCAAATTAAGACAGAAATGTCACTAAAATATTATGTTGAAAATATTTGCATCGACATTACACAAATTGAATATTCTTATACGGAAAAGTTTGAAGAACCCTATAAAGTTTTTAAAGGGTATGATTTACCTCGGGAAAAATTTTCCCAGGACGAAAAAATTTTACGTTTTTTAGTTGCACGAAACTTTTTAAGTTATGTAGATTGAATTCGCACTTTGGTGTTAAGTCTAAGTTTCACTGCACTTACCCGGAATAATGATTTCATCCAAACAGTCGGTAACGAATACACTAAAGTCACCTATTATTAAGAGAATAAGTATAATTCTACCCGTTGACATCATGACAAACCGAATAGTGACAATAATTAATCGACGTAGTTAAATTCCTCCGTTACACAAACTTTCAATTTTACACCATACACGAGACTAACGTTAAACAGGCTATCTCTATTTTTCTCTAATGATAGCAACAATTAGAAAAACATTAGTAAACATTTTTAGTCACATTGTAACCCTTTCTTGGCACATCAATATAGCGAAAGTTTTCATATCTAATCAATTGTCGAAGATAAGGGTTCAACCTACATAATTCAAAGGAGCATATAGGAAATATTGTAAAGTTTTCAATGCACTTGCGTCTTAGGTGGTCGCTCAATGACTAGAGAAAATTAAAGATAATTACCAGCAATTGTAGAGTAAGATGTTATTTATTGAATATGACCATATGTCGTCATGAAGTAAAGGGGGTAAGATTGTACGATTGTTTATTCAAGTGCATGTATTGATAGAAGATTGTCATCTTATTATAAGTTATACATGAATATTATTGCGTTTAGATTAGATGAGAAATAAGCTTTTCAATGAATAAGGGGACATATGCACTGATGAAATTATTATTTTTAGAATCATACAGATAGTGAAGATTTCAAGTCATCTGATTGAATTGAAGAAGATTTTAAAATATCGACATGAGTTAATTGATTTAATTTAAAGTTATGGATATCACTGGCTGAGTTTGGGCTCCTACTTAAAAAATCCCTATTGGCAGCACCAGCCGGAAAGGTAAATTTTTCGTATGTAGCGTAAGGTTTCGGAAAAGAATTTGGCTTGCCTACTACTTAACTTCTTACTGCAATTTCTGTAGCACTACATGGGTTTTTATTAACAAAAAGGATCTTCCGCCGTTCGTATTTGGAGACACTTCATAGAGGCGCAAATATTTTGCTAATTGAATTGAGTTACACACGTATGGATCACATATTGGAAATCGGTGGGTAATAAGTTGTTATATACATATTTATACTCGTTTCGCCCTTCTCACATTAGCTGTTTATACATTTCACAGTGGTTACCACACAAAGGTAATCACTTTTTGGCTTAAATAGCTCGAATAGTTAATTTCAAAAGATTTCCATAAAAGTTAAATCAGCACTTGCATCGCCATTAATATATACATTTTCGATTCTTTTCTGAACTACCAGGGGCCATCATTTTGAATTTTTATTGAAAACGGCTGCTAAAAATATGAAGCTGTAAATTTACGAATTTTTTATTTGTCATCCGATTTGCATAGCTAAATTAAATTAGCTTGCCTTGATAACTTATAATTTCAAGTTTTGTCGGAATCTGTTGAGAAACTTGGCTGCAAGAGGGCTACAGAAATAAATAAAATGTTTATGTCCCCCCCCCCCCCCCTGTATCGGGAGGCCCCCTTAAACACTTTAAAATATTTTCTTACACTGCAAATTTCAAGAGGCACCACTTTTGACCTACGTAGAAAATTTCCTCATTCTAGCTTATGTGGTTTGCGAGAAAACTTGTTGTGATGCACGAACAAACGGACGGACAGACAGACATGTTGCGATTTTATAATTTTTAAGGGGATTGTTGAAAATATTTTGCAATATTTCAAAAATAGTCTGACGTATAAATACTTTTAAGATAAGTCATTCAAAACGTTTCCATGAAGAAAAATCATTATTTCAGTTGCTACTTAAATAACGAATTGCGCTTGCCTTCTGACCTTTGGGGGCCGCCATTTTGAATGCATGCATTTGTTTTTGGACTATTTTAAATGTTTGTGGGCTAAAACCTCATCAATGAATGTGCCAAATCTCGTTCAAATCGGAGTTTAATGGCAGGGCAAAATAATTCAATTCTATTGAAAATGGCAGCTAAAAATATTCGGTTTTAAATTTTCGACTTTTTTATTTTTCATTCAATTTTAATAATTTTCTACATAATACAAGAATATATTACAGAGATCCATAATCTCAAGTTTCATCAAAAGCCGCTGGAAAATGTAACCGCTAGAGCGCCACAAAAACTCGAAAAAAAACGCATATTTAAACCGCCGCCATTTTGAAATTTGCACGTGCATGATCACAAAAATGTCTAAATCTGTAGATCTAAAAAATGTCTATCTTGAAACCAAGTTTCATATACGTCGTATTAAAATTGCGACTTTTAGAAGCCTTTGAAGTTTTGGGTTTCAACTGGCCGCCATTTTGTTTTTTGTGACCTGACTTCCAGTTTTTTCCCGCTATTCTTTAGATACTTATAATTTCTATTCAATCGCCGACTTTCTTGAAAATCTGTTAAAAGCTTTGACCACTATTACAACAACAAAATTTTGCACGTTTTTCGACCTTTGCGCGGCTGCCATTCTGTTTCTTCCGTACCGACATTGGATTTTTTATTGTGAGATTCATCACATACATCAGTGAACTTTTGTACCAAATTTCAGCCAAATCGGAGCAATACTTTGGTCAGCACAGAAATCACGATTTTTCGTCTAAAATGGCCGCCATTTTGTTTTCGCCCGGCCGATATAGCTGGTTCACGAATTTAACCGAGATAATTATCTAATACACCTTTCCTGAAAATTTGGTGAAAATCGGTGCAAAATCGCAATCTCTAGCGTGGTCACAAATTTTGTTATATCCCATATATATATATATATATATATATATATATATATATATATATATATATATATATATATATATATATATAAATATATAAATATATATATATTCATATATATATATATATATTTATATATATATATATATATATATATATATATATATATATATATATATATATATATATATATATATATATATATATATATATATATATATATATATATCTATATGATGCTCTCCGCAATAGGTAAATTTCTCTCGAGAAATTCACCTAAAAATAGCCTTGCTGTCCTAACTTTTTATCCACAGAATACACTGTGCAACAATTTCGGGGCCGTTGTCTGGATTCCACTTCAGCCGGAAAGTGCTGGATTAGTAAAGTAAAACTCACAAAGGGTTCAACGTTGTCAGATCAAAAATTTTTTTATCGCCTTTTAAAGTTTTATTCATCAGCCGAGGTCTTGGATTTTCATGTCATCAGTTTTAGGGTCATAACTCTTGTAATACTGATTATCTGGTGTCACATTCTTCAACAATATTTTGGAAGACCGAGAAAAGATTTTCATTTAAATATCAATGCGGAAAAAATGAGTTGGGCGTGTCAAACCAGATGAGATACAGGCAGTCCTCGACTTACGTTGTTTCAATTTACGTCGTTTCAAGTTACGTCGAACAATGTTTTGACACTATTCCTCAAGCATACGTCATTTGTTTCGATTTCCGGCTTAGGAGAATTCACTTGTCGCGATGTCAATGATCGTGGGGCCGGTGGGGCGCGGTGTCGGCGTACGGGGATACCCCGCACATGCTGCTGATTTTGTTTAGTTACTTCAGGAACAACGGACAATCAAGACGTAATACATTGGTTTTTTTGCATCTTTGACAGTTTTTGTTTTTACATACATATTTTAGTGAATTTTAAACTATGCCACCTAAACAAGACAATAATAGTGAAGTGAAGAAGAGAGTAAGAAAGACAATTACAATGGAGGTTAAATCTAAGATTTTAAAACTCAAAGATCGCGGTTGTTCGACTTCATCTATTGGACGAGAACTTAATTTATCACGCACGACGGTGCAAACAATATCGAAAGATAAAGAAAAACTCTTAACAGCTCTACCTTCCGTCCCTTCAAACAGCACTATTATACGAAAAAGGAATGCTTCAATTTCTGAAATGGAAAAACTCTTGTACACTTGGATTCAAGATCAAACTTAGTGACGGGTTCCTCTAAGTTTGGCTATTATACAAAATAAGGCGCTGAGTATCATCAACACACTGCAAAATAAACGTGGCGAGAATAAACAAAATGTTTTTCTGCCAGTCGCGGATGGTTCATGCGCTTTAAAACGAGATATTCGTTACATAACATTCGAGTGCAAGGAGAAGCTGCTAGTGCCGATCATGTGGCCGCTCAGAGTTTTCCTGGAATATTAAAGGAAATTTTCGAAAGTGGAGACTATTCGCCTAAACAAATTTTTAACGTGGACAAAACTGGTTTATTTTGGAAAAAATGCCTTCTCGTACTTTTATATCGCAGGAAGAAAAGTCTATGCCTGGGTTTAAAGCGGCTAAAGATCGTTTGACGTTGTTATTGGGTTCAAATGTTGAAGGTGATCTTAAATTGAAACCCCTTTTGTTTTATAGGTCTGAAAATCCTCGAGCTCTTTAAAATTACGTCAAGAGTACTCTTCCAGTTATATGGAAGGCTAATCCAAAGGCATGGGTAACATCAATACTTTTTGAAGAATGGTTTACTAAGCATTTTATACCTGAAGTGAAACAGTACTGTTTAAACAATAATTTGGCTTATAAAGCTTTACTTATTTTGGACAATGCTCCCGGCCATCCTGTGCGTATTGCCGATATCGATCCTCAAATCAAAGTTTTGTTCCTGCCTCCCAACTCTATTTCGTTATTACAGCCGATGGATCAAGGAGTTATAGCGTCTTTTAAGGCATATTATCTCAGGAGAACTTTTTCGCAGGCTGTAAAGGCTAATGAAAATGATGGCATGGAGCTGAGAGATTTTTGGAAAAGTTATGATATCTTGCAATGCGTAAAAAATATTGCTGCTTCATGGGATGAGGTGACACCCAACAATTTAAAAGGAGTCTGGAAAAAGTTATGCCCATTTTTTTTAAGCCATCTGAAAGTTCTTCATCTACAGATCAACTAAATATCGATGAGATCACAACTGACATTGTTCATTTGGCTAACCGTTTGCCTGACATTGCAGTTACTGCTGATGATATTGATGATCTGTTATGCTCACATTCGCAAAAACTGACTGATGAAGATCTTATTGAATTGGAAGCCCAAGAACAAAAGGAAGCAATCGAATCACAAGAAATAGCTTCTTCTATTAGTAACTCTGAAAAAGAACTTACACTAAAAAAAACTTTCCGTAGCCTTTGCAAATTTGGAGAATGCCATGAACATTTTTGAAGTAAATGATCCTAATTTTGAGAGAAGTTTCAAAGTTAATAACAAAATTTGTGCAGCCTATCAGTGTTACCAAGATCTATATGATAGCAAGAAGAAAGAAGCGAAGCAATCTAGAATTGATAGTTTCTTTAAGCCAAAAGTTTAATTTATTATTTATCATTACATATTTTGATTACATATTAAAGTTTTATAAATATTATTAAAATTAATAACACACAAATACCAAAAATAACTGGTGCATATATAATTATTTTAAAACTTACTTTTGATAATAAAATATGTATATCCTTTGTTATAAATGCAGTTTTTTTTTAATTTCGAGTCCGTGTGGATCCTAACCCTTGAGTTTTACATATAAACATATGAAAAAATATGTCTCGACTTACGTCGTTTCGATTTACGTCGCGTATTTCGAGAACCTAACATGCTGTAAGTACGAGGACTGCATGTATTAGAAAAATTGCAATTTTTCTCCATTTTATCAAAATTTTCCAATAACAACTCTTGAATAACTAAAAATTTCTGCAGAGGGGAAAAACAAAACTTATGAGAACTTAAAACTTTTATTTATAAAATCTGTACTTTTCATTGACATTTTACCATTTTTCATTGACATTATGTATTTTATTCAGGTTTTTCCAGAGTTTCTAGAATTTCGAAGGTACGTAAAAAGTAACTTTTCTGTACCATAAAATTTATTTTTATAAGGGTCCGTGAAAAGAATTCCGTCGGTTATAAAATGCAACAGGGTATTTTCCCAATCATAAAACTTATTTATTATGTTTATGCTGGGCTGTCAAAAGGGTTGTAGCATAGGTCCTGTGTAGCAATTGTCAACACTGGAGAAACTGGACAACTGGCAACAACGGATGCAAGTCGTAAAATGCAGTCAGTTGAGTACGCCAGCGAAGCTGAGTAGACGTGTGTTGCTTACGGAGAAGCTAAATTGATTGAACTCGATTGGTTTTATTCATTACCCATTCTGCCATTCTAACAGTTTAGCAGTGGGATGAGTCATGTACGCGATTAAAACGAAAAAGAGATACAAGACTTGTGCCGCAAGCATGGGCTGTCGACGTCGGGAAATAAACCCGGATCAATCAAAAGACTAGTGCAATCAGATTTCTCCGAAGCAAGCAGCACTCCAAGGCAGATGACCGAAGTTCAAATTGTGCGAGATTTAAGTAGCAACGCGAGTGGTCATGACAACGAAATCACGGGGGAGACGAGCGCACCCCGAGAAGCCGAGGAGGTATTGCATGAGCATGAGGTGCCACGGCGATTAAATCTTCAATAGCGTGAACATACTTTGCTCGAAAGGGAGCAGGCCTTCCTTGAATCAACATATCGACAAACGAGATGTTACCAAGTTTCGACTTAAACAAACGAGACTGGACGGCAGAACAGTTGATTAAGCGCGTATGCGAGTTGAAGGAGGTACACGCTTAGGACGATAAATTGATATTGTTTGCAGCACAATTAAAACTGTGCGGGTATGCAAAAATATGGAACGAAGAACAGATGCAAGTATTTAAAAGTTTTCCGGAGTTTGCGAACAAACTAGTGATTGACTTTCCTACTCGAATTGACGAAGCCAATGGGCATTTAAAGTTGATGAGAACGATTTTTGCAAATTCGGAAAGTTTAGATGAATAGTTTTGTAAAATGAAAATGTCAAACGCAGGCAATCACAAAGTATATCCGACGAGGCCTCAGTCACCCAGCACTGTAAAATGCTCTTGTAGGAAGTGAATTCGCAGAACTACAAGAATTTCACATAGCGATTAGCCGCTTCAAAGAGAATGTTGTGCCGTCTATAGATCTGCATCAGATGCGTGCATCACGTAATGGATTTGTGCCGCTACGCGACAAGTCGGTACGAGTGTCGAATACTCGGCTAGTCAAGATGCGCGAAACCGGATCGTCATGTTTCAATTGCCGTCAGCGAGGTCATTTGGCAGTGCGATGTCCGCATCCACAACGACGTCCGTGTTGCGATCATTGCCGTCGTATGGGACATAAAACGAGCAGATGCCTCGACAAAGCTCAACAATCGAGAGGATCTTCACAACAGCAGTCAGATGTCGTATTGCAAATATAGGAGGAGGAAAATATATCAATTGTTTCTGGACCGCTATTGCCGCCTTAAAAAATAACTGTGAAGATAAAAAGTATATTCGCAATAGTAGACTAAGGAAGCTCACGTTCATTATTAGTTCGATCCGTTGCTGATGCCATTGGGCCAGTCGAAATCACTGAAATCGCATTTTCTGGCTTCGGTGGAGGAAAATATCGCTCTATGGCAAAAATCAGAATGGAGATGCAGTTTGATAATAGGGATTTTTTTCACACATTCTATATCGTGGAAGATGAAATGTTGCCTCTGCCGCTCTAGTGGGAGCCGATTTCCTAAAAAGCCAACGTCTAAACCTAAGCGTTGGAAATGGAGTTTGTGAAATCGAAGACAAAAAAAACTTAAACGAGGACAAGTACCTCAAGTTAGATGAACTTTTATGCGAATTCAAGGATTGTTTCGCGGCAAATCTATCGGAGATTGGGAAGTGTAAACTGGGAAAGCTGAAAATCAGGTTAATATCAGACAAACCCATTTACCACAGTTCTCATCGCATTGCTTTTGCAAAAAGACCTAATGACAAAAATTATAGACGAATTTAGGAGACAGACATTATTCAGCCTAGTGAATAGTCGTATGCTTCTCCGGTGGTACTTATAAAAAAAATTTGATTAAGAAGATAGACTATGTGTGGACTACCGAGAACTAAATAACGGTGAAACGCCCCTTCTTGATGCCTCTAGTGGATGAGCTGCTAGCACAACTTGCAGATGCTGAGTTGTTCACAACTCTGGGCCTGCTACCCGGATACTTCCAAATCGAAGTCGAGCCAGAGTCACGAAAATATACTGCCTTTATTACGCACGATGGGCATTTTGAATTTCTTAGAATGCCATTCGGAGTTGAAAACGGACTAGCTCAAGAAAGTAATAAGAAAAATTGAGCGTGTGTTGCCCCCGGAGATACTCATAACATTTTCCGACAACTTAATAATCAAAAGCAAAAATTTTGCCCAAGGCATGGAAAAGCTGCGGAAGGTACTCGAAGTGATTCGAGCGGTCAAAACTACTCTCCGCCGCACAAAATGAAGATTTTTGGAAAGTTAGATTAACTTTTTAGGCCACCGAGCGAACGTCAGCAGTATAGCACCTGGGGAGATAAAAGTAGCAGCGATAAAAGTTTTCCCCACACCCGAAAATGTTAACGGCGTTCAAAGATTTTTAGGGTTAACCGGATTTTTTCGGAAGTATATTGAAAAATTTGTCAAAATAGCACAACCAATCACTCCCCTACTGAAGAAAAATGCAACTTTCCTACGGGGTGCTGATCAAGAAGCCGCATTTAGCCATCTGAAGGAGTTGTTATCCAACGAACCTATTCTGTGCTTGTACGATCAGGCGAAATGCCATGAGATTCATACAGATGCGAGTTCCAAAGGGCTGGCTGGGGTGTGGTTCCAGGAAGAATCACCGGGTGAGGTTAAACCGGTTTGCTACTATAGCCGTTGTTGTAGCGAGGCAGAGAAAAATCACCATTCGTATGAGCTGGAAGTACTCGCTATCGTGGAATCGTTGGAAAGGTTCCGAATCTATGTGTTAGGGAAACCTTTCACGATTGTAACTGATTGCTCTGCAGTTATCACAGTGCGACTAAAAAAGCCCTTACTTCCAAGGATAGCCCATTGCTGAAAATGTCCGAGTATGATTTTAAACTAATTCACCGGGACAGCCGCAGGATGCAGCATACCTTAAGTCGCGCACCTACCGAAAACACCACTGAAGTTTTTGAGAGGATTTTAACAGTCAACATTACCGACGAAGACTGGCTGGTTACAATGCAGTAACAGGACGAGACACTACGAAACATCACGCGGATAATTCGAGGCGAACAGTATTTCAACCAGCTGGCGCAGTTACGGGAGGACTACGTACTGGAAACCAACCGACTATATCGGAAATTGCGGGGAGAGCTTCCATGGGTCGCGCCAAAAGCTGTACGCTGGAGAGTTGTGAAGAAAGCTCATGATGGCCGAGGGCACTTTGGGGTGGACAACACGTAAGAACAGATACGGCCCTATTATTGGTTCAAGCGAATGCGAAATGACGTAAAGGGATATATTGCTGCTAGTGTCAAATTCTGTTATTTTAAAAGGGCTGCTCGGAAGTCAGTTGAGAAACTGTATGTTAGCCCGGTTGTCCCTATCCCGTTCGAAACGATACACTTAGACCATTTGGGACTTTTTCCTAAAAATACTGCTGGATATTAATGCGTGCTGGGAATAACTGACTCATTTTTGAAATATATTGTGGTAAAAGTCATAAAGTCTGCGAGTGCCCTCCCAGTAATTCATACGCAAAATGATCTAACTACCCTTTTCGGGCTTCCGCGACGAATTATATCAGACCGAGGTGCAGTCTTCACTTCCAAAAAGTTTGAAATTTATTGTGTTGATAACGATATCCGCTATGTTTTAAATGCGGCTAGAATCCCCAGAGCAAATGGTCAAATCGAGACAGCGCATCAATCTGTTCTTCTATATTTGTGAACTTCAACAGGTAACGAACGCAAATGGGACCGAAATCTTAAAAGGCTTCAGTTTGTTTTAAATTGCCAAGCAAACTCAACTACCGGTCACACGCCGATACCAGCTACATGACATTCTTCCAAATAAGCTGCTCGAAGCGCTGCATGAGTTATATGGGACTAAATCCATGGAAATTTGCTATGATGAAATCGCGAATAGAATTAACATCGAAAAGCAAAAATGGAAAGAACGTTTCGACAAACAACACGGGCAACCAAAACAGTTTGCGGTTAACGATCTGGTTGTGGGCGATAACTTGCCTTCTGCGATCGGGAAATCTCGAAAATTACAGCCACGCTACAAGGAACCGTATGTAATTAATAAAGTATTGGATGGCGACGGATACCTTATTGTAAATTTAAAAGATTGCCGACGGAATCAATGATCATTCCAATCTGTATCCCCTGCGGAGCGGTTGAAACCCTGGTGTTCCTTGGGACCAAAAGCGAAGAGCGACGATGAATCAATGGATGACGAATCAGAAGTTAGCTCCGATCCCGCTTTGGTTGAAAATGTGTCTCGGGACGGGTCACTCCAGGATGGCCGAGCTGTCAACACTAGAGAAACTTGACAACTGGCAACAACGGATGCCAGTCGTGAAATACAATCAGTTGAGCACGCCAGCGAAGCCGAGTAGACGTGTGTTGCTTGCGGAGAGAAATTAATTAAATAAAAAAGCTAAATTGGTTGAACTCGATTGGTTTTATTCATTACCAAGTCTGCCATTCTGACACTATCAGGAGATAGATTGATGGTTTTATGATCCTAGTGATCATTAGTGATCTTGTAAGTTTGCAGTTGGATCGGCTTAAGAGCGATTTGTATAAAAGGAGAATGGTAAGAAGTTTTTTGTTAGTTTTACACTAGGAAGGTGTTTGTATGATATTATATTATATTCTACGAGAAATTGAAAGGAAGCGTTTTTTAAGTTTAATTTATTGTTTTAAAAAATAGAGCGTTCTGGTTTTTAAAAATTGTTTTCTAAATTTTTCAAACATGGATGTTTGTATGTTTGTGGTGAATATGTATCGAAAAGTGAAAAACAAAGGAAATGTTAAATGAGACTTTGTTCGAATATATGAGTTATATTTCACTCAAAGTGTTAGTTTGAACGAGAGTTGGGTACCAAATATTGTGTATAGAAGCTGCTACAATCTTTTGATGGATTGAATCGTTGATCAGTCCAATGATTTAGGCTAATCCTGATGGCGACCACAACCCAGTGAATTGCTACTTTATGAACAAACCTTCCGCATTGAGAAAAAGAGAAAGAGTATCATTTAAATATGTTTCTGTTCCAAGCGCTCAAACACCGTTGCCACATTCTATGAAAATTCCGGTACCAAAATTTCCCAGTCCTGACTTTATATCTGAAACGGTACAACGGTTGCTCAAACAGATAATGCCGGTAGTGATCCACTGTTTGGATCTTAAATTATCATCAAATCAGCCAATTTTAATTGCTCAAAATCAAGTTGGTTCTATTGTTGCCACATTGGAATCATCACAACTTAAGTCACAAGAACTAGCCTGATTTTTGAGGAGGAAAATCGTCTGCCACCCGATATAAAAGTCGCTAATCAAAATGGTGATGAAAAAAGTGCAGCTTATTGCAATAATGTAGAAAAATTGATGAACGCGATGCAAAGAGGTTATGGTGCCAATGATTGGAGATTGTTTATTGACAGTTTAAAATATAGTATGAAAGCCGTATTGCTGCATAAGATCAATACCAAACCATCTATTCCAATCGCATACAACACCAATACTAAAGAGACATATGAAGGACTAGAAACTTTTTTAAATATGGCTGACTACTCCAAACATAAGCGGCGCATTTACTGTGACCTGAAAGTCGTAGCAATGTTATCTGGCCTTCAAACTTATCACCAAATCGCTATTCCATTTGAAATTAGGAAATGTTCTGACTTATTTTTCACCGTGTATTTTATTAAAATAAAAACTTACACGTACAGAGAAAAAATGTTCTCCGGCTGCAATTCTTGCAGAAATATCCTGGTAGAGTAAGCATGTTTTTGAGGGCAAAAACAATGTTCACGAAGAAGAACATTCGGGCAGTGATGGTGATGATGATATTGGTGATGATGTATTCAGACCATCAACATCAAACAAGTTGGGTAGATAGACCTACGATCATGTCAGAAGGATTTTACACTCAAATTACCAAATGGAATCACCAGCAACTAATAATATCAAGAAACATGTCAAAGAGATTTGCTCATTTAGAAGAAAACCCATTATTTCTCCATTTCCAACTAAAAAAAACCACTCAAATCATGAAATCCCAAAAGCATTTAGGGGGACATCTCTAGTCTAAATCGATGAAAAAATCAATTTTCCAAAAACACCGGTTTTGCATTTAGTATACTAATAGTAACATCGTACAATAGTTTATTTTAACTTGCGCGCTCTAAAAATGTTTCTATAGCGTGTATTCTTGGTGCGCGCGCAAGTGTGATTTTGGAGCAATTCAGACAGCTGGCGATCGGAGAGGTATATACTTGGTTTTGGTACGCTCATTCCCGCTTCTTTCTGTATTTATATATCTCACGAGTATTTTCAACGATATTTTGAAGCACTGAAAGTATTGCTTTCTTTTAATTTAATTGTAAAAACAGTTATTCATTTATATTAGTTGGAATAAAAAGTTCATAAAATGGATAAAAAAAGTATAAAATTCGGCAATTCGAGAGCTGATCGACAAAAAAAGAAAATTTCGTGGCAATCGATTTACGAGTGAGTGTGATGAAAGTGTGGTTAGTGCATCTGCTAAAAAATTTAAGAAAAATAATCCTGCATTCGAAGTGAACGTTGCATTACGTCATAGTGAATTTCTTACTCTTTCTTAGACTACAACACATTTTAATTTGTAAAACTTGTAAAGGCGATACAACATTTTCCAAACGTAACGAAAAAGGATTAGGTTTTCAATTAGTAGTTTCGTGTAAATGTGAAACAGAAACTCATATTCCAAGCAGTCCAACAATTCATACTTCCTACGAAATAAATCGCCGCTTTGTATTTGCGATGCGTTTACTCGGTGTTGGCTTGCTAGGTATAAATAATGTTTGTGCAATGATGGATATCATCAAAGGATATGCTTCAACTACTTATTATGCAATAGTAAACCACATTTGGATAGCAGAAGAAGCAGTAGCTACATTAGGCTGCCGGTAATGTAAAAAATCGGCTCACAGTTTCTGGTGATGGCTCTTGGGCTCGAAGGGGTTTTCTTCTCTTGTCGGGATTGCTACATTGATTGGAAAATTTTCTGGAAAAGTTCTTGATGTCATTGTGAAAAGTAGAATATGCAAAGCTTGTGAACAATGGGCTGGAAAGGAAAGTTCTATTGATTATCAAGACTGGTATGAAACTCACGAGCCAGATTGTAGTGCAAATCATGAAGGCAGTGCGGGATCGATGGAAGTTAATGGTATAAAAGAAATGTTCCAAAGATCTGTAGATTTGCATGATAGTTATTATGAATATTATATTGGTGATGGCGATTCGAAGACTTTCTCATCGTTACATGATGTACAGCCCTATCGTGATGTTTCGAGCGTAAAAAAGAAGGAGTGTGTTTTACATGTTAAAAAGCGAATTTATAAAAGAGCAAAAGATGCTAAAAAACAACTGACACAGATAAAAAAGGCTCAAAAAGCGTTAGCAGCTTCACAATAGGGGTGCTGATGCAAAAAAACGACAAAAAAACCAAAAAAAAACTGAAAAGCCTAAAATTAAAACGGCTACATTGACGAATAAAGTCACGCTGGAGTTGTCAAAATATGACAAATTAGCTGTTCGCCGAAATCTAGATTCTGTTAAAGATATGAGAAATGCTATTTGGGTAACTTTTTACCACAAGATTTCTATGGATGATAAGCCTCAACATATGAATTGTCCCGCTGGGTCAGACTCATGGTGACAATACCGAGTTGCTGAAGCTACCGGCCAGTTGAAAAATTTTGTGCACCCTCCAGCACTAGACGAAGAAATTCAACCTTTATTAAAAAAGATTTATGAAGATCTTGCTACAGACGATCTGCTAGAAAGGTGCATCGGAGCACACACACAAAACACCAACGAAAGTTCAACGCTTGTGTTTGGAATATAGCTCCAAAACACATGTTTTCTGGGAACAAAATTGTTGAAATTGCTACCTATTGTGCTGTGTGCATCTTCAATGAAGGACCATACATATTTCGATTGGCAGCATAGCAGTGGATTTTGCGCAGAGACAGGACGAAAATAGAATTAAGCAAGGAAATCGTCGCAGCATTGAAGCTTCAAAAGAACGGCGACTCGAGCTTAGAAAGGCTAAGGCGCAGGAAAATGAGTTTTTTGAGGACCAGGAAGGAATTATGTATGGAGCTGGTATCGCGGATTGAGTGTAAGAGGTTTATTTCTTCATTTTTTACACAGTTTTTCGAAAAATTATTTTAAACGCGTTTTTCTCGAAATAACATTTTTTGACCTAACTGACATGATTTAGCAAAAACTATTTAACCGATTGGGCTGAACTTTTGAGTGATTATTTGTCACAGATATAGTTATGGCTCGCACTAGAATTATGAATATTCGATTACATTTGAGCACTTTTTCAAACAACATAACCTCGAAAAATAAGCCGAAAATTAGAAAAGCCCGCCATTTTGTTTTTTTTTTTACTAAAACTTCCTTTCTTATACTTTAATATGCTTTTTGAATTTTTCATTTCAGAGCTTCCTGTGTCAAGATATGATGACAGCCAAAAAAAAGCAAGCTTCGTTGTGGCAGCCATATCTGGGGCATATTGGATGAAAAATTAAAAAAAAAATTGTTTGCAGACTTCAATATGTATTTTTTTAATATAAAAAAAAATTGAAGTGTGATAATAAAGTTTACTGCAAGAAAAAAAATCTTGAAAATTTATGCAAAAAGACTAGAGATCCCCCTTGTCATCAATCTTATCTGAAAATTTTAAGAAGATTAAATCAAAACTGCAGTGTCTGGTTTGAAGGAAAGTCCATAAAATACTAAAATAATGTGCTATATTTGTTGTAATTGGAGAAATTTCAAATGGATATAACTTCCGCGAATATGATACAAATTTTATCAAACTTATGGAGTATTCGGACCTTTTGTAAGGTTGGGTTTAAAGACATCCATACGATTTAATTGGAGAAAATGTGAAATGTGAAGATCATACCATTATTAACAAAGTGGAACGAATTTTGACTTCTGAGGTATTTTTTATTGTTGTAGACATAAAATATCTCGCTTAATAATTTTTTTTCAGATTTTTCAGATCTGAGGGGTTCAATCGCAAGGGGAAAACACATTTTTCATGCTCCCAATGAAGCAAAAACTGTCAGTTTATGGAAGTTCGTACATTCCCCCTTCCCCTGCCCCCCACGGTATAGATATGGCAATTGAAGAACTTGATTTGAAAAGATCTCAATGAGACCTGTCCAACGACACCCTACTCGACTACCAATGGTGAATTTTGTTTTTGGAGGATCATCTCCCTATATAGGGAGAACCCCCTTAAAAAAATTGTTCACCCCAAAACTTTCAAGAAATCAGCACTTCTGACCTTTCCACAAAGTTTCATGGCTGTAGCTTCTATAGTTTCGGAGAAAAAGTGCTGTGACATAGAGATGGACGGAGGGACAGACGGACACAGGTCATGATTGCAATAGGGTTTTGTATTTTAGTACAAAAACCCTAAAAAGCCTAAGATTCTGTGTAAATAGATATGTTTTTTAATTATTTAAATTATATCAAGTTGAATAGAATACATAATGTCAATGAAAAATGAAAATTCGAAATTTCACAAATAAAAATTTTAAGTTATTAATTTTTGATGAAAAACATTTTAGCTCGCTTTTAAATTGATTTTTTTATCTTTTTACTGCAGAAATTTGAAGTTTTTAAAGAGTTATTGCGAGAAAATTTTGACTCAATGAAGAAAAAATGCAATTTTCCCAATATTGCATCTGATTGAATACGCTCAACTTAATTTTTCTGCATTTATATCTGAATGAAAATTCTTTATCTAAGTCTCTTCTAAAATATTATTGAAAACTGTGAAACCAAATAATCAATATTGCAAGAGATTTTGACCTGATACCGTCAAAAACTTTGGGGGTTTTACTATACTGGTCTAGTACTTTCACCCTTAAGTGTAATCATTTACTTCCCAAATTCACTGTCGCACAGTGATATAACTATGCAGAAGGTAAGATTAAGGTTACCATTTTTCTTATTCATCAAAATGGGTCACCCTTTAACTTACTATTTATTAGTATTCCTTCAAAACAAAATGAAATGATTAAAATAGAAATGGCAGTTTATTTTACAGTCTAGTGTGCTTGCTTATTATATTTTTCTGATGAGCAAATTTACTTTAGTATATCAGGTTTTGTCTTCATCTGGCAATGTAGCTGTTCGCATGATATGTTAATATTATATTTTGTTACAAGAATTTCTTTTAAAACTGTGATTCCTAGTTCTATTTTCTCACTTGTCCGAACTTAATTCATATGAGAATATACCTGCTGAACTGCAGCGTGACTGCCTGCGAGAAAAAATCAAGTTGAAGTAGCAGGAAAATTGTTAAATAATTAGTACATCAAACAATATGTTCTGCATATCAAAACTTGACTTATGTACAGATTCCATAGATTAAGTTCGAAAAATTATGTCTTGGTTATTATGCATTTCAATTCGTCCCTAGTTTGTTTCAAGTGTTTTGACCCCGTTGCCTGAATAATCATGATAGTACCTCAATATTATGAACCATTTCTAAAATTTTTATCAAAACTCCTACATATATGTAGTGTCTAGGTCCGTTGCAAACGTGTATCTCGCGAGTATCACATGTTAATGCTGTTGTAAATGTTAAATATTCAATCGGCTATAACATAGCTGTTTACAGTTGGATTATTGTGAAATTTTTAGAACGCATACAATTGCCAGTGGCGTAGGAACGGGGGACAGAACTCCCCCCCGAAATTTCTGTTACTCAAAAAAAAAAATTCGACTTCAACATTATGCCATTACTTTGTAATTTTTTATTAAGGGACCGTTGTTAAGGATTTGCTATACTTTCAGCAAAATGGTATCTGCAAAAAATACAGTAAATACTTCCTTTTTTGCAGCTGGATATAAGTACAACTCGATTTTTGCAATTCGCATGAATCCAAATTTTTGCGCAATATTTTGAGAATAAATTGAGCTGAAAATTGAGTTCAGCCAACTTTGCATTTGTAGTAATCAGTTGACATGTGGCCAAGTTCCAAACAACTTTCAGTCTGCTTCGGAAGATTCCTTCTAAGTCATTTTATGCAAATAAATTTGATTTCTCTCTTGATGACATTTGTAATTAAACGTATGTAAAAACTGAAACAATTTTTAACATCATAGGGAGTGGTAAAATGTTTTTAACGTTTTAACTGGATTTCAACCCTAAAATCTACCTCAAACCCATCCAAAACGTTGAATAATTGCCGAAACTTCCACGATCTTATATGTACTTTCATATATTTTGCATTGCAAATGTCAGTCTACATTAAAATATTATCTAATATTAATATATTCGTTTATCGGTAATATAATCATCAAACTAATATTTTTTATCATTAATATTTATTTGAAACGTATTTCTTATCCGTTTGTTTTATATCTGTAGACTGGGGAAAAACTGATATTCGTATCGGACATCGAGCATACTAAGAACATAAAAAAACCGAATTTCGATCAATATCGTTTGGACCTGCTTTTGATTTATACATTGGTGGTTTACCACCATTGTATGATTTACAAGGCCAAATGATATTAGAGTCCTTATGTGTATTCGGAAGTTGTTACTCAACATCCTTTTTGTGGCGGATTCTGGTCTGTACCTCAAACCAATGGCTAACTGTCTCTCATTACATAGATTTTGATTTCACGGATTGGCTGCTTAGCTAGTCCGTGACTATCCATGATAAGACATGCGCTGTTTGTGGGTCAGAATCAACCCTGGGCTGACAAATTGTTACTGGTTAAAATTTGCGAGCGAGAGAGCACTTCCGAAATCTAATATTTATGGTGCCTCAAGACAGTAGTGCCTGTAATGCACAGGAAAAGCTCACCTTGCCCGTGAAGGGGAAAGCGAAACGGAAAGACCGAACTTGAATTTGATATTGCGAATCGTTTGGTTTAAAGTTCAAAATAAATTTACCGTACTTTTAATAAATAAATTATCCTTAAACACCCATTTTAAATTCATTGAAATATATCTATTTATCTTTTTTTTGTGATCGTCTTTTAATTCGTCACTGACGGCGATTTCAATAATTTAAACTAAGTTTTTCCAGACAGTATAACGTTTTCAGGAGAAAATGCCCACAAAAAGGGCTCCGGAGAGAAGCAAGCTCAGGTCGGATGGTAGGCCAACACTCCTGTGCTCCATCTGTCATGAGGACTTAGACGAGTTGACAAGCCAGACTTTGCCGTGCGGGTATCGGTTACACATGCTGTGTTTACGGCAGCTACGGCAAGCTTCATCTACATGCTGTCTCTGTTGTCAGCCTTTGGAGTAGACATCCATCACGTCAGAACAACCTCCGCCCTCCATCGCTTGTAGAGCAGTACCCAAAGGTGAGCTTCCTCCACCAAACCTAATGAGTACACGCAGTGATGCCAATGGAGCTGGAGCACTACCACCAGGCAAACCCAGTACCAAACCCTCATCTTCAGCGTTGCCAGAGATGTCTTAGCTGCTGGTTGTCATGCAAACGATGGCTGCAAGCATAGAATAGACGAGACAGCAACTACAACGGCTGTCTGTTTCACAAACATCAGCCCAGCCTTCTACATCATCGGTACGAGCGGATAATGCAGAGACCGCCGAGCTACTCCGAACCGTAGCTGATGACCTCCTTGGCTCAGCGGAGTCATGAATCCCATGGCCCCAGAATTCAGGCCCAGGGTAAGTGTCCCGACTTCACGACCGTACAAGCGGAATAGTATGAGTGCCTGGAGCCCTGAGGAACAATTGTTCGAGCAGGCAGCCCATGACCACGGCTCAATGCCCTGGTACACTTGGAATTTACCACCATCAACCCAGCCAGGAGATCGCTGAACAGGAAGGCCTACACAACGCAAAGAGACAGGATCCGGACTATCCAGCAACGAACGCAATCATTCGTCATGCGCTATCCAACCAGCCAAAAAAAAACACATAGTGGCTAGCTGGGAGCTAGTGTTTACAGGCCAGGATGACCCTACCACTATCGGTGCCTTTCTGAGAAGGGTCGAGAATATAGCTTCGTTGAACGTAGGAGGAAACATGAGAGCCGTCACAAGCTGCGCAAAATGGTATTTACTGGGAGAGCTCTCCATTGGTTTTGGCGGTTTGTGGACACGTTTCCTACCTTTGATTGGGAAACGTTGAGGCATGCCGCCTTGCGGGATCTCACACCAGTCGAAGGGGATGACATATTGAAGCGGTGAATACGAAACAGACACCAACAGGCGCAGAAGACCGTAGGTGACTACTACGAAGCCTTGTGTTGCCTGTTGGAACGTTTGATGAGCCCCATGCCGGAGTCTGAGTTCCTTAGTCTCTTTTAGGAGGGAATCAGGCCCGAGCTACAAGAACGACTGGTTTTTGCTTCACGCTACAACGTACATGCGCTTCGCGGGTCAGCAAAGTAGCTTGAAGCTGTGTGATAATCCCAGTTGTCCACACACCAAGGTAAATTCTTTAGCCAACGAGAGCAACCAGAACGATGCTCAGTAAACTGAGCTCAAACACAGCGTGGCTACTCTACCCACACCAGCTTGTCTCATGCCATCCATAACCGACAGCGCGCCGGACACCATCTCTTCATTATCTACAAAACTAGACCAAGAGCATCAAAACCCACGTTGAGCGCCATTTTGTAGTGACTGCAATGATGGTCCGCTGCCTCGGCAAAAGAGGGTGGTGGGATTTGCCGAGATTGGCCTTGTCTGAGAGGACGCACGAATGCACTGGCAGGCTAGCATTGCGGTGTCGTGGGGCGGGCTCTTTTTCCCAGCACAAGGGCCCAGTACAAAAAAATTTTGCATCCACAAATTTCAAAAAGAGGCAATTAAGTAGCGCCTGGAGAAAACAGACGGACTTAAAAGGACTTCGTTGTTACTGCACTTATGGCCTCCAAATAAGAGTGGGGCATCCAGGTGGAAGCGATGCCCCCTCGCACCCTCCCAACTGGATCAAGATCCAAATGCAGACGTGACCATAAACGTATTCCCCATTAAGTGAAAAACTCATAAAAACATAATTTGTATGAACTTTTTCCTTAAATGAGAAATATCAACGTGGCCAATTTATGTTATAGTATTATGCGATGGAATCATATAATACTATACCATAAAAGGGCACGCGAGCGGAAGGCCACTCTACCTAGGCAAGAGCCCCTGTAACGCAAAAAAGGGGAGAGCTCGCCTGTTGGCTAGCTCATTATAGTGGAAGGGCCCATACCCGGTCAGGTTCCCAGCGAAAGGAAAGGCCGAAAGGCTTCAAGAGGCGCACAGGGAGGGGAAATACATGAAAAATTTGTGCCCCCTCCCCCTCGCGATTGGACACCTGTGATCCGGAAAATCCGAAAAAATTATGGTGGTAGGTGTTTATGAGTACAACAACAACAAATACCTTAGAAGTCGAAATTTACTCAACTTTGTTAATAATAGTATGATATTCGAGTTTCACATTTTTCCCAATAAAATCGGATAGGTATCGTTAAATTGAACGAAATTCGACATTTACGTAATCCTACTAAGGGTTCTAAAACTTTGTAAGTTTGATGAAAATCGAATGATATACACGGAAGTTATAGCCGTTTGAAATTTCTCCAATTACAACAACAATAACAGATGATTTTGGTATTTTATGGACTTTCCATCCAATCAGTCACTGCAGTTTTGACTTAATCTTCTTGAAATTTTCAAATACGGTCAATAACATTAATTTTTTGAGAACTCATGATTTGAGTGATTTTTGTCGGTTTGCAACAAAATGGCGACCGTTGAAACTAGAAAAACAATGGATTTTCCTTTGAACGTGCACATCTCTTTGACATATTTCTTGACGGTATTCATTGCTGGTGACTGCATTTCTGAGAAGTTAGGTACAAAACCCTTCTGACATGAGCGTAGGTCTGTTTACCCAACTTGTTTATTCCTGAAGCTTAGAGTCTTTCTCATTTGATCCTTCAAAGCAGGATATTTTAATTTTTTTGTTTTGCCGGAAAACCAATTCATCAAAATAGTTTAGGATTTCCTTGTAATGTTTATCTCAGATTTGTATTACACACCGTATAGTATGCATCATTTACTGATTTTTCTTAAAATTATTTGTTATGAGACTATTTTTACATAAAAACAAAAAGGGATTACTGTGCATTCTGTCAAGGGTACGGTAATTCCAATTTCATGCCAGCATGTATTCCCTGGTCATGCAGTTGGATTGCGTCGTTGTAAGTATTGTACCAGTTCCTCAGAATGATCCCCTCGTTTCTAAAGGAAACGTTGAATGCTCCCTCGACATAAATTCATCAACAATGTGAAAACGGATGTTGTAGCGATGATGCGTGCAAAGCAAGAACATTTATTAATCGATGCTCGATGGGGTCTCTTTGAATGTAATCCAATAAATTGTTTGTATGCTTCTCGAACAAATTCGATTAGGGCTCGGTTAACCTTTGAGAATTGGCTCAACTGACAACGACAATGCAAAGTCAAACGACAAGGTTACAGTTTTCACGAGTTTATCACATTCATTCTTCGCTTATGCAACACTATTCATTATCTTGACGTTGAATCGAGAATAAACTTTTTCATTTTTAAATATTTAAAGGATCATTTCTGCATTCGCTAAAGGTCACAATTTTTATAACCTCCTTTTTGAATAATATTTTTTCTTTCTTTCTCACTCTTTCAATTTATTTATTTTCTTTCAATCACTTACGACTGCGCACGGGTGACAAGCACAAACAAAACTCCTACATGCCACACGTCTAACTTTTCATAACTAATCCCAACGATTGCCATTCATTTCGTTTCACTTCATTGACAACTTTGCGATCTTTCACACTCATTATGCATTTGCTTTGGACTTGCATCACACAACAGCAGGCTGCACCTCGTGATTTTGGAACACTAATTCCGTATCTGAAACTAAGTTGGAGTTAAGGTTGTAAGAAGTGAGTGCAGCCACAACCCAAGCAACTGCGATTTCTTACTATCCACAATCCGGAACTTGACAACAAATTAAAACAAACCAAAATGAGCGTTGTTTACGTTTCACGACATTGCATGAATAACAAGTAGGGTAAACAGACGCTCATGTCAGAAGGGCTTTGTATTCAATTTACAAAATGCAGTCACCAGATTGAATAAAATCAAGAAGCATGTCAATGACGATTTTGTTGGAGAAAATATTGTTACATGTACAAATAATTCTGCGAGCTACTGTCGCAATCGTTTTCACAACAATTAAGAACATCACCAAAATGAATTTAATCGAATCCACGAGAACTCACCAAGCATCAACATCTGAGAGTGAGTCACTGCCCCATTCATTCACGAAAGTTCCCGCTAATTCGCCAATGTACGAGAACTGGTTTGAATGACTACAGACCCTATATGAAGGCGAGCTGAATGAATGGGGGGAATCATTCATTCGACCGCGATAAGAACTGCGAAAGTGTGTGAGAAGCGATATTGTTTGAGTAATAGAAAAGTGATTTTTGTAATAGTGAAGTGATTTAGAAGACAATTGCGATAAGAAATTTATGGACAAGTGTTAGATTTTTATTAGTGAAAATTGAAATTAGTAAAATTGTGAAATAATTAATAAGTAATTGTGCACTTTTAAGTACTGAAATAAACTCTTTTAACTTAAATTAAAGGACATTACGTTTTCACTTCCCCGGAACATTAAAATTATTGGCCGCGAACCAAATACACGCGACAATATGAAATTCGAAGATCATACTATTATTAACAAAGTTGAACGAATTTAGACTTCTAAGGTTTTTTTATTGTTATACTCATAAATATCTCCCTTGATAATTATTTCAGATATCCATTCGCGAGGGAGGAAACACATTTTTCATGTATTTCCCCCCTGTGCTCCCACTGAAGCAAAAACTAACAGTTTAAGAACTGGTTTGAAAGCTCCCATGAAAACTTTGATTTCATATTCATATCGGCTACGTTTGATGAATTTTTATTTTCAGGGGCCACTCTCCTGTACTGTTATCATCGATTAATAGCCAATTTTTTCGAATCCTAGAGTTGTTACAAAGCCCTCTTGCTAGGAGCTCTCTCCCTACTCCTTGACTTGTTTCACTTATGAGTATTAATTGTAGGTGCTCATCTTCAGTCATTCATTAAATTGAATCAAGTGTTAAAAGCATGCACTTTTTTTGTGGTAGGGAGGTGAAGGCATCTACGCCCGCCGTGTCTAGCAGTGTGGGACTCCCATGGAGGATACCCTTGGACTTCCACTAAACACCTCCCCTGTCAATCTGAGAACCTAGCCTGGAACCGTTTGACACATTACTTCGGGCTAGGTCTCATTTTGTTACGCCTTGGGGCGCCTTCAAGCTGGGGAGTCCCTTTCCTAGCGGGAGGGGAGAGGGGAAGAGGAAATGCCAGAAGAGCGATCCCCCAGCCCCAGCACCTCCGGCTGCTGTGCTTCCCTTTTATATTTTAGGACTGCCCGAGCATAATGTGCCACCTGGTTCCATTTGTCAACCGATTCGAGCATCACCGCAACTATATTATCTGGGGTGAGCTCTCCCGTCTCCCTGTAGAGTTCCCTTCGCAGCCTGACCCATTTTGTGCTCGCAACAAATGTGTGGCAGGCATGGTCCTCCTCTCCTGGGCAAAACCGACAATCGGGAGACCGTGACTTACCGATCTTGTGCAGGTAAGACTGAAAACACCCGCGCCCACTCAAAAGCTGGGTCAGATAGAAGTCAGTCTCACCATGCCTTAGATTTAGCCACGGTCTCACATCCGGGATGAGGCGCGCAGTCCACCTTCCCTTCGTGCAATTCCCCCCAGACTGCTGCCAATCGTTGAGCGAGCGTTGTGTCTCCTCGCGGACAACCATCTCCCTTGCATCCTCGTTTCGGCGCAGGTAAATAGCGCGGCGCTCTCTAGCAAGGAGTGCGACAGGTATCACGCCTGCAATCACTCTCACCGTCGAGTCGGAGACTGTTGGATACGAAGATGCAATTCTCAGTGCTCCTCTTCTCTGTACCTGTGCCAATCGTTTTCGGTATACCTCCTTGCTGAGAGCGTCGCCCCAAACCTCTGCTCCGTACAGTAGCACCCTACAGCACTCATCAAGAGGCGTCTTCTTGATGGGCTGGGTCCCCCTACGTTGGCCATAAGTCGACTCAGGGCCGATATTCCCGAAGCAGCCTTCTCAGCCGTTGCCCTGATTTGCTCAGAGAAACTCATCTTCGAGTCGATCAGTAGCCCCAGGTACTTCACCGCTGGCTTTGATTCGATTTGGGTATCTCCAATACTGATCATCCTTACTCTAGGGATTCTCTTTTTTGTCAAGATGACCACTTCGGTTTTCGCCAGTGCTAAACTGAGCCCGCGAGCAGTCATCCAGTCCCTCACTCGGCGCATTAGCATACCTAGCCTAAGTTGCGCTTGTTCAACGGTGCGTCCAGCGACCAGAGCCGCAACATCATCCGCATAGCCGACCAAGCGCGACTCATCTGGCATCTCAAGTCTCAGTAGCCCGTCGTAAGACACGTTCCACAGGTCCGGACCAAGGATAGATCCCTGGGCAACACCCGATGTAATTTCCATCCTTCGTTGGCCCTGTGTCGTGTCGTAGAGCAGGCTTCGGTCCTTTAGGTAGTTCCTCAAAAGCCGCATTAGATATTCTGGAACTTGAAAAGAGTTTTCCAGCGTGTTCAGAATATCCACCCACTAGCGGAGTTGAAGGCATTCCTGACATCGAGTGTCACCAACAAGACGATCCGTCGCTTGGTGCGACTATATGTCTCTGCCTTTTGGACCGCGTTCACCACCTCTGCAATCGCATCAATGGTAGAACGTCCTGCTCTAAAGCCGTACTGCCGAGGAGATAGGTCCCCAGCAGCACGAATCGCGTCAGTGAGTCTTCCCTTGATGAGTTTCTCTAGCACTTTCCCAGCCGTGTCTAGCATGCATAATGGGCAGTATGCAGACGGCGATTCAGGAGTGCTGGGGTCCTCGACGGGGCAAAGAAGCGCAGCAAGCACTCGTGATTATGCTCATAGTAGAGTTCACCACGTCTTGAGCTGCCAGTTCTTCCATCCCCTCCGGAGCTCCCTGCAGAGGCTCACCTGCTGTGAGAACCTTGACGAACCTCTCGACGTCCATTCTTCCAATGTTCCATCCAGTTGTGGAAGGCCGAGAGCATGGACGTCGGGAGAAAGCATCACTTATCTCAAGCAGAGTGCACTGGCGATCACTGGCTGAATAGTCCTCTGATACTTTCCAGTTGTGTATACTCCATACTAAGGACTCCGAGGCGAATGTCACGTCCGGTATGGTTCCCTGACAGCCAATACGGCGGAAAGTTGGCGTATTTCCGGAGTTTAGTATGACGAGGGCCGTCCTGGCCTCCATTTCCAGGATTCGTTTTCCCCGCGGATCCGTCTGAGGCATGCCCCATTCGATTGCTTTAGCATTGAAGTCGCCCCCAACGAGCACTTTACCCTCTGCGTTCGAGACAGCGCCCTCCAGAGCATTAAGCTTGGCTTGGAAAGATGATATCGGCTCGTTAGGCGTTAGGTACACACTAAAGAAGGTGATCCCTGAGCACCGAACCCACATGAAACCATCCACGCGTCCACAACTCTCCGCTTGAAAGTCACTATTCCGAACCCAGATAGCGGCAGTACCAGTTTCATCAGAGTACCATAATGCAGGACTTTTATTATGGTGTTGCTCACTCAGCAGCAAGAGGTCGTCTTTCCTGTCCCTCGCAAACTGCTCAAGCAGATTTTGGGCGGTTGAACTGCGGTGTAGGTTTCGCTGCAGGATGCGGGTCATTGGAGCTCTGATTTGGCCTTTGCTAGGGCTTCCTGGAAAACCCGGCATTTTGCTGATCCCAGGACGTGTCCAAAATCAGGTTTTGGATCAGCATCCTTGCAAAGAATACAGTGTGCCTCCTTTGTACACTCTTTTCTTTTATGTCCCATTTCACCGCATTTGTAACATAGGGAACTCCTATCGGGTCCTTTGCATACTTGTGTGGTGTGACAATAACCAAGGCATTTGAAACATTGAAGAGGCGTTGCTCTTCGCCGTATCCTACAGACAGCCCACCCTATTCGTACTTTGCCCTTGCTCAGGAATCGTTCGGCGTCCTTTTCGGTCAAGTCAACTATGGCCATGCGTTTTCCCCTGTTGTTTTCTGGTGTCAGTCTCGCTTGGATCCTTCCCACGCTAGGGAACTCCTTTTTGATGGCCTCTTCTACCTGGGCCAGATCCGTCACGCAGTCTATGTCCCGTATTTCGATCGTTGCCATCGGCTCGAGCGGGGCTATAATTGCGGCTTTTGCCGAGGACTTTCTTTACTGCGTCACAGAATGCTCCTTTATTGCCGGCCTCTGTTCCGAATTCGACCAGTATGTGGCCCGACCGCGTTGGTCGTACTACTTTAATGGTAGTGTTGGTGTCTTCGGGCCTTACGTTTCCCTTAAGGTCCCACAGCACCTCCGCGTAGGATCGGCCATCTTTGGGCTTTACAAGCAGTGCCTGCTGCCGGGGTCTTCGTCGGGGCTTCTGCCTCTCCTGTTTTGCATCAGGTCCTTTTTGTAATTGGGCGTCCGTGCGAATTTTATTTTCTGGCTTTTTTTGAAGGAGTTTCTTTGCGGCTTTCTTTGCTCCTTTTGTAAGCACTGTCTGGAACCCCTGATCTGGTGCTCCACGCCCGTCAAGTGCCTCTTCCTTCCTTCTTTTATCCCGATCTCCTTCGATTGGGCTAGACGCCATTCTTTTATTGACTTTTAATGATGGAGCTATCTGCATGTCGCCTTTAAATTTTGCCCCAAGCGCCTTTTTAGCCTTCTGTTCATTTTCGGCCCTTAACGATAGTGCCCTATGCGATCTAGGAGCTCCTCTAGTTCAAGGAGCCCTTCCTTTGCTGCTTTGCTAATTTTTGGGGAGTCGCATGCAGCTTGTATTCTTTTCAGAACATCTCCCGCTTTTCGAAGTAGTCTTTCCTCTTCGTACCGCTGGGCCGCAATTGTACCTTGCAACCATCCTTGGGAGAGGTTTTCACGTTCCGTTTCTGAGTGCAGTACTTCCGCCACATTTTCAACGGTGGTGGTACAATCACGCGGTGTCTGGTCTCTCTTTACTTTTAGTACCGTAATCTCCTCGTTTGCTTCTGGATTTTTCGTTGCAATGTCGGGATTTGTGACCCTTGCATCGGTCGCTTTAGTAACGATCGCAGCCGTGACAATCGAATTTTCGGTGCTCTTTATGTTATCTTCCACTGCTCGCACACCTGAAGCATCCTGCCGAGTCTCCCGCTTCTCTTTAATAGGACGCTCGCGCGTTCGCATAGTTTTTTTGCTGCGCCCAAACGCCGCAGGAATCTCAGTCTGCACCAGACTGTCTGCTGTTCTCCGTTTTTCGTCTACCTTCACTGTCGTCGTGTTAGTCTTCGTTT
Organism: Odontomyia ornata; assembly: GCA_963969285.1. Classification (NCBI taxonomy): domain Eukaryota; kingdom Metazoa; phylum Arthropoda; class Insecta; order Diptera; family Stratiomyidae; genus Odontomyia; species Odontomyia ornata. Next base: position 357,840,008 of record OZ017739.1, on the reverse strand, counting down.
TTTTCATGGTTAGTACAGCTCTCGATGTACTGTTGACATCGTGGCTGCAACCGCTGGTTGCGTCGTCGTTATTATTTTTGGTTTCATTTTTTGGATGTTTTTGATCTTTTGATTTTGTTTGCTCCATTTTATTGGGTCCCCCCTCGGAGCCGCTATCTCCGTTCGTGTGTAGAGTCGCCTTTTTGGTCCCATGGTTATCTTTGCAGTGCAGGGAGGCCATGCGAGGGTTGGCACAAGCCCTTTTGGGGACAAGTGCTCAGAGCCAGACCAACGCTAATCGGGAGTCCATCTCAACCGAACCTACACCACCAACCCAATGGTGCGAACTTCGAACGTACTCCGAGGCCTGCCAAGGTTTTACCGGGACGTAGACGGTATGATAGTTGAATTGGAGCCGTTCACACACGAGTTTCACCTCGGCGCTACTGGGTAAAGCAACTAGATCCATACCATCAAATCCGCCAGCCTAAAGCGTCAATACCAGTTTGTTGTCCGAAGCGTAGTCCAGATACAATCAGAGTCGTTACCTGTCATCCCAGGAGGGAACCTCACGGCACCCCCCATATCCTTGGGTCCGTGGGGGCGGCACTCCCCAAAGAATGCTAGCCTCCAAGAATGTTCTTGTCGACCGGCTTTCTTCCTGCGGGAATTTCCTCGGGTACGTGGGGGCGGAACTCCCCAAAGAATGCTAGCCTCCAAGAGTGGTCTTGTCGACCGGCATTCCCCCTGCGGAGTTTCCTCGGGTACGTGGGGGTGGAACTCCCCAAAGAACCGGCATTCCCCCTACGGGGAAAAGCATGCACCTTAATCGTTGAAGTTGGGAAAAAATAACTCAAAATCTTGGGAAAAAATAACTTCTTCTTCGCATTTAAAACAGCCACTATTTTGTTTTACGATTACTGATATCACTAGCTGAACCAATTCTCAAAGATATACATGACACCTATCATTCCTGAAATTTCCATGCAAATCCTAACAAAACTGTAGTGTCTGAGTAGGTTAAAAGCGCAAGTTGTTCCGTAGCCATATGTTGCCATAGTAATACATGCAGCGCATATTGTTCCATAGTAATACAGGAAATTTCAAAGCGCTATAACTTCGCCAAATTTGATTCAATCTTTTTAAAACTTGCAGGGTAGATCAATCTTATGATCTGTGTACTGAATTTCATTGAATTTAAGGGTACCGTTAAGATTTTATTCAGGAAAACATAACATCAATAAAATATACTATTACTAACAAAGTTGAGTGAATTGCGACTTCTCACGTCTTTGTTGTTATTGTACTCACAAAGGCCTACATTCCTGATTTTTTCCAGATTTTCCGGATCACAGGCGTCCAATCGCGAGGGGGGGACACAAATTTTTCGTATATTTCCCCTCTATGTGCGCCCCTCGAAGCAAATTTTGCCAAACTAAGACCTGTTTTGATAAGTTCTCATCAAGACCTTTCATTTGCTTCCCATATCGGCTACCTTCAATGAAATTTTTTTGTCGGGGGGTCACTCTCCTATATGGGGAGACCCCCTTAAATACCTTATAAAATTTTTTTGTAGTTGAACTTTGAAGAGATTACTACTTTACACCTACACACAAAATTTGATGTTTCTAGCTTAAGTAGTTTCCGAGAAAAACTGCTGTGACACACGGACGGACGGACGGACAGACTAGTCGGGAGACTAGTAGGGTTTTGTAAAATTATTTTACAAAACCCTAAAAATGATTATATGCTAATAAGGGTTCCTTTTTTGCATTCGTTTGTATGGAACCTTAAAAATATGTAAAATCACACGGTCTCGTGCGATGCCGTTATGGTCAAGAAATCAATTTCGTTTGAATATATCAACACCTTGGTTCAATTCAAAACTGACAAGTACACGATGGTTATTATCACTGTAATGACTTATTAATATTGTGTCAAATATTAATTGAATTATCGAAAAGAATTGACGTCAAAGTACGCTAAAATTTATGAAAAAAATTTTCATGTCCTCGATGTCACTGAAAATAACTGTTTGACTTTTTAAAGCTTCATGATTTATTTTATAAGAAAATTCTGTCTTATTCTTGTACATACTCGTACATATAATTCCTCGAAACTTCATTGAATTTTCAAAAGTCCTTGAAATCGAAAACATAAAGGCAAACTCTTATCAACGTTCTTAAATTTCTCATGTTTCAGGAAACTATTGTTTTCATTGTGCAAACATTTTCCTGTTTTCTTACCAGCGCAAGCAATTTATTTTTGTATTCAAATTACAATCCGAGAACATCCAACCTCGTCAACGCTTTCCCACTCTCAACGGGTGACAACCTGAAATGCTTCCTCCATTTTTATTGTTTTCGTAAACAGCCAAGTGAATCCTTTTCCTTTCAAAGTGTTCACTTGTGAACGAATGTATGGATAATGTGCAGTCGATTTATTTTGTTCACGGAAATTTTTCACATTTATGTGCGGAATAATTCCCCATAAAAATGTTTGGAGAAAATTTGAAATTTTACGACCCAAATGTTCAGAAAATAAAAACGCTCGGGTATTGTTCTCCCTACTTATCATTTCAGTATAATTATTACGAGAAGTGTTCCAGTTGTGCAGAAGGCGAAGGGGGAGGAAAATCATAATCATTTATGATGATGCTTTGCAGAGATCCTTTGGAGTCATTATTATTTTTATGAGTTTTATGACAATTTTAGGAATGTTGAACGAAGAAGTTGAAACGGATGTTTGGGTACTTACTTCACGTTAGCTTTTAATGAACAATGCTTACAATAGTTCGCATGGTTTGACGAAGATCTGAGATAATTTGGGGGAGAAATAGTTCTGAAATTATTGGTCTGCATTGTGACGCACCAAAAATTTATTGTATTACAGAAAGTGAATTAAACTCAGAACTAAAAGCACTTTGAAGTAATTAAAATGTATTATAAACTGAAAATGAAATACAGAGAGGAAATATAAATTTTGTTGAGGGATGAAATTAAATAGTTTTGCAGTTCATTTTTAAAAGCATTCAAAAGCAGGTTGGATGATTATCTCATACAATCAGAAATATAACGAAGTCTCGCCTATAAATATTCACTGTCCATAACCAGCTCATTCATTGTTTATTATTTAGGACAATGTTAAATTATGTGTGAATTGCTCTTTTAGTTTAATTTGTTCCCAGTTTTGAAGGAAACAGGAAATCAATAAAAAATTAAATTATTATCACTTACAGTAATTGTAAGGACGAACATTTGCCAGGACAAAAGAAGGGCCAATTCAAAGTAAAAAGACACTCAAGTTGAATCTGAAAATGCGAAACTTTGTTATGAATACCATGCTTTAAGGTATCTAATAAAAATAATTATTGAATTGGTGCCTATAAGACATGGCCATATAAATTTGTGGTATTTTCTGTCTGTTCTAAAAGGTTTCTGACAGCACCGTTTTCATCAATTGATCCGACATTCCAAATTAAAATGTCATAGCCCTTTTAACCATTGTGGTGTCATTTCCGTTCGTTCAAAATGAGTGATACTCCCCAAATCTTCCAAAATACTTAGCTACGTTAGTCATGAAGTAGAAGACGGGAGAGTACATTTTTCTCCTTGCAAGGGCTGGCAACTCTCTAAAGAGGTGAGACACTATTTTCGCCTTCTCGTCCGCTCTAAAGCTCTGATAAATGTTGTTGTAAGAGATACATACCCACATTACATGTCTAAAAACTAGACAATGCTCCATGAAATAAGCCACTGTTGCGCGGAGGAACTGTCTTCCAAATTTGAGAACCTCATTGGTGCCCCTTGTCGAAAATTGCTCATAATAACTTGTCTTGCTATCACACAGGAATTTTTATTGTATGCTTAAATTATTCATACTTAATGAATAGCTTAACTGAAGTCATTGAATATCAATCGTAAAACTGCATAATAGCTGCATACCTACTTTTACCAATTCGTTTGCTTCGCAGTTACCCTTGATATTTCTATGTCCTGGCACCTAAATGAGCGGCACCTTCAAATATCTTGACAATTCACTAAGCAGTGTCCGGTACTAGAAAACAACATTCAAGGAGAAAATAATGCCCAACATGCATCATATTTTAGATACAGTCATCTAAGAAATTGACGTTTTCGGCAGTAAAAAATTGTATAATGGATGTCCTGTATCTGGCAGAGCGAAATTTTTCTTTTGCATCGACTGTATGATGACAAAACGTTAACATCGTAACGATGAATTGTTTTGTTGCGATTCCCAAATGTAAATATAATCAGTACTTTGCATAGTGTAGTGTTTAGAGTGCTCACCTCGTAAGCCAAAGGTCCTTGGTTCGATCTCGTTGGCGACAACTAGATTTGTTTCAAGTGATTCTTCAGAATCTATTCATTCACTTCTGATAGGTATAGGTTTAAAATTAGAGCGTATTGCAACTGGGTAGATGCACATGGTAAAGAGCGGCCTTGACCGGCCTGTCCACACATTTTTGCAAAGAATGTAATAAATTATTATTCAAGAAAAAGACAGTGATTAGACCAGATTAATACTGCGTTTGATCTAAAGAGACTGACAGAATTCTCAAAAATTTATTAATTAAACCATAATCTACTTACTATTTCCTCAAAGGAAGCGGCTCAATATATGACACATTTTAAAGCAATGTAAGCATGAATCGTTCGAAATTTAGTGTCAATATGGAAGATTTAAGACTAGCCGGACCGTAAATCTACTGTTCAAGGAAGTGGCTAAAGATTGTCTGATCAGGCAAAAACTGTAGATATAAGTAAGAGTAATGGAAAAATCTCGCCGAAACACTGGAAGGTGGGTCCCGTTTTCTTAATGACCAACTTCACAGACTTGCTTCGGGCAAAACTGGGAACAGCTCCGAGATGCTTTACTGCTGACACCAAGTCTGAGTTAAGCTAATAGCTTGTTAGAATCAATGCTCGGTGGATCTCTACAAGCTAGCGATTGGAAACCTGGGACCATTGGGTGTAAGGCGCGTAATTCCTAACCGAACGATGGCGATTCGCTACCACTCCTGCGGAACCGCAAATAATCCTGAATAAAAGGAGCTGCAACCTCAATTTTCCACTCATTGTCATAGATTCTTTGGATTCTGCCCAGTCAAATTAAATGCCTATCGGGAGAACTTCAAAATTTTCATATCAGGAACTTTGATATTCCCAAACTAAGGTAAAGAAGTGTCATCAACTACAGTGTGTGGATGATTGCCTTAAACTCCTAGATCTTAGTTAGAAGCAAGAAGACGAAAAAAATATTGCATCTGATGAAGACCTCAATACGTCATTAGTAATTAGTTAGGGGTGAAGTTATTCTAAATTAACCTTGATCGCTCAAAGGCAGCCTCCGTTTTGCTCCTATTCTATTTAAGTAAAAATGCGAAAGAGCTCGTTTGGAACCCTAGGTCCTCAAGTGGCAGCCTTGTGGACTGCACGTTGAAGGCGCAGATTCGTAACATCGGTCTCATCAAACATCGGTAATAAATCTTACTATTGCAGCAGATGTTCAACCGAAGCCACTTTGCGTTGCCTCTTGCTAAATAGAATATTATGAAACCATTGTTGTCTTTAAAGGAATTGCCAATACACAACGTATTCCGTTGATAGTGGAGTGCTGATGTGAACGTTCATTAGGATATCAAAGGCAGGTTGGACACCTACAAAAGAGGTAAAGTTTTATATGTGCTCATCTTGTCTAATAAACTGGCTATTGCAGGTATAAAACTAAATCATTCTTTTGGTGCAGGCAAATTAGAGGATACCTAGAGAGTACCCTCTACGTATCTTACATACAAAATTAGATTCCAGGAAGTTCTACCATATCTTCATCGTAAGAAGAAAAGAATTGACTCGCAATAATTTCGTTCGGCTTTCTCTTTTGAGCTGGATAGTCCTCCAAAAATTACCAGTCATGAAGGCCAGAACCAACAGTCAACCTGCTTATTGGTGCATTCAGACCAGCTTGCTCGGGCTTTTACTGTCTAACAAGACCAAGAAAGAACTTGAAGCCTTAATGGTAGAAAAATTCTGAGCTGAAAAGCAATGATTCCAAACTGAACTCAAAATACTGATGTAACGCTTACAATTTTAATGGATGAGCTACCTCCCTGGTAGCAAAGAAACATATTTAACCCTAGTGCAGGAATTGCAAGTAAATGCAGTAAGTGCTCCATTCATTGTAAGCAAATACGATGGACTGCTTATTCGTTTTGCAACTCGACATCTTCAGGGCCTGAGGGAATAATTCCACCCGACAGATGACACACAGACACAAGGGGATACAGTACCTTGTCTAGAAGCCTTTACAACAACTACTCAAAGAATGGGTGGATTCCCACTACTGGCATTTTTATCCCGAAAGCTGGAAAGGTTTCGTCTGCATTATTGACTTTTTTTCTTATTTTCGTTGCAGGGAGGTGAAGGCATTTAAGCTCGCAGTTTAGGGCTCCCATCAGCGCTATTCCATCAAGTTACGTTCACTTCCCTTTCAGTCTTAAAACCTAGCCTGGAACCGTTTGACGCATTACTTTGGACCAGGTCTTGTTTTTCTACACGCCTAGATGCCACCAAGATGCAGAAATCCCTCTTCCAGCAAAATAAGAAGAGCGAGAGGAATTCAAAAGAAGAATCCTTCCACCCCCAAGGCTTCCAGGCTGCTCAAATATATTCAGCTTTATTTTTAGGACTGCTCGAGCGTAATGTACTCAACAATTCCATTAGTCGGTTTTCTCCGGCACGTGGTTTAATCCGTGAGCAGTCATCCAGTCCTTTACTCGGCGCGTAATTATACCAAGTCTTAGTAGCGATTGTTCAACTGTGCGTCCTGCAACTAGTGCGGTGACATTGATGATTCGGCAGCTCAAGTCTCAGTAGCCCATTGTACGTGATGCTCCTAAGGCCTGGACCAAGAATTGAGCCGTGAGTAACAACTTCACCGATCTTCCTTCTTATCATAGAGCAGGCTCCGATCCGCCACGTAGTTCCTCAGAATTCGCATCAGATACTCTGGAACTTGGAAAGTGGTCTCCAGTGCTTCCAAAATATTCGGCCATCTAGCGGAATTGAAAGCATTTCTGATACTAAGTTCACCAGTAGCGCAACCCGTCTGTTGGCCCGCCGGCTGTGGGCCTCCACTCTTTCGATCACGCTCAATAGTGGAGCGAACAGCTTTAAAACCATACTGCACGAAAGAAAGGATTCCAGCAGAATGGACCGCGTCAGTCAGCCTTCCCTTGAATTTCTCGAGCACTTTCCCGGCCATGTCTAGCATTCATAACGGATGGTATGCAGACGGTGTGTTGTAATTTTCCTTCTCCTTACTGATCAGTACGAGCCTTATGCGTTACATTCTGTGTTGATGATTCTCTAGCTGGCGGTTTGGGACGTGTGAAGGTGCCACTCACTTGTGGAATGGCCTCAGGAAAGCAATCAAAATAGATTGCGGCAGCTGAAGAGCACTTCCAATAACGATTTACTGCTAACACCTTACACTAAGGCTCCGTGAAAAACCCAAGGTAAATTCACTAGAAGATGTTCAAGCAACACACTGCTATCTTGTAATCAGAAATTATTTGAAAGAAAATTCACTACCACTTCATGTATCTCTACTATGAGCTTATCTCAGTGGAAAGCAAATTTCCCTACGAGTAAAATGTTCGTCTTAGTACATCGCGGTGTTTTGCCCCAAAGTTGGGAGGCTGCAACGTGGCTTGTGGCCCCGGTAAAGCTCGTCTGGAGACGGGGGTAGGAGTGCTACTTGCTTGTCCAATAGGGTCCCAATAAGCTCCCAAGCGAGAATTCAACTTGCCGTTAAAAGTTTGCTCTTCATCAACAAAGAGTTGGTATACGCGGATGTCACAATATATTCTCAGCACTTTCCAAGCACCAGCTCAACAAAAAATATTTAATCTATGGCTGGTCGTTCACTTGAAAAGCCTCTCTGATACTTTCCTATAATAAACTCGTACTTTCACAATGCAGCTTCAGTTTTCTTTCCATTATTTTAGCGAGTAATTTATAAGACGTTGTTACGAAATATAAATAAAACCTCGTAACCATTCCTTGAAGGGAAGGATTCCTTGAACTCCAACATTTCATTCGGAAGATTACCAAGGAACCACTCCACGCGCTGAAGTGCTGGTGGGAAGGACTAAAGTAATGTCAGGATAACCAATGTAATTTATTAGCGTTCGGCAAATTTGATTTTTAGTATGTTTAGTTAGAATTCTCGTTTATACTCATATTGTGAAATTTGCACATTAATTGCGCGTCCTGTTCAAGCACTTTATTTAGGTGAAACCCTGCAAAATTCGAACCGATGTAAATCATTAGCGTTAAGTAATGTTAGGTATTAATTACTAATCGAAAAAAAAAAACAACTATAAGATTCAATTGAAACACAACATAGCAGCAATTAAAGCCAAAAGAAATGTATGCCAAAATAAGCACGATTGGTTTCAGAGAGCCATAGAAAAAGAAAACAAGTTGGGTAAACAGACCTACGCTCATGTCAGAAGGGTTTTGTATTCAATTTTCAAAATGCAGTCACCAGATTGAATAAAGTCAAGAAGCATATCAATGACGATTTTATTGGAGAAACTATGAAATTCGAAGACCATACTATTATTAACAAAGTTGAACGAATTTCGACTTCTGAGGTTTTTGTTATTGTTATACTCATAAATATCTCCCTTAATAATTATTTCAGATGTCCATTCGCGAGGGAGGAAGCACATTTTTCATGTATTTCCCCCCTGTGCCCCCACTGAAGCAAAAACTGACAGTTTAAGAACTGTTTTGAAAAGCTCCATTTCATACTCATATCGGCTACGTTTGATGCATTTTTTTTCAGGGGCCACTCTCCTGTACTGTTATCATCGATGAATAGCCAATTTTTTCGAATCCTAGAGTTGTTACAAAGCCCTTTTGTTAGAAGCTCCCTCGCGCCTCCTTGACTTGTTTCACTTATGAGTATTAAGTGTAGGTACTCAGCTTCAGTCATTCATTAAATTGAATCAAGTGTTCAAAGCATGCGCCTTAAACGTTGAAGTTGGGAAAAAATAACTCAAAATTATTCAATCTTCGCATTTAAAACAGCCACTATTTTGTTTTACGATTACTGATACCATTAGCTGAACTGATTCTCAAAGTTATTCATGACACCTATCATTCCTGAAATTTTCATGCAAATCCTAGCAAAACTGTAGTGTCTGAGTCGGTAAAAAGCGCATGTTGTTCCATAGCCATATGTTGCCATAGTAATACATGCAGCGCATATTGTCCCATAGTAAAACAGGAAAATTCAAACCGCTATAACTTCGCTAAATATGATGCAATCTTTATGAAACTTGCAGGGTTGATCAATCGTATGAATAGACATCTGTGTACTGAACTTCATTGAATTTAAGGGTACCGTTAAGATTTTATTCAAAAAACATAAAATCTATAAATCATACTATTACTAACAAAGTTGAGCGAATTGCAACTTCTCACGTATTTGTTGTTGTTGTACTCATCAAGGCCTACATTCGTGATTTTTTTCAGATTTTTCGGATCACAGGTGTCCAATAGCGAGGGGGGGGGACACAAATTTTTCGTGTATTTCCCCTCCCTGTGCACCTCTCGAAGCAAACTTTGCCAAACTAAGACCTGTTTTGAAAAGTTCTCATCAAGATCTTTCATTTGATACCCATATCGGCTACCTTCAATGAAATTTTTTTTTCGGGGGGTCACTCCCCTACATGGGGAGACCCCCCTTAAATACCTTATAAAATTTTTTAGTAATTGAACTTTAAAGAGATCACCACTTTACACCTATATATAAAATTTGATGCTTCTAGCTTAAGTAGTTTCCGAGAAAAACTGCTGTGACACACGGACGGACGGACGGACGGACGGACGGACAGACAGACGGACAGACGGACAGACAGGACGCGATTTTAGAAGGGTTTTGTAAAATTATTTTACAAAACCCTAAAAAAAAGAAAAATGTTGCATTTTATTAACACCTTTTAAACCTGTATTCGCAAAATCTTATAATCTGACGGCAGCAACAGCAATACACTCGTCGAAAAATTATTTGGAAGATTTCTCACGTGTCGATAAAATTGTATTTAAAGAATATAGTCCAATGACTAACTCCAAATCGCATTTATGGCTAGATCTGCATTGCATGTTCGCTCGAATACCTAAATATATATCATGAATCGCTGTAGTTATTGTCGGTAAAAAATTATCATTGGATATATTAGAATTTGCAAAAGTGGACGGTTCTCAAAACAATTCATTTATCGAGATATATTCAATGTTTGATTTAAAACTTCTTGAAACAAAATCGTCTTTTTTGACCATTATAATTCAACATTCGGTGAAGAAAAGGGCAGAGGAACTACTGAGTCAGAATTTTATCGCTTCTTATGAAACGCTTATGAAAAGATTTGGAAAGCGACTCATTTCAATTCATTCATATGAAATAAGTCGTAAAGAAATCATAGCAGAATACCTTGAGAAATTTAAATTTCAAACATGCCGCAAGAAAAAAAAAGGAGTATTTTAACCAGGAAATCAACATAAGAAAGTGACATCTTGGTACTAGAGAAATACTAGAAAATCATTTTATAGGGAAATTACTGTCCTTATGTATAAAATCAAGCAAATAAAATTGCAATAAGCGCAATTTAAAAAAAAAAAAACCATCCTCTCAAAAAAATCGTTAAATTACCTTTTGAATGCAAATGTACTTAATGGCAAAATTTATATCCAAAAGAAGTATCCGCATCGATACAATAAGAATGATTTGGTTACACCAAGTACGTACATGTACATCAATATTCACGGCATCAATAACAGCGGATACAAAGTTCATTTGATTCGGACAGGGGATTGGAAAGAGCCCGGCAAAAATGAAATTAAAATGTATCCTTGGCTTGATGGCGAACGAGACTCCTTTTGAGTGCCACACTGTGTCACAACATAACTGCCATTCCAATTACACAAATAGCCACATACACATACATACGTTTTGTAATTTCCATCACAGACAAATTTTTGCGATAAGCAGGTTATATTGTCGGCACAAAGAAACAATTCTGGAATTGAACATGTTTGCTCCTCGTAATTCCCTTCATCTGAATGATCGAGGCAATTGTTGTGGCCATTGCATTGATATCTGGCATCGATGCTGTTTCCATCTTTATATCGAAATTCATCTTCACGACAAACACCCGTGCCAAAAGCTTGCGACGCTGGAGAATTGCTAAATGACAAGAATATTTATCAAATTAAGATATACTTACGAGATTCTTGGGCTGATTGCCCGACACATCCCTTCGCGGACACAACTACGGTGGAAGCAATTACTTTAAAATAACTCGCGATGAACGTAAACATACGCGCACGGAGTCACAAGCATCAACACAACTGACACTTCAATCAAAACAAATTGGTAAGGCTGTTTTTGATGATGCAATTCTGTGCGCAAAAGAAAGATGGCCACCGAGAAAAACTGGGTTCACGCGCGAGTTAAACGCTGCAAGATTGAGCAGCTGTGTTGGATGTTGTGGCCTTGAACTCAGCTTCTCCAACTCAAGTCAAAGAGCCGTTGGACCAAGTTGATAAAAGACCCAGCGACGATGGAAACGGTCTCTCTTTCACGGAAAAACGTCAGAAGGACAGCCCAGTGAAGAACGTCAGAAGGACGGAACATCTTGCGGGCGGACAAGTGCAAATTATCAGAAGGAAGAACGGAACACTTTGCTAATCAACAAGTGGAGATAAGCCCATTTTCAGAAGGGAAAATTGCTCGAGACAACCAGGAAAGGAAATCGATACAGGCTGCAGAGGCATGTTGAGTTGAAGTACGAGGATTCCAATCATCGATGGGGCCCCCAACCTAGGAAGTAAGGAAGTTCTGTAAGTGTTAAGACCTTGAATAATAGTTTATGAATGATAATTTTGCATTAAACCGAAATCATATTGGTTTATAATTTGATTTTCCACATGTGATTTTCGTGTTGTGTAAAGTGTTTCAGCCAGTGGTTTTGCGCGTGGAGTAGGCAGTGTTGGTGAAACATGTAGATTTGACCTGGAGTACGTAAAGATCCTTTCCGTCGGGGATTTCAATCTGCGCAGACATGTTCTTAGTGGAGGTTGTTTTGTTTCTCCCTTGGTGGCAGCTAGTTCTTTTCAGTGGAAATTAGTGTTCTTAGTGGAAGTTAGTGAAAGTGGTGGTGGTAATGGCCACCAGTGGATATTCTTTTGGAGTGACCAGTCCAGGGAGCATCAAGCTCGCCAATTGGCTCCTGGGGGCAATTCTAGGGTTGGCGAGCGGTGCTTGCCTACCCCGTCTCCACAGGCTAGTCGGGACTCCAAGGCCGCCAACCGGAATCACTTGTTGCGACGTAGCATTTCATTTTTAACGTAACAACGTACACAGCAGAGCGGTGCTTTTATAATTTCCACACATTAACTTGTCCCCCTTTTTGTGTACAGGACATATTATACTTTTTTGCCAGTTCTCTGCATCCTGCATAGTAGTTGATGTAAACGATTATTTAGATGGAACCGCTACACTACATAAACTATAAATAAATTTTAGGCAAAACCCTCCAAAACCGGCAAACGAACGGTAAAATTTAAGTAATTATTTGAATCAGAATATTGCTTTCATTTTATCTTATGAAATATTTCAGTCTGTAAGGCGTGAGATTCAAGAAAAACTACAATGTAAAAAAATACCTGTATTTGTGGGTTATGGTGCCGTATTTCGCAGCTAATAACAAATTTTTGCCGACATAATGTTTTACTATAATGGTAAAATATCAAAAATTAGAATGCCTAGGTAAGCTGTAAAAAAACACCTAGGGTTAGCAAAAAAACAGTTGTTTTCAAAGTGGCCTTTTTAGTGGACGCTAACCGAAATGGCATGACGCAATCAAGAAAAGCTTTTTGACGCTCTCTTTTGCCAAAATCATCACAGAGTAATCCGTTAATACACACACTAATACTATTTTAATTAAATACACACCTTCATTCGAACTTGGAGCACTCTAACCTTGCTTCAAACGGCGACAAAAGCAACCCGGCGTGTTTTCACCGTTTTGTATGTTGTTTGCTACTCACGGTGGGATATCATCTTCCCACTTTCACATTTCTCTGTGGCCAGAGCCTTGTAGGAGTATTGGAGGGGGACGCTAGCTGGCGGCAGACAATTGGAAACACGCGCGATACGAATTCTGCCACGGGTGGGAAGATATTATCCCAAAGTGATTTTAGAGACCCAGTGGAAAAAAAATATCCCAAAGAGCGTTAAAGGGCTATAAAATAAATTACAGTATCGATTTAAAAAGAAATAAGAAGGCGTCCATCCGTGTGTCACAGCAATTTTTCTCGCAAACCACTTAACCTAGAAACATCAAGTTTTGTATGTAAGTTCAAATTGGTGCTCTCTTCAAAGCTCAACGGCAAAAAAAAATTTGATAAGGTATTTAAGAAGTATCTCCCCATAAACGAGGGTGGCCTCTTAAAAAAGAATTTCATCAAAGGTAGCCGATATGGATATCAAATCAAAGTTATTGATAAGAGTTCTTCAAAACAGGTCTTAAATTAACATTTTTTGCTTCAAGGGATGCACAGGGGGGGGGGGGGAACTACAAGAAAAATTGGTCTCCCCCCCTTTGCGATTGGACACCTGTGATCTGAAAAATCTTGAAAAAATTATTGAGGCAAGTGTTTATGAGTACAACATGTTACGGGGAATTTGAGACGGTAGCCAACTTAACCACCACATAAACACCACCACCGGGAAACGTGGTACGAAGCCAAACTGGGATAGGAAACCTTACCATGTATTATACATAGTTCTAGTAAAGGTAGAAAAGAATAAATTCTAACGTTAATATTTACAATAGAGTAGATTTTAATTTCCTTAAGTTAGATTAACGCAGTTCAACTTAGTTTAGTTAGGCTCGACGAAGTTCACGATACTACTCCCGTATGTGCACGGTTGCTCCACAATGACATCATCTGTGATCAACAACTACGGAAAGAACGAGTCAAAAGCATGAATGAGAAGCAATCATCGTAGGAACCGACAAGATGAGGAACAACAAAAATGGTTTGCAGGACAAAAATTTAGTGAACCACCATTTATGAATGCCACCGACAGGCACGACCACGACAATATCGTCATCATCAAAGAAAGCGTCCAACTTAAAGTCGGTGATAATTGCTACGAAGACAAAGTTCTGGAAGTATCTTGAGGAACAGAAGTGGATGTGATATACATAGTCCACGTTATAAACATTTGAATTTGGTTGTGTCGGCTAGTTTCTTTAAAATTTACAGTGGGAAAGTTTTCGATTCACCATCCAACAAACAGAAACTACGGGTTTTCGAAGACGGGAAATAACAAGTTCAAGTCGTTGGTTTGACTGAAAAAGTGGTAGATAATGTAGATGAAGTGTCGAAATTGAGTCAGCATGGAAACAGCGCTCGAACATCAGGACAGACATCTGCCAATTCAAATTATTCACGTTCTCATACAGTTTTGCAGATTGTACTGCGGCCACCAGGTTCAGCACGAATACATGGTAAATTTTCGTTTATTGATTTAGCTAGTAATGAGTGAGGTGCCGATACTTCGTCAGCCAATTGACAGACACGGATTAAAGGAGCAGAAATCAATAAATCTCTATTGGCACTTAAAGAATGCATTCGTGGCTTGGGGAAACAAAGTGCGCATTTACCATTACATATACCAAAACTAACCCAAGTGCTTCGAGATTCATTCGTTGGTGAAAAGAGTAAAACTTGCATGATTGCAATAATTTCACCTGTACTGAGTTCATGCGAACATACATTTAACACGCTACGTTATGCTAATCGTGTCAAGGAGTTGGTGCTGAAAGATAACTTGGAAATGCGTGAAGACGAAGCTGAACAGATGGAAAGTGACGATCACGAAAATGGACAATTAACAGAAAATGACCTGGCGCATCTGAGATCACTAAGCGAACATGATACACTGTGACAACGAAGTATCCAGAAATTGTAATTTAAATTCCTCAGGTAAATGATATTTCAATAAAATGTATTTTGTTAAGTTGATAGGACTGTCCTTAATTACTATGCCAAATATGAGCGCGATCTGTCAACCAGTTTGTTCACAGCAGCTGCTTAAGTGGGACACTTCAGTAGTGCGTTGTGATTTTTTTATTGTGACTGAATTTGAAGCCAAAAATGCAATATATTCCATCGATCAACCTCCGTATTTACTACGAGTAGATTTGGCTCAGTGTGATTTTGATGATTTTTGATATTTTGCGTTATATTTGCAATTTCCGGGTACTTTTTTGTCACAAACTCGCTGAAGGAGCTGAAGGCCATCCCAAAACTGCTTATGAAAAGTGTTTCGCGGACTGGAAAAATCGTTGGCGTAAGTGTATGCATGTGGTGGGGATTACTTTGAAGGCGAGAACATAAATATTGATGAATAAATAAATATATGGCGTTTTATTTACAATTTCCGGGTACTTTTTTGTCGCAGTCTATGTCAGATGAATCAGTCAATCAACATGCTGAAATATCCGATTTGCAACAAACAGATGAAATTGTCATAGATCAGCACAAAGCCGTTATTGATGCGCTTCTTACCAGAGAGTTGGGATCTCCACAACGTAACAAATTATATTGACTACGATCAAGATGCATGCTGCAAACGCGGCGAGGAAATGTTCACAGATCTTGTTGATATGCCGATGCAGTGTCGTGATGCTATGGCCGAATTTCGATCAAAAATTAACGCAAGAAGAAATGCTTACGCATACCATTAAGCTCGGTAAACGTTAAAACTTATTTTCAAAAACAAATACTTCACACTCATCCCCAATTCCTACAATTATAATAATGTTTTTATAACTTGCGCGATTGCATTCTTAGACAATAGGAACAGAAAGGGGAAAAAATACCCCTTTTTTTTATTAAACATGATTCCCATTGACCAGTAGTAAAACAGAAGATGAATCATAATGCTAAATAGTTAAGACAACAGCTTATTTTCGAATAATTTTGAAACAATATTGGATTTTCAAGTCATTTAGAAATCTATTAGCCCAAAATATGGCAGAACTTGGTAAACGTCAAATGTCCGTCACATTGACAATTCTGAAAAAAAATATCTTGGTGGTGTTTGAGTGGTGTTGCGTTGGTTGGAGGAGATAGGGACCCCCGAGTAGCGATATTCATTTTGTGCAAGGTGTGTTCGTTTAACGAGCTTCGGCAAACCGCCTTACTCACTGGGCGGTCAAGTGTGGGGCCTAGGCCAAAGCATTGAGTTGGCGCCCACGCCCGTCTGCGGCGAGCAAAGCGGGGACCGCAGGGCCCCCGTTGCCGGATCGCCCCAGTGGTTAGGGGTGACAAACAATAACAAATACCTTAGAAGTCGAAATTCGCGCAACTTTTTTAATAATAGTATGATCTTCGAAATTCACATTTTCCTCAATGAAATTACATACGTACCCCTAAGCTCAACGAAATTTGATAATTAGGTAGTTTTATAAAAGTTCCTTACATGCTGTAAGTTTGATGAATCTCTAATGATACACACGGAAGTTGTGGCCATTTGTAATTTCTCCAACAATAACACATGATTTTGGCATTTTATGGACTTTCCATAAAATGCAGTTTTGATTGGATCTGCTTAAAATTTTCAAATAAGCTCAACAACATAAATATTATTGGGAGTTCATGATTTGAGTGATTTTTATTATTTTGCAACAAAATGGTGACCGTTGAAAATAAAGAAGCAATGGATTTTCTTTTGAACGTGCAGATCTCTTTGATTTGTTTCTTGACTTTATTCGTTGCTGGCGACCGCATTTCGGATCAGTTGGATACAAAACCCTTCTAACATGAGCGTAGATCTGCCTACCCAACTTGTTTTTCCTCCATGTAGGACATGTTTCCATTTTTTTAAAAAACCTTCAAAATTTTAACATTTGTTATTAGTTGTTTAATTGGAAAAAAACAAAAATATAGTGCCGTTTATAAATTTTCACCACCCTTCTAATTTACTACATAGATCATGGAAAAGCTTCAATAATTCTCAATTTGCCTGTTGATAGGCAATTTTTAGTTATATTAAACACTATTGATAATGTTCGATGTTCTGCTGGTGATAAGCAGCCTAATATAAGATAGCACTTAAAATATATTGATAATGTGAAGTACCGTGAATCAATTGAACCGCAAACTTTCCCTTAAAAACAATTTATCTTGGTAATAAACAATTTAATATACTTTCTACTTAATTTGTATATATTAAGCTGAAATTCCATTAAAGTAGGAGTCGAAACTAAGCACTGAACTATGGAGAATACAGTGAAATATATCTTTATTCTAGGTAGTATAGGACTCATCCTTGCAAGTTGTTTCCAAACATCAAATGCCCAGTGCGGTAAGATTTCAGTTGATGAATTTTACAGTGTTTGCTTATTTCAACTTTTATCTCTTTTAGATATGGAGAAAAAGACAACTACATATGATCAGCAAGCAAATGTAGGTAACGATTTTAAATTAAAATATTGGAAGAAAGATATGCATAAAATATTTTTTTTGACACAGGAATATCATTTACAACAAATAAGAAGGTAAGTATAGTTTACAACAAATTCTTTGTATTTGTTAAAAATTTAGTGGGAAGCAGGAAACAGATACTAGAGGCCTGATTTTACCTCTTAAGGACTACGAGCCTAGACTGTTAAGAGTTTAGATTGACCGCTCGAAACTTATAACTTTCTTTTCACCCATGAGTCAGTGAGTGACTTTAAAGTTGCTAGTTTTCAAGTGGTTAGTGACGTAGTCCGCGTGGCTTACTAGTTAGAGCACTAAGCCCGTAAGCTGAAGGTCTCTGTTTTAAGTTTCTTTGGCGTCAACGAGATTTAGTTCGAGTGGTTCTTCGGACGGACTATAAGCTTGTTCAGTTTGGATACGTACTGGTTTAAAAAATCAGTATCGCAGCTGGGTGGGTGGACACAAGACTGAAGCGTGATAATGAACATATCACCTTGTGGAGTGCCGATACATTCGATCATGACATTGAGATGCTCTAACTATCTCTAAGCGAAGGCCCAAAAGGGGCTGTAAGGCTACAAAGAAGAAGAAGAAGAAGTTTCGCTATTAACAATAAACAAAAAAATTATTGGTCATAGTCTCACCGATTATTTTTTTTTTTTTAATGTTGGAATGGTAACCCTTAAAAAAGGATGTAATAAAGAATTTTTGAAATACGTGTCCTAAAAACTAGAGATGGTGAATTCTACGTTCTTCACATTGCGTTCAAAGCAAATCAAATACATTTATTTTGCCAATGTTACTTTCAAATTTTTCTTCTTCTTCGTAGCACTACAGTCCCTCTCAGGCCTTTACCGCCTGCTGATAGCGCCTCCAAACGCCTCACTCCATCGACCGCGTCCTTCAATTTCAAAATCTTAGCTGCGATGAACTTTCTTCGCCGACCGAGTCAGACCAGCGCTTCCTTAGTTTCCCCATTGGTCTCTACCCTTCAATTCTCCCAAAGAATACCTTTTCGGGTATCACTGCTCGTCCATACGATTCATGTGGCCAACCCATTGCAGCTTCTACAATCCTACAATCGTTAAGACCTCCGCTTTGTCAAAAATTTCATACAGCTCATAATTGTATCGAATTTGCCACGAATACAAATTTTCCCACATTTTGATACTGTATTTGGCAAGTGTGATGTTTTGTATACTTGAGGTATTTTGCCTCGACTGCATCTTGAGCTTTGTTTTATTTTCATTGATTTGTAACCCCACTAGTTTTGATTCGTTGCCGAGTTTCAGGAATGACCACAACAAAATGTTGATGTTATCCGCATAGGCTGCTACTTGGCTTGACATGTATAGCGATGTACCTCGTGTATCAACAGGTAGCCAAAATTGAATAGCAATGGTGCCAGCCCATCTCCCTGCTTCAGTCCGATATTTGTGTCAAAGGCATCGGTGAGTTGGTTATTGATGCGGACTTGGGAGTTCGTCGACGTCATTGTCATTTTGGTAAGATGGACTAACTTGGCTGGGATGCTAAAGCCAAGCATTATTTGGTACAGTACGTTACGATCAGTACTGTCGTATGCTGGCTTAAAGTCAAAGAAAATTTGTTGTACGCGGTGTGTTCAAAAAGTATCACGAGTTTTGAATTTTCGCGGGTTACGTATATTCGAATTTCGATTTTTTTGTGGCGTTATGTTGGTACTCATGTCTGTCACTTATGCCGACAAGCTCGGCCATTTTGAATGTTCACTTGATTGGTGATAGCTGCTTTACTTGCACGTGTTTTCAATCGTCTTCGAATTTACTTATTCAAAAAAATGGATCAAAGAACGTGTATCAAATTTTGTGTGAAAAACGAAATTAAGTGCGCGGATGCATTCCGAATGTTGACTGTGGCATACGGAGAAGCTACCTTGGACCGAAGCAACGTTTATCGGTGGTACAAAATGTTTTTAGAAGGCCGAGAAGATGTGAACGACGAAGAGCGTGCCGGACGCCCGAGCACTTCAACAACAGACGAAAAAATTAATGAAGTGGAGAAAATGGTATTGGCCAATCGTCGAATCACCGTTAGAGAAGTTGCTGAGGACCTAAACATATCGATTGGCTCGTGCCATTCGATTTTTATCAACGATTTGGGCATGAGACGGGTCGCCGCGAAATTCGTACCAAAATTGCTCAATTGCGACCAAAAACAGCAACGCATGAACATTGCTAATGAGATGTTAAACTCTGTCCGCGACGAACCAAATTTGCTCCAGAGGGTCATAACTGGTGACGAATCGTGGGTTTATGGTTATGACGTGGAAACCAAAGCTCAATCATCTCAATGGAAGCTGCCGCATGAACCAAGACCGAAAAAAGCGCGCCAAGTTCGGTCGAATGTGAAAGTTTTGCTTACAGTTTTTTTCGATTGCAGGGGCGTGGTGCATCATGAGTTCTTACCACAGGGAAGAACGGTCAATAAGGAATATTACTTGCAAGTTATGCGCAATTTGCGCGAAGCAATCCGCCAGAAACGGCCGGATTTGTGGGAGAACAAAAATTGGCTTTTGCACCACGATAACGCCACTGCTCACACATCGTTGCTTGTGCGCAACTTTTTGGCCAAAAACAACACACTAATGATGCCGCAGCCACCGTATTCCCCAGATCTGGCCCCCTGTGACTTTTTCTTGTTTCCTAAACTGAAGAGGCCCATGAAAGGACGACGTTACGCTACGCTTGACGAGATAAAGACGGCATCGAAGGAGGAGCTGAACAAGATTTAAAAAAATGATTTTTTGAAGTGCTTCGAAGATTGGAAAAACCGTTCCAACTTTCGAAGCAGTTTTTTAATCATCATTGAATAAAAAAGGTTCCTCATTGATTGTATCAAATCTGCAGTTTTACAACAAGTAACTTCGACACGGATATCAACAGGATCGTTGACGAGCTGCTAGATGTGATAAACGAAGATGTAAAAACTAGTGAAACAACGTCCCAGCAACTACCTTATATCGACTTCTATTTTTCCAAAAGAATTGGTAGTATTTTGTTTACTTGTTCGGACATTTCTTGTTATAAATATTTTTAAAAGGACTTCTGGATCATCGCGGCCATGTGATTTTATATAATGGTCAAGTTTACGATCTTAGTACATTAAGAAGAAAAGATTTATTCTCTTTTTGTGGATATGCTGATGGTTTTGACGTCAATGGAATGCTCAAATATGACAGGTTACAGGTAAACATCCAATTTATTAGTTTTAAATACAATTATTTTGTTTTGTGGTCATGGCTCAAATGGACTTCAATGGCCCAGTATTGAGCCTAATTTACCGCAGATAATCGTTTAAAATAAAATAAAACCAGTGTTCAGTTACATTCACTTAATTAACACTTTAAATGTTATAAATGTATTTTATTCTAAATGACATGTATGTATTTCGGTCGGCATTACCGTCCATCTTCGGCGCTAAATGCGAAACTACTAGTGAAACAATTACAAAACAAGTTAGGTAGACAGACCTACGCTCATGTCAGAAAGGTTTTGTATCAACTTCTCCGAGATGCAGTCACCAAAACCGAATGAAGTTAAGAAACATTTCAAAGACATGTGCACGTTTAAAAGAAAATTGATTGTTTCTCTATTTTCCGCGGCCATCATTTGGTTGCAAGCTAACGAAAATCACTCAAATCATAAATTCCCAATAAAGTTTATTTTATTGATCTTATTTGAAAATTTTCAGAAGGTCAAATCAAAACAGCAGTGTCTGATTCGATGGAAAGTCGAACCAAAATAGTGTGTTATTGTTGTTGTAATTGAAGAAATTTCAAATGGATATAGCTTCCGTGGATATGATACGAATTTCATCAAACTCACAGAGTATTAAGAACTTCTGAAAGGCTACTTAAATATATTTTATTGGAGAAAATGTGAAATTCGAAGATCATACTATTATTAGCAAAGTAGAACGAATTTTGACTTCTAAGGTTTTGGCTATTGTTATACTTATAAATATCTCCCTTAAAAATTTTTTCAGATTTTTTAGATCACAAGTGCTCAATCGCGAGGGCGGAAACACATTTTTCGTATATTTTCCTCGTGTGCCCCCACTAAAGCAAAAACTGCCAGTTCAAGAACTGTTTTGAAAAACTCTCACAAAGAAATTTCATTTGATACAGATGAATTTTTTTTTTCAGGGGCGACTTTTTTTCGAATCCTAGAATGGTTACAAGGTCCTTTTGTTAGGAACTCTCTCCTGCATCCTCAACTTGTTTCACCTATGAGTATTAATTGTAGGTAGGTACTCATCTCCAGTCATTTATTATATTGAATCAAGTGTAAGAAGCATACTCCTTAAACCTTCCATTGGGGAAAAATAACACCAAATTATTCAATCTTCTAATTTAAGACAGCCACTTTGTTGTTTTACGATCACTGATATCACTAGCTGAACCAATTCTCAAAGATATTCATGATACCTATCATTCCTGAAACTTTCATGCAAACCATTGCAAAGCTGTAGTGTCTGAGTCGGTAAAAAGCCCATGTTGTTCCATAGTCATATGTTTCCATAGTAATACGGCGCATAGTTTTGCGTTGTAATACAGGAAAATTCAAATCGCTGTAACTTGGTTAAATACCATTTGATTTTTGTGAAACTCTCAGGACAGGTCAATGATATAAATAGTCATTTGCGTAGTGAATTTTGAATTTAAGGATACCGTTCAGATTTTATTCAAGAAAACATAAAATATAATAAAATAAATCATACTATTACTAACAGGGTTGAGTAAATTTCGACTTCTCACGTATTTGTTGTTTTTGTACTCATAAAGACCTACATCCGTGCTTTTTTTCTGATTTTTCAGATGAAAGGTGTCCAATCGCGAGGGGGTACGCGAAAATTTCGTATATTTCCCGTCCTGCTGCCCCCTATGGTACCGGTAAGGAAATGTTAAGACTTGTTTTGAAAATATCTCATTTAGACCAATGACACCCTACTCAACTACCAATGGTGAAATTTGTTTTGAAGGGTCACCTCTCCATATGGGGAGACCCCCCTTAAACCCCTTTGAAATATTTTTCTACTCCAAAACTTTCAAGAAGTAACCCTGACCTTTTCCCAAAGTTTCAAGCCTGTATCTTCTATGGTTTCGGAGAAAAAGTGCTGTGACAAACAGACGGATGGACGGACACATCATCCAAATTCTTGTAAACTTCTTTATGGCGATCTTAATTTTGAGAGTACAGAATGAATTACTAATGGTGTTTTGACTATCTTATCAGCTAATAGTGTTTCCATATCAGCATCTTCCTTTATGCCTCATTGTTCTCTTATTCAGTATAATTCATCCGGAACCAAAACGCCCGATTGCTTGACTTGGTATTTTTGAATATAACAGCCAGTTGTATATGTATATCCCCCGCCTGTACATATTATGTAAAAATGGACCTGCATAATCCACCATTGTCTATTGATGTTCGCACTAAAGCTATGAAGTTTGAGAGAATTAATTCATCTCCTAAGCTTAACTTCTTGAGAGCTGACTTTGACGTTCTATCCGTGTACCTTCAATTCGTTAATTGGTCTTGTTTTTTCAAAGATCTTGGCTGCGATGATGCCAAAAACAAAATCTATACTTACCTTAATAACTTAATTAGGCAGTAAACACCACTCAAACGAAGCCGTAAGGCCAAAGATAAACATTGGCTTACTCATCAAGTTCTTAGAGCTTCAAAAGAGAAAGATATATGACTCCGCCGCCTTAAATCAACTCGCATTCAAAAAGCTCGATTGAAGTTTGCTCAGTTAAAGGCTACTGCAAAAATAAATTACTGGTACTGAAAATGTACTTGTGTAACCTGGAGAGCTCTTTGTTTGCCAATAACGAAAAGCCTTTCTGGTCAAATATTAAATCTTGTAAATCTTCGTATGGCATTTCTCGTACCATTCATTAGGATCGTGTTGTTGCTTCAACTCCTCAAGTGGTTTTGAATTTGTTTGCTCGGTTCTCCTCTTCTACCTTCTCTGCATCTGCGTGCGCTAATCTCTTTGAAAACGAATTTACAAATCACCCTCCATTCCTTTATTCTCCTTCTAGGAATGACACAGAAGTTAATCCTTAATCATTCTCTGAATCCTAATATTATGCCTGATCCAGATGGACTCCCCAACTTATTTGTCAAATGTTCCCCTATCCCATCTCTTTAATCTTAGTCTTTGTTCTGGAAACTTTTCCACTTGTTCGAAAGAAGCAAACATTGTCCTGGTTTTCAACAGTGTGGAACCTTCATCCGTGACATAATCGACTGTCTGATTTACTGAGTCCAATGATAACACGCATTCCTCATGAGTTGATCAATAATTTTGCCGATGACATTGCAAATACTTTGATAATCATCATCAAATGGATGTCATCTTCACCAACTTTACTTAAGCCTTCGACAGTCTGAACCATTCCCTTTTATGCTATAAATTGAAATCTAACAGAATCACTGAAGTCCTTCTATCGTGGATATCTTCCTATCTGACCGTGCGTGTCTTTTTGGTACTAGCTTCTTGCCATTCTTCCCTTCATTTAATGTTACATACGGCTCTTTTCTTGACCCCCTTCTATTTTTATTATTTATCAATGATCTTCTGTTTGTAATTGAGTCACCTTGTCTTCCTTTTGCAGACGATTTTAAAGTTTCCCGTGCGATTAAATCTTTACAGGACTGCTTCTACTTTCAACAAGATTTCACTACTTTAAGCCAACCAGACCTGACTGCTTCAAGCAACAACCTTCCTCTGTCTTACTACCCTGAAGTCTTATAGAGTTTTCTTAGACAACTGGCTTTTGTATCAAGTCTGCCGGCATTACTTTGAATTGAATTTACGTACGAAATTGCGTACCCAACAAGGGATATGCCCCTCTCGGAATATAAATATTTTTGCGGTGCCATTTGCTCGCACTGATCCCTATTTTCACTCTCCTATCTTGCGCATGATAAGAAACCACTGTTCACTTTAGCTTGGCCTTTTTTCCTCTTCTTGTTTCTGTTTCAAAGCTAGATTAAAAGATGTAGTTATAAATTCTTCTTCTTCGTAGCACTACAGCCCCTCTCGGACCTTCGCTTCCTGCAAATGACGCCTCCAACTGTCTCGGCCCATTGATCACGTCCTCCAATTTTGAAATCCAAATAGCGATGAACTTTCTTCGTCAACCGAGTAAGACCAGCATTTCCTCGGTTTCCCCACTGGCCTCTGGCCTTCAATTCTTCCAAACTTTTTTGGATATTGGTTGTTCGTCCATACGATTCATGTGTTCAGCCCAGTGCGGCTTCCGCAGTCTGACAACTGTTGATACCTCAGGCTCGTCAAAAATTTCATACAGATAATGGTTCCCATCTAGCTTCTCCTCGCATATTCGCCACAGGACCCGTCACTCAAAGGCGTTCAATATTTTTGCAGATGCTTGGTTAGGGTCCATGCTCCACACCCATAGCACAACACAGGTCTTTTCACAGATTTGTATACTTGGAGCTTTGTTTTCCTGTGTGTGCAGCTGGTCTTCAGGATTGTCAAAATAAAATAAAATATGTTATTAGCGAGTTGTATTCTTCGGCGTTTTTCGTCTCTTCCATCACCGTTCCTCGTCATTTTGGCGCCTAAATACACAAATTCACTAACATTCTCGATACTGTACTCGCGAAAGTGTGATATTTTGTGTATTTGAGGTAATTTTCCTCGACTGCGTCATGAGCTTAGTTTTATTCTCATTGATTTGAAGCCCGACTAGTTTAGCTTCGCTGTCGAGTTTCAGAAAGAGTTTTTTAGCAGTTGTTAATGACCGTGATAAAACGTTGATGTCATCTGCATCGGCTACTACTCGGCTCGACTTGTGTAGTAATGTACCTCGTGTATCGACAGGTAGCTTCCTTATGACGTACTCATAAATTACAATCCATACTTACTGTGTTATTTTTTTGTTTTTTTCTCTCTCTTTTCAAACTTGTCTTTTTTTCACACATTACCTTTCAATTTGTATTTTGCTATTTTGTCATTGGAATTTTTATCTGTTAAATCGTTAAAGAAATAAATAAAAATTTTATTTTAACATATTTGATTCAGTTGGATTAAGTGAAATGCAAATTGCCATACTATTGTCAACATTACATAAAATTTCTGTTGTTATTTCAAAATATTATGAGTTTTGATAATTGACGCAAAAGGTAATAAAGTTAACTGTTAATATATACAAGCTAGCCAAATAAAATAAATTTGAATTTATTGGGAAACTGTCGATATTTACTACATTGTCGGTTATAAGTATGAAAAAAGATTTTTCCATAAAAATCCACAAGACGATGCCACAACTACAATATATAACATGTTTCCGATTTTTTCAGATAAATTATAGCTACCATGCATCTGTGGGGCATTTGATAAATATCAGCGGAAATATAAGTGTCGAGATTAACAAAAATTCGATTGAACTCAGAGTGAATGCGATTAAAAATGATGAAACAGTTTTCGTCATTAAGAGTTTTGAGGCAAATTTCACTACTGGGTTAGAAAAACAATATTAATTTTTGATTCAATGATTTCTTTATCATTTGTACAAAAAAACCACAGAGCTTCAAAATCAACAGCGCCTGACTTAGCTAGTGGCCTAAATTGGTTGCAATTAATTATTACAGACCGTATTTCTGATCGCTTCAAAATCGAAATAGAATTACGTTTGAAAAATGTAAGTTTTTAATCTGTTCTTCGAGCTACGGTATTTTCATTCTAACCATTTAATTCCAGGCCATGGAAGTGCTTTTCACAGAGTATTTATAATGCCAATCCTTACTCACAATGAATTTCTATCTTCATCTGTTTTTATATTTTATAATCCATAGTTCAGGAGCAGATATTGCAATATGATTTTTCCTTTGACGTCAATTAAGAAACTAGAGAAATATGTTGTTACCTAGAAATTTGACCAACTAAATGTATTTTCAACTCACTATCGTCAGTGATTAGAGTTTATCAATTAAATTGAATTATATTTTATAGTCTATGGAATTCTTTTAATTTAATGAAGCAAGCTCGTCACTATATAGTGTTTTAATACAATATTTTTAATACGAGTATAGTAATTTGTGCCACGAAATAAACTCTACTACACATGAGGTACTTTCTTTTTAATATGAAAACCAAATATGTTTTGTAGTATTACGACAATTTCATAGGATCTGTAAAGGACTGCAATGATGTAATACTGCTTCAGTGAGCTAGAACACAAAGTTCCACTGGAATGAAAAGATCTAGAGATGCATATGTGTCCTGGCAGCTAGTTGCATATGGTATCACGGGTTGGGTCCTTTTCCCTAGCCCAAAGTCCATTGGAAAAAATTTCACACTTACGGTTACGCGATTACAAATCAAAGGTCAAAAAAGGCTCAGGGCAAAACTGAAGGAAGAAAGTAATCTATAAAACCAACATATGTTATAAAATAACTGTGCAGAGTCCCTGGAAAGAAAATTGCACAAAACTGCTGTAATGCAACGCGTAACTAAGTTCCATATGGGATAGCAGTCTGTAGTAACTGAAGAGGTCAGGAGTGTGAAGAGCGATTTATAAATGACCATCTTGATTTCCTTTATTCTGAATGCAAAGATATGGTATCACAAGAGAAACGAAAAGATCTACGGAATATGTACGTCCTCCTGAAACCCATACCAGATCGATGGCAGGATATGCTCAAACAAATGTTCCTCGATCATATCAAAAGGAGGGCATTGAAACAATATTTACGCTGAAAGGTGAAAATATTCACATTCAATTTGTCGAGAATATGTGAAGGTGCATCAAAAATATCAAAATTTAATAGCTGATGTTTTTGAAAATGACTCGCTATTTTTAAGTGCATTGAACACAGCATGCGCGAGTGTAACAAATAAATGATTGCACTGACGAGCGCCGGAGTGTGCGCGCGGCGGCAAAACACGAGCAGGCAGAGCAGTACGAAACAAACAGCCATTGCTTTTGAGCGTGGTGTCCGCGGGATTTTAATGCTATTGTCGCGTTTGGCTTTTACTGCGGGTTAGAAGACTTTCCGTTCTAGCTTGTTTCGAAAGTTTATTCACATTTATCATTAAAAGGCTTTCGCTAATAGTTTTAATTAGTGTGTTCATTCTCAGTATACCAACGGGAGTGACGAAAGTTCTGCTGTCGGGAGCTATCGACATACTCCGCGGAGTCCGAGTGAATAATATAATGTTTTTGCAATTTCGACACTTTCGCGTATCGATCTACGTAAATTTTATTTCAAGCTGTGAAAAATAATGTTCCTGTTCTTCGTACGGTCCGACATTAGCATACCTCAACCGTCACGTACGTACGGTACACACTAGGCGAAAGCAAAATAGTGACGGACACACGTCCGCTGGTATGGTGCCGTTGCGAGTAGTTAAGTGTTTTAGGCAGATTGCCGGGGCAATCAGACTTGCGTGTTGTGTTAAACACAAATGGACATTATTCAGTGAAGAAATGAAAATTGCCTCAGGGAATTAATTAGAAATCTGATTTCTAGCGCTGATAGCGAGTTCAAAATAATTTTAAGTGTCATAAGAATGTTGGCTAGTCCTAGACAAGTGTGGGTGAACGAGCGAGAGAACGGTTTGCAAAGTGTGTTGGTTCGATGGTTTGCCGCTGTTTCATTCTTTTTGCCTATTGGGGAGCTTGCTCGCACCCGTAGTCGGTGTAACTGGAAAAATCTCGATACGAGCGCGAAGTACAGTGCAGATAACTGTTCTCGCGATATTTTGGCGGGAATTTCAATAGCATACTTGAGTGTTAGAATATCGTGATCGATTGGTTTTGTTTAGTTATTTATTATCGCAGTTGAGTTTAAATAGAAAATAGTGGTGACTCAATGATGTCGAAGGTCTTGTGAAGATTTCGAGAAAATTCGTGTTCGTTAATTCTCTAGACTTGACGCCAACGTTTGTCAAGTCTTTCGCGCCTAAATATTGCTTCCATCGGAATTTTTGGGAAATTGTGCTATTTTGTTTGGGAAAATATCTGTTCTGAGGTGTAGATATTTTCGAATTCTCGATTCAATTTTACGAAGCAGCGGCAAACCAACCAAATGGAGAACGAAACTCTAAATGCCGCAATAGACAGTTTTATTGTGAAACATTATAACAGGTTAGTGAAATAGCATGGAATAATACCAGTGATTTATTTTTCCTTATCAAGGGCCAAGAATGTGTTCATATTATAAGCTACCCCTCATTGGAGTTCCTTCATGTATCAAAAGCACTTCCGGAATCAAGATACGTCGGGATAGGGAGTATGTGTGCAATGCGAAATGTGAACTCTACTGTTATTTGTATGGCAACTTTTTGTGAGTATTGATTTCCTTTATTGTCGCATCGTTGCGAACAAATAAAAACCCAATTAGTAACGGTGAAATTTGATGAAAATTCCGGTTGCGTTTGTAGTGCGGTCAATATTTTGGTTGATAAATAATTCGAGTAGAAATTACGCACACTGCCACAGTCACCTTACCCAAACGGCATATAAAAAGGGGTACCCTAGACATTGGAACTAGTGTTGTTCACATCGATCAACTCCCTTCTCCCCCACAATTTTCGGTATAATCAAAACATTAAATAGGACAAGGACAGGAAAAATTCGCTTCAGGGGCATGATTAGTGACATAGAGTGAACGGTTAAGTGTCGTCTATGGCCGAACCCGTTAACAATCAATTGCTCTCGGCAGCGACGGAGGGGCATCGTAGCAACACGACCACGGCGCCAGGTTCACAAGCTTCCAGTAGCCATTCACATTACAATAGCCACCAAAATAGTAGCAAAAACACAAATCGGGAAAAACTCGCGAAGTCTACGAACAAAATCGACACATAACGAAGACAACACCGACTCCTTGTGTAACGTTGGCAACACAGTGACGTCGACAACAACGCCTGTTAGAAAATAGGACCAACACGAGTGGATCTATTAGGTCGTATAAATCTCAATCACCAAATCCTGCACCCCAAAAGATTTGAACGAAAACGGATATCGGACCGAAACTCGTTGCCAAGTTGTGAAGATTTACCGACACATTCAAGTCACAAGAGACCTCGCCAGAACCCATCCGATAATAACACTAATCGAGAACACGATAAATCTCACCAGAAGGATTCAAGTAAGAAGAAAAACAACTCGTCCAAACGGATTGTGTAGCTTCTAGAACACGATCGCGAACCTCAGACGACTTCAGTACCCCAGCCCACAACTTACGGCAGACATCGATCAAAGCAAGTAAATAACGTTCGTGTTGGAAAGGAACATAGTGCTGCAACAGTCGTTGGAAATCCAACAATATCTCAAAACGAGGAGCCTCCAAACCAAATCTTCGGTAAAGCAACCGAACAGCAACAATCAAATCATTTAGCTGCACAGTTGTCTACTACGCAAAATAAGCCTAACCTGCTTAGTTACTATTGCAAAACGCGTGGTAATCGTACTTCGGGAAAGAAATCTGTAGATAGCACGGTGCTAGACCACGATTACCAATCAACCAGCAGTTGGGATACTCCTAGAGAATCACAAAATACAGAAACATCTTCACTTCCAATTATTTCCGATAGCAAAGTATCAAGCCATCACGAGGCTTAAACCTCTTATCAGGCAACTAGCAAGAACGAATCTAGCGGGAAGACGTGAAGGATTCCGGAACCTTGCGGGAGTAAGTGAATATTCCTTGGAATCAGATTCCCTGAACGAAAGTAAAATGCCAGCTTTTAGTGATTCAGTGGTGAATCCTGAGGAGGCGATAAGCATTCTATACAAGTTATACAATGTCGTATCTGTTTATTCGGCGGGACATAACAAGTTCATTAAGTTCTTAACCAATTATTAATATATTAAACTTTTATTGGCCCAAACGCAACCCTACCTACAATTAAACTAAAATTATCATTAAAAATTAAAATAGTGCACACTAGTATTTAAAACAAGGCATGTGTATTAAATCATTTTCATAACGTGCAAACACTTCAAATGACGATTCAACATAAACTTAATCTAAAACTATTTGTAACTATAAAATAAAAATATCCGTGATGTGCGAAGAACAAATATCTGTTATCTGCGCGCGTGATAGATTTTAAAATAAGAGAGTGTGTTTACGAACTTATTGGTGAGTCGAAACAGCCAACAATTGAAATTTGAGGGGAATACTCTGGTGATGTGAACTTTTCTATTAATTATTACCAGTCGCCGTGCACCTAGAGCTGACCAAAACTTTCTCAATGCACTCACGGTGTTGATAGTGCAAGGATAAATACGGGTACCCAACGCCATTTGAATTGAGGACAAGCCGCAATTACGCCATGGTCTGCCGTGATTACAGCGATTGATAACTACTCGTACGCCTACAATACCCAAGCCCCATTTCGATGACGATTTCAATCCGTCCGAAGAACCAGCACTGGAGCAGTACTAATTAGCGGATGCCGCGTTTGGTTCGTTTTCAAGGCTTTGGCAACCCCCCCCGCTCTACTGATCATTGTCTGGGACGAGCTGGTTAACGGAAACACATTCGCCATTCCTGGCATTCAAAGCGCATCGGATCGACAGTTCCTCGTGTTGCAGCGTATTCAACTGGCCCCACAATCATCGAAATGATTTTGGTGTTCTGCACCCACCGCTAGCGAGTGAATTATATTCTCCTGTGTCAGGAACTGTGGTAGACAAGAACATATCAGTTGAGGATACCCCAGGGTCAAGAAATACATCGTGCTATGAAAAGGCTGGTTATTCAAAGTGAAGCGCAGCGAAACTTCAGAAATTGATAAACTTATGGATGAGAAGAATTACGAACAATTCTTGAAAACGGATTCACACTAGCGCCCGTTTCAAGTGATTTGCTTACTAAATTTTTGAATGGCATTCGGCCAAAGAACTTTTATAGTGATAGGTGAATTATTCGACCTTAAACCATTATCGAAGTACATTATAGTGTTTAACCTAACCAAAAACGAAGATTTTCAGGACGTATCCAGCACCCATCGAGCGCTCGACGGATCATGCGGTGAGTCCTTTTGATTTAATTTATTTATTAATATTTTTTTTCTTATATAATTATTCAAAGTATATCCGATATACGAGTATCTTATCAGCAATAATTTATTTATTACTCGTAATCGTTCTATCTTTCTTAAATTTGGTTTGTCGTGGAGAAGCTTATATTATTTTGTAATAACCAAACCGAACGAAAAATAAAAATGAAGAATTAAACTAGGAAATTGGTCTTTTCCCTTCCGGTTGTTCTGACCGAGTATAGGACCCGGTACGGTGGCAGGCTTCCCCCTCAAAATATGAGCCAGTCACCGGGTACAATTTAATCCTTTTTGTTTCAGGTGACTTTATGGGTTGAGTGGCCCAAGCCAAGTGCCTTTTTATGGCATAGAGTTATGCAATTCAATTGTATAATTCTATGACATAAATTGGTCACCGGGGTACTCCCCTTCTGATGGGAAAGCTCATATAATTCAAGTTATGAGTTTTCCACTCAGAAGAGGAATACCTGGCCACCTCAACGATTTAACATTGGATTTATTTCGGTTGGGTGGGCATGAAGGGGCTCCACCACCACCCGGTTGCCCCTCTTTCATTTGTGGGCCCTGAATGTATTTGGGTAAAGACGAGGTCAACCCCAAATTAGTCTTTCTTGTCAGGTTGCACTTGTTCTCGCAACAAGTCGTAATTCCATCGTGGAGGTTATCTACTGATTTGCGACTTCGGTCGTCCTCTCGAACTCTGCAAGCAATTCGTGAATGCGAAATGTTTTGTAGTGAGTCCTCGTGCCGGGGAAACGAACCCGCCCCACGACACCGCAATGCTAGCCTGCCAGCGCATTCACGCGTCTCCGGACGAGGGCATTCTCGGCAGGAATCAACACCTTCCTCTGCCGAGGCAGCAGAACATCGCTGCGGTCCTTCACGGACTTTATGAAAACACTTTATTCACTACAAATGGCGCCCAACGTGGGGCCCGAAAAGCCCGGCTGTATCATCAGTCGTGAGCACGAGACAGTCCATCGTCTCTAGGTGTCCCCACAAGGTGTTAGTATTATTGGCGGGTAGATAACTCCCGAGGGTTTTTGCACTGATCGTGCCCCAGCAGCCTAATAACTTTCGAACGTGTGTTGTCTATGGACATCAATATCGTTTGGTCCTTCTTTTGATTTATACTTTGGTGGCTTACCCCATTGTATAACTAGTAAGGCCAAATGATATTAGAGTCCCTTTTTGTGTTCGGAGGTTATTATCCCAACATCTTTTTGCGGAGGTTTCTGATCCGCTCCCCAAACCAGCGGTGCCTAAGTGTCTTAAATTACATGGATTTTGATTTCATGTGATTGGCTGATCAGCTAATCCATGACTATCCATGACAAGACACGCGCTGCTTGTGGATTAGAATACCACCCTGGGCTGACAAGCTGTAACTGGAGAAGTTTGCTAATGAGGGATCACTTCTGAACCCTGACTTTCATGGTGCCACAAGAGAGTGTCCCTGAAACGTTTTAGAAGGATTGTGCCATGGTGTCCGTACTTGGGAGGAAGGACGGAAGGAAAAGACCGATTATTTTTTTTTTGATAACGTAATTTTGAAAACTAATTAAACATTTTAGCATTTTTTTTTGTGAGGTTCTTTGATAGTTCGCCACTTTCGGCCACTTTTATGTTTTTCCTTATTAATATTTAATTATTTATTTCATAGCGTCATTTTAGCCTTTCATCAACTTAGGTACAAATTCTAGGTAGAATAATTATGGACATCCAAAATGCATGCCGACTTTGTCTACGACTTGGCGAGGAAATGTATCCGCTGGGTGATAGTTTGGTCGATGAAGCGAGGAGAATTTTTATTGTCGACTTCCTGAAGGAGTCCCTCAACATCAACATCATATTGGAAGATGGCTCACCAGACCACATCTGTGGTGAGTGTTACACGGAAGTGGAACGGATATACTCCTTCATACGTCGCTGCAAAGAGACCGAGTCAACACTACAACGACTTAAATCAGCACGACGATCTCGAGATCCAGTTATCGACCAGCGGAACAGGATTCAAAGAGCAGACTACCATCCGTCTGAGGATCCGGATCCACCATCTCGATACCAGCCTTGGAACGCCTGGGATCTTCCGCCACGACTCAACCAAGTACCACCACCGACTCTAGGTTCAGTGGCTCCGCAGGAACAACCCTATATGCTGAAACCGAAGCATATCCCCAGCATTGTACAGGGTTGGAACCTTCATTTTAGCGGGGAGCCAAACGACCTGAACGTGGAAGTCTTCATTGGTCGCGTGGAGTCCTTAGTCGGAGAGATGTTGGCCGGCGACTACACGATGCTGGCAGGATATCTACCAATGCTGTTCAGGGGAGCAGCACTCGAGACGTACTGGCGGATTCATTCGGCCCCACCATCAACACGCTGGACACGGCTGAAGGAGTTACTCCGCATGGAATACTCAACGGTCAACACGGATGAGAGTGTCCTGGACAAGATCCATGCCAGATGGCAACGTCCGGACGAGCCCTTTCATCAATATCGAGCCGATATCCTTAGGTTGAATGACCAGTTGTCAGAGCCTATGTCTCCCACTCAACTGCTGCGGGTGTTGAAACGGAATCTAAAGCCGGAACTTCGTTGCCATGTTGTAAACTCGGACCCGCAGAACATGGAAGCACTACTGAGGTTCGTGAGTCGATTAGAGAGGCTTGAAGAAGACCTCCAAGAACGGCCTTACCTACATGCAAGGACAGGTCCGCGACGTGAAATCGCAGAAGTGGCACCAAATTGCAACAACACAAATCTGGAAGATCACACGGAGTCGAACACCTATGTTCCGGACTACCCAGATGGTGCCACTCCAAAAAACGGACGAGCGAGTACCCGACCACCTCAGCGGTACTCGAAAACCCCGCAGTAGCTCCTCAGCCAGTGGCTCACCCCAATCAACCTGACGTTAACCCACCAGCCATGACCATTACGACTGCGGATGTTCACTCTCTTCCGGAGACCTCACCAACGACAATATTAAAACGACCATCGCAGTCACTGCCAGAAGAACCGCGGCAGCCTCAAGTACGCACTCTAAAACCTTATCATGTTAGACTGCAGGAATATCGGGTGGCTCGAGAGCGAATATTTGCTTCCGAAGTAGTCACTTCCCGCCCGCGCACGACAAAATGGTCAACCCGTCGTTGGCGGAATTTCCGCAAGAGAGTGCGCATCTGCCGTCAAACCGTAAACTCTTGTAACATCTCGGAGGTTGCTGAGAATGAGATCAGACCTTATCATCCAATCAAAGTGTTGGGCGAGACCGTGTTTGCTTTGATCGACACGGGTGCCAGTATCAGTTGTCTTGCCTCGAGCTTTGGCTCGAAGGTGCTCCAAGACTATCCGACCTTGATTAAATCCTGGCGCACTGAAATCAGTACAGCTGATGGCACCAAACACCCTATACGAGGTAAACTAACCACACCCGTGACGTTCAGGGGTCAGACGAAGGATATTACGTTCTACATTATTCCGTCTTTGACTCAGAATGTATACCTTGGTGTCGATTTCGTCCTTCGCTTTGGACTGGCCTCAGATTTATTCACCGATTTGTCTTTAAAAACCAGAAATGTCAACGAAATCACTTCTACTCCCGATAGGCATGACCTGACGCCTAACCAACGGCAACGCCTGGAAGCATCCATTGCTGCTTTCCCATCGTACGCTACCCAAGGCCTTGGCCGCACCACCCTAGTCTCACACGCCATCGACGTTGGCGATAGTAAACCGATTAAACAGAGACACTACGCCATCTCGCCGGCCATGGAGAAATTGGTGTATGCGGAACTAGATAGGATGCTCGAATTGGGGGTCATAGAGGAGTCCCAAAGTGCCTGGTCCTCACCGGTAACCTTGGTTGTAAAGCCAGGTAAAGTCCGCCTCTGTCTTGATGCCCGTAAGGTAAACGCGGTTACCATCAAGGACGCGTACCCTCTTCCACTCATCGATGGAATACTAGGGAGACTGCCGAAAGCCAATTATATCACCAGTCTCGACCTAAAAGACGCCTTCTGGCAAATTCCACTCGATGAGGGCTCGAGGGACAAGACCGCCTTCACAGTGCCTGGACGACCATTATATCAGTTCGTCACAATGCCCTTTGGCCTGTGTAACGCGCCGCAAACGATGACTCGGTTGATGGACAAGGTCATCCCACCTCACCTAAAACACCAAGTGTTCGTGTACCTTGATGATCTGTTACTCATCACGGAAACGTTCGATCAACACCTCCTACTCCTACAAGAAGTAGCCCTGCACATCAGTAAGGCGGGACTCACTATCAACGTACAGAAAAGTAAGTTTGTCATGAAAGAAGTCCGATACCTAGGACATGTCATAGGACATGGCACTATCAAAACGGATCCAGACAAAACTCGTGCGATTGATGAGTTCCCCTTACCAAAAACTGTGAAGCAGCTACGACGTTTCCTTGGTGTGTGCGGTTGGTACCGAAGGTTTGTTCGGAATTATGCAACAGTTTCAGCGCCCCTGTCAGACATGTTGCGGAAAGGGAAGTTCGTTTGGACCGAACTCAGCCGAAAGGCATTTGAAGAGCTTAAACAAGCCCTCACATCAGCTCCTGTCTTGCACAGCCCCGACTTCACGAAGCCCTTCTCCATTCATTGTGACGCAAGTCAACATGGAGTAGGAGCCGTGCTGGTGCAATTGACCGATGAAGGAGAGGAAGCTCCCATCGCCTTCATGTCCAATAAGCTGAATTCGGCCCAAAGAAACTATACTGTTTCCGAGCAAGAATGTTTGGCAGCGGTAATGGCTGTGAAGAAATTTCGAGCTTATATCGAGGGCCACCAATTCGAGATCATCACGGACCACGCGTCACTACAATGGTTGATGAACCAGACAGATTTAAGTGGACGCCTCGCCAGATGGGCTCTTAAACTGCAAGGGTTCAAGTTCTCCATCAAACATCGGAAAGGAACCCAGAACACCGTACCCGACACTCTCTCACGGATGTTTTCCCCAGAGGGAGCCGAAATAACAATAAATGACGAGGACCCCATCGAAATAGATTTGGACAGCCCACATTTCGAATCAGATAGCTACAAAGAGTTGAGGCAAACCATAGCGACCCTACAGACACAGCTGCCTGATTTGAAGGTAATAGACGGCTATGTGTATAGACGAAACGAATACGCCACTGGTGATCCATGGCAGGAAGAAGAGTCTTGGAAACTCTGGGTACCGGAGGAAATGACACAACATCTGATCCTCCGCGCACATGACCATCCTTTAAGTGCCCACGGAGGTTACGGTCGGACTTTACGGCGACTCAAGAAATACTTCTTTTGGCCTAAAATGGCATCCCAGGTCAAAGACTACGTGAGCGCCTGTGAGACCTGTAAAGGCACCAAAGCGCCCAACCAGCCTCTTCGACCTCCTATGGGTCAACTCAACGTTCCAGAACGCGTGTTCCAGCGTCTATACATCGATCTACTCGGTCCATATCCTCGGTCTTCCATGGGACACATCGGAGCTATAGTCGTTCTAGATCAGCTCTCAAAGTTCCCAATGGTGGAACCTATCCGTAAATTCACAACTCCATCGATCGTGAAATTCTTAGAGAACCGGGTATTCCATGTGTTCGGTGTTCCAGAGAGTGTGTACTCAGATAATGGAGTACAGTTCCGGTCTCGGCAGTTTAAGAGCCTACTTGAGCAGTATGGCGTTGAACACCAACTGACGCCCATATACTCTCCTCAGTCCAACGCATCAGAACGATTGAACCGCACCCTATTGGCCGCGATCCGTTCCTACGTCCACCCATCTCAAAAGGATTGGGATCGTCGATTGTCTTCCATCACATGCGCCCTGCGATCCTCGTATCACTCCGTCACCGGTGTCGCCCCTTACTTTGCCGCCTTTGGACAGCACATGATTTGCCACGGTAAATCATACCGACTGTTACGGCAATTAAAGTGTTTGGGAGACCCCGTCGTTGCGCTGGAGCCCCACGAACGTTTAGGAGACCTCCGCCAACAAATCGGACGGAAGATTAAGGCCGCAGGTAGTGCAAATGAAGCGCAGTACAATCTCCGGTCACGATCTGCTAATTTCAAAGAAGGAGATGAAGCTTTTCGGCGAAATTTCCGCCAAAGCGACGCCGCGGGGCATTACAACGCCAAGCTGGACAGGCGATTCTTGAAAAGCCGCATAAAGAAGGTAATGGGACCTAATCGTTACTTGATAACGGATCCATCGGGAAAAGAAGTGGGGGTATACCACGCGAAAGACCTGCGCCGATAGATAATTAGGCACGTCTGTTTGTCCGTCCGCATATATTTTCATAAAACGCGCAAGGTTGTATACTTCCGAGCAAACATAGACATAAGTCAGTCCGTCCGTCTGTCAATTGTGTTTTTCTCTTAGTGTCCGTCATCTCTAGTCCCGACGCCGAAGCCAACCCATGATACACAGAAACATCCTTCAGCTCCTTTTTCGCAATCCGCATTGCCTTGGGATCGCGAGAAAATTAGCTGCCCTGTAGTAACTGAAGAGGTCAGGAGTGTGAAGAGCGATTTATAAATGACCATCTTGATTTCCTTTATTCTGAATGCAAAGATATGGTATCACAAGAGAAACGAAAAGATCTACGGAATATGTACGTCCTCCTGAAACCCATACCAGATCGATGGCAGGATATGCTCAAACAAATGTTCCTCGATCATATCAAAAGGAGGGCATTGAAACAATATTTACGCTGAAAGGTGAAAATATTCACATTCAATTTGTCGAGAATATGTGAAGGTGCATCAAAAATATCAAAATTTAATAGCTGATGTTTTTGAAAATGACTCGCTATTTTTAAGTGCATTGAACACAGCATGCGCGAGTGTAACAAATAAATGATTGCACTGACGAGCGCCGGAGTGTGCGCGCGGCGGCAAAACACGAGCAGGCAGAGCAGTACGAAACAAACAGCCATTGCTTTTGAGCGTGGTGTCCGCGGGATTTTAATGCTATTGTCGCGTTTGGCTTTTACTGCGGGTTAGAAGACTTTCCGTTCTAGCTTGTTTCGAAAGTTTATTCACATTTATCATTAAAAGGCTTTCGCTAATAGTTTTAATTAGTGTGTTCATTCTCAGTATACCAACGGGAGTGACGAAAGTTCTGCTGTCGGGAGCTATCGACATACTCCGCGGAGTCCGAGTGAATAATATAATGTTTTTGCAATTTCGACACTTTCGCGTATCGATCTACGTAAATTTTATTTCAAGCTGTGAAAAATAATGTTCCTGTTCTTCGTACGGTCCGACATTAGCATACCTCAACCGTCACGTACGTACGGTACACACTAGGCGAAAGCAAAATAGTGACGGACACACGTCCGCTGGTATGGTGCCGTTGCGAGTAGTTAAGTGTTTTAGGCAGATTGCCGGGGCAATCAGACTTGCGTGTTGTGTTAAACACAAATGGACATTATTCAGTGAAGAAATGAAAATTGCCTCAGGGAATTAATTAGAAATCTGATTTCTAGCGCTGATAGCGAGTTCAAAATAATTTTAAGTGTCATAAGAATGTTGGCTAGTCCTAGACAAGTGTGGGTGAACGAGCGAGAGAACGGTTTGCAAAGTGTGTTGGTTCGATGGTTTGCCGCTGTTTCATTCTTTTTGCCTATTGGGGAGCTTGCTCGCACCCGTAGTCGGTGTAACTGGAAAAATCTCGATACGAGCGCGAAGTACAGTGCAGATAACTGTTCTCGCGATATTTTGGCGGGAATTTCAATAGCATACTTGAGTGTTAGAATATCGTGATCGATTGGTTTTGTTTAGTTATTTATTATCGCAGTTGAGTTTAAATAGAAAATAGTGGTGACTCAATGATGTCGAAGGTCTTGTGAAGATTTCGAGAAAATTCGTGTTCGTTAATTCTCTAGACTTGACGCCAACGTTTGTCAAGTCTTTCGCGCCTAAATATTGCTTCCATCGGAATTTTTGGGAAATTGTGCTATTTTGTTTGGGAAAATATCTGTTCTGAGGTGTACATATTTTCGAATTCTCGATTCAATTTTACGAAGCAGCGGCAAACCAACCAAATGGAGAACGAAACTCTAAATGCCGCAATAGACAGTTTTATTGTGAAACATTATAACAGGTTAGTGAAATAGCATGGAATAATACCAGTGATTTATTTTTCCTTATCAAGGGCCAAGAATGTGTTCATATTATAAGCTACCCCTCATTGGAGTTCCTTCATGTATCAAAAGCACTTCCGGAATCAAGATACGTCGGGATAGGGAGTATGTGTGCAATGCGAAATGTGAACTCTACTGTTATTTGTATGGCAACTTTTTGTGAGTATTGATTTCCTTTATTGTCGCATCGTTGCGAACAAATAAAAACCCAATTAGTAACGGTGAAATTTGATGAAAATTCCGGTTGCGTTTGTAGTGCGGTCAATATTTTGGTTGATAAATAATTCGAGTAGAAATTACGCACACTGCCACAGTCACCTTACCCAAACGGCATATAAAAAGGGGTACCCTAGACATTGGAACTAGTGTTGTTCACATCGATCAACTCCCTTCTCCCCCACAATTTTCGGTATAATCAAAACATTAAATAGGACAAGGACAGGAAAAATTCGCTTCAGGGGCATGATTAGTGACATAGAGTGAACGGTTAAGTGTCGTCTATGGCCGAACCCGTTAACAATCAATTGCTCTCGGCAGCGACGGAGGGGCATCGTAGCAACACGACCACGGCGCCAGGTTCACAAGCTTCCAGTAGCCATTCACATTACAATAGCCACCAAAATAGTAGCAAAAACACAAATCGGGAAAAACTCGCGAAGTCTACGAACAAAATCGACACATAACGAAGACAACACCGACTCCTTGTGTAACGTTGGCAACACAGTGACGTCGACAACAACGCCTGTTAGAAAATAGGACCAACACGAGTGGATCTATTAGGTCGTATAAATCTCAATCACCAAATCCTGCACCCCAAAAGATTTGAACGAAAACGGATATCGGACCGAAACTCGTTGCCAAGTTGTGAAGATTTACCGACACATTCAAGTCACAAGAGACCTCGCCAGAACCCATCCGATAATAACACTAATCGAGAACACGATAAATCTCACCAGAAGGATTCAAGTAAGAAGAAAAACAACTCGTCCAAACGGATTGTGTAGCTTCTAGAACACGATCGCGAACCTCAGACGACTTCAGTACCCCAGCCCACAACTTACGGCAGACATCGATCAAAGCAAGTAAATAACGTTCGTGTTGGAAAGGAACATAGTGCTGCAACAGTCGTTGGAAATCCAACAATATCTCAAAACGAGGAGCCTCCAAACCAAATCTTCGGTAAAGCAACCGAACAGCAACAATCAAATCATTTAGCTGCACAGTTGTCTACTACGCAAAATAAGCCTAACCTGCTTAGTTACTATTGCAAAACGCGTGGTAATCGTACTTCGGGAAAGAAATCTGTAGATAGCACGGTGCTAGACCACGATTACCAATCAACCAGCAGTTGGGATACTCCTAGAGAATCACAAAATACAGAAACATCTTCACTTCCAATTATTTCCGATAGCAAAGTATCAAGCCATCACGAGGCTTAAACCTCTTATCAGGCAACTAGCAAGAACGAATCTAGCGGGAAGACGTGAAGGATTCCGGAACCTTGCGGGAGTAAGTGAATATTCCTTGGAATCAGATTCCCTGAACGAAAGTAAAATGCCAGCTTTTAGTGATTCAGTGGTGAATCCTGAGGAGGCGATAAGCATTCTATACAAGTTATACAATGTCGTATCTGTTTATTCGGCGGGACATAACAAGTTCATTAAGTTCTTAACCAATTATTAATATATTAAACTTTTATTGGCCCAAACGCAACCCTACCTACAATTAAACTAAAATTATCATTAAAAATTAAAATAGTGCACACTAGTATTTAAAACAAGGCATGTGTATTAAATCATTTTCATAACGTGCAAACACTTCAAATGACGATTCAACATAAACTTAATCTAAAACTATTTGTAACTATAAAATAAAAATATCCGTGATGTGCGAAGAACAAATATCTGTTATCTGCGCGCGTGATAGATTTTAAAATAAGAGAGTGTGTTTACGAACTTATTGGTGAGTCGAAACAGCCAACAATTGAAATTTGAGGGGAATACTCTGGTGATGTGAACTTTTCTATTAATTATTACCAGTCGCCGTGCACCTAGAGCTGACCAAAACTTTCTCAATGCACTCACGGTGTTGATAGTGCAAGGATAAATACGGGTACCCAACGCCATTTGAATTGAGGACAAGCCGCAATTACGCCATGGTCTGCCGTGATTACAGCGATTGATAACTACTCGTACGCCTACAATACCCAAGCCCCATTTCGATGACGATTTCAATCCGTCCGAAGAACCAGCACTGGAGCAGTACTAATTAGCGGATGCCGCGTTTGGTTCGTTTTCAAGGCTTTGGCAACCCCCCCCGCTCTACTGATCATTGTCTGGGACGAGCTGGTTAACGGAAACACATTCGCCATTCCTGGCATTCAAAGCGCATCGGATCGACAGTTCCTCGTGTTGCAGCGTATTCAACTGGCCCCACAATCATCGAAATGATTTTGGTGTTCTGCACCCACCGCTAGCGAGTGAATTATATTCTCCTGTGTCAGGAACTGTGGTAGACAAGAACATATCAGTTGAGGATACCCCAGGGTCAAGAAATACATCGTGCTATGAAAAGGCTGGTTATTCAAAGTGAAGCGCAGCGAAACTTCAGAAATTGATAAACTTATGGATGAGAAGAATTACGAACAATTCTTGAAAACGGATTCACACTAGCGCCCGTTTCAAGTGATTTGCTTACTAAATTTTTGAATGGCATTCGGCCAAAGAACTTTTATAGTGATAGGTGAATTATTCGACCTTAAACCATTATCGAAGTACATTATAGTGTTTAACCTAACCAAAAACGAAGATTTTCAGGACGTATCCAGCACCCATCGAGCGCTCGACGGATCATGCGGTGAGTCCTTTTGATTTAATTTATTTATTAATATTTTTTTTCTTATATAATTATTCAAAGTATATCCGATATACGAGTATCTTATCAGCAATAATTTATTTATTACTCGTAATCGTTCTATCTTTCTTAAATTTGGTTTGTCGTGGAGAAGCTTATATTATTTT
Source organism: Odontomyia ornata (assembly GCA_963969285.1). Lineage (NCBI taxonomy): Eukaryota > Metazoa > Arthropoda > Insecta > Diptera > Stratiomyidae > Odontomyia > Odontomyia ornata. Next base: position 357,797,160 of record OZ017739.1, on the reverse strand, counting down.
GTAATAACCAAACCGAACGAAAAATAAAAATGAAGAATTAAACTAGGAAATTGGTCTTTTCCCTTCCGGTTGTTCTGACCGAGTATAGGACCCGGTACGGTGGCAGGCTTCCCCCTCAAAATATGAGCCAGTCACCGGGTACAATTTAATCCTTTTTGTTTCAGGTGACTTTATGGGTTGAGTGGCCCAAGCCAAGTGCCTTTTTATGGCATAGAGTTATGCAATTCAATTGTATAATTCTATGACATAAATTGGTCACCGGGGTACTCCCCTTCTGATGGGAAAGCTCATATAATTCAAGTTATGAGTTTTCCACTCAGAAGAGGAATACCTGGCCACCTCAACGATTTAACATTGGATTTATTCCGGTTGGGTGGGCATGAAGGGGCTCCACCACCACCCGGTTGCCCCTCTTTCATTTGTGGGCCCTGAATGTATTTGGGTAAAGACGAGGTCAACCCCAAATTAGTCTTTCTTGTCAGGTTGCACTTGTTCTCGCAACAAGTCGTAATTCCATCGTGGAGGTTATCTACTGATTTGCGACTTCGGTCGTCCTCTCGAACTCTGCAAGCAATTCGTGAATGCGAAATGTTTTGTAGTGAGTCCTCGTGCCGGGGAAACGAACCCGCCCCACGACACCGCAATGCTAGCCTGCCAGCGCATTCACGCGTCTCCGGACGAGGGCATTCTCGGCAGGAATCAACACCTTCCTCTGCCGAGGCAGCAGAACATCGCTGCGGTCCTTCACGGACATTATGAAAACACTTTATTCACTACAAGTCCGGCTGTCAGAGATTATAGTCCAGATTGGCAATTTATTATTCCTCCTCTCTCGACCCATCTGTAGATTATCTTTTCATTTGAAAAGTGGTAACCTTTATAAAATTTCCGCATACAGTCCTTTGTGAACGTGTATTTACACAGTAGACTTATTTGTTTATTGCTCGATTTTTACAAAGCTTTCGGCAAACAAGTGTTTCACATCAGAAAATCCAAATTTAAAGCTCATCCTTCAATTTTATGAATGAAAACGTAAAATTATGAATTTGATGTTTTCATCCAATGTACTTTTATTAACAAAATTTGATCGAATTTAAACTTCTGAGGTGTTTGTTGGCCTTGCACTCATAATGACCTACTTTTGTGATTTTTTCAGATTTTTCTATCGACAGATGTCCAATCGCAAGAGGATGGCTTATACATTTTTGTGTTCCATCACCTTGCACCCCTCTAGGCAATTTTTCTTTGCGTAGGATCTGTTTTGAAAAGTTCTCACCAAAACCTTTTATTTGACACCCATATTGGCTACCCCCGTGTAGCGAGACCCCACTTGAACACTTTAAAATATTTTTTTTGCACCGCTGATTTTGAGAAAGTACCACTTTTATCTACGTAGAAAATTTCATCACTCCAGCTCATATGGCTTGCTTGTGTTGCAAGCAAGGATGGATGAACAGACGGGCAGACGAACGAACAGATTATAGTAGGTTATTGTGAGCATATTTTGCAATTTCCTAAAAAATGGTCTGTTGTATGAATATTTCCAAGTTTAGCCATCAAAAACGTTTTCATGAAAGATATTCATTATTTCAGTTGCTACTAAAATAGCGAATTGCGCTTACTCTCTGACCTTTGAGAGCCGCCACTTTGAATGTATGCATTTAATTTTGGATTTTTTTAAATGTTTGTGTCTTAGGGTCTCATCAGTCAATGTGTCAAAACTCGTTCAAATCGGAGTGTCACTCAAGATAGACCAAAAGTATTAAATTTTTAGTGAAAATGGCAGCTAAAATTATGAGATTTTCAATTTTCGACTTGTTGGAAGTTTGGCTTCCTTTACGGAGGTTCTAATGAAAAGTGAGTGAGAAGAGTGAGCCCAAAAAAAGCGTACCAAACAAAAGAGTGAACGTAGGCAAGACAAACGCGTTACGCTATGTATACGTTTAAATGAGCGACAGGAATGAGACCAAGAAAAATGTACAGAGCAAAAAATGTACAGAACGAAAAAGTAAATGCAAAGAAGAAAGGAGAAGAAGATATTTCGTCGAAGATGGTCGTAGGTGGCGCCACTCGCTTATCCCCTGGTCCTAAAAAGCCGCCAAGCGAGAACGCGGCCGCCGGACACGCCTCACACAATTCGGACTAACACTCTTTAAGTTCTTTGCCAACAGGGAGGATAAGAATCACCGGGTGACCAGTTGCACAACTTGCCGGGCTCAGATTTTCCGGCGTAACTCGTACCGAGCAAAAATCTGAGGTACACACCCGCGCTAAACAATCCCGGAACAGTTTGAATTGGTAACTTCCTCCCGATCGCACCTGGAACTTGCACCGAGCGAAAAACTAAATGAAGAAACACCTTCGCTAACAGAAATTCCTGTGTAAATCGCAAGGAAATTTACCTTCGAACACACCCAAGCCAGGTGTACAATAAACACGCGCGGCAATCTTAATCTTCCTTCAATAAGCACATAAAAAACGTCCACTATTTCACTATATATATTTAATTGCGAAATGCAAATGAAGTTCAAAATTTTACTTACTCTACCTAAGCGGGGGCCCCCCGAAGTCATCTGCGTTGCAATTTTCTGCCAGCGCGCTTATTATTGCTTGATGTCACCAATCTCCCTTGGTTGGATCGCTATTGAAATTTTTCTCCCTTGTTGCAATTTTTCTCCGGTCGCAACTCCTTTCCTCGACGGATTTTTCACAAGTTTCAGAGCACTTTCCTCGCTTAGTACTTCGCTGTTGTCTCGAACCCGCCAGAAAAGAGAAAGAGCCGTTCTTCCTTATTGGATTTTTTAACGGCTCGGTTTCAACCGGCGAGCCGTTAACTTTTTCCCTGGGCAATTCAATGCTTAATTCAGATCCCCCAACTGGGGTACATCGGGCAATTGAAATCTAAATTTCCCTTATTAATACACTCGCTCATCAGGTGTAGGATGTCAAAGTGACTGACACTCTGTCAGTGTCGTGTCTGTTTATATCGTGCTTTTTGATGACGATACAGTATGTATTGACTTGGATAACTTGTGACAAATCTGTTTCAGGAACTGTAGCTGGGAAGAAAACCGAAGCTTTGAACTTGTCCGTTTTCTCTTTGCGATCCCTACGCGTTTTGATAAGTGTTTCGAGACTAACGTCGTCCTTGAAGTTGTCTTGGTGTATAAAGACTGCACTTTGCTCTAAGTACGAGTTGATGGATTTTAAGGTTATTTAAAAAATTCTCTTCTAGATTCACAACTTTCTCGTTAATGTAAAGCGGGAGTATTTCATCAATGTCGTAGTTCGTCTCGAATATGTACCAGGATACTTGCTTATCTATTGTTTCCCAATCTGCTGGTTTGAATGATCCTGAGGGTTCGGAAACATTTATGGAACGGCAGACCCGCTCTCCATGTGGTGAACAATACAAAACTAACTTTTCTCCTTTGTCATAGCGTTCCGCATCTGAAAGAATTTTATTCATTTCCTGGGCAAAGTGTCGAATCTTCTTAGTCAAGGCTTTGGACTGAAAGATTTTGTTTTCGGCTACCACAAAAAGACCTTGAACAAAGAAGCTCCCCGGGATCATCCGCGTTGCCATCACGGCATGGTTGACAAACAATTGCGGATCGACAGCTTCCAAAGATTCTACTGGTGAATTTGAAATATGCTCTTCACTCCCGCTGCCATTGTCTGATGTTCGAGTGATATAAACAATGTAATCCTTCCCATCAACATTTGGTTGTCCAATAAGAAGTCCTATAGAGAACTTTTGATCCTTGGCTTACGTGTTCAATTTTTCTTCTACTATGCTACAGGAAATTGCAGTGCGGCCCATGGTTGCAGAGGTGCGTGCTTCTATTTAAGACACTTTAAAATATTTCGATATCTCGGGATCCCTTACAAGCCCTGTGGCCAAGCACTGACTTTGCTGGGTTTGAAATCCAGAAACCGCTGTTCACAAACCCAATAACTTACGTACGAAATTTGAAACGAAAAACTGCTATTTCTACAAGAAGTGCATTTACGGGTCTAACATTAAAAGTTGGAGGTTTTGTTCTGATATCGTGCGCAGGGTCAGTAGATTCAGGTTCAGTAGAAAGTTGCGAGATCGCCGGAATCAAGAACTTGTATGAAGTGGAAAATAGTTTTCAAAGCGATGACGATCCATATCAGGCAATTGTCCAGTGGTATTCAAGACCGTAGAAAACTCCACATCGGCTTTTTGAAGACGATACAGTATGTATTGACTTCAATGTGGAGCTGATAGAAGATCATCGTGCATTTGATCCTGTAGTTTGAGGTGGTCCAGGTGACAGCACAATCTCTGATGCCTCGCAAAAAGAGTTCATTGCCTACTTTCGTTTGTCGCTATAAAATTGTAAAGGTGGTATGTCATTCTTGTCCTATCGCTAAGCGATTGATTCGTTCCTTGGTATTGTTTGCGATCAGTTGTACGTGACGGTAACCGGATTTTCTTTTCTTTTTGCTTTCGCCTATTTTTTACTTTACATTTTTATTTTAATCTTTCAACATTTCGTTTTTGCCTTTTTTTACTTTACATTTTTATTTTAATCTTTTAATATTCTTATTTTATTACTTTAACATTTCATTTTTCCCTACTTTTACGTTACATTTTTACTTTAATCTTTCCACATTTCGTTTTTTTTTGCCTATTTTTTTACCTTACCTTTTTATTTTAATATTTTGACATTTTTATTTCATTATTTTAACATTTTTATTTTTGATATTAACCTTGGCTCGGGTAGTATCTCAACAACCGCTGAGAAAAGAAGAAAAAAACAACAAGGTGCAAATTGTTACCGTGACAGCGTGCACGCTGCTCCTTTCCCTTCTTCTTTGCAAACTACGCTCGCCTGTGCTCGCTTGGAAAATTTCGTATATCATGGTAAACACATCTTATTTCTTGTGTGATATAAAATAGCAGTGAGCATATGCGCTTCTAAATATTTTTTACTTTGAGTTACTTTGTGTGAATAAAAGCAATAAAAAAATTTCATATTTTGTCATATTACATGCACCCTATATTTTTGAATTTGTCACATTGATTCCTGAAATCCCAGAGGGCCTCACTGCTTTTTTCGTTTTTCATCAGATTTTGGTAACAACAACTAAATCCCAAGTTTCATCAAAATCAGTAGGAAAATGTGGCCACTAGATGGCCACAAAATCTGAAAAAATCGAATATTCAACCGTCACCATTTTGAAACTTGCAGATGGATGATCACCAAAATGGCAAAATTCTTAGGCCTGATTTTATCCTATCCAAAACCCAGGTTTCATATACTATATATCTAGCAAAATTGCGAGTATTAAAAGCGTTTAAAGTAGTCTGTATGGCCTAGTGGTTAGAGCATGAACCCATAAGCCAAAGGTCCCAGGCTCAAATCTCGTTGGGAGCAACGTGATTTAGTTCAGGGGATTTTTCGGACAGGCTACGAGTGTTCACTCAGTGGTGATATGTACTAATTTAATCAGATCATATCATAGCTGAGCAAGCACACGGGAGCATGGTACTGACCAAACAAACTTCCGAAAAAATCAATACGGTCATGAAAATGAGATACTCTAACTATCTCTAAGCGAAGGCCCGAGAGGGGCTGTAGTGCTACAAAGAAGAAAAAGAAGAAAAGCGTTTAAAATTTTGAGCTTAAACTAGCCGCCATTTTGTTTTTGAAATCTTACCTTTGGTTTTTTTACACAGTTCTTTAGATACTTGTCGTTTTCACCAAATTGCCGTATTTTATTAAAACCTATTTAAATGTTTGATCACAACTCTAACAAAACTATTTGCGCGCTTTTCGGCATATGAGCGGCCGTCATTTTGTTTCAGAAAGTTTGACTGTGGATTTTCTAATGTGACATTCATTGCACAGCTCAATGAACCGTTGTACCAAATTTCGTTTTAACAGGAGCTATACTTTGGTCAGAAAAAAATTTGGTCAAAATAAGAGCAAAATTGCATCAAATTTCGTTATATCCCATATATATATATATATATATATATATATATATATATATATATATGTAAATATATATATATATATATATATATATATATATATATATATATGTAAATATATATATATATATATATATATATATATATATATATATATATATATATATATATATATATATATATATATATATATATATATATATATATATATGTAAATATATATATATATATATATATATATATATATATATATATATATATATATATATATATATATATATATATATATATATATATATATATATATATATATATATATGTACATGTTCATAAACCTAAAAGCACCAATTCATTCACTAAAAATAATTAAAGCTTCCATAAACTTATTTTTGTTCACATAACATTGTATGAAATTCCATGAATTCCCTAGTGTCTAAATACACACGACAATTGTACTCATCTTTTCATATGTAATCATTTTTCATCCCGGCACAATTTTCTTATCATAAGGAACCAGGCGCGTTGTCAGCAAAGTGCACTATTTCTAAGTCAAGTTCAACGTTGTTTACTATTTCTCGTACTCGTACACACCTTTGCTTGCTTTGCGTTTCGGCTATCTGATACCAAGGCTGCCAGGTAGTCGAGGTGAATATGGATTTTGCTGACGACTCGGGAATTTCGTTTTGTTGATTTACTAGCATCTAAGTTAAAAATATTTATATAAAGAATTAGATTGGAAATAAAGTAAGTTTGTCTTTTAAATTCATTTGTCGGTGTTTTTATTAATAAAAGTGGAGCTCAACGAAGTTATCACGGAAACAAGTGCTGTCGATAACCAAACAATATAAAGGCTCTAAGATACTCGTAATATCGTGGCAACAAGTGCCGTAGATATTAACTAATTTTAAGCTATTCTAACAAATTAACGATAACACGGTTACAAGTGCCGTAGTTGTCTACGATTATTTAATTGACCGCGATATCCTGGTTCAAGTCCTGGAGATATTGGAAGAGCATTAAAAAAGGCTGACTCGTTCTGGCAAAGGAGCTAGACCGTAAACAATTGGCGACCATGACAGGACTCGTCGCACTCCTCGGGTTCAAGGACATATCTTGTGTTTCGCATTCAGGGACATATCCGCACTCTACACATTCGAGGAAATTTCACATCTTCACATTTAAAAGGATTCGAAAAGTTTCAACATGGAGAAACTCATCGCCAACCAGGATGTCACTGGAAAGGAAATCCAGATAATTATCTCAAACGTGGGGAGGAATACGGCACAGTGAAAGATTTTTGATTATTGTCAAGAGCGATTGCGGCGGCAGGAAGAGGCATGGGAGCAGTTCGAGTCCACCGATACTAAGATCAGGAATCATCCTGACGTTCAACGGCAGGATGACTACTTCATCAGCGACTGCTACACTTCCATTGCGTCACTTCATTCAATGTATAAGGAGTTGTTTGAAGCACGAATCGAGACGCTGCCTTCAAACATTGAAGCAAGGAAGACATCCAATACTCAAGAGAGTGATTTAGCTAGGGATAATCCTGTACGCCAGCTGCTGAGGAAGACTAACACAATCGGGGGCAGTTAGACCACGTTCTACACAGGTTCGCGGAAATACCCTCTGTACAATCAACAGCATTCTATCAAGTGCAAAAGCAAACCATCTATAAGTACTGGCAGCATGTCCAAGCTTTACGCTATCAGATCTGCGAAGCAGTTGATGATCTCGAATCACTTGGTTATGACGTCAAGGGATTTTTTCGTCTACAGGACCAAGCGCTTAGGGTCAACGTTTTACTGACTGGCCATCTGCAACCAAGTGGGCCAAAGCGGATGCCTACAAACGACGAAACTTTGAGATCCGATGGTAGCATAAAAATTAAGCTACCTAAAATAGAAATCCCGAAGCTCGATGGTAACCACTTGAATTGGCGTCAGTTCCATGACCTGTTTTTGGAAGTCGTTTACAAGCAAGATATCTCGACATATGAAAAATTGTGGTACCTTCGGGCCAACATATCAGGGAAAGCTGGCAATTTAATAAAACACTTACCCTTATTTAATGAAAACTATTCTTCAACGTGGCAACTCCTCAAGAAACGCTACAAAAATCCACGATTAATTGCAAATGCACTATTATCAAGTCTACTTAGACAATCATCTCACACGATAGAGTCAGCTGCGAACATTAAATCTCTTCACGATACGACACATGAGTGTCTAAAACGGTTGGAGAACGTTGAAATTTGAACAACAGGATGGGATCCTTTGTTGTTGTTTATATTAATACGCAAATTACACAAATCTATACACGTACTGTATGAACAGTCTTTAGCTCGTTCAAGATAGCTGCAAACAGACAAAGGGCTCTTGAGTTTCTTAGGAAACCGATTCCAATATCTTGAAGCGCTCGGCTCCAAAACCAAGGCAGAGGACAAAAAACGGTCAGCATCCGCAAAATCTTTAACGGCAGTGACCACCAACGTATCGCACCCTCTTTTTGCGGGCAAAACTTTTCTGACCTTAACCCCTGATAATCGACTCAAGCTTATTGAAAAGCACTCGAGATGCGGTAACTGCCTACAAGCACACCCAGCGTCAAAAAATCGCACGTGGGGAACTTGCAAACATTGTGCCAAAAAAATTATAAATACGTTGCTACACCTTGACCAGAAGCAAGAAGCAGCAGGAAAGAAGTCAGCTCACCGGCCGAAATTCAAAACCTTATCATTCACCACGAAACCAGGTATCTCAGTAAATCAGGAAGACGAAGCATCGTCCTTAGCTACGGGTACAATGAAACCACATGCGAAATACATGATGCTGAGTACAGTGGTAGTTACTATTCAAGGAAATGATGGCACCAATACAACCTGTCAAGCTGTTGTGGATTCAGGGTCCCAAGTAAATTTGCTATCAGAGCGAGTATGCCAGAAGCTTAAACGGACCATAGATTCCAGCAATTTAAAATATTTGCCATTGAAAATGGGCTTCAGCCCTCAACAGCAAGAGCTAATTTTCTTTTTTTTTCTTTAAAAGCCGTTGGGCCTTGCTTTGTTGTGTGATTAATTAATTAATTTTCTCCTGAAATCACAGATCACGGCACTCACGATTAGAGTGTAGGCTTATGTACTTTCTCGCATAACGCATCCCAGGCACTACTTCAAAATTGCTACATCGATGACATCTTGGCTAGAAGCAACAGCTTGCCGGAATTATTAAAAACCCGATCTGAATTCAAAGCCCTACTTTTCCAAGCCAGATTCAACCTAAGGAAATGATGCGCAAATGATAAACGCATACCAGATCAAAATCTGACTCAAGACATTCAGCTATGCCTCAAGTTCAATAAAAGCAGTGATGATTACATCAAAACCCTACGTTCGACTTACTCACCAGCATCTGACGTATTCAAAATGTAGTTAGCCACGACCAACTTAAATAAGTATACAAAACACACCGTCACGTCTGACATATTCCGCATATTCGACCCTCTAGGATTCGTAGCACCAATCGTAAAGGCCGCGAAAATACAACTTCAAGCTATTTGGGAACTAAAGCTAGACTGGGATGCTGCCTTGCCTGTGGAAATGCATATACGATGGACAATCTTTCGTGAAAAATTAACGACCATAGAGGTTATCGTCACACCACGACACGTGTACCCCCACGGCCTACCAAAATCAAAACAGCTTCATATATTTGCCGATGCCTCAACTGAAGCTTTTGTTGCTGTCGCATATATGCGCTCCGTCAAGTAGGACAACACAATCTTTGTTCAATTACTATGCGCTAAATCACATATAGCATCCATCAAGACAATCATCCTTCCCAGGTTAGTGCTTTGTGCGGCAAAATTGGCTGCAGAACTGGCAGATAGCGTCAAGCAAATTCTTAACATGAGTGATGTTCCAACTTATTATTGGACTAATCCTCAAACAGTTTTTTCCTGGATCCAATCACAATCTTCAAATTTTCACACACTCGTTGCATATCGCATTAGCGCAATTCATGGGTTTACCAGCGCGAAGCAATGGTGGTATGTAGAAACAAATATGAATTGAACGTTTTAGCGCAACCCAAAGCACCGAACAAACTCTAAACCTGTAATTTACGGTTCTTCGGTCTGATTTTCCTACAGGGCAACGAAAAAGAGTGACCAGTGGCCTGAAAAGCACACGCAACCTCAGAAAATGACGTGGAACGAAATATAACATCCCTAGCAGCTACGACTCCAATCAACTTCATTTTCAAAATCGAACACAAAAACTCGTTTGGCGGATTGTTACGAATAACTGGTTTTGTAGTACGATTCATGAACCGGTGCGAGAAGCAAACTTCAGAGAAATCAAGCCCAACTCTGGCATTAACCCAGTCAGAGAGGCAGCAAGCATTACGCATCACCGCCAAGGCAATTCAATCAGAGGATTTCAAATCTGAAATCCGCGACTTGCAGCAGCATCCTCAATTGCTCAAATCGAGTCCATTGAGCAACCTCACCCCATTCATAGACGAACACAGCATTTTAAGAGTTGAAGGACGATTGGATGCAGCCAATTTACCTCATTTACACATGGGGCCCCAAGGTCTTGAAGCTATTACGAAACAGAAATTTTGGGCCATGAAATGCAAGGCATTGGCAAGATCAATCGTACACAAATGTGTAAAATATTTTTGAGCCAATCCAAAGTTACTCTCCCAAATAATGGGTAGTTACCAGCACCAAGGGTACAATCTGGACGACCATTCATCCGCACTGGCGTGGATTTATGCGGCCCCGTATACTATCATTTTCAAATCAGAGGAAAAGGTCACAAAAGACTTGCTTTGCGGTTTTTTGTTGTTTTGCGACAAAGGCTGTACATTTGGAGTTGGTGTCCAATTTGTCCACCGAAGCCTTTTTATATGACCTCAAAAGGTTCATTGGAAGGCGCAACCACTATAGAAAAATTTGTTGCGATAATGCAACAAACATTGTTGGCGCGAGAAGCCAACTGCAAGAAATTTCAACTACAATTTATTCGGACTCTACTCAAAACACCATTACCAACCAATGCAGTGAGAAAAGCACCGACTTTCATTTCATACCAACAAAAGCCCCACATTTTGGAAGCTGCTGTGAAATCTACCAAGGATTTGATGAAGAAAATGATTGAACAAGCTTCATTAACGCACAAGATGTTATTAACCGTTCTAGTGGAGATCGAGGCAATCCTAAATTCCAGGCCCTTGACGCTACTTTCATCTGAACCGAATGACCTAACCGCATTAAAACATTTCCTAATTGACGAGCCACTAACTACTCAAATTGATTGTAGTACAGAAAGCAAGAAGGGCGAACTGCTATCAGCCTGGCGAGAAATAAACAACGTCAAACGTGAGTTTTGGCAAAAATGGTCCAAAGAGTACCTACATCTTCTATAAAACTGTTACGGGTGCAAAAAAGCAATGACAAACGTTCCGATTAAAATGATTGTTATTATCAAAGATGATAACATACCCGTAATGAAATGGTCTCTTGGCCGAATAATCCACACGTACAAGGGCAATGATGGATTTGTTTGCTCCCGTACATAGGCTCGCACTATTACCCACAGAATCCGCAACCATACCAGAAGCTCCAAATTCTAGCGCAGAAATTGATGAAGGGACGCAAAACCAGGCTCCAACCACTTCGAAAACAACACTGTTCAAGTGATACAATTCCTCAAAGTGAAGGAACACCCAGCAAAAGAAAAAAACTCAGCCGTGGAGCGTTGCTCACAACATTGTTCGGTTGCCTATTAATGCCTTCTAGTTATGCTCATTTAGCCAAATTTGAAACACAACGATTCAACAACACATTTGGAGTCAACTTTGAGAACATTGGGACAATTTTTTATCTCACAGATGAATGGAAAATCATAGGATACTATGAGTTATCTCCATACTGGGATGAAATGACGTCCTTTTCGAATGCAACAACGGCCCTACAGCGCTTTTGCGACGTAAGGATATCTAAATCCAATTGAGACCACGTGCTGCTCCAATTTGAGCAAGGCCATCGCGAACTTAACCTCAGGAATAGCTTATTCCTGAGCAAGAGAATGAAGCGAGGTGCACTCAATGTGGTAGGGAATCTTGTGAGCTTATTGTTTGGAGTACTGGACTTGAAGTATGTGGATGAAATGTCTGCCACTATCAACAACATCAAAGCCGATCAACACCATTAAGTAAGGTTACTAAGAAATCAAATATCAGTTATAGATTAGACTATCAACCTGATAAGGATCGATCGAACAAGCGGTCAACAAAATTTATGTCTGAACTCATGCTTAACCATAGAAGATCAGTCCTTGTTTTTACAACAAAGCAGGTCTTGTATGTCATATTGGTGCGCAATTTTCATCTTGTGAAATGAACGTGTTAACAGCTGAGTCTGCGCAAACTTGTCAAACCGAAGTCATTCCGCTGAAGCACACCTGGATGCAACTTACTGACAAAAAAGTGAATCTTAGGGTTAACCAAACAGATGCGATTACAAGTGGTATGCAGAAATCAAAATTTTAAGCTACAACCAGACGGAGCCAGAATCTTCACCCTGGAACCAGATTGCGAGATGAAAACGATTCAGTCACCATTTTGGGGCGCAACAATATCTTCAATCAAGTCAACAGCTCATTCAAAGGCAGAAATATTCTGATTGGAATCCCATCGCCTATCTCAACTTTTTTATTTCCTGGAGACGATGATGAGTATCAACCACGATGAAACCTGTTGAATAACCTACAACAAACCCTTTGCAAGGAGATCTTTGAGCTTTCAAGTCATACGAGCCACCAATCCGTGTCGTATCACGCCATCCCCGATTACGTATCAATCGTGATGATCTTGGTCATCATGAGTGGAGCATATTGGAAGTGCCAAAACAGCCGCCGCAAGCGGAAGCCTATTCCAACACCCCGGATGTACAAGAAACCAGATTTTTCTATTGAAATACTAGTAAAAACATAATATTGAACGACGTTCAACGCGAGGAGAATGTTCATAAACCTAAAAGCACCAATTCATACAAAAAAAATTTGTAGGAAGCGAAGACCCGAGAGGGGCTGTAGCGCTAAGAAGAGGAAGACCTTTATATGCACAACAACAACAAATACGTGAGAAGTCGAAATTCACCCAACTTTGTTAGTAATAGTATGATTTACCGATTTTACAGTGTCCTGAATAAAATCTTAACAGTACCTTTAAATTAACAGTATACAAATGACTATTTATAAGATTGACCTGTCCTGCATGTTTCACAGACATTAAACAGTATTTAACGAAGTTATAGCGGTTTGAATTTTCCTGTATTACTATGGAACAATATGCGTTGTATTACTATGGAAACATATGGCTATGGACCAATATGCGCTTTTTACCGACTCAGACACTACAGGTTTGCTAGGATTTGCATGAAAGTTTCAGGAATGATAGGTATCATGAATATTTTTGAGAATTGGTTCAGCTAGTGGAATCAGTAATTGTAAAAACAAGTTGGGTAAACAGACCTACGCTCATGTCAGAAGGGTTTTGTATTCAATTTACAAAATGCAGTCACCAGATCGAATCAAATCAAGAAACATTTCAAAGACGAAGATCATACTATTATTAACAAAGGAACGAATTTCGACTTCTAAGGTTTTTGGTATTGTTATACTCATAAATATCTCCCTTGATAATTATTTCAGATGTCCATCCGCGATGGAGGAAACACATTTTTCATGTATTTCCCCCCTGTGCCCCCACTGAAGTAAAAACTGACAGTTTAACAACTGTTTTGAAAAGCTGCCATGAAAACTTTTATTTCATACTCATATCGGCTACGTTTGATGAATTTTTTTTCAGAGGCCAGTCTCCTGTACTGTTATCATCGATTAATGGCCAATTTTTCGAATCCTAGAATGGTTACAAAACCCTTTTGCTAGGAGCTCTCTCCCACCTCCTTGACTTGTATCACTTATGAGCATTAATTGTAGGTGCTCATCTTCAGTCATTCATCAAATTGAATCAAGTGTTCAAAACATGCACCATAAACGTTGAAGTTGGGAAAAAATAACTCAAAATTGTTCAATCTTCGCATCTAAAACAGCCCCTATTTTGTTTTACGATTACTGATACCACTAGCTGAACCGATTCTCAAAGATATACATGACACCTTTCATTCCTGAAATGTTCATGCAAATCCTAGCAAAACTGTAGTGTCTGAGTCGGTAAAAAGCGCATGCTGTTCCATAGTCATATGTTGCCATAGTAATAAATGCAGTGCATATTGTTCCATAGTAATACAGGAAAATTCAAACCGCTATAACATCGCTAAATATGATTCAATCTTTATGAAACTTTCAGGGTAGATCAATCTTATAAATAGGCATCTACGTACTGAATTTCATTGAACTTAAGGGTAGCGTTAAGATTTTATTCAAGAAAACATAAAATCGATAAATCATACTATTACTAACAAAGTTGGGTGAATTGCGACTTCTAACGTATTTGTTGTTGTTGTACTCACCAAGGCCTACATTCTTGATTTTTTTCAGATTTTTCGGATCACAGGTGTCCAATCGCGAGAGGGGGGGACACAAATTTTTCGTGTATTTCCCCTCCCTGTGCGCCCCTTGAAGCAAACTTTGCCAAGCTGAGACCTGTTTTGAAAAGTTCTCATCAAGACCTTTCATTTGATACACATATCGGCTACCTTCAATGAAATTTTTTTTTTCGGGGGTCACTCTCCTATATGAGGAGACCCCCCTTAAATACCTTATAAAAATTTTTTGTAGTTGAACTTTGAAGAGATCACCATTTTACACCTACACGCAAAATTTGATGTTTCTAGCTCAAGTAGTTTCCGAGAAAAACTGCTGCGACACACGGACGGACGGACGGACGGACGGACGGACAGACGGACAGACGGACAGACGGACAGACTGGTCGCGAAACTAGTAGGATTTTGTAGAATTATTTTACACAACCCTAAAAAAAATATCTGTTTTAATTGCGAAGATTGAATAATTTTGGATTATTTTTCCCCAACTTCATCGTTTAAATTAATGAAATAAAAATTCCCTTATTGCCCACAAATATTGATTTAGAATAAAAAAACCAAGAGTTTGATGGTAAGAAAACGATTTTTTATTCTAAAACACATACGAATGCATTTCGGACGGTATTGCCGACCATCTTCAGCGCTATGCGCGAAACTTCTAATGAAACTACTATATAATTTAGTCGGATTAAATAAAAATGAAAAATTCTGTTATCAGAATATCGTCCATATAAAATTACTGTACTGTTAAGTGTTAACCACATATAATATATAATAATCTATGCAAAATAAAAGTAACCGTTAACACATTATTCAGCCAATTGAAATAAACTTGAATTTATTGGGCTATCGTCGATATTAACTAGATTATCCGTTATATGCATGAATAACGATTCATACGCGTCGAGTTTTCGCGGATTAGCTACTGTTTTTAGCAACTTAAAATTATTTATAAGCAATCCCGTGTAGTGTCTTCCTGTGTTGTTTAAATCGAATGCATGTGCAGCAATCCCTTTGTTAAAGTGATTAAATGGAATCGCGCCTTAAAATCACTAAAACAACGCGGTGTATTCTATATGAAATCCGACAAAGGAAACAAGGACTATGATGAACGCATGATGAAGTCAATATCTGAGGATAAATTTACGGTCAGATCTTGTCCTCTCAATAAAATGGTGAAAGATGCTTAGTCCATCACAGATACCTTACACTATGTTTTCAACGTAAATAAACATCATTTACGAGTACCTTATCCACAAGTTCCATTGATGTATGGCCTCCCGAAGATCCATAAGACAGGAGATAAAATGAGGAAAATCGTTTCTTGTCTCAACTCACCCTTCTCCAAATTGACAAAATGGATAGTCAATGAAATGAAACAATTTGGCAACCTTGAAGGGTTCTCCGTTAAGAACTCTTACGATTTTGTTGACAGGGTGAGAGACGTAGATATCGAGGAAGATGAGCGGCTAGTTTCTTTTGACGTCACAGCTCTTTGCCCCAGCGTCCCGGTTCCTTTAGCCATCGAAGCGATAAGGGATCACCTCTAAAAAAGCAACATCTCCACCGAACATATGGACGCATACGAGTACATACGCTGCATCGAGGCATGTATGAAATATAATTGCTTTGAGTTTAGAGGGAAATATTATTCGAGTGACTTTAGATGTAGTATTGGGAACAGTTTGTCACCATTCATAGCCGAAGCCTTCATGTCCAGATTAGAAAAAGAAATGAAATCTGAAGGTATCTTACCAAGGATTTGGTGGCGCTATGTAGATGATGTCTTCGCCGTTGTTAAGGAATCAAGAGTAAATCATCTCTTAGATTTGCTCAATAGTCGTTACCCAACCATAAAGTTTACCATCGAACCAGAAAATGACGAACAAACGCTACCCTTTCTGGATCTTAATATTACGCGTAACGGCCGAAAAATTAAATTTTCGATACATAGAAAATCGACAACAACAGATAGATATATCACCAAAGACTCATTTTGTTCACATCAGAACAAGATCGCAGCGTTCCGATCGATGATATATCGTATGTGTCGATTGCCCTTATCACTGGCAGACTATAGGCACGAATATGAGCGTATCCTACATTTAGCTAAAATTAATGGATACGATAAAGCGCTAATGGACAAGTTGATTGCCAAATACATGCAAAAAATGAAAAGAGAAAGAGCTTCAACCCTTTTCAACCAAAACAGTACAGCAAACAACAATGAATCGCGTGTAACGTTGGCATATGTCCCTATGATTTCCAACCCTCTTAAAAAGGAATTCAGCAAAGCGAATCTGAAGATTGTGCATAACAACACCCGCAGGCTTTGCTCATTACTTGGTTCCACGAAAGATCCTTTTGCGCCAAAACAAAAAAGCGGAATCTACCAAGTTAATTGCACAGAATGTGATAAAAAATATATTGGACAAACCAAACGTGCTGTTGAAGCTCGCCTGAAGGAACATGAACGATAAATCAAAAACAAAGACTTTAACAAAGGGATTGCTGCACATGCATTCGATTTAAACAACACAGGAAGACACTACACGGGATCGCTTATAAACAATTTTAAATTGCTAAAAACAGTAGCTAATCCGCGAAAACTCGACGCGTATGAATTGTTCTTCATGCATATAACGGATAATCAAGTTAATATCGACGATAGCCCAATAAATTCAAGTTTATTTCAATTGGCTAAATAATGTGTTAACGGTTACTTTTATTTTGCATAGATTATTATATATTATATGTGGTTAACACTTAACAGTACAGTAATTTTATATGGACGATATTCTGATAACAGAATTTTTCATTTTTATTTAATCCGACTAAATTATATAGAATCGATAAGCCGTTAATTGCTAATGTATTTCAATTTTTTATTCAATAGTTTCATTAGGAGTTTCGCGCATAGCGCTGAAGATGGTCGGCAATACCGTCCGAAATGCATTCGTATGTGTTTAAGAATAAAAAATCGTTTTCTTACCATCAAACTCTTGGTTAAAATCAATATTTGTGGTCAATAAGGGAATTTTTATTTTTATTTCATTAATCTAAAACGACCTCAAAGTGTGCAAATCTAACAGATTAAAGTGTTAGAAAAAGTTTCTGAGTTCATCGTTTAAGGTACATGCTTTTAACATTTTATTCAATTTAATGAATGACTGAAGATGAACACCTACACTTAATACTCATGGGTGAAACATGTCGAAGAGGCAGGAGAAAGCTCCTGACAGCAGGGCTTTGTAAACATTCTGGGGTTCGAAAATTTTTTTTTGATGATATGAATCGATGATTAAAGTACAAGGGAGTGACCCTGAAAAAAAAATTTTCAATCAAGGCTGCCGATATGAGTATCAAGTGAAAGGTCTTTATAAGAACTTTTCAAAACAGTTCTTAAACTGACAGTTTTTGCTTCAGTGGGGGCGCAGGAAGGAAATACATGAAAAATATGCTTATCCCACCGCAATTGAATACCAGTGATTTAAAAACTTTGAAAAAAGTTATCAAGGGAGATATTTATGAGTACAATAGTAACAAATTCCTCATAAGTCACAATTCGTTCAACTTTGTTAATAATAGTATGATCTTCGAATTTCACAATTTCTCCAATAAAATCGTATGGATGCCTCTAAACCACACCTTACACAAGGCCCTAATACTCTGTAAGTTTGATGAAATCCATATCATATTCACGGAAGTTATATCCATTTGAAATTGGTCCAATTACAACTACAATAACACACTATTTATTTTCTGGCCTTTCTATCGAACCAGACACTGAAGTTTTGATTTGATCTTCTTAAAATTTTCAAATAAGATCGATGACACAAATGCTTTTGGGATTTTATGATTTGAGTGATTTTTGTTAGTTGAAAATGGAGAAACAATGGGTTTTCTTTTAAACGAGCAAATCTCTTTGACATGTTTCTTGATTTTATTCGTTGCTCGTGATTGCATTTTGTAAGCTGAGTACAAAACCCTTCTGACATGAGTGTAGGTCTTCTACCCAACTTGTTAGGGTTTTTAAAAATAATTTAACAAAACCCTTCTAAATTCGCGTCCTGTCTGTCCGTCCGTCCGTCCGTCCGTGTGTCACAGCAGTTTTTCTCGGAAACTATTTAAGCTAGAAGCATCAAATTTTGTATGTAGGTGTAAAGTGGTGCTCTCTTTAAAGTTCAACTACCGAAAAATTTTATAAGGTATGTAGGGGAGTGACCCCCCGAAAAAAATTTCATTGAAGTAGCCGATATGTGTATCAAATGAAAGGTCTTGATGAGAACTTTTCAAAACAGGTCTTAGTTTGGCAAAATTTGCTTCGAGGGGCGCACAGGGAAGGGAAAAACACGAAAAATTTGTGACCCCCCCCCCCTCGCAATTAAATACCTGTGATCCGAAAATTCTGAAAAAAATCTAGAATGTAGGCCTTGATGAGTACAACAACAACAAATACGTGAGAAGTCGCAATTCATTCAACTTTGTTAGTAATAGTATGATATGTCGATTTTATGTTTTCTTGAATAAAATCTTAATGGTACTCTTATATTCAATGAAATTCAGTGCGCAGATGACTATTTGCAAGTTTCATAAGAATTGAATCATATTTAGCAAAGTTAAAGCGGTTTGAAATTTCCTGTATTACTATGGAACAATATGCGCTGCATGTATTACTATGGCAACATATGGCTATGGAACAACATGCGCTTTTTACCGACTCAGACACTACAGTTTTGCTAGGATTTGCATGAAAATTTCAGGAATGATAGGTGCATGAATATTTTGGAGAATCGTTTCAGCTACTGGTATCAGTAATCGTAAAACAAAATAGTGGCTGTTTTAAATGCGAAAATTGAATAATTTTGAGTTATTTTGCGCTTTGAACACTTGATTCAATTTAATGAATGACTGAAGATGAGTACCTACAATTAATGCTCATAAGTGAAACAAGTCAAGGAGGCGGGAGAGAGCTCCTAGCAAAAGGGCTTTGTAACAACTCTTGGATTCGAAAAAATTGGCCATTCATCGATGATAACAGTACAGGAGAGTGGCCCCTGAAAAAAAAAAATTCATCAAACGTAGCCGATATAAGTATGAAATGAAAGTTTTTTTGGGAGCTTTTCAAAACAGTTGTTAAACTGTCAGTTTTTGCTTCAGTGGGGGCACAGGGGGGAAATACATGAAAAATGTGTTTCCTCCCTCGCGAATGGACATCTGAAATAAGATATTTATGAGTATAACAATAACAAAAACCTCAGAAGTCTAAATTCGTTCAACTTTGTTAGTAATAGTATGATCTTCGAATTTCATAGTTTCTCCAATAAAATTGTCATTGACATGCTTCTTGACTTTATTCAATCTGGTGACTGCATTTTGTAAATTGAATACAAAACCCTTCTGACATGAGGGTAAGTCTGTTTACCCAACTTGTTTTTAATTACTTTCGCATTAGTCCCTCCATAATGCTTTCATAGGTGCTACGTAAAGAGTGCTAATTGAAAGCATTTCAGGACTAATTTTTGAAATTTCAAATGACGAATAAACGTAATGAATACAAAATATGTTGATAAAGTCTCCAAAAAAAAAACTAGAATTGCTTTCATTATTACCATCGCTCGTTGAAAGCGTCCCAATTTACTCAGTTGTGGTTTAAATTGTTTCACGATAAATAAAAAGCGTATGACTGGGAATGCACGGTGCGTGATGTGAATCGTGGTGAGCATGACTACGAATTTTATAAATATCTGCCGATTGTTTTGAAATTTGATAAAGTTTATCATAATTTTTTGCACCTGAAACTATAAGTAACAATAACAATGAAATAAGTGAATCATAAGCTGAAGCACTTAAACTCGATAAAAGATTTGTTCATTCTTAAGCATTATTCATGAGACTATGTAAACTTCAAGCATGCTAAATTTATTTCCTTATTGTGCGGTCTTCATATTCAAATTGAAACCAGTTCGCACGCATTAATTAACTTTCGATAAATTACGGGAAATACGTCAAATGTAAATACGCAGATAATCTACATGTTAGCTTAGATACAAATATCAAGTTACAAGTTTGCCCCCCAACACCTGTTCTCAACGTTTCACCATAAAATATAAGCACAAGCTGGGTAAACAGGACCACGCTTTTGTCAGAAGGGGTTTTAACTTAGCGTATGATATATAGAAACTAAGAAACTATTAAATAATTGTTTACAAAGAAAAATCATTGTTACTACATTTCAAATGGCCGCCAATTTTATAACAATATAACGAATATCAGTGTCTGCATGGTATCTGAAAAATATTTATAAAAATTATCTTCTTTGAAAATTTTAAGAAAATCCAATCAAAACGATGGTGTCTGGATATATGTATAAAGTCCATAAAGTTCGAAGGCCCTATGTTTCTGTTGTTGTAATCAGAGAACATTCATATGACTATAACTTCCGTCAATATGCATCCATGTTTATAAAACTTATTATATGTAAGAACCCTTTAAAGGATACTAAATTTTATTGAGTTTAAGGATGTCCTACGATTTTATTAGGAAAAAAGTAAAATAAATAGATGTTACAATTTTTGAGGTTTAAGGTATTTGCGTTTATTGTACTCACTAAGACTGAAGAACGAGTGGGGGGTCTGGCAGTTCGTCTTCCCCTCTCTCCTTCCACTAAAAGAGGGATCATCTAGCTCGCAGGCACCTCACGGCGTAACAAAACGAGATCGGTCCCGAAGTAATGTGTTAAACGGTTCCAGGCTGGGTTCTCCGGTTGACAGGATGTTTAGGTGCTAAATAGGTAGTCCAATTGCTTGCAAATATGGGAGTCCCATACTCTGTGCGTCAATGACATTCACCTCCCAACCACAAAAAAAGACCTACTCCCTTGATTTTGTTCAAATTTTTCGAATCACAAGTGTTCAATCACGATTGCGGACACACATTTGCCCATTTCTCCTCCTGTTTTAACTTCACATAGCCGTTAACACTTTTTTGAAAGCTCTTATCAACATCTTTCATTGATACCCCTACACAACTATCTTTGGCAAAAAATAATGTCAAAGGGTCCCCCCGATATGGATTTCTCTTAAAAATCGTTGAAACATTTTTAGATACCCAAACCTTCAAGAAACCGGTACTTTTGATCTACTACCAAGTTTAGTGTGTTTAGCTTCTATAGTTTCGAAGAAAAACTGCTGTGACACACAAACAGATGGACGGACAAAACCGATTACAATAGGTTTTTGCAAGCAGTACAAAAACCTAAAAACTGATAAGTAGCCTTATAAAACCTCTAATCAATTGTTCTATTTATTGACCTTTATTATCACGATAAAGTCATATATTACTGATTTTCAACGTTTCATACTTAATGCATTCAAAACTACGCCCGATACAAAAGGCATAAAAAGTTATAAATACAGCCCAGGATATCATATAATCAGAACCCGGCAAACAAAAATCTTTTGTATTCTGTATCAGACAGAATAAAAAAAGATCAATGGGTTCATTATAGACATAACACGTAAATCTCTCCATAAATCACTTAATCGTACAAGTATTGAGAAATCTAAGTGGGTAATTCAAGTACCGTACAGAATTGATTGAGTAATTATAGCAGATTAGTAGCGATAGATTACTCAGAACATTCATTAGAAATATTTCAATGCAACTTGTGGGGTAGGGGAGGGTAATAACCCCAAGTAGTAAATCAAATTGTATTGTACTTATAAATCAATATTTATCACAAGGCGACGCCTGATAAAAATTATAAACAAATTTTTCTTGTATAAATAATGATAAACTGCTTAGTAAGTATTTATTGTGTCAACGAAAGTTGAAGTGGTTAAAATTTTTCAAAGTGAAGGATATTACTAGTCATTTGATTCCTTTAAAATGATTTTATTACGTTTAGTTCTATTTATAAGCATTGTTTTCTCTGGGTTAAGGGAAAGTAGAGGATTTCAACGAAGATTTCGGTTGCCTGGTGAGTTCAGTCGATAAAAGTTGTTTCGGGTTTAATACACTGAAAATACTGTGTTTATTAAATTAATACAGTTTGAAATGTTTTTCATGTAGTTATTTGTCGTACACTCCAAGATGTGGTATTTTAATACTGCAAGGCATATTATTTTCGAAAAGCTCCCCATAGTGTGTATAATATAAACTCTTGATTGTGATGAAACAACAAACAGCATACTTTATCATGTGTGTTAATTGACTCTTTAAAAAGAATCAAAATGAATTCATTCAGTATTTCAAGTTTGTTGATGCTGGTTTTGATTGTTGAAGAAAACAATCTTCAACAGTCATCATCATCTGTGTCGTTACAGCCCAAGCCATGCCTTGGCCTCCAGGATTAATCTCCTCCTGTCATCACGGTTTTGTGACCTCATTCGGCATTTGATTACTCTCAGCAAGGATCTGCTATCAGCTTCTATTATGTATTCCCATCGAGTTCTCGGTCTTCTCGCTGGACGTCTACCTTATATTCTACTTTTTAATGTTCCTTTGGGTAACTTTACGCAAGCAGATAAAGGTGGATCGTCTAATAATTCATATAACTTATCGTTAGAATGCAGTCTCCAATCTGTTCGTTGTTTCAGTAAGTTGTCAATTTTCCAGAGTTTGACTTCCATATAACAGCACAGTTTTGACTCGTGATTTGGAAATATGTTGCCAAATATTACCTGTGTACCATTCCAGCCCTTAAAATGGACAGCACGGAGTCATAAGCTTTATTTGGGACGTTTATATGGCGTCTAATCTCGACTTTTTCAAAACTTCTTCTATTCAGGTTGACTCTGAGATAGATAAAATTATTCACACTTTCAAGGCTATAGTCGCCAACGGTCAGATTTTCTCGAATTAGAGCTTTCTTTCTCGTTTGAGTAATGAATTTAGTTTTCGTTTCATTAACTCGTAAACCGATTCGATTCCCTCAAGATTCGAGGTCCAGAAATGCTCCTTTACCATTTGAAATTAAACGTGTCGTAGCATTGACATAATCAGCATTCGATACTAACCGTGCAAACTTGAACATTAGTGTACTCGAGGTTTGAGCTGATGTCTTCCTGATGATATGTTCCAGAGCAACATTAAAGAGCACTGGGGCAAGTCCATCTCCTTGTTTCAAGCCTGATTCTATCGTGAAGCTATTCGTTAGTGCACCGTTTACTTTGACCTGGGACTTTTATTTAGCATCGTGAATTTGACCATGTGGACTAGTTTTGTTGGGAGGCCAAAGTCAAGAATAACTTTTTACAGGGCATTTCTGTTGACACTGTCATATGCTTGCTGGAGGTCTACAAAGAGTTGGTTTACATCGATGTTATATCCCCAACACTTTTCGAGCACTTGCTTTACTGAGAATATTTGGTCTAGTGTAGACCGTCTACTTCATAAACCTGTGTGATACTCTCTTAAAATATGTCATAGTACAACTTTAATTTTCTATCTCTGGTTTTTGAGAGCACTTTATAAGACATACATAGCAGAGCGAAGCCTCTAAAATTCTCACACGTTAACTTGTTCTCCTTTTTGTGTACAGGATATATTGAACTTTTTTGCCAGTCTTCTGGCAAATGCTCTTCTAACCACATTTGCATATTAGGCGATGCAGAAGGTTACTTAGATGGAGACCCCTCCTCCAGAGCAGCGCTGCTGATATCTCATTTATTCCAGGAGTCTTATTATTCCTGAGGTCTCGCACTGCTGCTTGCACTTTGTCTCTGAGACTAGAACCTATTGTTTTTCTTCTGGAATGTTCACAGTTTCATCTGTTTTTAATTTCAACTGGGTTACCTATGATTGCTCCATGTACACATTTATAACGACTTTTTTGTCAATTAGAGCTATCTTTTAGGTATTTAATAGAGGTATACGCCCATCTGACTTCATATTGGGTAATTTTTTTGTCTATCTGTTGGATCTTGGTGTTAATGGTCAGTCATTACTTCCTTCGGTGCATTTTTTAGGGTTTTGTAAAATAATTTTACAAAACCCTTCTAAAATCGCGTCCTGTCTGTCCGTCTGTCCGTCTGTCTGTCCGTCCGTCCGTCCGTCCGTGTGTCACAGCAGTTTTTCTCGGAAACTACTTAAGCTAGAAACATCAAATTTTGTATGTAGGTGTAAAGTGGTGATCTCTTCAAAGTTCAAATATAAAAAAATTTTATAAGGCATTACAGGGGGGTCTCCCCATATAGGGGAGTGACCCCCCGAAAAAAAAATTTCATTGAAGGTAGCCGATATGGGTATCAAATGAAAGGTCTCAATGAGAACTTTTCAAAACAGGTCTTTGTTTTGCAAAGTTTGCTTCGAGGGGCGCACAGGGAGGGGAAATACACGAAAAATTTGTGTCCCCCCCCTCGCGATTGGACACCTGTGATCCGAAAAATCTGAAAAAAATCAAGCATGTAGGTCTTGATGAGTACAACAACAACAAATACGTAAGAAGTCGCAATTCACTCAACTTTGTTAGTAATAGTATGATTTATCCATTTTATGTTTTCTTTAATAAAATCTTAACGGTGTCCTTAAATTCTATGAAATTCAGTACACAGATGACTATTTATAAGATTGATCTATTCTGAAAGTTTCATAAAGATTGAATCATATTTAGCAAAGTTATACCGGTTTGAATTTTCCCGTATTACTATGGAACAATATGCGCTGCATTTATTACTATGGCAACATATGGCTATGGAACAACACGCGCTTTTTACCGACTCAGACACTACAGTTTTGCTAGGATTTGCATGAAAATTTCAGGAATGATAGGTGTCATGTATATCTTTGAGAATCGGTTCAGCTAGTGGTATCAGTAATCGTAAAACAAAATAGTGGCTGTTTTAAATGCGAAGATTGAATAATTTTGAGTTATTTTTTCCCAACTTCAACCTTTAAGGTGCATGCTTTGAACACTTCATTCAATTTAATGAATGACTGTAGATCAGTACCTACAATTAATGCTATAAGTGAAACAAGTCAAGGAGGCGGGAGAGAGCTCCTAACAGAAGGGTTTTGTAACCATTCTAGGATTCGAAAAAATTGGCCATGAATCGATGATAACAGTACAGGAGAGTGGCCCCTGAAAAAAAATTCATCAAACGTAGCTGATATGAGTATGAAATAAAAGTTTACATGGGAGCTTTTCAAAACAGTTGTTAAACTGCCAGTTTTTGCTTCAGTGGGGCACAGGGGGTAAATACATGAAAAATGTGTTTCCTCCGTCGCGGCTGGATATGTGAAATAATTATCAAGGGAGATATTTATGAGTATACCAATACCAAAAACCTCAGAAGTCGAAATTCGTTCAACTTTGTTAATAATAGTATGATCTTCGTATTTCATATTTTCTCCATTAAAATCGTCTTTGACATGTTTCTTGATGTGATTCGATCTGGTGACTGCATTTTGTAAATTGAATACAAAACCCTTCTGACATGAGCGTAGGTCTGTTTACCCAACTTGTTTACCTTAGCATTGGAGGGGTTTATATTGTGCTGCTTCGTTATGTGCCTGGTTCCTTCTTTTAACCGCTGCCTTGCATTTTTCGTCGTACTAGTCGTTTCTACTTTTCTTTGTCCGGTGCCTAAAGACCTCTTCGGCCGCTTCTGCTACCGAATCTCCTACTTTTGATGTCATCATTACTTCCTCCCGCCTACAGAGATATGTTGATGAAATTTTCCAGGCCACATGTATGTGGACGCTAGGAAGCTATCATTTTACTTGTATATCTGATACCCTGGAGTAACTGATCTTTCTTGTTTATAGGTCTAGAAGACATGGCATTGGAACTTGCCCTTTATAAGGTAGTGGTCCAAATCATAGATAGCTCCGCAGGATGCGCGTGACGAAAATACTGATGGCGGCTGGTTTTTTTATGAGAACGTGGTCGATGTGGGTGAATGTACGATCGTCTGGGTTCTCTTATAAATTTCTCGATGTGAGAAATATATGGAGCTTACTGTAAAGCCTCTGCCAGTAGTAAAGTCAAAGTAAAGTCTGTTGTCGCTGTTCTCTGCGTAGGGGCAGTACCCTTCATTTGTTACTCTAAGTGCTATTTTTTGGCCAATTTTCGGATTGAAGTCACCTAGAACAATTAAAATCTCGCTTTACGTCATTGCCGTCATTGCATAAGTAAAATATGCTTCTTAATTAGAAGTCACTAGTCAAACCTGTACTGCTTTATAAAAGTTAAACATGAACTCTAACGAGCAAATCGAAAAGCCAGTGGATTTATTTAAACGCTAAGCGCTCCGGAAAATCAATGGCCCCGTCAAACATGGAAAAGACTACAAACTGCGCTGCAACGACGAGTTTTGTGAATTAGTTGACAATTCACCAACCTCCACTAGCATAAAGTCACGCGAATCGCAAAGGGAGGCCATATAGTAAAAAAGAAAAAAGCCAATTACCCAAAAGAACCCTAATGGATAGAACTCAAGGTAGACTTCCAGCAAAGAGATCAAGGACTACATGGGAAATTGACAGGAAATCTTGCTGGAAGTGATCAATTGGTAGACAAGGTCACGAAACCGTCATGTTTGGAGGGGATTAACCCTGGAAGCCCAGTTTGGGCTGTCGTACCATTGAGAAAGATGATGATTCACTGCATCCTCGACAATGCCTGAAGTTGTATATATTCCAGGCATAGAGCAAGATATCTCAATCTCACATCCAACCAGAAACGACGTACAGGCAGCCGAACATGACCTCAAAAAACAAAAGGCTCCTGAAATAGATGGAACACCAGCAAAACTGCTCTAGACCTAGGGTTCCAATCTAAGTAACTTTTTGCATTGAATAATATGTAGAATATAGTCAGAGACGTATGTACCAGAAGAATAGCAAAAAATTTATCCTGCACACAAAATGAGGGAGAACTGAAGGAGTAACTATTAAAGAGACATACAGGCCAGCCAATGTAAATTAAACATATTGGCAATCCAGGAAATGAACTGGACGGGGAGTAATATTTAAGGCAATATTCAAAACTGGAAAGCCTGGTGGAAAGTGAGAATTTGGAGTAACTTTTATTGCATAAAAGAAAAATTCACAAAATCTGGCGCACGCCACGGCTGAAGAAACGAGAAAAACCTTCTGCAATCACCTGAAGAGGCCAGTTGTTTCATTTTCTACAAACGACACAAATATAATTCTGGCTGATTTCAACGCTAAGGTTCTCAATGAGCTACACAAAAAATTGTGATACATTTACCTAATTTTACAAAGCCCCACTAAAATCGCGTCCTCTCTATCCGTCTGTCCATTCGTGTGTCACAGCCCTAAACTACTAAAGCTAGGAACATCAAATTTTGTGTGCGGGTGTAAAGTAGTGCTCTCTTTAAATTTCAATTTCAAAAAAAATTTATAAGGTATTTAAGGGGGTTTCCCCATATAGGAGGGTGGCCCCCGAAAACAAAAAATTTCATCAAACGTAGCCCATATGGGTATCAAATGAAAGTTCTCAATGAAAACTTTTTAAAACAGCTCTTAACTTGACACTTTTTGCTTCGAGGTTCGCACAGGGAGGGGAATACACGAAAATTTTGTGTCCCCTCCCTCGTGATTGGACACCTGTGATCCGAAAGTGTGAAAAAAATTATGGAAGTAGGTGTTTCTGAGTACAACAACAACAAATACCTTAGAAGTCACAATTCAATGAGTTTCGAACAAAAAGCTAATATCAAATTTTGTTTTAAAATCGGTAAAACCTTAACCGAAACATTTGAATTGATGAAAAAAGTTTATGGCGATGATTGTCTATCTCGTCCCAGAGTTCTTAAGTGGTTTACACGTTTCAGAGATGGTTGTGATGACGATGAACATACGGGCCACGCAAAATCAGTGATCACCGAAAACTCCATTGAAATTTCGCGTAAATTTATCAAAAATGAGCCGTAATCATCGTTGAAATTTATGGAATCGGAGTTGAATATCTCCAAACTTTCCATTTATCGCATTTTAACTGATCATTTGGGCTTACGAAAGGTATGTGCGCGTTTTGTTCTACACAAGTTTACTGATGACTTAAAATTGCTCCACCCTTGTGATTGATTTTTTGACTAGAAATCGTACTTTAACCATCAATCACTCACCGTATTTGCCTGATATGGGTCCCTGTGACTTCTACCTATTCAGAAAATTGCATTTAGCTATTAAAGAAATACGCTTTGCGTCCGTAGAGGGCATCCAAAGGGCTTGAACCGATATCCTGAAGGACATTTCGGTCAATGACCCGAAACACTCTATCGAAAAGCTTTTGGATCATGCAAAATAGTGTATCGAGGCCGGAGGAGACTATTTTGTATAAATAAACTTGAATTTAATTTCTATTTTAGCTCAGTCTCGTTTATTTTGTATAAACTTGAAAGTTTATCTTGTATAAACTTGGAAGTTCCGATTACTTTGCCTATCTAGGCGTCAACCTGGCTAAAAGATCCAAAGTTGTGCACAGACTAAGTAATCTCTGTATTTAAGAATGACTAGTCAAACCTGTGCTATTATATTGGAGTGAAACATGGACATTGACGAATAAGCCCAAAAACGCTGTGGACATAGCTGACACAAAATGCTCTAAACAATTAACAGCCCAGTGAAACAAGGAACCCAGTGGAGACTACGTTACAATGCTGAGGTGTATGAACTATTTGACGATGCACCTGTATCCGTTTGCGTATAGTTACACATATTGCGGTGGGTGGGCCATAAAGAAAGATCAAAAAGAGCATTCAAAGGTAAAGCATAAGGTAGACATCCCGTGGGAAGATCAAGGACTTGATGGGAACACATGATAGAAGCTGATAGCAGATCCTTGCTGGAAGTGATCAACTGGTGGACGAGGTCATAAAACCGTGATGATTGGAGGAAACAAATCCTGAACATCAAGGCCCAGCTTAGGCTGTTGCAACATAGATGATGATGACTTAATCTTATTCAGCAACTTATCTCATTATTTTGATTGTATATGTTGGCAGTAATATGGTCAGTATCATGCTTTGGCCGGGTGCTCGTCCAGCCAGGTTCAATACATTCTGATTTCAAACCAGTACGAATCAATACTGAAAGGGGGTACTCGAAACAAATTGCGTTGTTACCAACTGTACTCAAATCTCTGTAAATAATTTTAAGGTTTCGATATCATTTATTTTATAATTCAATTCTGAATGCTGTGCGTGGAGGTGGGATAAGGGGCTAAGCTTTTTGAATGTACTTATCATGGTCATGTTGCAGCCACAGTTGCTTTGAATCAAACTGGCATCACTGAATAAAGTGCGTTGTAGACTTTTATTTGTATATACACTTGATTTCTGTGGCTTTTGGTCATGTAAAGCTCTAAGCTCACAGTTTCAAAAGATATATATTGGTTCAATGCATTATGCATTACCTATGGTCCTTCATTAGATATAATAGCGTTCAATTTCACCCACTACCCTCTTGACACAATCTATTACATAAACACCGTATGCCAAATTCGTATTTGTACAATTTGGTTACAATACAACATCTTCAAATAATTTCTTTAATTAAGGAAAAACTGCTCAAAATGAAAATCAATCAATATGAGAATTTTTTACTATTTCCACAAGAATACAAATAATTTTTTCTTTGAATTTGCAAAAAACGACCAAACTTTTTATCAAGTTCCTACTTGTATGTCGTCATGAATTGGCTTTGTACTGTAACTGAAAATTTAATGCTAAATTTTTATAATATGCTTAATTTCTTAGGTATGCAACTATTGTAGTTGAAAAATCACTTTCAATTTGAATCAAATGTGATGAAGAAAAAGTTGACGAATTGCTCATAATTGCTCAGTGAAAAATGGGGTATACTGTATGTTCTCATCCTCCCATCCTAAATATAACTAAAATTATCGATACATACGAGTACAGTGGCGCAAAGTTATAATGGAACTGCATGGATAAATGATTTATACCTTAATAACAAATTAACTACTAACATTGTTTTTTATTTTAATTAGTATAACTGATATACGTATATTATTAACAAAAAAACTTTAGCAACTTTCACATTGAAAACCAATGAAAGTGCATGACATAACAAAACATAGTACTTCAGCCTCAAAGCTATAATAATAGACTATTTAAAATTACGCGAAGTTCACTGTTGCAACTTCAGCCAACATCATTTTATTCACGAGTCTGTGCCATTAAATTCTGTGGTACCCCTAAAAGTCTCATTTTACAAGTTAAGTTTATTTTTCTGATCAGTAACAAGTACAATGGCGCCGCGCGGTAAGCAAACATCGATTCATAAAAAGTGGGTAAATCTGTACGAAATATTAGTGTAACTGTTAATGAACCACCAGAAGCTGTTTTTAACATTAGCAAGCGGTACAAAAATACCAGAAACTTAAAAAAAAGTCGTAACCGGGTGGTCACAAAATTTTTTCGGAGTCAGATGAACGTTGGCTACTAAGACTGTTAAGAAAGATCCACCTACCAGTTCTCCAAACTTAACATCAGAAGCAATGGAGTATCTTGAAAAACAACCAATTCTGAAGTAGTAAGGATTGTGCTTGGAAAGCATCAGTAACATGGACAAGTACTTAGAAAAAAGCCATCTGAAAGCAAGGCTAACATAAACAAGCAAACATGTTTAGTGAAGGTTTTTCATTCTGGGAAATTTACAGATGAAAGTAAATTCAACGTTTGAAAGTAAACTCAACGTTTTTCGATCAGATGGGCGATCATTTGCCTGGCGTGAAGCTAATGAAGAGCTCAAGAGGCCAACCTTCATCGTAATACTAAGCACGGCTTACGTTCAATAATTGTATGGAGTGCAATATCCACTGCTGGACCGGGTAATTTGCATATAATCGAGGGACATATGGACAAAAATATATTACTTGAATCTCTTAAAATCAAATGTAAAAGAGAGCCCTCGAAAATTTGGAATAGAAGGAGATTTCATTTGTTGTCAGGATAGCAACCCAAAGAATAAAGCCCATCTTGTACGCAGTTGGTTGCTCTATCATTGTTTTTATGTGCTTTAAACCCCACTGCAGTCACCTGATTTGAATGCTATCGAGCATGTGGAGTCGATACCGAATTGCATAAAACCAGTCAAACAGCAAGAAAGGCTTCCAACCAAATATTAGAACTCAGTTAATTTTTATAACCTTAAATTTTTTATGAATTCATATTGTGTTCCATTATAACTTTGAGGATGAAGTACTATGTTTTGTTATGTAATGCAATTTCTTTTGTATTTAATGTGAACATTCTTAAAGATTTTTTGTTGATAATAAATGTATATCAATTATACTACTTCAAATAAAAAACAATGCCAGTAACAGATTTTTAGTTAATTTGTTATTAAGGTATAAACTTATACAGTCAACCTCGGTTATAACGCACCGATTTATAACGAACCCTCGCATATAACGAACAAACTTAGCAGGTCCCATATAATTTCCACTATTTTCCTTAGAAAAAGTACTGGTTATAATGAACTCGGCTATAATGAACATTCGTTTATAGTGAACGTAATATTCGCACAATTGGGTCATAATTATAACGAACTTCTGGATAATCATTATCATTATCGGATATAATGAACTTTTGGTCAAACAATTAAGGGAATACCCACATATCAATCATTCAGCGCTGGTTTATAAGCTTGCGTAATTTGGGATTTCCCATTATGCATAGTCGGATTTCAGATTCCAGATGGCAATCGGTCATCTTCGCAAGCCTGAATGAATCTGGCAGCACGCAGTTAATACCGCCGTTGTTTCCCTAACAGAAAAAATTAACATAATCCACGAAATTCAAAGTCGAAAAAAGCAACGCGATGTGTGTCGTGAGAAAAATATAAGCAAGTCGACAATTGTGATAATGCGAAAAAAAGGACGAGTTGCTTCTTGCCTTTAAAAGTGTAAATAGTGGGACAAAAAAAAAATGCGTAAATCATTTCATGATGATGTGGATAAATTACTCCTAAATTGGTTCACACAACAAAGATTGTGTAACGTAACAATTAGTGGATCTATTTTAAGGCCAAAAGCAAATGAATTTGATCGAAAAATTAATGACGAATTTGTCTGCAGTGAAGGCTGGATTGATAGGTGGAAGACACGCCATAATATTTGTAGCAGCAAAATTGCTGGTGAATTTGGATCCAAAGACACAAATGTAGTGAACAACTGGATAAGCACTGTTTGGCCTACAATTAAAGAGAGGTTTGGTGATGATGACATTTTTAAAGCTGACGAAGCCGGTATTTTCTACAAGTTGACTGCCGATAAAACTTTGAAATTTAAAGGCGAACAGTGCCAAGGTGGCAAATTGTTGAAGGAAAGGGTAACTGTTTTAATGTGTGCCAACATGTTCGGCACGGAAAAACAAAAACTACTCGTTATCGGGAAGTCACAAAGGCCCCGGTGTTTCAAAAACATTAAAAGGTTGCTTATTGATTATTGTACTAATAATCGAGCTTGGATGACATCTGCGATTTTCATCAATTATTTACCCGATTGGGACCAAGAGTTAACGCAGAAAAAATGAAAAATCGCACTATTAGTTGACAACTGTCCTGCGCATCAAAAAATTGGGCAGCCGAATTCCGTTAAGCTGGTGTTTATACCACCGAACACCAGCTCAAAATTACAACCCATTGATCAGGGTGTCATCCGTTCGTTGAAAATTTATTATCGAAGCACACTTTTGTTGAACATTGTTCAAAGCATTGATGCTGGTACATGACTTAATGTCACATTACTTGATGCGGTAACCTTTTGAACAAATCTTGGCACAAAGTATCTACTGAAACAATAAAAATTCCATATAAAAATGCAGGACTATTGGCGACCAACAGTACCGATGAATTTGATGAGGAGGATTTGTTACAGCTTAATGAATGGCTATTAAGAAGCATTCCAAGCAGCAATACATATGAACAACCTCAAGATTTCCATGTCCCATTAAATTACCCCACTTCAGATGACAGCTTTTTAACCTCGACATTTTTAACGGATGAGGATTTAGTTTCTGATATTCAAGCCATGGAGGATAATGGAAGCTGTGATTGTGTAACTGAGGACGAGTTAACTGAGATCCAGTTGCTACTACTACATCAATAGTGCAAAAACTAACAGAAGTTTGTCGATTTTTCCAGTTTCATTGTGTACCACAAAATATTTTAAGTAAATTGGTAGAAATTGAAGCTTATACAGACACGCTGAAAATTCAAGAGCTTCAAACAAAAATAACAGACTATTTTAAGTAACGAATTTAGGTATTCATGGACTTTTGATATTATATTTCGGATTAATTGGAAATTGAGTTTGCGTTTTGGTTTTATCTTCAAGTACATACATACATATTTATTTTGTTCATTAAAGAAAATATTATTATATTGCTTTAAATAAGCTTAAGGAAAAAATATTTCTTGGTTTCAGGTTTAATATTTCGATGTAACGAACTTCGGTTATAATGAACCGATTCTCACGGTCCCTAGAGGTTCGTTACAACCGACGTTGATTTAATATCCATGCTGTTCCATTATAACTTTGAGCCACCGTAGTTTAAGCGTGGGAGCATTGGAAGCAAAAAATAATAAAAGAATTGGTCTTGTATGAAAATTTCACACTGCAAAATGAATTATTCCTTTGAAATATACGAACAGTAAACTTTCAAGGTTCAAATCATCATACAAATTTACACATACCCATACTATGGTTCACATGGTTTATGTAGCTAAAATGTGTAACTCAATTAAACTTGTTGATTATTCAACGTTTACTTCAATCCCATAGTAACCCTTTCACTATCAACCATAATACAAACTTACTCATTTGTGGTTTCGTTTTATTTTCCCACAGCACTCTCGGCTGAGCTTCGTGAGCAAATTGAAAAAGCTTCCTTGCAGGCTGCAACAAGATTTAATGTAAGTATTTCATGGTTCTATGGACATAAAAGCAACTATTACCTTTGGTATATGCATGCTTGTATAGTCACACGTTACTATTTAATTACAGGATATTGCTGAAACAGATTTTAGTTTGAAGGGAAGATCGAGTAACTTGAGAGGAGAAACAATTGATAACACTTTCTTGCAGATTGACGATGAGAAATTGTAAGTTATTTATGGATTTATTTTGGACAATATTTGCAATAAAATAATTTATAATCTTATCTTGATATGGATGAAAAATATGCAATGTTAATAAACATCCAAGATTGAGAATATAACGGTGAGTTCTTATATTATTATCACCGATATTAAGCATTACTCTCAAGATGGCTTTGTTTATAATTCAAACGATTTCCAATCAGTTAAAAAAATGAAGAAATTTGATAATGGCAATATATAAAAAGTGCATTTGAAAATCACATAAACACCATGTCCCATATTTGTTTATATCATAATCTTCGGTCAACAGCAGATTATAGTGATTTAAGACTTTGATAAAAAAACAATGTTGATACATCTATAATATTTAGTTTTAGGAAGTTACGAACAAGTTGGGTAGACTGAACTATGCTCATGTCAGAAGGGTTTTGTACTTAACCTAAGATATGCAAACATATACAATGAATTAAATCAAGAAAAACTTTTATGACATGCACAAGAAATATTGTTTTGCTTCGGAAGAAAAACCAGTGTTACTCCATTTTAGCCTGCCGACATTTCATTGCCTATATTGCTAAAACCATTCACTGAGCCGAATCTTAAATGTCTTTTTGTTATATTACATTTTTGGAGACAATACAATCAAAAGTGTAATTTCTGGTTCGATGGAAAGCCCATGCACTAGAAAAAAGTTGAAGTAGCAGGAGAATGCTTCTGCCAGAAGGGTTTTATAAAACAATTAGTCAATCAAACAATATATTCTGAATATCAAAACTTGATTAATATACAAATTCCATAAAGTTAATTCAAAAACTTATTATGGTTATTATGTTTTTTAATTTGTTACCATTTTGTTTCAAGTATTTTGACCCCTTCGCTTAGTTAGTCAGGATAACACATCAATATTACAAAGTATTTTGAAAATTTTAATCCAAATTCCTACATGTTTGTAATGTCTAGGCCCGATTCAATCGCGTATCTCCCTAGTACCACGTGTGAATCTTTTTATAATTGAATATTCAATCGGCTGTAACCTAACTGTTTATTGTTCAATCCAAATCCGTCGATCCAAAGAGTTTCAAAATATTTGGGTATCTAAGTCGTTGTACGTCGCGTTAGTTCGTCCAATGCTTGAATATGCTTGTCTTATTTGGGATCCTGTTTTTCATGTCCACATTGACAGACTTGAATCGGTTCAAAAACAGTTTGTATTGTTTGCATTGAGGTCGCTATATGATCCTAAAAATTTTCAGGATTTACCCCCCTACGAGCACAGGCTGCAAATTTTGAATATGCCATCACTTGCTTCCCGGAGAATTACGATAACCTGCTGTTTCGCGTTTGATGTCCTCAGAGGCTCGATAAATGTTCCATTTTTAACTAATAAAATAAAAGTACATGAGCCCTTGCGAGTCACTAGGCACTCTCGTCTGTTGGTGGAAGAGCGGCACCACACAATAATGCGATAATGCGCCTATCAATAGATGTTGCAAAACGTTTAATTCACACGGTGCGCATTACTCCCCAAACATGTCCAGAACCCATTTCAAAGCTCTGCTATCAAATGCCCTAGCATCTTAATCCCATCATGTATCCAACCCTGACACCATATTTTCATTGTTTCAATCTAATTAATTTTAATTTGTATTTTTTAAGTAATTATTGTGAGTTAGCGTACAAAATTTGTTTATTTTTATTTCTTGTACCAGTGCCTTGCTTGGCTAATAAATAAATAAATAAATAAATTATTGTCTTCAGAACACATACAATTGCTTTCAAAAAACTTAAATTCTAGCTTTTGGGAAATTGAAGGGTCCCATTTTGATGTTATAGGCAAGAATGTAAGATTTATAAAATGTAATATCATAAACAAAGTTTATCGAATTTCAATTTCTGAAATATTTGTTGCCCTTGTACTCCTAAAGTCTCACATTTGTGATTTTTCCAGATTTTTCAGATCAAAGATGTCCAATCGCGAGGGTGGGTACAACATTTTCGTACGTTTTCCCTTCCCCTGCCCAAAACCAAAACTTGTTATTTGAAGGGCTGTTTTGAAAAGTTCAAATCAAGACCTTTCATTTGATACCTTTATTGCCTTCTTCTTCTTCTTAGCAACACAGCCCCTCTCGCGCCTTCGTTTCCTGCAAAAAGCACCTCCAACTATCTCGGTCCATTGACCGCGTCTTCCAATTTCGAAATCCAAGCAGCGATGAACGGTCTATGTCAACCGAGCCAGACCAGCGTTTCCTTGGTTTCCCCCACTGGTCTCCGGCCTTCAGTTCTCCCAACGAATAACATACCTTTTTGGGTATTCGTTGTTTGTCAAAACGATTCATGTGGCCATCACATTGCAGCTTCCGCAGTCTCATAATCGTTGAGGCGTCCAGTTCGTTAAAAAGTTCATACAGCTCATGGTTGTATCGCCATTGGTGCCCATCTAGCTACGCTCTGATTATTCGCCTCTGGAGTCGTCACTCAAAGGCGTTCCATATATTTGCGGATGCTTGGGTAAGGATTCATATTTCACATCCATAGCATAACACAGGTTTTATCACAGATTTGTATACTTGGAGCTTTGTTTCCCCGTAATATTTTATTTGCGAGCTATATATCTCGGCGTATTTCGTCTCTTTCGTTACCCGTTTTCGTTGGCGTCTAAATACACAAAATTGCTAACATTTTCGATACTGTATTCGCCAAGTATAATATTTTGTGTTTTTGAGGTATTCTCCTTGACTACGTCGTGAGCTTTGTTTTGTTTTCATCGATTTGTAGCCCTACTAGTTTTGCTTCGCTGTCGATTTTCAGGAAAATTTCTTTGGCAGTTGTTAATGACCGTGACAAAATGTTAATGTCGTCCGCATAGGCTACAACTTTACTCGACTTGAATAGTAATGTATGTCGTGTACCCTTATTGCCTGGATGCGATGAAATTTTTCTTCAGGGGCCACTCCTCTATGTGGGGAGACCCCCCTTTAACACCTTATAATTTTTCTGTGGTGACATTCTGAAGTTGGCGTCACTTTACACCCACTTGCAAAATCTTATGTTTCTAGCTTATGTAGTTTGCAAGAAAAAGTGGTGTGACACACGGACGGACGGACCAACAGACAGGATGCGATTTTATAAGTGTTTTGTAAAATTATTTTACAAAACCCTAAAAACATGTATAATTGTTGGGATCGGAAAATATTCAAGTGGCAATAACTATTGAACATTCTATTAAAACTTATAGAATATAAGGACCTTTTAAAGGACTAATTAAATGAAAAATGAAGTTACAAACACTTTGGTGGTAAATTCGGTGCTCGCAGTCCAAAGCGATCGCATTGAGGTGATACTATTGTGCGTACTCGCAGTAAATATTACATCGCTAGTGTACGTATTGTACTGGGACCACCTCGACGGTGTAAAGAGGAGTATGCAAGCGAGCCTCCCCCAAGCTTGACCGTGAAAATCAAAATGCTGCACGAAATCAAAGTTGATACCCCGGCCGCTAATCACGATCACGCTATTCTGGGAGGAGGACGTCGAACTATGGTTCAAGCAAATTGAGGAGTACTGAGCGTTGAGCCACATAACAGGAGACACAACGCATTCACAACTGATCGTTGCCAGCTTGGATATATGAGTCCTAAAGCAGGTGCGTAGTGCAGTATCCAAGCGACCATTAGAGAGAAAGTGCGACCACTTCAAACGTGGCATAATCAAGGCTTTGACCGAGTCCACCCAGTACCGTATTCAAAAACTGTTGTCGGAGGTTGAATTGGACGATCCGCGACCATCACAGCTGTCAAACCAAATGCGAACACTTGCCGCTGACAGTATTGCTGAAGAAACACTAAAGTGGATGTGGCTAAACTGGCTGGACATCACGTTGCGCAGCATCCTGTCAGTGAACGACGCTTCACTGCAGAATTTAGTAACGATTGCTGACAGGGTCCACGAAGTTGCGAAAGGATCCAAGCCATATACCGTCGGATCGATCTCGCACCATGACTTTGTGGGAGCGACTCTACCAGCAGCGAGGATTTTTTCAGAGCTCAAGAAGCTGACTGGAAAGATTGTAAGGCTGGCACGCCAAGTTGACGAGAATCATAAAAACCTAGCTCAAAGGGCTCAGTACACATGCTCATGCAACGATAAGCCAAGGAAACTACAAGTTCCACCATGATTACGCCCAAAGTCACCCGAACCTCCAACCTAGGCCTGTTGGTACCACAATCATTACAGACCAGATGCCACCAAATGTTGACTGCCATACAAGTATGGCAAACATTAAAAAAAATGAAGTCATCCTCTCCACAACAACTAACCAGTGCACGCTCAGTGAATCGCTTATACATTCACGATAGCAAAGGCATTGGCACATTATAAGTCAACACTGGCGCAGACGTATCCGTCATCTTACTTACCATCTGAGATCGAAGTTATCCTGAATCTGGCACTCTCTTGTTAGCTGCTAAGGGTTCTATGACTCGCACCTACAGAGGAAGTTAACATTAAATCTCGGGCTCTCGAAGCCTGCTCCTTGGACCTTCACAATAGCGGACGTTAGCTCCCCAAGCATCGGAGCTGATTTGTTTGAGAATCATGGATTGTGTGTTGATATCAGAGGACAAAAGTTTATAGAACGACCCATTTGCGACTGCTATTGAGGTGAAAGCCCCATCCAAGGACTAATCACTTGCAGTCTCATCGGCATCCGCAACGGTTAAAAGTGAATACGCTGCAATTCCAGCAGAGTATCTCAAAATCACATCTACAGCAACTCGTCGCAACGTTACTTGCACGACGATGCATCCCATTGTCACAAAAGCCCCTCCAGTCAACGCGAAAGCACGCCGTCTTCCTCCCGACAAACTTACTGCTGCAAAAGCCAAGTTTGGCAACTTGATGTAACTGGGAATTTATCGACCATCCAAGAGTGCATGGAGCAGTCCTCTGTATATGGTATGTAAAGCTAACGGCGACTATCAGGCGCTCAACGCATGCACTGTTCCAGATCGATATCCAATCGGATTTCTGCAAGAGTGTACTGCCACCTTACACGACATGAAGGTCTTAACTGTATTCAAACTACAGAAAGCATTTCATCAAATTCCTGTCGAGCCAAATGATGCCCCGAAGAAAAAAAGGATATTTTTGTAAGTTAGAAGCCTTATATTTAAGTTTTACATCACACACAACCTATATTATATGCTACAACGGTAAAGTACTTAGAAAAAAGTTACAAAAATTGATTATTATATAGAATAGTATGACAGCGTATGTGACCGATGAAACTGTGACTGACTTTCTAAAAGTTGCTCATAATCTGGTAGAAACTGGGAAGAGATGACTCGCAGTAGTGAAGCTAAATGGTAGTTGTTCAGTCCGTTTCGAACAAAAACCTGCTCACAGATGTAGGAAGATGCAAACATTGCAATTATCTTCTGAGCCCGAGATTTTAAGTTTGGGAAACTTGATTTTAATAGGGGCTTGTAGATCTCACTTTTAGAAATGTCGAAAAATAGTTGCTTCAATTCAGTGTTGCATTGCAACTCAATCAGTTCGAGCTACAAATCTGGTTTGACTGATTCATAATCGACTTTAAATGGCAGTCTTAGAATCTTTGTTCGAGTCTTGGAATCTTTGTTCGAATTCTTCATAAAGACATTTCAGGCTTTTCTCATAGCTCCTAATTTTTTCTTCTTTAACTGAAATAGTTTTAGTATTGGAAAATGAGTAAAATCTTTCTTGACCAGTGGTTTGGAAATAGATTCAAATGCATTTTAAAACACCTGATATGACTGCAAATATCATGGATTAATTGATTTCTTCCCTGGAGTTTAAGGTTCAATTTATTGATGTGACTAAGAAGATCTATAGAAAAATGCAAAATCCAAAAGTCATACAATATCTTTTCAATGTTGACACTCGCCCATTCCTTTGTCCTCCATGAAAGATATTATTTCGTCTTTTAAATCCCGAATTTGTTCAAAAACCCACACTGCACTGAGCCACCTTACTTTGGTTTAGTAAAGTACGTCAGAATATTCAGACTGCAATGAGTTAAAAAACTCTCAAAATAAATGATTGAGTGCTTGTGAACGAATATTATTAACAATACTTTGCAGATCTGACAGTTTTTTTAGGTAAAGCTCCTGCTTTTTTCTTCTGTTTTGTTTTTGGTCATAGTTTCATAAGTGGCGCTGTTATGTTTTGTCATGAAGTGTCGTGAAAGATTGAATTCCTTCAATATGGCTACAGCTTCATTGCAAATGAGGCTAACAGGTTTATACTTAATAGGAGTGAAAAAGTATTTCCAAGCTCACTCATCTTTAAAAACACTACCAACTAAGCAAAACTATAGAAAAATAAGCCAGACGCACATTTCTAGAGGTGACATGAAACTACACTGACCTTATAAAGAGACGAAACGAAAATGGAAGCGTCCGATTCGTTCCGAACTTAGCTGAGCAACACATGTACTGCACTCCACATCGCTATGCTACTGATCTACAGACATCTACAACGGCACTATTCAGTTAATATTAAGGTGAGTTAAGATACGCACCATACAGCCCGGCCAGCAGCTCCTGGCAAGCAGCACGACATGGGCTAGCAGGCTAAACAATATGTTCACACGTATCCCGGGTGTCGTGAATGTGCATGAAATACTGAGGAGATGTAGTGTATGTGAATACGGACACGGGCACAATTAAATTCATCCTTTGATGTTTACCGAAGCCAACTTAAGACTAAGCCAAACTCACAAACATTGCATTTATAGCAGTCAGCTTACATGTACCCAAGCTCCAAGCACCTTTCAGACTACTTCCGCAAATGGCTTCCAAGTGATTGTATCAAAAGTTGATTTCATTCCACTTTTGACGGTATTTGCAACTAACTTCATGTAGAAAATAAACAATTTTTACGTCACAACGGGCGGTACTATATTTTCCATGAATTATCAGGATTTCAATATTGAAATCTGTCTCGAACCCATCCCAAATGTTGATTTTTTGCCGGCACTTAAACGATTCTCCTTGTACTTTCATACATGTTGCAAAGCAAACATCAGCCTACATATGGTCATGTATGATATGTGGTGGTAGAGCCGTGTAGAATAGGCTTTCTACTGTAGTTTGCCTTTGATGTTTGCCAAAAAACTGACAGTCGCCCCTTCAGTGGCTAGCGCATGCACAAGCAGTCCGTTCATAGGCGTATGCTCGTGGTCACGCCCGTTGAATGTGGCTTTGAAAGCGTGCATGTAAATGCAGCATTAGTTCCGATAATAATGTACTTGAAACTCAATGAAAAGGAAACCGTTATTTAATTCTACCTATGCAGAAAACAAATTTTGCCTTTTGTATTGAATAGGTAAACGTAAACAAGTCCGTGAAGGACTGCAGCGGTGATCTGCTGCCTCGGCTGAGGAAGGTGTAGATATCCGCCGAGAATGCCCTTGTCTGGGAATGCGTGAATACGCTGGCAGGCTAGCATTGTGGTGTCGTGGGGCGGGTTCACTCCCCCAGCACAAGGAACCACTACAAAAGTATTTCGCATTCACCAATTTCTGGGGTCTCAAAACGAATGGCGACCGAAGTCGCAAAATTGTAGGCAGCTTCAACAAGAGGAAATGACTTGTTCCGAGAACAAGTCGAACAAGTAAACATGGGCGGACTAAGGGTAACTTCGTCGTTACTCGACGAGGCTCTTAGCCCACAAATAAGAGTGGGACAACCGGCTGGTGATGGTGCCCCCTCGCACCCGCCCAACCGGATCAAAATCCATAAATGTTGCAGTGGGCAGGTATTTCTCTTCTGAGTGGAAAACTCATACAACATAACTTGCATGAGCCTTCTCATCAGAGGAGAAGTACCCCGTTGACCAATTTATGTCAAAGAGTTATGGAATTCGATCACATAACCCTATGCCATAAAAAGGCATCTTGCTCGGGCCACTCAACCCGTGATATAACCTGAAACAAAAAGGAGATTAATATGTGCCCGGCGGCTGGCTCATGTTTGGTGGTAAGAGCCTACCACCGTACCGGGTCCTGTACCCGGTCAGATCCAACGGAATGGAAAGACGGAGATGCCCGTTTAATTCAACATTTCTTTATTAAATAGTCTTGGCATAATTTTACATCAATATTTGCTTATTCCCTAAATTCTACAGTGACGTCCTTAAGGCACTTTTGTGTTGATTCGATATAAATTTATAGTTACTTATTTTCTTGTTTAAAATAAATAAATTAAAACAAATAGGAAAAAGACAATAATAAGTTATTTCGATTAATAATTTAAATACATAATAGGAAAAAGACAATAATAAGTTATTTCGATTAACAATTTAAATACATAATAGTACAAAAATTGGAGTTTGTTCCCCCCTACTTTTTTTTCTCACTTGAGATATAGCAATGTTCTCCTCGACAAAAAAA
Organism: Odontomyia ornata; assembly: GCA_963969285.1. Lineage (NCBI taxonomy): Eukaryota > Metazoa > Arthropoda > Insecta > Diptera > Stratiomyidae > Odontomyia > Odontomyia ornata. Next base: position 357,754,087 of record OZ017739.1, on the reverse strand, counting down.
ATTTCCCCTCATAGAAAAATTGAAACCATTGTCAAACTAACACGAATTAATACCAATTATCTATCATGTTTCGCCCATAGAATACCATGCATGGTTTTCGATTAAAAGCTTATAAAACCAAAAAAAAAATCAACGCATCACATGACTAGTATATGATTAACCGTTTGACAAGGATTATATAATCTAACCTAAAAACTAGGAATATATTTAAAAAAAAATGTAACGAGAATTTAATTATTTCAATAAACTCAAGTACAAAACAAATTTAATCTTTTCTTTTCTTCCTACAAGGGGTTCAAGCTCTTCTCCAACAAATTTAATGGAGATTGGTGAATACTCTGCGCCACCAAAATGCGAGTTTGTGGACGTATTGGCAAACGGCCGGAACACGAGTTGTGCTCGATCAATTATAATACAAATGTGTCATCTTATAAGTGAGAATCTGCATCTTATCGGGATCTGGCCCAATATTATCATTTACAATGCTATAGTGAGTTCGAGTTACAGTACCTTGGCGAACTGATTGAGATACTAAGAAGAAATTATATCTCTCCAGTAGAGTGATAATATCATCAACAATGGTCCCCGGTGGCGGATTATTTTCATTTAGGAAATCTCGAGTATTAATACGCTTGAAAACGATTAAAAAAGCGAATTTGGGGCCTTCCGCAACTCCAGCTTGGGTATAATTTTCCGTGAGACGTTTCCGGATTGTATCACTTTGAATCGACCCTTTTAATTCTAAGGTTATGTGACTTAAACTTCATACAGGATTCTAATAAGTCACGGAAACGAACATGCATGCAAAAGCTAATATAAATTTTCTGTACTTGAAATAATGCACTGATTACTGGTATACATTGCCGGTGGAGCGTTCGCACGGCATTGAGGTGAGAACTCCTATTAGCAGTAGCCGCTGCGACTCCAACATTCTCTATGGACGATGATTTTCCGGTTGTGAGTGCCGGACGATTTAACAACAGCGCACACCCTATGACAGCGACATCTTCCACAATAGGAACTCTCAAGTTGTCTGCGGCCGAGCTGTGTATAAGGCTCCTCTTCTCCCGAGATTTTGGCTGGAATATGTGTTAATGAATTAGGTTGGAACGGAGATTAAAAACGGTTTAAATTCTTAAATTTGCTGGTGAGTAGGTAACCCGGCCTTCCCCCATTAGCCAGAGAACTCCACGGCCAATTGTCCTCTCGCAATGGCGCATGCCACTGAATCTGGGCTGCTTTTTGTGGTGGTTTTCGTTCTCTTCCCAAGACGCTTTCCGCACATTCTTGTATCGCAAATAAAAGGAATTTCTTTCAGCAAATATTCCACAAAATACAAACTACTCAGACCATTTTCATTTTCCAATAAACCGGTTGTTACACCCACCCACATGCAAAATTTAACGCTTTTACAAGCTTCGCACACTCGGAAATGTAAAACTCAGATAAAGTTGCAATCACGCATTTCCTCGTAATTAAAACCGGACACATTCGAATCCAAGAATTTTCGTATTGCAATTGGATCTTTTCCTCTTCAGGAATCAGATATGATGCTTTACTTCGAGCGGAGATGAGAGAAAAGTTGGGACGTGCCGTAAATCGCAGAATCGCTTGACAAAAACTAACTTGCAAAAATATGAACAGCTTGACGCCGCCTTTATTGCGTCAACTTAACGCATAAAATTGTTATTAACCGTAAATTAGGCACGAGATTCTGTCCGCACAGTATGGGTATGCAAATGCTTTCTTTTTTTAAATCAAAATTGGTAGCGAAAAGAATAGAAACCGCTCCACGAAACACCCGTTCACCAGAGTGGTTCCACAAATGCGAATGTCACAGTCTACAACCCGAGCGGAAAAAAGATGCTAAACAAATTTCCTCGTGGCGTGACTTCTCTAAATTAAAGCACTTCACCGAGTCTAGCTCATATTTCTTTGAGTCTGTGAATCAAGAACGGCTCGATTTAGCACGGTATATACAACATCTTTCGGTTGAACGGTAAACTCTCGCTTATGAAACGAACACATCTGGTTTTGTTAAATCTCAGTACCGGTTTATTGAAAAAAAATGGTAGTAGTAGTTTTATGCAATAAATGTAGTAAGTGACCAGTTTAGGGAAGTATTAAAAATATATACTTCAATAAACTCCTCTGCGACAAATTCACTAGCTTCAGGATGATATGCAAAACCCATTCAGAAAGAGGTTTTGCAAATGGATTCCAAAAGAACAAAACCCACCCGCGAAGCAGACTTCCAAGTCGTAAATATGGTGGTTGAAGCCATCAACTGCTTGTGATGCCGATTTCTTCGCTCATTTACTTATCAAGACACGCAATTATTCACTGCCGTTTTATGATAAGTCACTGGTAACAAATTCGAATCACTTAATTTTACTTATCTAAAAACTGAACACCACTCCGTTTCTAGACACTTTGTCCAACCACTTTAAACTTATCATTGTATCTCCGGCATCCGTCAGCAACCACGCTGACATTTCGTCACTCTAACCAACCTTCTCAATGCGTTGAGGAACATCGCAACACTTCACACCTCTCTTTACGATGCAAGCCTCAAGGTAGGTTGCATTCGATATTTTTTAAAGATGTGTGGGAGCCAAAACTGACGATAGATACAAGCCATATGGTAGCAATTTGTATATGTATTAGTCGGCCTACTATGGACAAGCTTCCGGTAGCTGTCACCCAACTGCGGCATTAGCAAATGCTTATATTTCGTCAAATATACTATTTTCCGAATAAAAAACGTGCCGAACGCATTCCGTGCATGCTATAAATTCACCTTGTATAGCCTATTGTGCTCCTAAACTTTCCAAGATGAGCAAATGAAGCACACGTTTTGCACCTTCGACTGATAGCTCAGCGTTGAGATGTAAACAAACTCCTATAAATTCACTTTGGAAGGCGATAAAAACTAAACGGTTATAAGAACTGAAATAATTTTCACTTCACTAAGAGCGCTATTGTGTTCTCCGCGGATCTTCTGGATTTCACTGTAGAAATCCGTCTCTAAACCGTACAAAACCTCGAATTTTTGTTGGCACCTCCACAATTCTTCATATAACGCCATGCGCATGCGCTGCTGCCATATGGCTTGTATCTATCGTCAGTTTTGGTGGGAGCGCACAATTAATGAATAAAAATGACAATTGTGTACGAATAAACAGAATTGCTTCTTGGTGGTTGTTTATGTTTTTAACTAATATTATCATCATACGGTTTTATTGATAAATTTGAATTCATTTCCAATGTAAAGAAGCAATAACGGATAATGCGTGATAATATATCGCAGTTTTTCTTTGATATCACGTTGATTTGAAACAAAATCGGTGTGCGAGGCGTTTATTAGTTCTGGATTATTTTGAAAAGAAGACATTAGATATTTAAAAAAAATTCTAAACTGAATAATCATTAATGTCTACTTGTCGCCGCCTATAGCAATATGCGTTTAATCGAACTGTCTTCCTTTTTCTAGTAAAAATTTCAATTTTCTTGATCACCATGCTGTAGAGGTGACGGAGATAGGGAAATTTTAGAGCAGTTTGATACGGTAACTGCTCTATTACTACACCTTTCCTATGTGTAATTGTAGGGGTTATTCAGACCCATGTTGCGGGCCGGATTACCCTAAAGGGCCGCACTTGCCCTGCGGGCTGTACTTTACCCTACAAGCTATAGACGATTGAAAATTTATCAATTACATGAATAAGGTGATACTGTTTAAATGCACGTTTGCAAAAGATCCAAACTCTAGATATGTGTAAGGAGTTCGATGTAAATTCTAGAAGTATCGTGTCGCATTGTTATGTTATAATGACAACGAGCTCAAATCATGGAATATCTGCATGAGTCAAGTTTGATATTCAGAAGGCATTATCTGATGTTCTTATAATTTTACAATAAACTACTGGTAGGAGCAGTCTCCTGCTACTATCACTTTTAGGTCAATTCCTCCAGGGAAATTTACTTATTATGGAGAAAACATCAACTTTTTATATATATATATATATATATATATATATATATATATATATATATATATATATATATATATATATATATATATATGTATATATATATATATATATATATATATATATATATATATATATATATATATATATATATATATATATATATATATTTATATATATGTATACATATATATATCTGTATGACTCAATGTAGGTTTGATTTTCAGTAGGCTTTTTTGATAAACATGCGTGACTCCTGTTAAACTGTAATGTAGTTTTTATTCAGTATTGTTTGGTAAATCATCGTGGAAAGACTTACACTGCAACAACGTGTCCGTAGTCCGCAAGGGTAGTGGCGAGTGCACTCAACACGTAAACTGAAGGTTTCTGCTTCGAGTCCCGTTGGAGCCAACAAGATTCAGTTCAGTGAAAAATGATTTTAGTGACGTTTTGGACCAGTAAATTGGCCACCTAGATCGTGTGATACCACACCTGCAGCTGTAATTTTAGAAAAACTGGAAACAGTGTACCTCACTTCACACCATCATGAAGACTTTCACGTGGAAGGGGTTCGATTAACCCTTGTCACTCTTGCAAACTCAATTAAGATGTCTGTTGGAGTCTGTGCCACAGCGGCTACCATACTGTCTCACTGTTTGTGTCCTTTTTTGAGTTAACGCTTTGTTTGACACAGCGATAGGGTACCTCTAAGAACCGCTAGCTCTACTTGATTGTGTAGTTGCCCAATTGATTCTGTAGGCGTATTTATGCCATGCAGGAAGACCATGCGAGGGTTGGCACTAGCCTTCATTGGGTTTGATGTTCAGAGCTAGATTAGTCCTAATACTACAATATCAACTGAAAGGTTCTACCTTTGAACGTACTTCTGAGAACTGCCTGATTTTAATGCGCAGATATGACACTTCGCCCGGGGCCATATGCAATAGATTTCGCTTTGACAGTACCACGCATGAAGCCACTAAATCAAGATACTATCACTATCACCGGCTTAAAAAATATCAGAGATGATCATTAGTCGTGCCTGGAACCATATGCTAAGATATCCAAAAAAGCCCATCCTACTAAGATCAATTCTTTAAATCATTAGTCATAATCTAAAAGCTGTTCATAAAAGCCAAGTTATCAATTTTAATTGGCCATTTGTATCACGTAGGGTGCACTACGAGAAGGCAACTAACGTTACAAATATTCCTTCGGAAATAATTTAACTCACTGCAAATATGGCAAATCGAAAAACTACACTAATAAATAATTATTTCCCCAATTTCAGCCTTGTAACAGACCTACGAATTGTTACAGAACCAGTACCACATTTCCTCTATGCGACTCCAGACATTCTCAATGGTTTCATGGAGACAGCGTTCTATTGGGAGAACGTTGTGATTGAAGGATTATTTGAAAGGTATTTAAAGACAAGTTCATCAGACTGGGCCTTATCATCAGGGACATTGAGGTATGCTGAATCCCAATTTTACACTTAGAGATAATTAAGTAAAACAATGTAGGATGATATGGAAAAGAATTGATGCCAGAGGTAAAATATCCTTTTTGCCGTCCAAAGTAAGTGATGGATTTGAAAGTACAAACTATGATCTACAAACGACTACTGATGACGTTCAGCTCTTGGTAAGAAATCGTAAAACATTTGTCGAATTAGCTTTGCAATTTAATCTTTTGCAGTTTACTGATGAAAAAGGCGAAAACTCTAAATTAATATCTGTTGAAAGTAAATAAAAATTATTGCAATAAATGTTTTATTCTCAGAAAATTTAATAATCATCTATTCTAGGTAAAGAATTTGGAAGTTTCTTGCAGGAAGATCTTTTCTGGAAACTCGAAAGTAGTTTGCCATCGAGTGTTGACAGTTTCTTACGAAATTTGCTGATTAATAACCTCTTCCAAAGGAATGCACCAATTATAGATCAATATAAGTAATTTGACTCAATTTCATCGTTATTTCACTTTTTTAATGACAATTTGTTTAACTGCTAGGCGATTTCAAGCTGAGTATGATGAAGTTATTAACAATTTTGCTGATGAAATGATTAGGATGGTCCGAGAAGGAGTGAAGGAGTCTGGTATGTGGAGGTTCAATATACCAGATATTACTGAAGAATTTTCCAAAAAATTCGGTAAATCAGCCCGTGTGTTGAAACTACATTTTTGTACTGGCAAATTTACTTCTTTTGTAGGTTTCATTCGATTTTGGGGGCATTTGAAAATGTGGAATGGTCAAGTTCAAGATATGAGAACATTGAAAAAAAAGAATAATTTTAGCTTAATTGTAAGCAATGGTACATTTGATGTTTCTGGCTCTCTCGGGGTTGAAAAATTGTTGGTAAGATTAGTAGTCAATAAGACATAGAACAACCTTTTATCACTATAAATGCAAAAAAACCTTCAAAATATTATAGAATTAAATTTTAAAGCATAATTTTGTATTACTTTGAAGGCTGGGTATGGGAATTATCAAGCAAAAATTTGGAATGTTGGGCCATCGGGATCTGTGTCTGCTACAGTGAACAATAATGCTCTCTCGTTCAGATTGCGAGCGAAATCAGATGATTGCGCTAAGATGGGCTTTAAAATTGAAAGCTACAGCATCAAGGCACATATTGAGTGAGTTCTCAGATACTGAACAAAACTACTTATAGGTAGAATTAACACAATATGAATTTTTGCAGGGGTATATCCGTTAAGGTCACAGGACTGGGAATTTTTGACTGGCTGCTATCTCTTATAGTGACTTTGGTAGTAAACATTTTCAAAGGGGATATTTCTATGATACTAGAGAAGGTAAAATTAAGTTAAACAAAGGTTTTTCGCTTATCTCATGCATTTATTTTAGGAAGCTAATGAAGCAATAGATCAACTGGTACAGATTATTTCGTAGTTAAACACGGAATGTAAAGGCAATACGTTTTATGTATTAATATGAGAAAATAAAATTCCTGACCATGATTTGAGCCCAGTATACTCGTATTTTTAATTTAGACTAGTATATAGGCGTTTTACGCAACACTCGTTATCTGAAACTACTCTATTTTATCGAATTAATAAGAATACCAAAAAGTGTATCCGACTTTTATGAGACCCATGGTAAAACCTAGAATTGTAAGATGAAGGGACTGCTGTTAAAAGCACTCTACAAAGAAACCGGTTGATTCTTCTAAATCTTTAATCAGTACGTCCCACCACACAATGCAATTACTGCATTCCCACATCTAAATCTGCAGTGATATTGGTAGTAAGCAGTAGAATTCGATCAATACTCTATTCCCAAGAACACCAGTCAATCAATGATTTGTAATGATTTTTTTAATGCCCGTGTAGGACACGGGCGCCGATGGTCTGGCATAAGTGTCAGCTCAGCTAACTAGCTTCGCTTAACGACCGCGTACGCGTGCTTGACGACTAGCATTTGCGGGATCATATGAGGCGGGTTCTTGTCGAGCCACGAAGCTACACTACAAAATACTTATCACGCGTACTCTACTCTACAAGACGCACCGATCAATTTTTATTGTCTTTAGAAAAGTTCTATGAGGTGTCAATTAAGCTACTCTACAGTAATTCAATATTTTTTTGCCTCGTTAAAGTAAACGGACACGGAGGCTTGAGACAAACGCAAACATTACACAAAAAGCAATCGTTACTTTCACAGAAGAAGGTCGTTGCATTACAAGGGGAATGTCAAACCTAAAGATGATGAAGTGGCTGAAGTGAACCACTCATCTCTGCCTAAAGGATGGAAACTTGACGGATGCAGTTTACTTTACACTAGTAAAACAACAAACTAAGTAGTTTCGACGGGGTGACCACCTTATCTCTTCAGGAACAGCCACTCCTGATCACCACGGGGCTGCTCGACTGCTTATGTTTATTACAGATTCTCCAAAATATAACTAGCAATCAATTCTTTCCCAGCGCTTGCAGCAGCCAATTGTTTAAAAATAAATTACATTTTTTCACAACAAGAGCATATCCAGAAATTATAAAAGCTCCAAATCAGAGGATAGTCATTCAGTTGTCGGTCGTAATTCAAATCGTAAAGTGGTAATTGTAAATTGAAATTCACATTGTAAAATTAAAAGTATTAAATTAAAATATTCCACCTTTAGTGGAACTTACAAATATAAAAAAATGAAAGAAATTAAATTCCCTTTAATTCTACTATTTTTATTTTAAATTCAGTACACAACTGTTTCGTTCTCTACTTGACAACTTCCTCAATACTACTATTCCCTAAACTACAAGTGTCCTTATATTTATACTAAATTCTTTAAACTATTAAAATGAATCTCTAATTACACCTAACATGTCTCTAATCGCTCAAAGTTCTTTTACTTAATCTCTAATCACCATTCCACTTGGCTAACTTATAAATGTGGGACGTTTCTTTTTCAGGCCTTCCTGATTCAATGGAAGCGTGAACATTCGATTCCAAAGCCAGCTAAATGTCGCCCATTCTCGCTGTTGGCAATGGTTCAAAGTGAAAGAATTGTCCGCATGGTGTCCGTTAGTTTGCGGTATATTTCGAATTCCAATCCATTAGCTCCTCTACATACCATCACGTCCAGGAATGGTAGCCACCCCTCTGACTCCAGCACGTGGGTGAAACTGATATTGTTGTGTATCGAGCTGATCGCCGTGAGAGTTTGCTGAACCTGATCCTCTTTGTTGATCGTGAAGATATCATATACATAACGCACCCATCGATGTGGCAGTTTACCTTCTTGTGCTAGCTTCTCCTCGAAAAATGCCATAAAAACTTCGCTCAGAAACGGAGAAAGAGGGTTTCCTATTGGAGCCCCACGTGTTTGTTTAAAAAAGGCGAAATAGCTTTCACCCATGCAGAGTCTAGTCAGTTTCAAATATATTTTGGCTCGTGCTTTCGATTGTTCTCCTGATCCTTGTATCAGAACCCACTTCTCAAATAACGCAAGTGCTTCTTTGACCGGAATACTGGGAAGAAGTGCCTTGATGTCAAATGACATCATCGTATCGCCATCTTCCAAAGGTCCCCAGGATAAAACCTTTGAAGTAAATTCTGCCAAATTCGCTGCTGATCTGGTAACAAATTTTTTGTCCATGTTGTTGAATTCCTTGAATAACCACTTCGCAATTTTCTGAGTGGGGGCGTTTTCTGTTGACACAATCTCACGCATTTCATGGTCTGGCTTGTGAATCTTCGGAAGTCCTATGATCCTTGGTAGCGATGCGTTGGTTACTTTTAAGAATTTCTTGGGGATCGTGAATCCACCACTCTTCTCTTCTTTCAGCACTTTCTTCACTCTTTTTATTGACTCAGGCAGCGGTTATTTCGTAGACTGAAGTATGGTCCCGTTTTATTTTTCCCGCATTCAATTGTCGTAATCGGCCTTGTCCATGATCACTAAGGCATTCCCTTTATCTGCTGTCATGTAGTAAGCTGGTAGATTTTTGAGCTGATTGATGATCCTATTCTCGTCCTGTTTTCCGACCCATCTAGTTCCTTTTCTCTGTGTATCTGCAGTGCAAGTTCTTGTCCTTTGTTTTTCTTCTGCCGTCAGTCCATGCATGCTTGAAAGTCTATTGATCCCTGCCTCAATTTCCATGACGATATCTTCAGGTTTGGCGTTCGCGTTAATGGAGTATTTCACGCCCATGCTCAGTAGATTCAGTTGAGCTTGCGTAAATACCTAGGGCTATTGATTGATGATTTTTTTTCTCGATTCTACGCACCTTGATTTGTTGGGACACTGTCACTTGTTCTCGTCTTAATTGATGAAACCTCATTTCTCATATTAATTTCTTTCACTCGCTTTTAACACTCTTCCACTGCTTTCACTTTTGATAGAAACAACGGAAAACCCGGCGGATATTGCTTGGCCAGGCTCAAATTTAATTCATACGCCTCTATGTTTGTCCTGTCCAATTTCGCATAGAGCTTTTCAATACTCTCCTTCACCAACTGTATTTCTAGATACTTGATCATTGTACCTTTCTTGAACGTTATCCCCGTCTTGAGTTTAACAGTGTGACTTTTCGGGGTTGATGTTGTTGTGCTTACATTTTGTAAGTCTACAAGGTATCGTGTGCGATACGTAATGGATGTTGTATTGGACACACGTTACTTCAGGAGTGGATTCTGATACAAGGATCAGGAGAACAATGGAAAACATGAGCCAAAATGTATTTGAAACTGACTAGACTCTGCATGGGTGAAAGCTTTTTCGCCTTCAGGGGAGAATTTTTAAACAAACACGTGGAGCTCCAATAGGAAACCCTCTTTCTCCGTTTCTGAGCGAAGTTTTGATGGCATTTTTGGAGGAGAAGCTAGCACAAGAAGGGAAACTGCCACATCGATGGGTGCGTTATGTATATGATATCTTCACGATCAACAAAGAGGATCAGGTTCAGCAAACTCTCACGGCGATCAACTCGATACACAACAATATCAGTTTCACTCACGAGCTGGAGTCGGAGGGGTGGCTACCATTCCTGGACGTGATGGTATGTAGAGGAGCTAATGGATTGGAATTCGAAATATACCGCAAACCAATGGACACCATGCGGATAATTCCTTTCTCTTTGAAACATTGCCAACAGCGAGAATGGGCGACATTTAACTGGCTTTAGAATCGAATGCTCATGCTTCCATTGAATAAGGAAGGCCTGAAAAAAGAAACGTCCCACATTTATAAGTTAGCCGAGTGGAATGGATACCCTAAGGATGAAGTCACCAAATTGATAGCCAAACGAACGAATGAGATCTTCAAAAAAAAGTTCACAATGCTAACTGCGGAAGTCGAGCAACGGAAGAGATTGGTTGTAAGAACGGAAACAATGAAGAGGGCCATGAAAAACGTAGAGATTGACCTAGTTTATAGGAGCCGGGCCACAAAACTGCAGAACTAGCTAGGATCAACCAAGAACCCCATACCCAAAATGAGGCGGAGCGGAGTTTCCAAGGTTTCGTGTACGAAACGTAATGGATGTTATATTGGACAAACGAGGAGATCACTAGGTGTCAGATGGAACGAACACTTAAGGGAACAGTCAACAAAAACAAAAAGCAGGATGCAAAAACTTCAAATCAAAAGTGGCGGAGCATATAGTCCTTGGAAAACATGACATCACTGCGGACAACATGAGCATGCTGAGAACGATTACAAACGGGTGGAAGCTTGATGTAGCAGAAAGTTTAGAGATATTCAATCGAAAGACGCAGGATATTCGGAACAGGGACCCAGGTAACGAATACACCTGGCTATTCAAGCTTACAAAATGATGAATGTAATTAACGAAAAACAAAATTTTTGAATGGTATAAGGATCAGGTGATTAGAGAATAAGTAAAAGAGTTTTGAGAGATTCGGGATATGTTAGGTGTAATTAGAGATTCATTTCAATAGTTTGAAGAGTTTAGTGAAAATATTAGGACACTTGTAGTTCAGGGAATAGTAGTATTGAGGAAGTTGTCAAGTAGAGAACGAAACAGTTGTATACTGATTTGAAAATAAAAATATGTTAGTAGAATTAAAGGGAATTTACTTTATTTCATTTTCACTTGTTTTGAATTAGTTTTTCGTGGGACAATCCTTAACTCTTTTGTTAATTGACCCCCAACGTAGGGCTGCTTTCGTGTATGCGGCGTTATTCGGATAGCCCTATTATTTAATGATAATAATTCTACTATAGGTCTAACATTGTGCTGAGGCTGACCAATGGTCCAAACAGTGAATTTGACAAAAGTGAAGTGATTTAGCCGAAAAGAAGACTACAAGCGAAGCACAAATTCAAAAGTATACATGTAAGCCTAGCAAGCAACAACACAGGACAACCATACAAAGTAGTGAAAAACCTGAAACGTAGTTATCAGCCCAAAACCACGCTCTCTCGTGATGAAATCGGCAATGTTATCACTGATAAAACCAAGATTAAGGAAAGATGGGCATCCTTTTTTCAGAATCTCCTTAGTCCCCCGCACAGCTCCAGAACATCGAAACGTATAGATGTCTGCGGAGAGCTTTTATTGACGCCACCAACCCTGGATAAAGTTTTTTCTATCATCAAAGCCCAAACGAATAATAATGCGCCGGGCATCGATGTGATTCCTGTGGAGCTCATCAAATATGGTAGCAGCAGTGTTCACAAAGCTATTCACAAGGTCATCTAGAACATTTGGTAACAAGAACATATGCCGAAAGAGTGGAGCCAATTAATTATATTCCCTATACACAAAAAAGGTGACAAGCAACAGTGCGAAAATTATAGAGGCATATCACTACTTAGAAAATAAAATTGGATCATACGCCAACAGTATTATTGGGGAGTATCAAGGTGGTTTTAGAGCAGGTAGATAGGTAATAGACCAATTGTTCACAGTCAAGCAGGTTCTTGAAAAACGTTGGGAGTTCAACATATATGTGCACCAAATTTCGTTCACTTTAAGCAAGAAAACGACAGTATTGATCTTAATGTTCTGTACCAAATAATGCTTTGCTTTGATATCCCAGCTTAATCAGTCCGTCTTACCAAAATGAAAATCACGTCAACGACCTCCCAAGTCCGCATCAATAACCAACTCACCGATGCTTTGACACAAATATAGGACTAAAGCCGGGAGATGGGCTGGCCCCATGGCTATTCAATTTGGCTCTGGAGTACGTCATAAGGAAGCTATCCGTCGATACGCGAGGTACATTACTATAAAAGTCAAGCCAAATAGTAGCCTATGCGGACAACATCAACATTTTGTCACGGTCATTAACAACTGCCAAAGGACTCTTTCGGAAACTCGACAGCAAAGCAAAACTAAAAGGGCTATAAATCAATGAGAATATAACCAAGCTCATGACGCAGATGAAAAAAAAACCTCAATTACACAAAATATCACACTTGGCAAATATAGTATCGGAAATGTTAGCAAATTTGCGGCGCCAAATAACGAAAACGGGCAATGAAAGAGACGAAATACGCCGAAGAATGCAGTTAGCAATTAAAATATTTTATCCAGTATTGACTATCTTGAAGACCATCTCTATACACAGGAAAACAAAGCTCCAAGTATACAAATCTGTGATAAGACCTGTGCTATGCTATGGGGGTGAACTATGGACCCTAACACAAGCATTCGCAAATATATTGAAGCCTTTGAGCGACGGGTCGTGGGCGAATAATCGGAGTGAAGCTAGGCGGGGACCAATAGCAATTTCGATACAATCATGAGCTGTGTGAAATTTTTGACCAACCGGAGGTCTCAACGATTGTAAGGCTGCGAAAGCTACAATGGGCTGGACACATGAATCGTATATACGAACAACGGATACCCAAGATGGTATTCGTTGGGAGAACTGAAGACCGGAGGCCAGTGGGTAAAACGAGGAAATGCTGGTCTGACTCAATTGATAAAGACAGTTTGTCACTGCTCGGATTTCGGAATTGGAAACAGTTGAAGGCACTGTTTGCAGGAAGCGGAGGCCCAAATGGGGCTGTAGTGCTAAGAAAAAGAAGAAGAATGAGATGTATAATGATTTGGTAACCTAAATATTCTAGAATTCCTTAGCTTTTGCTCCAAAACAACACCAAGGTCCACAATGCTATCGACTTTATTAAGTGTTGTGTTGTTGATGTCATAGTCCAATAAAAGAAGGCACTTATTCTTCAAAAACTTATCACCTGGCATTTTTCCAAGTTTAGGGAAACTTGATTATTATTGCACCAATCAGCCCAAGCTTAACGCTTGGGCTGAAGCAAAATCATATCCGAGAAAGAAGATATAACATGGTAAACTTTAAGGTCATCTGCATAAAAAAGATGAGGTACATCATGTAATACCGATGAGAGGTCCGATATGAAAATATAAAATAAAAGAGGTCCAAGATGACTTCCTTGAAGAACCCCGGAAAGAACATGTATTTTTTTGGATGATCGTCTTTCAAATTTGACAACTTGAGTGCAGTCTTTAAGGCGTGAACAAATCCAGCTTAGTAAACGGCCTGTGATACCAAAATTACGGAGTTTATTTATCAGAATTTCATGATTTACACGATCAAATGCTTTGCTAAAATCTGTATGTATTGCATCAATCTGGTGACGTTTCTCTATCTCACATAGAATAATTGATGTCATAATGAGGAGGTTGGTGGTAGTAGATCTTTTTTTTTGGAACCCGCGCTGCTCCTCATTAAGCCGCGGTTCTAAAATAGGAGAGATCTTACTGCAAAGTATCTGTGCTAAAAGCTTTGAAGTGGCTGATGATATAACAATGCCTCTGCAATTTTGAATACACCGTTTATCAAGATGCCGCTAGAGAGGAATTTATTGAAAATGTTGGAGGAAGGCACGATTAATTGTTCTTTGCAATAGATCAGAAAGCTGGGAGGAATGAAATCAGGACCAGGTCCCTTATTTGAATCCAAACCCGCAATCCCATGAGCAATTTCTTCCTCAGAAATTGTAACTTCTGTAATTAAAGTTGTTGAACACGGCATTTCAGAAATGGGATTTCTGATTTTCTAAGGGTTACAATAGACTTCCTGAAAATAACTTGCAAAAAATTCGCAGATTTGCTCTTTGGAGTCAGAAACAGAATCGTTAAAAAACATACATGACGGGTAACCTTGAGTCTTGCGCTTGACGTTTATAAAATCAAAGAATTTCTTTGGGTCTTTAATGATATTTTCGCCAATAAAATTAACATATAATTCATATGTTTCTCGAGATTTTAATTTGAATTCACTAGCAAGCTCATTATATTTTGATTGAATAGCATTGCTGACATTTTTTTGAAATTTCATTCATTTTATAGTATTTATTCCTTTGATTTCGTAAATATATAGATCGTCATTTAGCCAAGGTTCAAAAAGTTTAGCTTTTCTTAATTTTTCGTGTATTCTTTTCAACGGCGTCAAGAGTTATCCGATTGAAACACGAAAAAGCTTCTTCGAGAGTTAATTAAAACATGTAAGAAAAGAAATTAGAGGCTAGATGAAAGTTTGAAAAATTGAGTGATAAGGAAATATTAATTGCAATTCACAAAAGGTAACGTCTTTAGTTTATTTTTTAAAGCCAAGGAGGACGTGGATAGAGAACCAAGCTCAAGGTTGTTATGCTTTCTGATGATTCGTGACATAATTGAATGAAAATATAAGTCTGCCCGGGCGTACGGAACCTCGAGAATGTTATTAGACCGACTAGGACGCGCATACAGTCTGTAATGCAAGCCTTCACTTGGAGTAGAAGCAATTTGTTGGTGGTACAATTTATAATGGAAACATTGATATAAGAAAATTCTATGGGACGACAGAGAAGGGAGACGAAGTATGGATAAACGACGCTCATAAGACTCATAGGCTGAGTTGAATTTGAAGAACAAAATATGGCTGAACTTACGCTGAACTGCTTCCAGTGAGCACACACTACACTATATTACTGAGCAGTACTCAAGAAGCGGGTGGACAAGACATGTGAGCAAGCGAACAGCGGTAGCAATATTTGCAAACTTGTGCAAATACCACATAATAAAATCAGAAACTTTTGAAGCACCAAGATCTTTGCATGAGTCAGCAGAGGAGAGAAAAACATCACATATGGTGTAATTGTAAGCTAAAGGAACAATTTTCAAAGTAAAAGTCATTTGAAAATATTTGGAAACACTCATACGAAGGGAGTTTGCATTACGCCAGTTATAGAGGTTAAAGAGATCATTTTGGAGTGGCTGACAATCTTCAAGGGATCTAATTATCCGGAATAACTTGAAATCATCAGCGTATAGGAGACAAGAAGGGGAAATTATAGTTCCAAGGATTGACCCTTGAGGGACGCCCGATGTAGGATTACAAGGAAAGGAGAGTGTGCCATAGAGATTAATGGGACATGAACGAAAGGATAGATAGGATGAAATCCAAGAATGTAGGGAACCGGATATGCCGAGCAAAGCTAACTTTCGACAGAGAAGAACATGGTTCACGGAGTCAAAAGCTTTTTGAGAAGTTCGTGAATATTGTATTAACTTGAAGCTGTTTATCGAGAGCTCTTGCAATATTATCTTCGAACTCAGCCAAGTTCGAGGAAGTTGAACGACCCTTCAATAATCCACGTTGCTGTGGTACGGCAATTGAACTCAATGAACCAAGAAGCCTGTTGTGTATTAGTCGTTCCAGCAGCTGGGATAAACAGGTAAGGAGTGATATGGGACGATAGTTTGAGGCAGATGATAGGCCACCGTTTTTAAAGATACGAATAACATTTGCATCTTTCCAGTATGATGGAATGGTGCCAGTACGAAGGCTGAAATTGAATATAAGGGATAGAGGAAAACACAAAGAGAAACAAAGTGATTTTACAAATATATTAGGTAATCCATCGGGACCAGGTTTAACATTCGGATCGAGCAAGTTAATAAGGTATTCAACTTCAGAAGGATCAGCGGAGTAGGATGTTATTGATGTAGGATAAGTTTGAATTGAGTTTATGGGGGAGTGTAGTGTATCAGAAGAGGGAAAAGTTGAGAAAAAATATCGGCAAATAGGCTAAAAATATGCTGAGGGGAGGAGAATTCAGTGTGATTCCATTTAACAGTATGCGGAACGGTAGAGGAAAATTTGAAAGATCGGATGTAAGACTGAAAGGGCTTAGCGTTATTTTTCAGGAGGAAACTCTCTAAAATGCTGAAGTAATTTTTATGGCCGTTTTGAGCTCTTTTTTAAGCCAAAGAACGCAGTCTTCAGAAATTCTGTTTGGCATCATAATTTCCGGTCAATTTATAGTGCCTATACCCCTTGTCTTTAGCTTTTGAGGCACAAAGAACTCTTTGAGTAAGCCAAGGCTTCATTTTTGCTTTGCGAGGAGCAATCAGATTGTTAAGTCAAGATGAGTGAAGAAGGTGCACCAGTTGACAGAGTCCAGATTGGTTTGAATTTCCTCATATTTTGGTCTAAAGAAGCTGTAACGATAAATTGAGGCAATTTTCTGAGGTTTAAGGGTATCAACGGTTAGTGCTAGAGACATAGGTGGAAAGCGGAAAGGATATGGTTCGGCTGTTGGCAGCCGAAAACAAGTTGACAAATTTCGAAATCAAGCGAATAAATTCCGAGAAGCTGTCAATTAGGACGAAATCACTGGTTGATTTCAAATCAGCGAAAGATGCTTTGAATTCTGGGGAGGTTCCGCACTTCACCTATACCCCCAAAAGCGAGAAGAACCAGACGTTCTTGCTGAAGGGCTTGGACTGCGGAGAAGATACCGTCGATCTTCTTCAGGTTCTCAAGGAAACAGCACCACAAATCGAGTTTATCTCAGTGAAAACATTCGCGACAAGAAGGTCGACGGTAGAAAAAAACTTACCACTTTATTTGGTACAAATAACAAATAAGAGCAGTCCAAGCGCTCTTCAGCAAATCAGGTATTTAAATTTTCGAGTGGTGAGGTGGGAACGCCTCCAGAAGCGAGAAGTCAACCAGTGCTATCGCTGCCAACGATTTGGGCATTCGGCTGCCAACTGCGCCATGCATTACCGATGCGTTAAATGCAAAGACGTGCATGCTCCCGGTGAGTGCAAATTGGCTCAGACGGAGCCAAAAGAGAAGTTATATTGTGTGAACTGCGGTGTTTTTGGTCACCCGGCATCATATCGAGGATGCTCCCGATATCAGGATGCAAGATTGAAATCTGCCCCAAAGCAAACACAAATACACCGCAGTGTCTTAGCTCCGAACTTCGTCAAGCCCGGAGTATCATTTGCACTCGCCGCTAGAGGACCAGCAGAAAATGCGGAAAATAGTGTAAATAATGTAAGTGGCAATAATGAGCTGCTTCTCAAAATTTATCAGCAATTAAATTCCTTATCAGAGCGAATCGATAAACAAGATTCGAAAATTAACATTGTTTTTCAGCGTTTAGGACTTTCAAATGCCTCCAAATAAGTTGTCATCCAGCCACATTCCCAGTGATAGGATTCATCTCATCTCGATCAACGTCAACTCCATTGTTACTTTACATCGGCGTGATTATCTCCTTGAATTCATTGCCAGACAAAAGCCTGACATCCTGCTTCTAACCGAAACCCACCTCAATTCATGGCACTCCATGAGATTCAAGGATTTTGAGTTCGTAAGAAACGATAGGGTAACAGGTGATGGGGGAGGTGGCACCGGGATATTGGTTCGAAGACCCTATCGTTTCCAAAATATTGAAAAAGTCGAATTCAAAAGCTTTGAATCTCTTGAAGTGTCCGTTATCAAAATCTCACTGCCAGGTGGGGATAACCTCATCGTTATCTCTGCCTATGCAACTGGTGGAACTGTTCTCAAGCTCAAGGAGGAGCTCAATTCCTTGTTCGAAATACTCGAATTGAACAGGCTGCATAACTATTATATTCTTGCTGGTGACCTGAACGCCAAGCATATATCATGGCTGAACGCCACCAATAATCCAAGAGGTGTATTCCTGAAATCGTGGATAACAGAGAACCAAATTGAATACAGGTGCAATCTTTATGGGTCGGAGTTCCCAACATACCCTAGGACAAATTCATATTTGGACCTTTGCATTGCTGACGCAAGACTCGAATTCAACTTTAATAGTCCTCAACGGAAACTGCCGGTGCTTCCTTATGATAGCGACCATAACGCAATCGTAATGGAAATCAATCATCACAGGGATGATTTCTTCCTCATTCCAGTTCAACACGAAAATCATCGGTTGAACTTCAAAAAAACAGACTGGGGAAAGTTTCAAAAGAAGTTTAATCGCGAGTATCAGAAGCAATGTCCCCCTTCTGATGGTGGCAACTCTTGCTCAATGGTTCCTAATGACAGAAATCTAACTAACGATGAAATAGATGTCTATTTGTCGAAGTTAGAGAAGCTGACGTTGGAAACGATTGAGAAAGTAGTTCCCAAGATTAAACTTCGAAACAATATGGAAGGATATGAAACACCAACCATCGCAAGGTTGAAAAGATTGAAAAGCCTTCTTCTCACATGCGTCAACAATATTTATCGACGATTTTTGGATTACAACCATCCCTCGTTGGCTTTGTTGAAATTACATCTGAAGAACGTCCGGAACTTAATCCGGTCATACTTCAGGAGTGAGGTCAGCAATCAATGGGCGGAAAAATTGAGGGGTATTAGCCCACAGGACCCAGATGGCGTGTTTGCGAAAGTGAATAGCATATTCCGCAAGAAGTCTCGAGTGAAGGTATCGAATCTTGAAGTCACTAGTGATGAGATAAATCTTCTCGATAGGGCTGGTATCGAAATTGATAGTACGACTCCGGATAGAAATGGAAACAGGATTATTTGTGAAGGATTGGATAAACTTGCCCTGATTGGAACACATTTTGAATTGGTTCATCTACCAAACCCTGAGAGAGGGAACGAAATTTTTTCAGAGGTCGTTGAAGCAAAAGTTTCCGACTTCAAATCAAGCCTGAACGGCCAATCAATTCTTCATTTCAATGAAACATTAACATCTGACCTCATACCGAGCTTGAATCTTATTGATTATTTTGTCAGCTATGAAGACTTGTGTTTCATATTTCGCAAGATAAACAACAAGAAATCATGTGGTACTGATGGTATTCCAAATGTAGTTCTCCGACATTTGCCGGAGGTTGCTATTAGGAACTATTGCATATTGTTCAACAACATGTTGAGCAATTCATATTTCCCAAATGAGTGGAAAAAGGCTAAGGTATTTCCGATCTTGAAGAAAGGAAAAGAATCTTCATGCCCCAAAAGCTATCGCCCAATCAGCTTGCTGCCTAACATCAGCAAGGTGTTTAAGTGATACTCAACAGAGCATTAAACGCCCACATTGAGGAAAATGAGTTGATGCCGAATTGCCAATTTGGTTTTCGTGCCAGGCATTCGACCACACATGCAATAACGAAAGTAACCTCAGACATCTGTTGGAAACTAAATGATAGACAATGTGTTGGAGCATGTCTCATTGATATGGAGAAAGCCTTTGATACGGTATGGTTAGATGGACTAATTTTTAAACTCTTTCAGGAAAAGTTCCTCAGACACCTTGTCGCCATGATGTGTAATATGTTATACGGGAAATCGTTTATTGTAACTGATGGAAATCTGACAACAATGCGCGAGTTCAAGGCCTTGAATGGTCTACAGCAGGGAACAGTTACTGTGCCTCTGCTCTTTTCAATCTTCATTCGCAAGCTATTGAACGGCTTTGATTTTAACGTCTCGCCAACGCGATCATTGGTAGCGTTTGCTGATGATCTGATCATCTATACGGCAGACCGAAAAGCTACAATAGTTCAGAGCAATCTCCAAAAAATGTTCAATGATGTACAGCTGTACACTGACAATTGGCGAATGAAAATCAATGCGCAAAAGTGTGAAACAATCTTGTTTCGGACAACGCTGCAGGGGGTCAGTCAAGACCTGAAACGTAATTGGAAAGATTTCCACATCATGGCTGGTGAGAGTAGTCTAGAACGGGTTCCACATAAATCCTGTGTTCGATACCTCGGTGTTTATCTCGATCAGTATCTGTACTATACTGAACATGTGAAAATCATGCTCAGTAAGGCACTTAAAGTAGTCATGGCCCTTCGAAAGCTCTTTCATTCCAGATACATTGATCAAAAGGTCAAAATTATCTGTTACAAGACCCTGGTTAGACCAGTTTTGACATATGGATGTCAGATCTGGTACAACCAGAGTGCTAGTACTATGGAAAAATTAAGAGTTTTCGAAAGGAAATGTCTTCGTGCATGTACTGGTTTGTACAGAAAGCCTGAGACGGATTGGAAACATTATATATCGAATAGAAGAATTTATCAAACTGCTGAAGTGACGAGGGTCGATATCTTCATATTGAGACTTCTTCGGAATCATATCGCAAGATCTGTGACTGTGAGTGAAAACCCTTGGATTTCACAGCCGTTCCACCCTACAGACGGGTATATAGCGACTTGCCTCGCTACTGGCTTCATTCCTCCAGAAGCATTCGTGTATTTGGACATGAATCGATATGTTTTTGATTCTGACGGCGTCCCAGTCATATATCACATATATCGACGGGCCACCGATAAGAAGATAAAATATCCTCCCAATTTGAGTTCACGAGACCAACGATTTCAATGGAGGTACTCATTTGCTAGATTCGTTGAAGCTGATCGAGTTGAGACGGCGCAATCCAGGTATTGGTGGCTGAATGACAATGTCTAAATTATTCGTGTTTATTTTCAGTTTTGGTGTTCTTCGTTATTTAGTTTTTGAGTTTCAGCTCATTATTGCTACATTTAGTGTTGTTGTTTATTTTTGTTAAAAATTAGGTATAGGTTAGGTATATGTAATGTTTACTATATTCCGTTAGAGATAAGATTAAACACTTAGGTTAGGAACATAGTTATTGATTTTTTTAGTATAAGTTAAAGTTTTTGATTGTATTTTATTAGAAATAAGTTACAACATATTAGGTGTAGGATCAAAGTTTCACTGTTGTGTTTTGATTATAAATAATTTTAGGATAGTGTTGGTTGGTTTTTTCTCCTTTTTCCAATTAAATTTTAAAAATATGTAATAATCGTAATTAATTGAATTTGCTATAGTTTTTTTCTTTGATGATATGAGTTAACGATAACGTACAAATTTAGAGAGCCATTTGGGCCATTAAGTTTTTTGATTGTTATTGGATGGAATTTGCTTTATATTCTTTTAAAATTTATAACGATTAGTATTAAATAAAGCGCTTTTGACTTTGACTTTGACTTTGAGACATAGGTGAATGATGGAGATCAGGTTGAATATAAGGATAGACATCCAGTTTGAACATTTGACAAGACAAAGTACAGAAGGTGACCATTAGGGTTACGGACATGGTTGAACTTTGCAAAAGAACAGAGGGAAAGAAAGAAAGGAAGTAACAAAGAAGGATTATTTGTTGAGGAAATGCCAGGTGTTGTTAAGGGATTCCATTCCACTGCCGGTAGGTTGGAGTCCCCACAAATTATAATTTTAGGATGTGGACGACGAGCAAGAAGAAAGCCAGAGAGTTCATCGAAGAAGGCGTCTTACACAGTTAAGGAAGAATTACAGGGAATATACACATAGGAAATTTATAAAGAGGAGTTTTGAGGAAGAGGAGTTTAACGATTTCACACTCAACAGCACAAGCAGATTTTAAGTCAGCATAAAGTAAACTATTAAGGGGTTTCCAGACTGCAACCAAAACTCCCCTGCCATCAGATTTATGAGTGATGTTAAGGTCACGGTTGCATTGGTAGACTGAGGAATCTGGTAACATTTCCGTATTTGAAATATTTTTGCTCAACCACGTTTCAGTTAAGCAGATAACAGAATCGTTAGGATATTGAGACACAAGTATTAAGTCCTCGAGTTTGGTTCTTAAGCCACGCAAATTCTTGTAATAATAGAAATAGATGAACGAGTAGGAATGTAAGATTTTTTTAGTGTTAGATGTTCCTTAAAGGTTGTTGAGGCTGTTTGCAACCCATATCGGGACGAAATTGCCACTTAGATTGCCCTGTATTGAATGCTTTAACGAGTGTCCCCTTTGGCCAAAAATCGGGATGAGGTAGGATAGAAAGTTCAGCTGGAACTGTCAGTTTGAATGAACTTACATATAATTTTACGTACCTGAAAATACTAAGCATGCAATCAAGCTTCAATGTTACTTAGCTGGCAAGTGTATCCTTGGTTGTGTTGTTAGCGAGCCTTGATATGAACAATTGTTGAGATAGGGAGACTGCTCGCAACAACCCGTTATCAGCTAACACATTATCTATATAGTTTTGTGGTGCTGAAGGTATAACAATGTTTTGCTGAAGATTGTTAATCGTTGATTGTCTTTCGCACAGCCCGGGTTGAGGCTGAATTTTTCGTTGCTGCTGAAAAGGCAGGATAGACTGCTGGGTGTGACTATTTTATTGCAGGTCCATAGCTTTATTAAATGGGGCCGGAATTGACTACTTGCTTGTTGTTGTGGCACAAGAAAGCTTCACGTAAGAGGCCACTGTTGCCCAAGAGGTAACACGGTAGAGTTTTGCATAATATAATGAGGGCTGACGATATCAGGTCATCATGGGCGAAAGTAATTGCGGAGACAGCAGAAGATTTTTTTTCCGGAAACTGATGTAGCTGATCCTAACCCTGCGGCAGACTCAGGAGCAATTACTGAGGTTGATGTTGTAAAGCATGCTCATTTTCAGGGGAAGAACATTAATACCCTGTTCCAGTTGCGGATTCATCTGCCATGCAGACGATCATTCAGCCTGAACAATTGAAACCAGAGACGCTATAGAAGCTTTAGTCTCTTCAAGTTTAACCAGCGTTTTTGAAAAGGAGGTTGATAGGGACTCCACTGTAGCATTAGCTGATCAGAGCTGCTCTAAAAATGATGAAATGGTATATTTGCGGCCCGTAGCGCAGTACCAGTATACCTTAGAACCACTTCTCATTATATTGTCAGCCACTGGGCCAGTTAATTTCACGCATTCAGCGTAGAATGTTAATCCACAAAAGTTTTGCTTGGCCTATCTAAGCAAGTAGTAGCCATGCAGATAGACATTATGCAAGTAAGAACTTAAAAAAAAGAATTAGCATATGCACAAACTCACGCACTACAACGATCGTTCAATAAATTTACATAAAAATGTAGAGCTGAGTCTTTGATAAATTAGCTCAAATGATAAGCTAGCGCCTAAAGGTATGCAGAGTCAAGGTGTATAACAAGCTCTTGCTTAGTTTGAACACGAACCTAGAATTTTGATCCACATGCACTCCACAAGGGGGAATCCAGCGTGGAATTGCTAAATTGGTTTAAGCCACGGTAAAACGTCTAACCAAGACACTAGGAGCATTGTGTTTCTATACATAGTGGTGTCACGGTGCACGCCAATTGGCAGGATAGATGGCGCTAAGATGTCGATTTTGAGATTTCAATCGAAAGTTTTTCTAAGCCAATGTGTCTCGGATGAATGCACGTCGCTGAGACGTGCTTCGATACATTGTTGGCTATTAGACTATGATTTCGCTTGATAGTGATGCATTTTATCTTTGCTTATTGCAACGTTGGAAATGAAAAGCGAAAAGTGAGATGGTTAGGATGTTGTGATTTTATTCAAAGGGTAATATGTTAACATGAATGAATGTTGATCACTGTGTATCTATACACAGTGATGTTATATATTGCTTCTACTAAACGTATGTGAAGAAAATATGTTTTTTTGTGAAATTTGATGTACAGATTAGCCGTTAGTAGTTACTAATTTTTTTAAAGAAAGCTCTTATATATCTTGTTTAAAGATGCAACTGATTTTTGGACTCTTGTAATAGTTAACGATTGTTGCTTTATTTATGTACCTTCTATTAAATTTCAACCATAACTTACAAGCGATTATATCTCAAATGGGTTGCAAGCATTGGATACTTAGTCAATTCTGAAAAACAAGCGCATAATTATTGAAGTATATTTCACTTTGCATTAGTTTTTTATATCCGAGTAATGGTGTTATGAGAAATTGTTCTTGTAATACCAATGACTGAAATGTAATATCAATGACTGAAAGTTTTGTAAACTTCATATGAATTAGTGAGAAAATTTTAATTTACATTGCTTAAGAGAAGGAAGTCCTGCCTCGAGATGCTTAGTGAATTTATCTTAATTGTATTTTTGTAGAATTTTTGGAGGAAAGGTACGGTAATTCCTAAAGGTAAATTATTTATAAGATCAAGATCCAATTGAAGTAAAATTGGTAACATGTTTTATTGCTTTATGTCATGAAATTAACAACAAGAAGAAAAGAATTGCGAGATTGAGTCAAGCATGGTTTTAAACATAGCTTGGTGTCTATCGGTTGTTTACAATTGAAGCAAATGACGAATGAATGCTTCATTTACCACATATCTAGATTCTTGAGCAACTTCTGGAATTCAAAGCATTCGGTATTAAGTCGATGAGTCTTTGTGCGCATAATAACGAAGCATACGAAAAATCAAATTTATTTCAAATTATGCTTAAGAGCGAAATAATAAGTGAGAGCATTGGTATGGAAGGAGATAGTCAGAGTCACAAAATAATGTTAACGGTTTGAATGCAAATTGATTTGGCCAGATCCCGTCAAACTTTTGAAGGGTTTTCTTATTGTTTATAATTCTTTTCAAACTTTATTCACATTTGTACAATGATATGATGCGTTTTAGCAATTGGTGTCGATGAACAATGGTCAGTATTTAACAAAAGTTTCGCAAAGTCAAGAACGCATAAATATGTCTGTAGTAAGTAATGCAATCTAATTTTAAATTCTAATTAAGACTTTAATTCTTCACTTTAAAGCAATCGAATGCAAAATGATTTTCAACAAAAGCTACTTAATGCAATTATCAAACTCTAATAAATGGTTAGTAAATTGACGCTTCCAAAAAATGATTACCCTTATCAGGTATTTTTATACATTTGATTGCATTAATTGTTTATTACATTTTATTATTTTGATGACCTTCGATTATGTTAATTAGAAAAACATAAAAATGTAGGGTGAATAGATACAAAATCAATAAGTAACACGAAACAAGATGTGTAAGCAGGAGAGTGCTCCTACCAGAAGGTCTTTGTAATCATCCTAGGGTTAGAAAAAAGTTTTCTAATGGCGTGAATCAATAACTTGAATTATTCATCCAATGCTTAGATATGAAATCGTTCAAATTTATACAAAAGATGCACAGTTTCTTTCATAAGCAC
This sequence comes from Odontomyia ornata, assembly GCA_963969285.1. Classification (NCBI taxonomy): domain Eukaryota; kingdom Metazoa; phylum Arthropoda; class Insecta; order Diptera; family Stratiomyidae; genus Odontomyia; species Odontomyia ornata. The sequence goes on along the minus strand of OZ017739.1, from coordinate 357,728,352 downwards.
AGTGCAGCCGCCATTTTAATCTAGCTTAAATGATTTTTCTGAATGCTCGGCCGATTGAACATGTTCAAGTTAAACACTATTCCTTAAATTTTCATGAAAATTGAAAGAAAATAAAAGTGCCTAAGTCAATTTTAAATATTTATAGGGTTTTCAAATAAGAGGTGTTATTTTGAATAGATCTTCTGATTTAACACCTTGCGACTTCTTCCTTTGGAACCACGTGATAGAGAAGGCCTATGCCAATAGCCCAGCGTTGATTCATGATTTCAAAGATGAAATTCGTGAGGCTATCGAGTACATAGGGCAACCACTTTGCGATTTGGTTATGGAAAATTTCATGAAGAGGATATGGTCCTGTAAGCGGGTCGTAGTGGTTATTTGCTCAATGTTAATTATTGCTATTAACGGCATATCTTCTTCTTCATAATAAAATAAACATTCGATCATTTGTATTAAAAATGGCATTTTTCTTTTAATATCAAAATAACACCTCTTATTGGAGAACCCCACATCAATCATAAACACGTGTTATTGTTGGTGTAATTCCATATAATTGAAATGGCTATAACTCACTTGATTATGATTCGATCTCAATTAAATTTTGTGAACATATATATCTTATGTTAGTCAATATAATTGCGAAATTTCAAGAAGTTTAAAGGTACCCTTTTGATTTTATGGGCAAAAATGTAAAATCTACAAATCATACTATTATTAACAAAGTTGAGCGAATTTCAATTTCTAAGGTATTTGTTGCCCTTGTACTTATAAAGGTCCACATTTGTGATAACTTTCAGATTTTTCGGCTGAAAGGTGTCCAATCGCGAGGGGGGGCACACAAATTTTGGGTACATTTTGCCTTCCCCTGGACCCCCTAATTCATCAAATGATTTTTTTATTTCATATTCTAAAAGTTCTAATCAAGACCTTTCATTTGATACCCCACTCGACTACCTTAGATGAAAAGAAATTTTTAAGGGCCAATTCGTTATTAGGGGGGAGCCCCCTTAAACATTGTGACGCACGGACAGACGGACAGACGGACAGACGGACGGACGGACAGATGGACGGACAGACAGGTCGCGAAACGAGTAGGTCTTTGTAAAAAAATTTTTTACAAAGACCTAAAAAAAGATAAAAAATGCTTGTCAAGATCAGGGATCGAACTCAATCCTGCGCTTGTGAAGACTATGTACTCCCACGAAGCTACACGTTGTACGGTAATTCCAAAAATTTAAACAGATTTATCGTTTCTAAACATCTTCCATAATAATTACCATGAATATTTATTTATAGAAAATTTTAAACAACCCAAAATCAAAAAATTCTAGCGCCTGAACATTTTTCGCAAGCTTTTCGAAATCGTCAGCTAAATGAAAAGCATCGAGATTGGGGAAACTCATGGGGTTCAAGGTTTCAAAGGTTCCGCCGTTAGAAACTTGCTAACGAAGGCGATATATTGCAATGGGCAATTAGTTCCTTGAATTTAGTGTGAAAGTGTTGTGCAGTGAAAAGAAATTTCCGGGATCTAATTTGTTGGAAGAAATTAAGTATCTTTATTTTTTAATAATATTTTTATATTTATATGTACAATCGTATTTCGAGTATGAACTGCTCGTATAAAAACTGCCTTCACGGCTATACATATGGTTCTTCCTTGAGTTATTTTCGAGTACCTCAGGGCTATAGAACTAACGTCTGGTTGAAACATGCAGGCATTTCACGTCCAAACGTTCTGAAATTTCAATTCTTTTGTGAGGACCATTTTTACAGCTCCAGTATAAGAGAGTATGGCCATAGAAAGACCTTGAAGCAATACTCGTTGCCAAAGCCTGCCATTAGTAGGCAAGGGGCGAGTCAATAAAGTAGCATCAAGCTCTCTGCTTCTGATGTTGCGTGGCTTAAATAAAAACTGGAAGCAAGGAATTGGGTACATTGTAGGCTCCCCTGATGGTGATTTGCTGGTTTCCATAATAAAAACAAGCCATAAATAAGGTTCTTAGTGTTGGCTTTGAGGTTTTGGGAACAGTTTGCGATCAGAGCGCAACAAATCGACGTTGCTTGAATTTACTTGGGGCCTCCACTAAAAATCCTTACTTTGAGGTAGAAGGTAAACGGATACACACGTTTTTTGACACGCCTCATCTTTTCAAAAGTGTAAGAAGTATCCTATTGAAAAATGATATCCGTTACGATAATAACATCGTGACATGGAGAGTTGTAAAAAAAGTGCGCGAATTTGATAATAATGTTATCACCACGCTTCATAAACTCACGGACGTGCATATACACCCAAGTAGCTTTAAAAAACCAGGCTAGTAATTTTACGTAAAAATGAACGCAAAATAATGAATTGCTTCAATGAATGCTCCACAGTGAAATTTAGAATATACACTCCACAAACAATCTTTGTATTTGTTTTTATTCAAAAATCAATAAAAATTACAAAGCCCTAATAACCCCAATCGTTCATTGCAATTACATTTAACATTTTTTACATGTTTATTATCTTTCAAACAGATCCAAATATTTCTTTAAATATGTCACACACAAAAAATCCCAATCAAGTATATGTTATTGTATATTTTTTCAATCCAACTCTATCCTCCAGAACTTCACCGGCTGCGGCAACATTGAATTACAAAAAGCCCACAAATTATTTTCTGCATTCTAAGTACTAGTTGGATTGAATTAATCTGAGTTGTTATATCTACTAATGTTTATACAGTAGAATAAATACTGAAAAAATATTTTCCCATTCATGGAACCTTTTGTAAATTCATAATGATTTAATTTTTGTATTAAAAAACAATCTCCTTTTTAATCATAATTAATTGTCAGTACGTATGTATTTTGAAGGCAATGTTGAAGTACATAACTTCAGTACTGAATTTTAATAAATTGAAAACACCACATTTCAGTTAATTGAAGAGGTGGCATGTTACCATCGACACACGGACATGCATACTGAAAATCAATTAATAAAAATTAAAACATGGAAGAATGATTTTTACTTCAGAAATAAATCAAAGAAGCTTATAATATTTACAATATTATCGAATTTAATCCTTTCTCATTATCTTTACAAAAACTTATGTGAATTAACACTTTAATTAAAAATCGACACTAGGGATACTACGAAAAAATGAACGAATAATTTCTCCATTTACAATTCCACGGTAATCGTTTCAATGAAATTTATAAACACTCGACAAACTATTTAAGTATTTATTGCTCTTAAAAAACGAATTACCTAATCGTTTTAGACAATTATATTTAAATACTGCTTATAGTCTTTCAAACAAATCAAAATAATCCTTTAAATATTTTACACAAGAAAATTATCAATTCATTTATTCATTAAACATGACCCACATAAATGAACGGGCGCCCAAATCGAAAGCATTTCAATTTTTCTGCTACGCAATCGAAAGGCAAATAAATATCCATTCATTTCCAATTGCAAAGAGTGAAACAATCTTCACACACTGCACATCGTGGCCGTGCCGCTAGCGCCAGCCACAAAGCGAACACACACCGTTCCATACATTATTCATTCGATCGCATTTATACAGAGATGTTGATCAATATATCCACCACACATCTCAATGTACATATTGTATACGTTCAGTTGCTTTTCTAATCAGCTTGAAAAGTGTGTCGAGGATGAAATTTTCCTATCTAAGACACTAACCAGCGACAGCTGCGCCGCCAAAAGCATGGGTTCTCCCAATGTGGAGTTAATTTGGTGTGCACCGTGACACCACTATGTATAGAAACACAATGCTAGGAGCGAGTAGAGTTCATGAGTTCACAATTAGCAAAACACTATTTGATGATAGATCGCGAATTGATGTGGTACTGAAGCTTTTTGCTTCGAATGCGAACAAAGAAAAATTTGCTTAGAAACAGCACGAGAAACAGCCAGCGCAACACACTGATAGTTCTTCTTCAAGGATTTGCCAAGTTATGTTTGTTTTATGGTTGAAGATAACATAAGGGTGTCTGTGGTCATTGTGTGTGTGTATCAGCTTGATTGTGCACTTGTGTTGGGTTTCTGTAATTTGCTTTATAAAATGTTGAAATATGCATCGATTTTGTTATCGTTTATTTACTTTCCAAAGTTTTCCTTATGCGAACGGCAGAGCGTCCTATTAAGGAAAAGCGGGAAACTCTGCAGGATGCTTCAAGTATTCAATCAATCAATCAATCAAAAGCGCTTTATTTAATACTAATCGTTATAAATTTTAAAAGAATATAAGGCAAATTCCAAACAATGACAATAAAAAACTTAATGGCCGAAATGGCTCTCTAAATTTGTACGTTATCATTACACATTTAAAGAAAAAAACAAAAACTATAGCAAATTCAAATCAATGAAGATTATTACATATTTTTTAAATTTAATTGGAAAAAGGAGAAAAAACCAACCAACACTATTCTAAAATTATTTATAATCTTAACACTACAGTGAACTTTGATCCTACACCTAATATGTTTTAACTTAATTCTAATAAATGCAATCAAAAACATTATCTTATACTATAAAAATATAGAACAATGTTCTTAACCTAAGCGTCAAACCTTATCTCTAACCTAATATAATAAACATAATACATACCTAACCTATGCCTAATTTTTAACAAAAATAAACAACAACACTAAATGTAGCAATAATGAGCTCAAACTCAAAAACTAAATAACGAAAAACACCAAAACTGAAAATAAACACGAATAATTTAGACATTGTCATTCAGCCACCAATACCTGGATTGCGCCGTCTCAACTCGATCAGCTTCAACGAATCTAGCAAATGAGTATCTCCATTGAAATCGTTGGTCTCGTGAACTCAAATTAGGAGGATATTTTATCTTCTAATCGGGGACCCGTCGATATATGTTATATATGACTTGGACGCCGTCAGAATCAAAAACATATCGGTTCATGTCCAAATACACGAATGCTTCTGGAGGAATGAAGCCAGTAGCGAGGCAAGTCGCTATATACCCGTCTGTAGGGTGGAACGGCTGTGAAATCCAAGGGTTTTCACTCACAGTCACAGATCTTGCGATATGATTCCGAAGAAGTCTCAATATGAAGATATCGACCCTCGTCACTTCAGCAGTTTGATAAATTCTTCTATTCGATATATAATGTTTCCAATCCGTCTCAGGCTTTCTGTACAAACCAGTACATGCACGAAGACATTTCCTTTCGAAAACTCTTAATTTTTCCATAGTACTAGCGCTCTGGTTGTACCAGATCTGACATCCATATGTCAAAACTGGTCTAACCTGTGTCTTGTAACAGATAATTTTGACCTTTTGATCAATGTATCTGGAATGAAAGAGTTTTCGAAGGGCCATGACTACTTTGAGTGCCTTACTGAGCATGATTTTCACATGTTCAGTATAGTACAGATACTGATCGAGATAAACACCGAGGTATCGAACACAGGATTTATGTGGAACCCGTTCTAGACTACTCTCACCAGCCATGATGTGGAAATCTTTCCAATTACGTTTCAGGTCTTGACTGACCCCCTGCAGCGTTGTCCGAAACAAGATTGTTTCACACTTTTGCGCATTGATTTTCATTTGCCAATTGTCAGTGTACAGCTGTACATCATTGAACATTTTTTGGAGATTGCTCTGAACTATTGTAGCTTTTCGGTCTGCCGTATAGATGATCAGATCATCAGCAAACGCTACCAATGATCGCGTTGGCGAGACGTTAAAATCAAAGCCGTTCAATAGCTTGCGAATGAAGATTGAAAAGAGCAGAGGCGCAGTAACTGTTCCCTGCTGTAGACCATTCAAGACCTTGAACTCGCGCATTGTTGTCAGATTTCCATCAGTTACAATAAACGATTTCCCGTATAACATATTACACATCATGGCGACAAGGTGTCTGGGGAACTTGTCTTGAAGGAGTTTAAAAATTAGTCCATCTAACCATACCGTATCAAAGGCTTTCTCCATATCAATGAGACATGCTCCAACACATTGTCTATCATTTAGTTTCCAACAGATGTCTGAGGTTATTTTCGTTATTGCATGTGTGGTCGAATGCCTGGCACGAAAACCAAATTGCCAATTCGGCATCAACTCATTTTCCTCAATGTGGGCGTTTAATGCTCTGTTGAGTATCACTTCAAACACCTTGCTGATGTTAGGCAGCAAGCTAATTGGGCGATAGCTTTTGGGGCATGAAGATTTTTTTCCTTTCTTCAAGATCGGAAATACCTTAGCCTTTTTCCACTAATTGGGGAAATATGAATTGCTCAACATGTTGTTGAACAATATGCAATAGTTCCTAATAGCAACCTCCGGCAAATGTCGGAGAACTACATTTGGAATACCATCAGTACCACATGATTTCTTGTTGTTTATCTTGCGAAATATGAAACACAAGTCTTCATAGCTGACAAAATAATCAATAAGATTCAAGCTCGGTATGAGGTCAGATGTTAATGTTTCATTGAAATGAAGAATTGATTGGCCGTTCAGGCTTGATTTGAAGTCGCAAACTTTTGCTTCAAAGACCTCTGAAAAAATTTCGTTCCCTCTCTCAGGGTTTGGTAGATGAACCAATTCAAAATGTGTTCCAATCAGGGCAAGTTTATCCAATCCTTCACAAATAATCCTGTTTCCATTTCTATCTGGAGTCGTACTATCAATTTCGATACCAGCCCTATCGAGAAGATTTATCTCATCACTAGTGACTTCAAGATTCGATACCTTCACTCGAGACTTCTTGCGGAATATGCTATTCACTTTCGCAAACACGCCATCTGGGTCCTGTGGGCTAATACCCCTCAATTTTTCCGCCCATTGATTGCTGACCTCACTCCTGAAGTATGACCGGATTAAGTTCCGGACATTCTTCAGATGTAATTTCAACAAAGCTAACGAGGGATGGTTGTAATCCAAAAATCGTCGATAAATATTGTTGACGCGTGTGAGAAGAAGGCTTTTCAATCTTTTCAACCTTGCGATGGTTGGTGTTTCATATCCTTCCATATTGTTTCGAAGTTTAATCTTGGGAACTACTTTCTCAATCGTTTCCAACGTCAGCTTCTCTAACTTCGACAAATAGACATCTATTTCATCGTTAGTTAGATTTCTGTCATTCGGAACCATTGAGCAAGAGTTGCCACTATCAGAAGGGGGACATTGCTTCTGGTACTCCCGATTAAACTTCTTTTGAAACTTTCCCCAGTCTGTTTTTTTGAAGTTCAACCGATGATTTTCGTGTTGAACTGGAATGAGGAAGAAATCATCCCTGTGATGATTGATTTCCATTACGATTGCGTTATGGTCGCTATCATAAGGAAGCACCTGCAGTTTCCGTTGAGGACTATTAAAGTTGAATTCGAGTCTTGCGTCAGCAATGCAAAGGTCCAAATATGAATTTGTCCTAGGGTATGTTGGGAACTCCGACCCATAAAGATTGCACCTGTATTCAATTTTGTTCTCTGTTATCCATGATTTCAGGAATACACCTCTTGGATTATTGGTGGCGTTCAGCCATGATGTATGCTTGGCGTTCAGGTCACCAGCAAAAATATAATAGTTATGCAGCCTGTTCAATTCGAGTATTTCAAACAAGGAATTGAGTTCCTCCTTGAGCTTGAGAACAGTTCCACCAGTTGCATAGGCAGAGATAACGATGAGGTTATCCCCACCTGGCAGTGAGATTTTGATAACGGACACTTCAAGAGATTCAAAGCTTTTGAATTCGACTTTTTCAATATTTTGGAAACGATAGGGTCTTCGTACCAATATCCCGGTGCCACCTCCCGCATCACCTATTACCCTATCGTTTCTTACGAATTCGAAATCCTTGAATCTCATGGAGTGCCATGAATTGAGGTGGGTTTCGGTTAGAAGCAGGATGTCAGGCTTTTGTCTGGCAATGAATTCAAGGAGATAATCACGCCGATGTAAAGTAACAATGGAGTTGACGTTGATTGAGATGAGACGAATCCTATCCGTGGGAATGTGGCTGGATGACAACTTATTTGGAGGCATTTGAAAGACCTAAACGCTGAAAAACAATGTTAATTTTCGAATCTTGTTTATCGATTCGCTCTGATAAGGAATTTAGTTGCTGATAAATTTTGAGAAGCAGCTCATTATTGCCACTTACATTATTTACACTATTTTCCGCATTTTCCGCTGGTCCTCTAGCGGCTTGTGCAAATGATACTCCGGGCTTGACGAAGTTTGGAGCTAAGACACTGCGGTGTATTTGTGTTTGCTTTGGGGCAGATTTCAATCTTGCATCCTGATATCGGGAGCATCCTCGATATGATGCCGGGTGACCAAAAACACCGCAGTTCACACAATATAACTTCTCTTTTGGCTCCGTCTGAGCCAATTTGCACTCACCGGGAGCATGCACGTCTTTGCATTTAACGCATCGGTAATGCATGGCGCAGTTGGCAGCCGAATGCCCAAATCGTTGGCAGCGATAGCACTGGTTGATTTCTCGCTTCTGGAGGCGTTCCCACCTCACCACTCGAAAATTTAAATACCTGATTTGCTGAAGAGCGCTTGGACTGCTCTTATTTGTTATTTGTACCAAATAAAGTGGTAAGTTTTTTTCTACCGTCGACCTTCTTGTCGCGAATGTTTTCACTGAGATAAACTCGATTTGTGGTGCTGTTTCCTTGAGAACCTGAAGAAGATCGACGGTATCTTCTCCGCAGTCCAAGCCCTTCAGCAAGAACGTCTGGTTCTTCTCGCTTTTGGCGGTATAGGTGAAGTGCGGAACCTCCCCAGAATTCAAAGCATCTTTCGCTGATTTGAAATCAACCAGTGATTTCGTTCTAATTGACAGCTTCTCAGAATTTATTCGTTTGATTTCGAAATTTGTCAATTTGTTTTCGGCTGCCAACAGCCGAACCATGTCTTTTCCGCTTTGACCGAAGACATTAATTGGCGGAACTTTCTCGGTATTCTTGGCTACTTTTTGAGGAGGACCAGCAGAACTACGGGCTGGTTTCTTCTCCTTATTTCTACTTTCATTATTTTTATTTTTTAAATATAAGATAAAATTATCGTCTTTATTACCTTCGTCTACTTCCATGTCCTGTTGGAGTCCATCCAGCGCCGCAAAGTAGTTCTGGCTTTCGTTGGTGCCACCAGCACTTAATACTTCTTCAGTTATTATTGGAGTTGCAGCTTTCTTCTGTTTTTCGATTTTTTGTGTCGGACCACTCTCTTGAACTTTTTTTGCCGTCTTGAACATTTCTTCATACGTTTGAATTCTTGCCTTTAGCTCTTCGATTTCACTTCGAAGGCGACACACCTCCTGTCTATCCTCGAGCACTTGCATTTTACGACCGGCATCTGCGGTATCCTGGGTGCTCGTGTGTCTCCGCTTGTTGACACTTGCCAATTTCACACCGTCACTTTCCCCGGGGCCCCCCAACGGAGGGAAGCCGTCGGGCTCCTCCATACAGCAGTCCCGAGTTGTCTTTGGTTTGGCCTTTTCTTGGTTTATGGGTACGGTTGGTCGATGCCTTCGACGATAAATTCTTCCCCAATAAAATCAAAACTTGCTTTTGACTGGCTCGTAAAAAATTATTTCAATATTTTGAAACTGAATTTGTGAAAAATTAATTAATTTTTAAAATTAATGACAGGAGCGATTAAAAACACGTCTACACGCAACAAGTGCTAGACGTTGAATCTGCTTCAAGTATTCGAGCGGTGGAGGATAATATGGGAGCATCAAAAATTCGATGGTTACTGCTGCGACTTTCCGAAGCGACCGATGCAAGGGTCGTAGATCCCAACCTTGTAAAGAAACATCCTGAAGCCAACGAGGAGATAATGGCACAAAAAGCAACGAGTGACCAAAAAAATAAAACCACGTTGTGTGATTGCACCGCCAACGTCCGAAATGTGGCAGAAGTACTACATTGGGAAACGGAAAGCGATAACCTCTCCCAAGGATGGTTGCAAAGTACAATTGCCGCCCAGCGATACGAAGAACAAAGGCTATTCTGAAAAGCGGGAGGTGTTCTTAAAAGAATACAATCTTCATGCGACTTCCCAAAAATCAGCAAAGCAGTAAAAGTTGGGCTCCTTGGATTAGAGGAGCTCCTAGATTGCATAGGGCACTATTGAAGGAACTGGTTAAGGGCCAAAGACGAGTAGAAGGTTAAAAAGGCGTTGGGGACGAAATCTAAAGGCCACATGTAGATAGCTCCACCAGTGAAAATCAATAAAAGAATAGCGTCTAGCCCAATCGAAGGAGATCGGGATGAAAGAAGGAAGGAAGAGGCACTTGATGGGCGCAAGCACCAGATCACGAGTTCCAGAGAGTGCTTACAAAAGGAGCTTACAAAGCTGCAAAGAAACTCCTTCAGAAAGTGTCAGAAAGTAAAGTTCACACGGACGCACAATCAGAAAAAGGACCTGATGCAAAACAGGAGAGGCAGAAGCCCCCACAAAGACCCCGGCAGCAGGCACTGCTCATAAAGCCCCAAGTTGGCTGATCCTATGCGGCGGTACTGCGAGACATCAGGGGAAAAATAAGGCCCAAAGACACCAACACTACCATTAAAGTAGGACGATCAACGCGGTCGGGCCACATACTAGTCGAATTCGGAGCAGAGGCCGAGAATAAGGAAGCCTTCTGCGACGCAGCAAAGAAAGTCCTCGGCAAAAGCGCAACTATAGCCACCCTTGAACCGATGAAAACGATCGAAGTAAGAGACATTTACGGATCTGGCCGAGGTAAGAGAGGCCATCAAAAGGGAGTTGCCCAGCGTGGGAAGCATCAAAGCGGGACTGACACCAGAAAACAACAGGGGACAACGCATGGCCATAGTTGACTTGACCGAAAAGGACGCCGGACAACTTCTGAACTAGGGCAAAGTAAGAATAGGGTGGGTTGCCTGTAGCATACGGCAAAGAGCAACGCCTCTTCAATGTTTCAAATGCCTTGGGTATGGTCACACCACACAAGTATGCAAAGGACCCGATAGGAGTTCCCTATGTTACAAATGCGGTGAAATGGGACATAAAAGAAAAGAGTGTACGAAGGAGTCACATTTTATTCTTTGAGAGGATGCTGATCCAAGACCTGATTTTGGACACGTCTTGGGATCAGGAAAATACTGGATTTTTCAGGAAGCCCTAGCCAAGGCAAAATCAGAGCTTCGATGACCCGCATCCTGCAGTTAAACCTTCACCGCAGTTTAACCGCCCAAAATCCACTTGAGCAGTTTGCGAGGGATGTTGCTTCTGAGTTAGCAACACCATGATAAAAGTCCTACATTATGGTATTCTGACAAAACTGGTACTGCCGCCATCTGAACTCAGAACAGTGATTTCCAAGGGGAGAGTTGTGGACGGGAGGATGGTTTTGTGTGGGTTCGGTGTTCAGGGACCACCTTCTTTGGTGTGTACCTAATGCCGAACGAATCGATAACATATTTACAAGCCAAGCTTAATGCTCTAGCGGCTGCTTCGGGAATATCGGTTCTGAGTCGACTTATAGTCAATGTAGGGGGACCCAGCCCGTCAAGAAGACGCCTCTTGATGAGTGCTGTAGGGTCAGTGCTTTTGTATGGAGCAGAAGTATGGGGCAACACTCTCAGCAAGGAGGTATACTGAAAACGTTTGGCACAGGTACAGAGAAGATGCGCACTGAAAATTGCATCTTCGTATCCGACCGTCTCTGATTCGGCGGTGAGCGTTATTGCAGGCGTGATAACGGTCGCCCTACTTGCTAGAGGGCGCTGCGCTATTTACGTGTGCCGAGACGAGGATGCGAGGGAGATGGTTGTCTGTGAGGAGAGACAGCGCTCACTCAATGATTGGCAGCAGTCTTGGGTCAGTTGCACGAAGGGGAGGTGGACTGCGCACCTCATCACGGATGTGAGATCGTGGTTAAATCGAAGGCATGGTGAGACTGACTTCTATCTGACCAAACTGTTGAGCGAGCACGGGTGTTTTCCGTTTTACCTGCACAAGATTGGTAAGTCACAGTCTCACGATCGCGGTTTCGCCCAGGAGAGGAGGACGATGCCTGCCACATATTTTTTCCGTGTACAAAATGGGTCAGGCTGCGAATATTTATATATATACTAATAATTTGTAATATTGTTAGTGTGGATTTGGAAAACCTTTCCTTAATCCTTTGTCCAGTTGGCACATTATGCTTGGGCAGTCCTAAAATATAAAAGGGACTCACAGCAGAACGCGTTGGGGCTGAGGAATCGCTTTTTTTGGCACTTCCTCTCCCCCTCTTATTTCTCACTACGAAAGGGATCCACCAGGTTGGAGGCACCTCACGGCGTAACAAAACGAGACCTGACCCAAAGTAATGTGTCAAATGGTTCCAGGCTTGGTTCTCAAGTTGGCAGGGGAGGTGTTTAGTGAGTAGTCCAGTAGCCTTCTTGCGAGCATGGAAGTCCTACACTCTGTGCATTAATGACATTCACCTCCCTACCACAAAAAAAGGTTTACCTTAGTTCATATCAATATGCTGGGCTCAGTCGTGTTGGTGTATTTTGTAGTTTTGCAGGCCACTGAGCAAACATTTATGTTGTTAAAAACAGAATGCTTGATGTTGATATTTGTCGCTCGAAATTTCCCTTCACTTCACATTATTAAATGTTTGAGAGTGGATGTGAACTTTAATTAAAAATTGAAAGATATTCGTTATTGAATTTACTAGTCGGGTCCTGTACAATCAAGTATATCTTCCGTATTAGGAAAATGTGAATATTTACGTACTTTGTGTATTCCGCGGTAATTTCATTTTTTTTTTTGGTTTCGCAATGCCTGCCAAAATTCAATGGTGGAAATTTTGCAAAACAATTGATAACAAATCGGGGCAATGTTGTTTGTGTTCAAAAATTATAAAAACAGTGGAAACACATCGAATCTGATAGGATACATGAGCACCAAACACAGAAGTGCTTTTGAAATAAACTTTGGCGATAAATTTGTGTCATCTTCTATGCATGGCACGCAATTCCCTTTAATTAACTAATAAAGATGAATAACTTTTAGCGTGACTGTTTCCAAAACCAAATGGGAACTCCGATCCCTTCATTTGTACCAAGTACGTCAATCATGGCATTATCACCAACTCCTTCAAGTTCAGCAATGGAAGTAGGGCTGTACCAAGGCAATGGAAGGGATGACTCTCTTGGCGCTAGAAATTTGATTGATGGTACCCAAACCCATTTGAGAGGGTCGGGTCTCTCCAAACAGAAAACGTTGCAAGAAACTATCAGAAAGATAAGTTCTTTCAAAGAAGGAGGCGTTAATGTGGTAAAGTTCCAATTGTGGAAGGTGAAGGCTTTAGCCAGTTTTTGAAAGTTGTTGTTTCGCTGTATAGTGTGCCTTCAAGAAGGACAATAACTTCAATGATCGATAGAAAATATGAGGCACTAAAAGCCATATTTAAAAAGGTCAGGACAAACATTCAATATTTGTGCCTTACTACAGATATTTGGTCCGAAATTTCTCAAATAAGAAGCTTTCTTACCGTGACATGTGACTTCATGTCGCTCTTGAAAACAGAATAAGGAAATGAGAGTTTGAATGAAAAAATGAAACCAGAGACTGTGACACTAAGAGTTTATGAATTAAACGATAACCATAAATTAAGCGAGAAATTGTTAGAAGTGTGCTCAGACTGGGGCCTCAAACTCGAACATATAACAGCCAGTTTTACAGATAGAGCAAGCAATATCATTAGTGCTGTAGAGAAAGCTTTCGGTGAAGAAAAAACACTTATTGCTTGGCTTACTTGTTAAATCAAATGCCTCAAAAATCAACTGATGCAATACCAGAGGTAGTGAAAATTTTCAAAGATGTTAAAGCCATAGTTAAATGGTTTAAAAAGTAAATGCGACTGAGGAGCAGTGCAAAAAAAAAAAAACAGAATATTATCGAAAAAAGAAGCTGGTGCAGTCTTTCTCTACAGGGTGGAATTTGACATACTATATGGTCGAGAAGTTTCTTCTTTTGAGAGAAATTGTTGCGAGCATTGTAAATTTCAATACGTCAGCCCCTCAAATGCCTTCAGCAAGAGACTTTGATTTCATGCAAGAGTTTTGAACGATATTTCGACCAATTGAATTTGCCATAAAGGAAGCCTCCGGTGATCAATTCGTAACTTCCAGCATCGTAGTTCCTATGGTGAAATTAATGCGCAGTGAAATTTGTGAAGCTGTATGTGAATCTACCTTAGCAAAAAAAAAATAAAAGATAGTCTTTGCTAAACTTTAAATTGATCATTTCACCCTTTTACATCAATTAAATGTAAATCTATAGGATAATTTTTTGCTCTACAGTGAGCTTTCATTGCTTCGTGCGGATAGCGATCTCGTTTTTCGGAGCAAAAAATTATCGTATAGAGTTACATCAAATTGATGTAAAAAGGCTGAAATGATCAACTTAAAGTTTGCGCAAAGACAAGTAATTACAGGAGAAATTAAACCTGAACATAATTCGTAGTTACAAAAACATATTGAATGCGCATAAGTAGGAAAATTAAAAATAGCTCTCTCTCGTTTCTAAACATGGTGGTTGCCATTACCGATGTGTATTTAATAAGAGCAATGGCCCGGTGAGAATTAGTACACACGTTGAAACCGCCTTCTTCAAACATTTTTCTTCTCTATTAATTTTTCAGAAAAATTATTAGAAAAACAAATGTATTATGTAGTTACAAAATAATTTCATAAGTTTAAAAGGTAGTGTTTTGACAGAATATAAGAAGCGTTTCAGCGAATCTGGAAAATAGCCATTTTCTTACAACTGCCACCATTCTTGATCCCCGTTTATAAAAATATCCACTTCAAAGAGAAAATTGCATTGGGGAATGCAATTAGAAGACTAGCAATGGAAATAAAGCAAGATATAGCCGAATCCGAAAATGGAGGTACGGCTAGTTTTCCATCTCATGCTGCTGAAGGTAAGCATATATCAACTTGATTAACGTAACGTTTTAACTTTAGTTGAACTCTGCAGTGTGAAATATATTAAAACACGTGTCTCGTTAAATTACAAAACGAGAATTTAACTTGTGGGAGGGCCATCTTAACCTGGTAAATGGCAATTGGAAAGCTAGGAAAAGGTCAAGGGCAATTGAGAAATACGATTCTTTAAGTGCGATGACACCAGAGCTATCAGTATTGTAGTAATCGAACAGTCACACAAGCAAATTGCTCGAAAACCTTCTTAACACTAATCCAAAATTTTAAATTGCAGATTTGAACAAAAAAATCATTAATTCCATTCAAAGTCCTAAATTATAAAATATTTTTTTTATTATTGCTATTAAATGTTAAATTTGTATCCTTTTTCTTCACAATGAATTTAAACATTTCCCTTTAATAACACTCTTCATTATATTTAATTTTTTACTCATTACTTAAAATCTATTTCATTTGTTATAACTTCTGTTAATTAAAAAAAAAATTAAATCTGCTAATTAATATTTCGGACATGGGAACGCTGATTTAGTGCATCCCATCCGTGTATTGCATTGCCGAATGCAATCTAACTCGGCTGAGTGAGCAGCTGTATTCGAGGTACCATTTCGACACGGGAAAAGAAAGAACGGGTGGGACGGATCGAGAAGTTCACTTAAGTTAGCGAATCGGCAAGCACGCGTGAGAACCACTTTCAAAGAAAAACGATTTAGAAAGAGAATTACCGTGCGCGTCGTCTTCGCCACCTGGTCGACAGCTTGCCCGGAACCTTGACGCAGAATTCCGTGATAAAATGATTTGGCCATCGTGTAAATTTCTGAACTGGTAGATTGTCCACCATCGTGCTATTGGAGAAGTTCCTTGCGCCACGGAATTCGTACAGAAAACGGCGAAAAAGAATTTCCATCCCTCCTAATGTAGTTGAAAATAGTCGGAACTTGTGCAACCAACAGCCGTGAAATAGTTCGACTGATTTTCTGAGTTCATTGCCACCGTGAACACCGTGAAGGAACGTGTTCCCAGTTTTAAAAGCGTCGGGGGAAAAAAGAAAATTTTCACCAAAGTGAAGCAACTCACGAACCACAAAGAAATTGATTTGAACGTGATATTGCCATCGTTGATCTTCTTAGTGGCTTGCGTCCTCTTCACCTCGACAAGAGTCTTCGGATTTACTTGCATTTTTGCCTTTTACAACTTCCCAGCACGCAACCGGGCAAAGCCTCAGAAACGAAAAGTGCCATCACTCCGAATTGTCCATCAGTTCTGCGAGTTTTCTTTACATTGAGTGAACGCATAACTTTATATTAACAAGTAAATCGTCTGGTCAGCATTTTTGCATACATTCTGTAGCTACAGCGTAGCCATCGCGAACTTAAACATAACGTCAATAGACGTCGCATACAAATTTGCGTGTACAACCTGGAATTCGGCCTGAGACTAGAACTTACAGTGACTACGAGAGCGTAAATGAATATATGGAGGGTGTTTGCAAAATCTACGAAGAGCGTTTCTACTTTTTACAACTTCTTAGCACGCAATCGTGCGAAGTCTCAGAAACGGCAATTGCCGTCACCACCAATCGGCCATCAGTTCCGCGAGTTTTCTTTACACCGTGCGGAGGCATAACTTTACATTTGCGAATAAATCGTCTAGTCAGCATTTGCGAACACAAACATAACGTCAGTAGACGGTGCATTCAGTTTTGCGTCTACAACCCGGGATTCGGCCTGAGATTATAGCGTGCACTGACTGCGATAGTGTAAATGAATGTATGCAGGGTGTTTGAAATGTCTACGAAGAGCATTTAAAACGCTGGAACCCGAATACGTCGACCATTACACGCGATATCAGCCAGTTTTTCGATTTTGTGGGTCAATTGGCTGACATTAGTTGCTTGGTATACCATAAATCGACGAATACATACGCGCCGTACAACAAGGAATGTGTCAAGGGGAGGATTTATGTAATGAGTGACAGGTCACAACAGTCAAACTAAATAGAATTAGATTTTCGATTAAGATAGAGTTCAACTTAAGTAAATCCTGTTTTGTTGAAACCGATTTAGTTCGTGCATTTTCATTTGTCAGTTTCATTTAATGAATATTCAAATCCAAAAGCATACGAAAACACAAGGACAAGATGCGGTGGAAGTGTGATAATTGTGTATAAAATCGCGCAAACTAGTACAAGTAAAATAAATTAAAAGTAATTGTACAACATCTGTAGCTATTTGATACGCGCAATTGACATTATTGGTTTTCAATAAAAATGAGTTATATAAGCGCAGTATTTTTGTTAGTCCAGATTAAGAACACCATATTCGTATCTCTGAATTATCTTCCAATTATTTTCTGGATATCACAGTATCAACTGAAATCAATTCAACTGTGTTCTGAAAAGGATGAAACTTAAAGCATTTTAATAGACCCTTTTGAAATCCTATCATTTTATTTGTCTTCTATGTTGAAATTCAATAATTTACGCAATCCAACTTTTCTTTCTTAATAATAGTTGTAGTAAGAAAATTCAATTGAAAATAATATAGCCTACTCTCTGTTATATTTTGCTAGAACTTTATCGACTTCTTACTTTAGACATTTGTAAAGTACAGATGTACATTTATTTGTTTACAATTACGTTGTTATATATTTTTAATTATGATAGGATTAGGCAATTAAAAAGAAATGGAGATTTACATAACTAACTTCGGTCTTTCCCTTTCTTTTGATCTGACCGGATATAGGACCCGCAACGATGGCAGGCTCCTCCGCTAACATGAGTTAGTCATCGGGTGTGCTCTTCTCTATTTTTTGCTTAACAGGGGCTCTTGCCGGGTAGAGTGGCCTTCCACTTGCGTATCCTTTTATGATATAGAGTTATGTGATTCCAACATAAATTGGTTACGTTTATATTCCTTATTTGATGGAAAGAGTTATGCAAAGTACTTTTGTATGATTTTTTCACTCTGGAAAATACATAGCCACGTCTTCGTTAGGATCTTGATCCGGTTGGGTGGGTGCCAAAGGCCACCGCTTCCACTTAGATTTCACACTCTTATTTGGAGTCCATAAATATCGTCGGTGAGGACAAAGTCTCCGCAAGTTCGTCCGTTTCTGCCCGGCCCAATTTGTTCCCCGAACCAGCAATTTTCTAGCCCTTACTAGGTTACCTCGGTCTCGACACCATTCGATCCGCATGTTAACATGTTTAATTCGCGAATGCGAAATTTTTTCAAAGTGGGTCCTTGTGCTAGTGGGAAAGAACCCGCCCCACGACACCGCAACGTTAGGCTGCCGGCGCATTTACGCATTCCTACCCAGACCAGATCATCGCTGCAGGCCTGAACGGACATTTTTCTATGCATAACTCATTACAAAAAGGCACCCAACATGGGGCCCGCAAAGCCCAGCATTATCATCAGTTGTGAGCACGAGACAGACCAACGTCATCGCTAGCCTGCCAGCGCATTCACACATCCCCAGACATGGCCAATCTCGACGGATTTCAACATCCTTTTTCGCCGAGGCAGCAACGGAAATTTTTCTATACATAATTTACTAGAGATGCTTGAAAGGTCCGTTTGCTAAACTTAAAGATGATTCATTGGAGTATTGGAAGGAATTAACCTTATCCAAGGCAAGTTTTGCTAAATTAATGAATCTGATTTGATGATTTGTTGAGCAAATGCAAATATGACTAAAAATGTTCATGCTTTAGAATATATGCTATACGCTAGAAATGGCTAAAAAATATCTCTGTATTATGGCAATTTTGGTTCCATCGGAAAGAGCTTTCTACACTAAAAGTGATATCGTTTCCGACAAAAGAAGCCGGTTAAAGAGTGAAAACCTCACAAAACTACTATTCCAGCAGACTATAGATAGGAGGTTTTGGTGCATGCGAAAATTGTGTTATTGCTAAAATATATTTAAGTATATTATAATTGCAAGAATATATCTCACTTTGAAAGAAAATTTAAAGGTATTCTCTTGTCCAGCACGAATAACAATTTTAAATAATTATGATAACATTTTACCCCATTAAATTCAAATAAAACTTGCAACATTGAACTCAAAATGAATTTTATTCAATGAAATCCTCTTGAATGAAATAGAAATTGTGTTTTCCAAAAACCTTGAAACATCGATTTTTGACAAGATTGAAGTTTTTTTGACATCGGTTTTAGTAACTTTCAACATCGATGTTTCTTCGTCAATCTCCCATCACTAATTCGGACGGTGTTCATTACATAAGTTAACGACACGCACCCAGGTAAAAATGCATCGGTAACAATCAATGGCAACAACCATAGACGCATCGTCAACAGAACTATCGCATAAAAGAAAGTATCGATTCTAGTATTAAGTTCAATAATTGAATAAATAAAGTAATTATATTTTTTTAAAGAACCCGGATAAATTTTTATTAATTGGCACGCGAGCAGAGATCTTTTCGCGACATCGTCGAACCGAAAAGTAAAAGTACACTAAGTACTTCGCGTAGTCTGTGGTCTAGTTGTTAGAGCATGAACCCAGTTTTTTTTGTGGTAGGGAGGTGAAGGCATTTATGCCCGCCGAGTCTGGCAGTGTGGGACTCCCATGGAGGATACCCTTGGACTACCCACTAAACACCTCCCCTGTCAATCTGAGAACCCAGCCTGGAACCGTTTGACACATTACTTCGGGCCAGGTCTCGTTTTGTTACGCCGTGGGGCGCCTTCAAGCTGGGGAGTCCCTTTCCTAGCAGGAGGGGAGGGGGGAAGAAGAATTGCCAGAAGAGCGATCCCCCAGCCCCAGTGCCTCCGGCTGCTGTGAGTCCCTTTTATATTTTAGGACTGCCCGAGCATAATGTGCCACCTGGTTCCATTTGTCAACCGATTCGAGCATCACCGCAACTATATTATCCGGGGTGAGCTCTCCCGTCTCCCTGTAGAGTTTCCTTCGCAGCCTGGCCCATTTGGTACACACAAAAAATGTGTGACAGGCATTGTCCTCCTCTCCTGGGCAAAACCGACAATCGGGAGAGCATGAACCCAGTAGCCGAAGGCTCCAGGTTTAAATCTCGTTGGGAGCAGGCACACGGGAGCATGGTACTGACCAAACCAACTTCCGAACAAATCAATACGGTCATGAAAATGAGATACTCTAACTATCTCTAAGCGAAAGCTCGAGAGGGGCTGTAGTGCTACAAAGAAGAAAAAGAAGTACTTCGCGAAGGGATATTGGTCGATCGATAAGCCCTATTAAGATCGTTAACTCTTTGCCGGGCAGTGGTATATATTTTATACCACATTTTCTTGAATTTTTCCTGGTTAATATGAACAGTGGTTTGCTCTAAATATCATTCTATTCTATGCAATGAACTCATCCCTACACGATGCAATTTTCTTTGTTTAATCAGAACTCACTTTGCGTATTTGGTCGAGCCGTTATTCTGGCGGCTCGTTCATTAGTTGAGAGTGCTCATTTGGTTCGCTTGTTTTAGTGAGAAAATCATTCGGAAAGCTTTTGAAAGTGAAAGCGTAGTTGTTACAGGCAGTGGTGATTTATTTAGTATTGTTTTTCATAGTGAAAATTGCAACACAAGGTTGGTGCTCCTGTTACAAGAAAGTGGTATATAATGTATACCACTGCCCATTGTAGTGTGTATTTACTGAAAACTTATTTTTAGCAAAAACCTGAAAATGAATAGAGTAGGGCTAACGCAAGAAGAA
Organism: Odontomyia ornata; assembly: GCA_963969285.1. Lineage (NCBI taxonomy): Eukaryota > Metazoa > Arthropoda > Insecta > Diptera > Stratiomyidae > Odontomyia > Odontomyia ornata. Next base: position 357,707,668 of record OZ017739.1, on the reverse strand, counting down.
ATTCGATATCTCTTGCTACAGGACGAGGAGGAATATGTTGATATACCCTCTGAAACACTTTGAACTCGAAAATTATGAAAGTGATTTGGAAGAAAGTCACTCGACTAACTCCACTCATATTGAAGGTGGAACGTCCTTGTATGTAAGTCATTTTCAATAAGAAATCATAAAAACACAAACAATTTTATACATCTGCTTGTCAACAGGCTTCCAATGACAATTTTGATGAAAGAGATGAAATTCCATTGTCCAATATTAGAGTGGAAAGGACTACCGTATCAGTTGAGATTACTCCAATCTGGTCCAAAAAATTTACTGTTGATTTTCCCGAGACCAAAGACGCAAAAAGTATTTTCAATACACTACTAGCCGACCAAATGATTGACCACATCGTTTTCCAAACAAATTTGTACACCCAACAATCAGGAAAACCATACAATTCAACAAATTCGCAAGAAATTCGGGTATTCATTGGTACCGGGATGCGATGCGTTTATTTTGGATTTGATGCCAGTGAAGATATTCAGCTGGTAACTAAATAACATTCACTTGAATGATGTGTCCGCTATGCCTCAGAGGGGAACGCCAAATTATAAAAAGCTGTACAAAGTGAAACCTTTTTTGGACATGTTGTATGAAAGATACCAGAAATCTTTTGAACTTGGCGAATTTGTTGCCATCGACGAGTCGATGATAAAATTCAAAGGAAGAAGTATATTGAAGCAATATATGCCAAAAAGCCAATAAAATGAGGCTACGAAATTTTGGATGCTATGGGATAATTTTTTCAACTCCTATGATCTTCTTGTTGAACTGAAGCAAAGGGGTATTTATGCATGTGGAACCATACAAATCACAAGAGAGCACCTACCAAATGATTTGGTACCCAATAAGCATTTACGCGGAGGTGATTTTGATTGGAAAATTAGTAATACTGGACTTCTGTATTTGAAATTGATGGATAAAAAAGCGGTTACAGTTCTATCAAATTTTCACAACCCTCATAGTCTAACCGAAGTACAAATACGAGGATTTGATGGGAACCTTGAAACCGTTCAATGTTCTCACATAATACATGACTACAACTGAATAAGGTAAGATCGATCAATTAAAAAATATTGTGAATTGGACCACAAAAGTCGAAAATAGTGGCCAAAAACTTTCTATCACTTCCTTGATATGACTTTGGTGAATGCATATATTCTAGCTTAGTTTGAAAATTATGAAGGAAACATTTAAACCTTCAAGTTAGAAATAATATCCTATTTGACTAGCATATCTTTGCCGATACGAAAAAGAGGACCAAAAACCACACCTACGCCGATTGAAAAACGTAAAAACAAGCCATCCCGTGATCAATCATTTAGGACAACAGCACAACATTTGCCGGAAAGGATGACGCCACGCCACTGCAATGTACCCCTCTGTACGAGTGGTAGAAAAACATGTTTTCAAATATATCACTCCCAGTAATATGGGCAGTGGTATAAAAAATATACCATGTTCTTGTGAAGAATCCCTTTATGGGAAAAATTTTATAGATCAATTTTATATCATAATTTGATATCATACATATAAAAATAAACACATATTCTGAATTATTGAGTTTTTCGGAAGAAACGTACTATTACGAACCCGGTTGTGTTTTGTGGGAAAAGGCCCCCTAGTAGTAGCAAAGCAAACGGACGTTAGAAGTGCAACTAACAGCCGCCCGCAATCGCGAAGAAGGTGCAAACATGAGCAGCCACCACACGGATATCCACACAAAGCGGACATAAGTATATCCAAGGAATTTCTGGAAGCAGCAAAATGATAACTACGCAATCAAAGCTAGTAGCAATTTAGTTTTAGATTAAGAATTATAGTGGAAGTTATTTGTAAGTTTAACAGTTAGTTGTGAGGAATTCCGAACGTATTAGCCAAAGTTCAAATACTAAAACCTGAAAGTGAAGTTAGAACGAATGAAAGATTACTTGATCATATCTAAGTGAACTTAACACCAAATCTGATTAATTTTTTTTGTCAATATCATTAACTTGTGAACTTGACTTGACTTATAGAAGAACAATTTCAAGCGATTCCAGAAAAAAGAAATTCTTTATTCATTCAAAATATTTTGTGCATTATTTATAAATTTGAAATTATTTCAGCGTATTTTCAAATATTTTACGCATTTTTATTGATTGGAAATTATTTATGCATAGTTCCAAACATTTTTTTAAAATATATTATAAATATTTCTGCGATATTGAAAGTGTTTCAGGAAGTGAAATTTTTGTGAAGTGAAATTTTGTGAAGTGAAATTGGTTATCTTCTCTTATTCAAAATCTTTTTCTACACAAAATAGTTCTGAAAACGTAATTTCTCTATCTTTTATTGTTCATCGAGCCCTTTGCTAAATCAATCCCTATAGCCTCCTCGTGACTTTTGTTCCCAAAAAGTGAACTCTTTATCTCAACTGTCTTCCATTACATCTTGAATCAGCTACATAAAATTCCGTAGTAATTGCCAATCACAATAATTTGATCAGACCCACGCGTCTTAACCTAAGTGATATTCCGCCAGTGCTTGAAGAAGTTGGACCAGCGTCAGTGCTTGAAAGCCCCCCAAACGTTCAAAATAATGAAGATCTTGTCGCTACAATCACGTGACTGGTATCCGAGATACTAAGAATTCAAGGAAGGCAAATGTTAGATTGTTTCATGAATCCTGCCTCCGATCCAAGTTAGGATTGGTACGTGCCTATAAATGTAGACGATGGAATGGATTTATCCGACATGGATAAAATCCCAGATGTCGTAAAAAGCCTACGAACCTTCTCCGGAGATCCATGTGAATTTTGCTCATGGAAAAAAGCGTCGCAAGAATTCTTGCCATTTACAGACACCTACAAGGATAACCAAAATATTACGGCATTCTCTCCGTGATCCGTAACAAAATTGTGGGACAAGCGGACATCGCACTCGAGTCCTACAATACCCCTTTGGATTGGTCAAGAATCTTGAAGTGTTTAACACTCCATTTTGCGGATAAACGTGACATCGGTACACTTGAGTACCAAATGACAACTCTTGTGCAAGGAAATAACTCAATGCATGAATTTTACCATATCGTGTATCACCACGTGTCTCTTATTCTTAATAAGTTATCTTCCATGGACATGGGAGAAGAGTCCGTGAGAATCATGATGCAATGCTACAGAGATAAAGTATTAGATATCTTTGTACGCGGCCTCAAAGAAGATCTTCCACGCCTTCTAAGTATTCAAGAGCCCGTCAATCTCCCACCGGCACTTCAGCTTTGTCTAAAACTTTAAAATGTAGACTTCAGGGCTCAACACGCTTTGAGCTCGCAAAACCTAACTAGAAGAACCTATCCTAATACACCACCTCCATTTCCACCCAATAGGAACAACCCGCGCTATCCACCAATGCAGAACTATAACGGAGAAAACCTTAAGTTTTTTTATCGACACAGGACCCAATAAAAACTACATTCAGCCGCGGTTTATACGAAACCCCATAGCAAACGAAAAACCTTTTAACGTAAACTCTGTCGATGGATCTATCAGGATTACACACCACGCTTTTATTCCCTTATTTGGATCCGAAATTGAGTAAAGCAAATTCTTCATTTTACCTCCTTTGAAAGCATTTGCAGAAATTATTGGTAATGATAGCCTGAAAGCTCCTCAACCTGTCATACATACGGATAACAATTTTATGACAATTAAATGGAATATTCTAATTCTCCTTAAGCAACACATCATTTAAATTTAAGAACTGACCATATGTCCAGTCCCAGGTTAAAAGACTAAAACAAATTCTTGAGAAATACCCAAATTTATCATCGGAACCAAACAGAAGTCTAACCTTCGTTACCACAATCAAAGGAGGAATCCGTTCAACGACAAGCAACCCGGTCTATGCGAAATCATATCCATACCCAATGGCATTAAAAGACGAAGTAGAGAAAGAAATCCAGCAACTCCTTAGGGACAACATTATACGTCCTTCTAAATCACCATACAATGCTCCAGTCTGGATGGTCAAAAAGAAAGGGAATGCGTCAGGAGGGAAAAAATTTCGGATAGTAATTGAATACTGAAAACTAAACTCTATTACAATCAACAATGCATACCCTATTCCCGACATCAATGACGTCCTTTCCAATCTCAGAGAAAACCAATATTTTTCCACTATGGTGGCCTGAAAACCGGGTTTCATCGAATTCCCCTGAGGGAACGCGATATGGAAAAAACCGCTTTTGCTATCAACAATGGTAAATACGAGTTTGTCCGTCTCCCATTTGGACTTAAAAATGGCCCAGCCATCTTTCAAAGAACACTCGACGACATTCTTCGAGAACATATCGGAAAACGCTGCCGCATCAGGGTGCGTACGGTATTTTAGGACATGCATAAATGTGACTCAAACTTTGTGAATTTTTTTTTAATGTTTTTCCTTTTCAGATAAGAAATGGTGGACTATAACATCACTCAAGGAATGAAGAGACATGCTGTCATCGTCGCTATATGTGCAAACCAAACAGATTTAAGGATCTCTAATTTTCTTAATTGCACCCGTTCATTCGTGCATAAGGTTCGCCGTGAATTGGAAGCATCAGAAAGCGATACAGAATCGGTTGCAAAACGCACATTCTGACACTACCCAATCTGCAGAATTTTTAGAGCAAATGCAAGCGATCGTAGACGAGGACCCTTCAAACTCAATGAGGGTCCTTGCGAGTGAGCTTAATGTTTCTGAGCACCTTATTCGTAGAGTTGTCCACGAAGACCTTCGGTATAAGTCTTACGTGATGCGCAGAGGATAGTTCATGTCAGAATGAACACGGGAACAGAGAGTTCTCCGAAACGTTTTTTAAGCAAAATCGAACAGGGCGCCCAAAATGTTATGGTTTCTTCCGACGAACAAATTTTTGACTAAGATCAAAAGATCAATCGCAGAAATGACATATTCTTCTTCTTAGCACTACATTCCCTTTCGGGCCTTCGATTCCTGCAAACAGCGCCTCCAACTGTCTTGGTCCGTTGACCGCGTTATCCAATTCCCCAAATCCGAGCAGCGATGAACTATCTTCGTCGACCGAGTCAGACCAGGGTCTCCTCGGCTTCCCCACTTGCCGCCGGCCTTCAGTTTTCCCTACGAATACCTTCTTGGGTATCCGTTGTTCGTCCATATGATTCATCTGTCAAGCCCATTGTAGCTTCTACAGTCTTACAATCGTTGAGACCTCCGTATCGTAAAAAATTCCATACAGCTCATGGCTGTATCGAATTCGCCATTGGTCCCCGTCTAGCTTCTTTCCGATTATTCGCCTCAGGACCCGTTGCTCAAAGGCGTTCAATATATTTGCGGATGATTGGGTTAGGGTCCATGTTTCACACCCATAGCATAACACAGGTCTTATCACAGATTTGTATACTTGGAGCTTTGTTTTTCTTTGTATGCAGCTGGTCTTCAAGATCGTCAATACTGGATAAAATATTTTATTTGCGAGCTGTATTCCTCGGCGTATTCCCTCTCTTTCATTACCCGTTTTCGTTATTTTAGCGCCCAAAAGCACAAATTCGCTAAAATTCTCGATACTGTATTTACCAAGTGTGATGTTTTGTGTATTTGAGGGATTTGTTTTATTTTCTTTGATTTGTAGCCCTTCTAGTTTTGCTTCGCTTGCGAGTTTAAGGAAAAGTTCTTTCGCAGTTTTTAGTGACCGTGACAGAATGCTGATGTCATCCGCAAAGGCCACTACCTGGCTCGACTTGTATAGTAATGTACCTCACATATCGACAGGCAGCTTCCGTATGAAGTACTCCAGAGACAAATTGAATAGCAATGGGGCCAGCCCATCCCCCTGCTTCAGTCCGATATTTGTGTCAAAGGCATCGGTGAGTTGGTCATTGATGCGGACTTGGGAGGTCCTCGACGTCATTGTCATTTTGGTAAGACCGACTAATTTGGCTGGGATGCCAGAACCAAGCATTATTTGGTATTGTGCGTTACGAACAATACTGTCGTATGCTTGCCTGAAGTCAACAAAAATTTAGTGTACGTGTCTGTTGAACTCCCAGCATTTTTCAAATACCTGCTTGACCGCGAACAATTGGTCTGTTGTTGATTTACCTGCCCTAAAATCACCTTGATACTCCCCAATAATACTGTTGGCGTATGATCCAATTTTATTTTCTAAGATTTTAGAAAATATTTTGTACGCCGTACAAAGTAGTGATATGCCTCTATAATTTACGCCCTGTAGCTTGTCACCTTTTTTGTGGATAGGGAATATAATTGATTGGCTCCACTCTTTCGGCATATGGTCTTGTTGCCAAATGTACTGGATGACTTTGTGAATACCATTATGAGCACAACTGCTACCATATTTGATAAAGTCTACTGGAATCTCATCGATGCCTGGCGCTTTATTATTCTTTTGGGTTTTGATGATGGAACAAACTTCATTCAGAGTTGGTGGGGCCAATGAAAGCTCTCTGCAGACATCTATAGGCTCCGATGTTCTGGAGCTGTGCGGAGTATTAAGGAGGTGCTTGAAATATGATGCCCATCTTTCCTTAATCTTGATTTCATCAGCGATTATACTGCCGCTGTCATCACGACAGAGCGTCGTTTTGGGCTGATAACCATGTTTCAGGCTTTTCACTACTTTGTATGCTTGTCTTGTGTTTTTGCTCGCTAAACTTACATCTATACTTCTCAATTGGTCGTCATAGTATTTTCTTTTCTTAATTCAAATTATTTTATTCGCTACTCTTCTGAGATTTTCATAGTGTTCTCTCTTCGTCCTGGTTTTCCTACCTACCTATTTTTTGTACGCCTGATTCTTTTTATCTAACGCATTTTGGCACTAATCATCGAACCAATCATTCCTCTTTCGCCGGGCTTGATGTCCAATCGTCTGTTCTGCCACGGTTCTGATAGCCGCTTTCTTCAACGATGCGTCCGATAAGATGGGAGCCAGCTGGTTGTCGAGGGTCTCCGTGAAATTTTCGGCCACAGACGCCGTTTGGAGCCTTTCGATGTCAAATTTTTGTAGGGAGCTGGTCTTCGCTGAATATGCCTTTGACATACGACATCGATAGTTTAATTTGATCAAGTAATGATCTGAGTTGCAATTGGCTCCTCGGTATGCACGGACGTCAAGTATCCTCGAGGCCCAACGTTGTTGGATCAGAACATGATCGATCTGGTGTTGTGTGTTGCCATCCGGTGATACCAAGGTCATTTTATGAATGCGTCGATGCGTGAAGCAAGTCGAACGTATGACTAGATTTCTGCTACATGCAAAGTCAATCAGGCGCTGGCCGTTGTCATTTGTTTCATCGTGGAGGCTATATCCTCCAGTCGTTCCCCGATGAGATAGCTCATTACCAACCTTAGCGTAAAAATCACCCAGAATAATTTTTGTGTCGTTTGTGGGCAATGAGTCGACCAGTCTCTCCAGGTGATCTGTATAAAAGCAAAACGCTTCAAAATCTGACTGATTAATGTTCACGCCCCGACCGAAGAAACAGACGAAGAAATGAAGGAATCGTTCTTCATTTCTTCGTCTGTTTCTACGGTCGGGGCGTGAACATTAATCAGTCAGATTTTGAAGAATTTCGCTTTTATACAGATCGCACACAACTATTCATTGATCGCCTTAAAATCAATAACGTGCAATTTGAAGTCCCTATCCACAATGAAGGCCACTCCAAATTCTCTTTTTGCAGTAGGCTTCCCACTTTTGAATATTGTGTGCGATCTCATGTCTTGAATGTCGTTTCCTGGACTGCCAGTATTTTTAATTGATATTGACTGGCCTATTGTAAAAGGTCCTTAACAACGCCAGGATAATTGAGTGATCTGACATTCCAGGATCCAATGCCATAGTCCTTTTTTCGTTTGCGAGCTCGTTGCCCTGAGTCCAATCCATTCCGAGGCCTATCTGCAGGTTACGAAACAATTAAAGATTTTCCAGGGAGGGGAGTAAGCCCGACTATGCTCAAATCCTACGGAGGTTACTGTTGTTATGCGCACAAAATTTTCAGCCACAGTTATGGTTTTAGGTATTGTCAGCAACGAAGGGCATTTTATGCCACCACACTTTTTTATTCAAGGACTTCGAGTGAACTCTGCTGCATACAACGAGGCTTTGGAGACGGTAGTGAAACCCTGGATAGAAAATGTAAGTGGAGGCAGACCATACATTTTACAACAAGACTCTACTCCTTCACATCAACCGATGGCGACACAAGATTGGATGGCCGAAAGTGTTTATGAAAACATAACACCGAACTTATGGTCACCTAGCTCCCCAGACGAAAATCCTTTGGATTATTACGTATAGGGCGTAGTTGAGCGTGAGACCAATATGCGTCCTCATAATACCACTTCGTCGCTGAGGACTGCTATTAATGCCGTTATGGTCAATATGAACAAGGAACATTTGATTCGGGCATGTAATTGTTATTGCTGCTAATGGCGATTGTATTGAATAATTTTATGGCCATATATTAATTTTGTCCTAAATACTGTACGCATCCTGTACATGTGTGATATTAAAGATCCTCCAATCTGCGATATTCTGTTAAGGATGTGTTGAATTAACGAGTGCAGATAAATGTTAATTTATCGAAAAAATTTTAATTTTCAATCAACTCCTTCTTTGTATTATACAAAATTATGACAAAATGACAAAATAATGATAATACAGTGATAATAATTCAATTCAATCACTAAATTTATGCAATTTTTCAACAATGTTTTTTTAGGATGTTATCACGTAAAATTATCGTCCGGGAACTGACTTTAGAGACAACCATTTTTTTTTTATTTATGACGCTTATCATTATTGAGTTGAGTTTTTGCTAATTTTAGATTAAGCATATTATTAAGCATATTATGATGAACAGATTAAGCATATAATAAAGTTTTAGTAGTAGTCTAAGATTAATAGTATGATAATTTATAGATTTAAGTGTAAAAATGTTAGGTTTAAGTCGAAAGTCAAACTTAGTTCTCCTTTCTTCCAGCATATATAATTTTTCATATAGTTGGCTGGTTTTCCCCTATTTTTCCCTTAACTGATATACAAAAAATAATCATGATAATATATTAAATACATATGATATTGTATTGTTAATCTGTTTTGTCATGTAGATGTAATATGCCATTTAATTTCTTAGCTCGCATATGTATAAACCTGCGTTTTGTTATATGTGAATTGATGTTGATAATGTTAATAAAGCAAATTAATCAATCAATTAGCCAATTCTATGGATTGAACTAAGTTGATTTAATTTGATTTATGGTGCGAGGATGGATTTGGGTGGTGGAACGTCACACAAATGAAAACTGGTTACAGTATTTTTTTTTTTTTTTTGAGGTTGTAAAATGTGCAGCATGACAAGACCATGATGATAATTCATGAATTTAAACTAAATGCAAAACCTGCTTATTTGAGTGAAAAAATTGGCAACCACTTAAATTTCACCAACCCAAACATGTGCAGACCGATAAAAAATAAAAGAACAATTCCAGGTCATTTTATGTATTCGTCGATGTGAAAAATAAGTCAAACGTATGACTCTGGAACATGCAAAGTTAATCAGGTGCTGTCCGTTGTCGTTTGTTTCATTGTGGATGTTATATCATCCAGTCGTTCTCCGTTGACATAGCTCATTGCCAACTTTAGCGTTTTATGTCATTTTAAGGTAATAAGTGGACTAGTATCTTCAGGTGATTGTACAACTTGTCCTTTGTTTCTTCTTCCTTTTCTTCTATAGGGGCCTGTACGTTTATCAACCAGATTTTAAGGAATTTCACTACAATAATGATCGCAAACAACCTTTAAAGTCAAAAACGTGTGATTTGAGCTACCAATCCACAATTATTGCTACTCTGAATTCTCACTTTCCAGCAGGGATCCCACTTATGACCATCGTGTACCATTTAATATTTTGAATACCACTCCCAATCCACTTCGTTTCCTGGATTGTCATTTTGTTTTATTTTAATTGATTGGCCTGTTGTGAAAGCTCTTTAACAGCACCAGGGTAGTTTAGTGATCTAACATTCCAGGATCCAATGCCATAGTGCTTTTTTCGGTTGTGAAGTTGTTACCGTAGATTCAATCCATTCCAAGGTTCTGTTGCAGGTTTCGAAACAATTTAGGATTTTTCACTATAATATGACTAATATGGTGTTGATCTGATAGACATAAAATATGCCATTTTTAGTTCCAGTCATCTAACCAAGTGTTGGTCTCTTCCAATATTTTATAGAATGCTGAATATTGGTACTGTGAATGCCTTCATTTTATTCACGGGACTTTGCGATTCTCCTCTAATGATGCGATTTCACTTTATGAAGTTGTTTGGCTATGAGCTTATAGTCAATGCAAGCCTGAACCTCCCAATTGAGTTGAGGAAGACAATTAGGAAAAAGTTGGATGACATTAGCTACCAGCGGCCACGGAGGATTATTACCAAGCTGGCCCAAGGGATCAACTAGAAATCCGGAAAACATGCTATATCTGTCAACCACAGAAGAGGAGTTAAATATTATTCGTGTAGTTCTTACAAAAATCTATCTGCCTCGAGTGCTCTCGAAAATTACGTCTAGCATATGTCAAGGAAGCGGCGAGTTCAAAAGAGTAAAGTACAGAATAATATCAATTAAAAAAATCCTGTTGGCAAGATAAGATTATGAATTTCAAGTTTCCATCCAATTTACTTTTATTAACAAAGTGTTACAGCCGAGGAAGTCATCGCGGTGGCAGGCATTATGTTTCAGCAGAGGGGTTAGTAACCCGGGGTGGCATACTGGGCCGGCTAGCTTTCAGTCGTGTCGTGGGACTTCTGGGACACCCTCTGCTCGTGCTTAGCCACCCTACACATAAAAACTAACACAAAGGGATAAGGACGGAAAAGGGGGAGGTCATTTTAAGAAATGAAAAATTATTATCTTAACGAGACATGGCCATTTTATTTAATTCACAAAAAAATATCCCACAAATAAAATTCGCAAATTATTACTCCCCTTTAAAATTTATGTAAGAACAATCCGATGAAAATTAAGAATTTATAAAAAGAAAATAAAAAAATTAATTTGATAACATAAACTAACGATAATATAAAAAGCAAATGCAAATAAGTACTCATACTTTCCTTATTGAGCTCGGCGCTCGGTGAAGAACAAAAAAAGAAATTCGGGGCACCTGACATCCAATCTTCAATTTGAAGATTAATGTTAAGAAAAATCAAAATGAAAACACAGAACGGCCAGTTTTCACCAAGACGCTGGATACACCCTCTTCACTAATCCACGGTCCCTTTAATTTCATCCAATAATACAATTCAAACTTGAAAATCGAATTCTTTAGCAATTCATAGAGAATTTTCATCTTCCTTTTTTTCTTCTCGTCTTTAGTTCATTCACTTTCATTTCATTTCGCTTTTAACTGTCCTCTGTATCAATTAAAATTCGAATCCACAATATAAGTTTCTTAATTTCATTTCCAACACAATCTTTGTGTTATGCCGGAATATATTTAAGCCATCATTATTTTTATTCTCGGTTTATTCTATTTAATTAAGTTTTTCTTTTTCTTACTGCATTGATAATAACGCTAAAAATTGGAGTTATGTTCAGGCCTTTGATCTTTACTTTTCATCTAAAATCCACACATAACTTCCACTCACATATGCCACAAGCAAAATTTCACTAGCTTTTACCATTCACAGAACTTGTTCTTTTCTTATTTCCGAACTTCTTTCACCAACTTTTGCTATTCCAATTCACACGTTCGTAGCTAAATCCAAATCAAAGCCGACTTTTTCACAAATTAAATTCTATCTCGACACTATCAAAGCACTTGCTCTTCTTTTTCAAACCCACTACAGAATTCTTTTTTCCCCGAATTAGAAATGAACGCGACGCCAAAAGCAATCCCTCTTATTTTAACGACAAATACTGACTGCCCTCAACTCCCAAAAAACCATTCCCGCAATTCTTTCATTCTCAATTACCGTTGCCGCATCCGAGTAACGTAACTTCGATTCCGCTACCTACACATCTTTTGCATATCGACAAACATAACAATTTCCATTTTGCTGGCATAACCATGATGGTGTTTGGTTATATGCGAATCGTCATATAGGAGTATACAAACGCAATTGCTTTTCCTGATATCCCCAGAAGAGTGTTTTCATGCACTCAGGAACTTGAATCCAGGGTCCCAGTGGACCCCAGTCGAGAATCCACGACGCTACCACCGGAGCCACCTTCTGTTGATTCCCCATGTATCGAACTAGCAACTTCAAATATGCGCCTTTGTAAATAGGCATTGAGATGAAATCTGTTAGTAAGGAAGCGCGAATGAATTTTTTTTGTAGAATTAACATGATGGGGAAGTAAAAATCAACGTTAAATGAAATAACTACATAAAAAAGTTAAATAAACAAAAAAAAGGGTAGAAGTGCCCAAAAGAAGGTGGAGATGTTACGGCGGCAATTAGAAGTTGCGAATGGAAGAATGCTGGTATGCCGGAATTCGCAACAATCGTGGAGACGACCCAGACTCTGAGTGTCTCATTCAGCCGGGCAAACAGAAAATGTCGGCAGGGTAAACTGAAATAAACAAACAAAGTAGACATTCACTGGACTACCCACCATAGAAATATTTTTTCTGGTTTCTGATTGGGCGATGGGAGAGCCCCAGTATCCGTCACTTAATTTGCTCCTCCCGGCAGACAATGCTCCATCTGAATTATTGTAGACTCATACAGCAGTACAATTTCAATACTGAAATGAGTATCGCCCTTGTAATGAGCAGTACCCGAATAATGACATTAAGAAATCGGGATGCTTTTGTTCAGATTCACCTCATCGATGGAAGATAGGTGACGGTTAACAAGTTCGGATCGGTCATCGCGCGCAAGGGAAGAACGACTCAAGGGAACTGGAGTGGACATAGAAGATTCTGCAGACAGGGGTAATAAAACGGGGGTGATGTTAAAAGCGTCCCAAAAATCAATCCGGAGATAAATAGAATACGTTAATGCCGGGACAATCAAAAACCAAATCTACCGGGTGCAATTATTGAATTGAACTAGGGCAGTAACGTATCTTAACACGTCAGCCTTATGACCTGAAGCCGTTTAGAAATTGGCGTGCATAGAATGAAAATACAAGCCAAGGTCACGGAAAGGTCAAGGGCTCCCGCTCCCAGGATGCTAGCACTTGCACCACTGTCTAACAGACCTTTCAATTTGCACTCCTTAATGCTGATCTCAGTATAAGGCCACTTGTCCTCATGCAATGTCACGATTGACTCGATGAACGCCAACTTAAGAACCGTCGCGTGACAAAATATATCCCCGATCTGTTGAATCGCGACTTTGATCCTCGCCGCTTGCGGTTAGGCTTGCGGTTAGAATCAAAGTCACAAGCCACGTCCAGGGATTGCTGAACACAGGAAGCGACGTCTGTGTGGCAATATTAACAGACCTCGTTCACTAAATTCCAATTTCTAGAGCAAATGACTGTAAATGAATAGCCAGATGTGAGGCAGACTGATTCGTAGCCTCCGTTTTGGTAGAGAGGTCACTGGACCGCCAACAGGAATAACCAGCCAAAAACTCGTCAGACAGTTGCACGGAATTGACTCCACATGTCTGAACTGGATATCGAAGTTTATCCATTTCCAGCCTTTGCCATGTGGCTTCAATTCAGCGACAACTTCCGACGAGATCTCGGGTGGTTGAGAACTCGTGTCCAGCCAAGTGCTCCTGCAGTTGGAGATTTATTTTTACAGAAACGAGGTCTCGCAGATCCATGTCCCTTATGGGAGTATTGAGTTGGAGAACCATCGCTTCAATGAATTCAAAGAACTCAATGAACGGGTTTTGGGAAATTATTTTCCCAAATAATAGCGTCATGAAGCCGAGATGCGAATCTCTCAATGAGTTCACATTTCAGCTGAATCCAACTCAAGTCTCCATACAGCTCACGCATCTGCCAGTACCAGCTTACGGTGGTACCCTGCTGGAGAATATGTAGGCCCGACTCCAATTCACGCTCTGAAATGCCATAATCTTGAACAAGGGTGCTAACACAGAATACAAACTGGTGAGCATCCATTCCACCCGAGCCTCAATCAAACTTGAAGCCCCATTTATGCATGGGAATAAAAGTTTCATCCAACTCATATGTCTGGCCATTATCCCGGAACGAAAGCTGTGCATGAGGACCTGGCAAATCTTGGGAAGAACGTGATGAAGGCCGAGTGAAGTTATCATATCGCGTAAGCGGAAACATGATGAACATTAAAAATGATATAAAAAGATCAGATTTAATCAATTTAGAAATATAAAAACCGATGAACAGACGGACAGCGCAGACAATTTGAATAGCATAATTAATTTAATAAATCACAGACCGATAACCAAACGTTTCAATAAAGATTGATCAGAAATTGTACAATAGACAGGCAAACAGACAAGTGAATAAATATATAAAATGTTAACACCTAACCGAAGCAGAAATAAAATTAATACGAAAGTTTTAAAACATACTTTAAACTAACCCAAACCAAAACCTAACTCACGGCCTAAACTAAACTCACTTAACCAAACTCAACATAAAATTATTCAAAACCAAACTAAACTCAATCTTAATCATCAAAACTAAAACTAACTGAAATTACTCAAAACTATCAAAAACTGTAAATCCAATTATCTAAAACTAATCTAAATCAAACCCCTAATTAAGCCCAATTACTACAACTAAACTAAACCCAAATTTATTGACTTTAAAATCACGCCAAAACCAACACTATCTATAAAACAATCAATGATTAAATATAAATTTTCAATGAGATGGGAATATATGATAACACGCAAGCGGAATAAGCGCAAGTGTGCTAGTGGCAAATTGAACTATAAACAAGTTAGGTAGACAGACCTACGCTCATATCAGAAGGGTTTTGTACTTAACTTACAAAATGCAGTCACCAGCAACGAATAAAATCAAGAAACATGATAAAGATAATTTTATTGGAGATATGAAATTCGAAGATCATACTATTATTGACAAAGTTGAACGAATTGTGATTAATGAGGTATTTGTTATTGTTATACTCATAAATATCTCCCTTGATAATTTTTTCACATTTTTCAGATCTCAGGTGTCCCATCCGCGAAGGAGGAAACACATTTTTTATGCATTGCCCCTCTGTGCCCCACTGAAGCAAAAACTGTTAGTTTAAGAACTGTTCTGAAAAGCTCTCATAAAAAACTTTGATTTGATACTCATATCGGCTACCTTTGATGAAATTTTTTTTCAGGGGCCACTCCCCGGTACTGTAATCATCGATTCATGACCACTTTGTGCGAATCCTAGAATGGTTACAAAGCCCTTTTGCTAGGAGCTCTCTGCTACCTCATCTTCAGTCATTCATTATATTGAATCAAGTATTAAAGCATGCAAAGTTCGTACATTTCCACTTCCCCTGCCCCCCTCGGTAACGATAAGGCAATTTTAAGACTTGATTTGAGAAGATCTCATTAAGACCATTCCAATGACATCCTACTCGACTGCCAATGATGGAAAAAAATTTTAAGGATCACCTCCCTATATGGAGAGACTCCTCTTAAACTCCTTTGAAAAATTTTTCCGCGCCAAAACTTCCAGGGAGTCACCACTTTTTTTCTTTCCACAAAGTTTCATTGCTGTAGCTATAGGACGGACGGATACAGGTCGTGATTGCAATAGGGTTTTGTATTTTAGTACAAACCCTAAAAATGACTTATACTTTCATTTCTCAAAATAAATCCCTATTAGAAGGAAAAGGAAAAGAAAACGTAATTAAATGGGATGAAGGTTAAAATTTAGACAAGTCACAAAACAGACAAACCGCAGCAGTGCCTGGCATAGCCATGGAATCTGAAGGTGGACTCCGCTGAAATTGTCACCATAAAGGGCCGACTATGAGACTATTATGAAACACTACGCACTTCATACTGGCTCGGATAAGAGCCGCACAAATCCCAAAGCTAAAACTAGAAAGAAGATAGAAGGGCCGAATGCGTTGGCTAATTCCAATTGTTGAATCAAAGCCCAACCATCTCGTGCAGGAAGATATAGTCAACGACTCAAAAGTCAGTGAATCCCAACCAACATCCAACCCACCACAGCATGAGCACTGTCATAGCCGGTGAGAACTATTAAACATAAATTCAGTACGGCGGGCACCACTGCAACTGCGGCGAACCCCGTGATCAAAATTCTATTAACAAAAATATCGAAAAGTAAAACTAAACTGATACACCATCAATAAAAAGCTAATGAAACGATAAGCTCATTATTTGAAACATAACTAATATCATCATCAAACAGCAAAAAAAAAATAATTTCTCTGGAATGCTCAGACAACTATTCAAGTAAAGCACCCCAGGTACTCAGCCCAACAAATCTAACAATTTGAAAAATTTGAAATAGAATCAAAAACTAACAAAACCATGTTTTGGGCGCCATTTGTTGCAAAGCAACGAATGGTGCTATTAAAAATGAACTAAACGCAACAAGAACCAATTTTGGGCACCATTCTGTTACAACCGCGGAAGTCACTGCAGTTGCAGACATTATGTTTCAGCAGAGGGGCGAGTTACCCTGAGTGGCATACTGAAGCCGGCTAGCGCTCAGTCGTGTCGTGGGACTTCCGGGACACCCTCTGCTCATGCTGAGCCACCCCACACATAAAAACTAACACGAAGGGATAAGGACAGGAAAGGGAGAGGTCATTTAAAGAAATGGAAAATTGTTATCTGAACGATACATGGCCGTTTTATCTAATTAACAAAAAAACTTCTACAAATAAAATTCGCAAATTTTTAATCTCCTTTAAGATAATTGATGTAAGAACAATCCGATAAAAAAATATGAAATCAAAACAAAAAAATTTATTTGATAACATAAACGAACGGTAATATAAAAAGCATATCCAAATAAGTACTCACACTTTCCTTGTTGAACTCCGTGCGCTCAGCGAAGAACAAAACAAGTTGGATAGACAGACCTACGCTCATATCAGAAGGGTTTTGAACCCAATTTCTCAGAGATGCTGTCAGAGATGTGCATATTTCGTCCAGTTATACCTATGTGAAAATGTGAAATTCGAATATCATACTATTATTAACAAAGTTGAGCGAATTTTGATTCTAAGGTTTTTGTTGTTGTTGTACTTATAAACATCTACCTCCATATTTTTTTTCAGATTTTTCGGGCCACAGGTGTCCAATCGCTAGGGGGGGACACACATTTTTCGTGTATTTCCTCTACCTGTGCGCCTCCTGAAGTGTCAATTTAAGACCTGTTTTGAAAAGCTCTCATCAAGACCTTTCATTTGACACCCATATCGGATACGTTTGATGAATTTTTTCTGTTTTGGGGGCCATCCCCCTATATGGGGAGCCCCCCTTAATTACCTTATAAATTTTTTTTGTAGTTGAACTTTGGAGAGAGCACCGGTTTACACCTGCATACAAGATTTTATGTTTCTAGCTAAGTAGTTTGCGAGAAAAAGTGCTGTAACACACGGACGGAAAGACGGACATACGGACAGACAGGATGCGATTTTAGTAGGCTTTTATAAAATTATTTTACAAAACCCTAAAAAGTAATTCGGGGCATCTGAAATCCAATTTTCAATTTGAAAATTGATGTTAAGAAAAATCAAAATGAAAACACAGCATTGAGATGAAATTTGTTAGTAAGGGAAGCATGAATGAATTTTCGTTAATATGACGAATAAAATTTGTTAGTGGGAGCTAATCTTGGAACAGGTAGCTAACAGGAATGGCCCGATGCTAACAGAATGCTGCTTTTTATTGTCATCATTGCTCTCTATCGATAAGGGGAAACACATTTTTTCTTCATGATAATGATGATGATTTTTTTGCATTTGCTGTCAAATTCTGCTGTGAAAAACTGTAAACAAACTCGTTCGGCGTGTAATTTTCATGTTAAAATCAGTGAAAATTCGTGGTTTGTGCGTTGTTCATCAACAAGACTATAAGAGACTATGTGTTGGTTAAATAGAAAAGTGCAAAGAAGTTTCTAAAATCATGTGCATTGTGAAAACATGCAATGATAGAAGCCATCATCAGCCTACATGAGTATTATTTCATAGGTTAGTATCAACATGAAACTTAGACACTAAAAGACAGAAGTTTAAAAGTGTTTTTTCACTCAAAATTATTGCCTCCAATTCATGCATGATCATGTTGACATTTCGGGGGCGATCATTTTATACGATTAGTTTGCGTGCAGTACCATTTGAACCTTGGGGCAAGTTTTTGCTGACATATTATTGCTTGAATGATTTTATTGATGAAATAAATACTATTTATTTACTAAGCGGCTTCTTAAAGGATATTGTACATATATGAAGATGAAAGAAGTTGAGTAAGCAAGAGAGTGCTCCTACCAGAAGGTCTTTGCATATATCCTAGGGTTAGAAACATGTTCTCTAATAGTGTAAGCCGATAACTTGAATTATTCATCCAATACTTGGTATCCAGCTCAAGAAAATACTGAAATCAGTAAAGGACAAAATGACGACGACAGAGTTCAGTAGAGTGCCCCAACGCCCTAAAGTTTATATTGGGTAAACAAAATGACTGGTGATAACACGTTTCAAAGAACACCAAAAAGAAGCGTAAATATTGCGGAATAAGAACAAAAGGGCAACAACAGGTATCAGGTCAATGGTCGCACGGCATATCATCGAAGAGGATCATCCACTATCAATTCAGGGCGTAAAAGTAATAAAAAGATTAAGAACTCCATTTAAATTAGACGCGTATGAAAGTATCAATATTTCCAAACTACCTGAACAATGTAGCATGAATACTGATTTACGAAATACACCTTCCAAACCAATTAATTTTATTACCTCAAAATAATTAGTTTTATTACCTAAAACTAATAAGTTTTATTGCCTGAAATTATCCCTTTAAAGTTCATAACAAAAAATGTTTCTAATATATATATTGTTGCGTGTTATGGTTCGCGGCCGATGATTTTAATGTTCCGGGAAAGTGAAAACGCAATGCCTTTTCTTAATTAAGTTTAGAAGGGTTTATTTAAAAGAATGCATAATTATTAATTTCACTATTTAAAATCTAACTTCCACTTGTCAATAAATTTCTATTGCAATTGTCTTCTAAAATCACTTCACAATCACTCAATCAATATCGCCTTTACCTCGCGCTCCACTCTATCGCAGTTTTTATTATCGCGGTTGTAATGAATTATCCCCCCATTCATTCAGCTTACCTTTGTATAGGGTATCTAGCCATTCAACCCATTTCTCGTACATTGGCGAATGTTCTGCCGAGAGGGACCTAGTATATTCGAGCAGCTTAATGAATGGAGTTTCAAATGTTGATCATGCTTGGTGGGTTCTTGTGGTTTCGAGTAAATTCACTTTGTTGATCATGAGGTTTTTAATGGTTGTGAAAATAATTGCGACTGTAGCTCGCAGAATTATTCGTACATGTAACACTGCCCCCACCTCAGTTCTTTTCGCCCCGAAAAGATGTGACGCCAGTTGTAGTCAATTCTCCCTGTGTGTAATACGGGGCAAGATGGTCCAGATGCACGGTTTTCATTTTGGCTCTCGGCTTACAGTGTTCCTGTATGTGATATACGACGTCATTGATTCACTTTGTAACTCGGTATGGTCCCTCCCAATTATGTTGCAACTTTGGAGACCTACCCTTTCGATATAGCTACACCAAGCCATCTTGCTGGAAGCCAGTAGAATTTTCCTTTAGAACATACCTGGTCTTCATGCGGGCAGTAGCCGATTCGAGGTGTTTTCGCACTGTCCGATGTATCTGGTTCAACCGTTGCCCTAGCTCACTTGCGTACTCCGAGATGGTTTAGGGTTTCTCAGGGCGTGTTCCGAACTTCATATCAGCCGGCAGACGACTAGTCTTTCCAAAAATGGCTTTGGCTGGGGCTTGACCCGTCGATGCATGTTTGGCAGCCCTGTACACCATCAAAAATAGTGGGATATGTCGGTCCCAGTCCCTTTGGTTCTTGTCAACCATCTTGGCCAGATTTTTATTGAGCGTGCCGTTGAAACGTTCGACTATTCGGATTGGGGATGCAGTGGTGTTGTCTTCGTTTTCACCAAAACTAGTGACTCAAAGTTTCGGTCTTGATCTGGATGTAGTTTGCAAGGTATGCAGTACCTACTGACCCAATTTAATGCTAGCTGTTCGGCTACAGTAGTTGCTTCCTGGGGTAGACCTCGGGCCACTTGCTGAAATAATCGGCTTCAACCAGAATGTATAGATTTCCCCAATCGGATTCAGGAAAGGGTCCCGCGATGTCAACAGCAATCCTTTCAAATGGTACACCCACGTTATAGGTTTGCATTTGTCCTCTCGGTCGTCGCTTTGGACCTTTGACGGAAGCGCAAATTGTGCATCTGTGACTCCAGTCCTCTACCTTTTCTCGAACGTGGAGCCAGTAGAGCCTTTCCCGCAATTTCGCTAAGGTCTTGTTAATACCAAGGTGGCCTCCTGAGGATCATTCATGCATTTCCTTAACCACATCGTGGATTCGGCTTTTGGGTAGTATAGTTTGCATCCTATAGGAGCTGCCATCTGCCGTTTCCCATTTTCGCTTGAGTACGCCACTCTCCCTCTGAAGGGAGTTCCATTGTGCCCAACAACTTTTCAGGGTTGCACCATCCATTGAAACGTCTTCCACTCAGGTCCCCCAGTTGTCTCCTTCCATACGAGCAATGGTCCGATGTCTACATCGGCTAGCTGGGCATTTCGAATCTCCTCCGATTCAACCTTCATTAAATTCAATCCGTCGGCAATGTTTGCAGTTAGCTGGACATGGATGACGAGGTAGGGCGTCAGCATTGCCATGAACTCTGTCCTTGTGAAGTAGTTGGGGCCTCACTAGGTCTGGTCGGATCGTCGATCGGGTTGCACCAGTGTCGCTTGTTATGGTGCAATGTTCTTCATTAACTTGATCCGGAAGGCATAAGTCTGCTTCTCCACGATGTTGCCTTGACACGGTGATGGGGGTGCTGAGGATGTCGGTCCTCCTAGACAACGTCGGCCCCACGAAGTTGTCCCCTCCAATTTGATGGGCTTCCATTATAGGCTCCTGACCCGGTCTGGATCTCCACCATCCTGGACAATACCTTCGATTCCTTCGCTTCTTCCAGTCTCTTAGCAGGTGCCCCTTCTCACCGCAATCCCAGCATATAGGCGCACCATTTACCTGTGGCCCTCGCTCATTTTCCACGCGCTCACATCTGCACTCGTCTGCCACTACCTCACGGACCCAGGCAATGGTACTAGTCGCATTTTTCGCTGCCTCGAAGTTCAGGCTATAAACCAATGCGTCCTTAACAGTTTGCTTGCTGCAATTCCTGGTCCTTTAAAGCGCTGATGCTGCATCATCTCGATGTTTTGGGTCGTACGCTGGGTAAGCCAAAAGTGCCAGTCGCTCAATGTCTTGGGCTAGCTGCTGTAAGGTTTCACTAGACTTCTGCATCCGATGCCATAGCTGTGCCCGGTAAATCTGCTTCAGATGATCATTTCCATTACGCATGTCCAGCGCATGCATTATAGCAGCCGGGTTTGAGTGCAACTCAACGGGGATAGTCTGTAAAAGCTCCGCAGCTGAGCCTGAGAATTAATGCAGTTGCTCCTTCCTGTTCATTCCAGTGATTTATCCACCATTTGCCCGTCGTATATTGATGCTTACACATTTCTGGATGTGCTTTGCGCTGCAGTTATAAGCGGGGCTGGTGAGTTGGTTACTGCTGCCTTCGCTGCTTCCAATTCCTTTTTCATGTTTTCCATCTCATGGTTTATTCTCTCCTCGTTCTGGCTGATATCATGGTTGATTCTCTCCTCGACCTGGCTGATCTCATGGTTGATTCTCTGCTTGACCTGGTAAACCTTTTCCTCGACGCATTTAATTTGGTTGTTCAGACTAGACAGCTCCGCTTTTATTTCAGTTTACTGTTTTTGCAAGCCTGCCTTGATGTCGATCGCTTGTTGGTCCAGCTTCACTGATTGTTCATCTAGCTTCGCAGTTAGACTGGATGATATCAGCATTAACATTTGCATCAGTGCATCTTCTGGTTCCTTTGATTTTGGCTCTTCTGCGTCTCTCTTAAGCTCCGCCATGGTAAATTCATTTATTTTCAAATGTTAGCTTCGTGGTTATTATTTATTTTTATCATTTCACCTTTTATTTATTTTTCCACTAGTTTCCACATTATATTTCACTATTGTGCATTTTTCTTTTTTTTATGTTTAAACGTTTTTCATTTTCAGAATTTTCTTTCTCACTTCTCGACACCACTGTCGCGTGTTATGGTTCGCGGCTGATAATTTTAATGTTCCGGGAAAGTGAAACGCAATGTCTTTTCTTAATTAAGTTTAAAAGAGTTTATTTAAAAGAATGCACAATTATTAATTTCACTATTAAAAATCCAACTTCCACTTGTCAATATCTAATATCACTTCACAATCACTCAATCAATATCGCCTTTGCCTCGCGCTCCACTCTATCGCAGCTTTTATTATCGCGGTTGTAATGAATGATCCTCCCATTCATTCAGCTCGCCTTTATATAGGGTCTCTAACCATTCAACCCATTTCCCGTACATTGGCAAATGTTCTGCCGAGAGGTACCTGGTATATTCGAGTATTTTCAGATGTTGATCATGCTTGGTGGGTTCTTGTGGTTTCGAGTAAATTCACTTTGTTGATCATGAGGTTCTTAATGGTTGTGAAAACGATTGCGACAGTAGCTCGCAGAATTATTCGTACATGTAACGATATTTTGTAAAAGCGTAATAGAAGATTAATAAAGTAATAGCACTGAAGAATGTTTTCAGTCGTGCATTGCAGGTTGAAATTGCGATCATTGTTCACGACGAAAATTGGAAGAGAACTCATTCGCAAAGTAATTCAGTGACTCCAAAAGTTCGTGTGGGAGTTTTGCTGTGCTGGGATATAACAGTGAAGTGATTTTTCGCGTGGAACTCCGATCGTTCTCCCATAATTTTGCGTTTCCGCCAACTGCTTTTGGAATTCCTTAATTGGGAAACGTATCCGACCACGGAGTTCTACTCTGGTCTCTCGCTTGCAATCCTGTGAGCGTGTTGGCGGTGTCGCCTTGAGGGTGTACATAGTTCACTTTGAATGAAGTTCAAAACCGGAATATTGGTTTTGTGGGTACTTTGATTTTTGTTGCGATTTGAAATTAGTGGCAATTTATACGTCGGCGAAGTGAATACAGAAAATTGCTTCGATTATTGGATTTGAAAAAAAAGAAATAGGTAAAAAAAATTGTTGCGTAACATTGCGATTTAAATGCTTGTTTGTGTTGGTGCGAATGTGTTAAGACAAGGTTTTAGAAGCTAAACATTCTTCATTCATCATTTCCGCCGGAAAATCAAAGTGTGAATTAAACAATAATATACGAAATATCAGTATCGCAAACATTCAAAGTGTGATTATGCACTATTTCATGATGTATTACAAATTCGATCTCAATTTTAATTCGCACAATGTTACAAAATGGAAGCGACGCTCAATTTTCTGTGTTTAAATTTGTTGTGGAGTCTTGTGTATATGTAGCTTCTTGTCATTATTGTCATATGATCGATCGCGTAAGCATCTTGAAGTCAGCAAAGCGAAAATCATCTGTTTTCTTTATTCTTCAAAATCGATCAGCAATTAAGGATCATATTAATTTTAAGGAAGAATTTATGTACGTAATTAGCTCTCAGCCGCCCCATCAACGAGCGCTCGTTAGAGGAGGACTGGGAAAATACCCTTCTTTTTTCTAAAATTTAAAAGAAAATATTTTGACGATATTACTTAGATTTATAATATTATGATTTAAATTAAAACGATTCAAATCGACACATAAGAAGTAAAACTGTCAAGACAAATATTTTTTCAATCAAATTTTTTTTCAATGAATTACATTTAAGGTGCTCCATTCACGTTCAATAATATTGTGCAATATTAATGATTGCACAATGTCATTGAACGTTAAGCAAGCTAAAATTTATTGCACAATACTATTCATTGCTCCGTGGGTGTGTGATATTGTGCAATGATTGCGCAATATTTTTCAGTTTAATTTTGGCAGCGGTCGTGAAAGGGTCACAAGCAGTATATTTAAAATGACAACCGAAAGTGTGAAAGGTAAAAATGAGTTTTTATTGGAGTGCATGGATCTATATCGTGAGTAGCCAGCGTTATGGCAAGTAAAAAACAATGTGTACCATGACCGGGACAAGAAAAATGATGCATATGATTTATTGTTAGGGGAATATAGGGAGATGTTTCCGCTAGTGACAAAAGTATACGTAAAAAATAAAAATTTAACAGTTTAAGAACAAACTACCGCAAAGAACTGAAAAAAAAACAGTCAGTTCTATGAAATCTGGAGCCAGTGCGGATGAAACGTATGTATCAACGTTGTGGTACTACGATAAATTGAATTTCTTGTGTGATCAAGAATAACCGTTGAATTCAATGTCTACAATTGATACACCTGATGAAAATGAGTTTAACAAGGAAAGATCTGTAAGTATTTAATTTTGAAAAATAAAAAGAGTAAAATCCTTCCTTTTAATTTTGCGTCTTAAATTTTATTTATCGTAATCGATTTTCGACCGCTGAAGAAGACCGAACGACAACGGTGGAAAATCTATTGCAACAAGTAAGATTTAAGACGCAAAATTAAAAGGAAGGTTTTTACATTTTTATTTTTCAGAAATATTTTGCGAAAATGAAATCAATTACAAATATTTAATTTTGTTTTATTGAAAATCCATAATCATAGTCTGTTGGTCACATGACTAGATCTAAAGTTAAAATTAAACAAATTTATTTTGCCATAGAACTGTACCCTCGTTATTGAAGTATTCACAGAATTCGTTTCTTGCCTTTGCAATTTGTAGACAATTTCTCTGATTGATGTTTTGTGTTATTGATATGGCAATGTTAATTTGAAAATGTTTAAGTTGGTAACAATACAATTATTTTATGTTGTTCAAATGTCTATGTTGGTATAAGTTTTTCTTTGTATCACTTCCGTTCTACTCTTCTAAAAATCAACACATTGTATCAGTGAATTAAATAAAAGACTAGTGTGTCCATCACAAAAGTGCTTTCTTTTTATTTCAAACATCAGGTTATGGGCCCAGGCACATATATCAGCTTTGGTAGATTGATGTTATTTACGGCGGCAGCAAAATCAGCGAGAAGGAAAAAGTGAGGTTAGTTCACTACAGTTTGCGGCATCGTGATCAGGCTCGGACACCGTGTAACATCGTCGATGATGGAGTGAAATAACAATAACGTCAATGTGATCAAGTTAGAAGGGGCCAGAAATTGGAATGTATGGAAATTCCAAACAACAGCACAGTTGAGGAGCCATGGATGGCTAAACATTGTGGAGGGAAAACAAGTGAAGCCCGAAGTGGTCAGTGAGCTATCTGCATGCGAATCTAAAGATGCCAAGGTGCAGACGAAATAAATACTGCAGTGTTCGAGTTGAACAGGACTGGGAAGAGCCATGAGGATGGGCGATCTCCATTTGAGGTATGGACTGGGAAAACATATAATATCCATGAGTTAAAAGCCTTTGGTACAGAAGTTTATGTACACATTCCAAAAGAGAAGCAAATGAAGTGTGATCCGAAAGGAGAGAAGTGATTGATGGTCGGACATGAGTTAGATGTGAAAGGTTATCGTATTTATTGTCCTGAAAAGAATATGGTGGAAACAAAAAGAGACATTGTATTCTTACAGCAAGAAGAGAAGGAAAAACATCAAGTGAAGAAAAGTGAAGACCAAATTGTTGTGTCCTTAAATCTTGAAGAGGAGACAGTGCAAGAGAATAGTCCCGAGACAGATATTGATGAAATAACAACCCTTGACCACAATGAGATAGAGACAACCCACATAAGTAATATCTTAGAAAATAACTCGGAAGATGACAGTGACTACCAGCCATGCAACGAAGAAGAACATCTATTGGAAGGAATTGATTCACTCATAGAAAGGGAAAGGTGTAAGCGTGAGCGTAAACAAACTGATTTCTACAAGTGTTAAAATGTGCAGTCGGGCCAAAGTGAATGTGATCCCATCACATATAAGCCATGATCGAAGTGATGCCGGTAAGTGGAGTGCGGCTATTGCCGGGGAACTTAAGACTCTGAGTGACAATAATACGTGGGAATTTTGCAAATTACCTGTAAGTGCAAAGCCCATAAGCAGCAAATGGGTTTTTAAAATAAAAAATATAAATAAAGTCAAAGAGTACAAGGCTAGGCTAGTTGCTAGGGAGTTTAGACAACAAGATATAATCAACTTAAGCGACATTTATGCCCTAGTTGCTAAGCTAGCAACTTTCAGGTTGTTTGTAACAATTGCAACAAAATATAACTTACCTATATACCAGATGGATGTCACCGGGGCTGTTCTATATGGTGATATTAAAGAAAATGTATATTTAAGTTTACCAGAAAGGGCCTACAAAGGAAGAAATAATACTGTAAAGTTAAGCAAGTCATTTTACGGGTTGAAAAGTTCATCTAAATCCTGGAATATTAAAGATAATTCTGTATAAACTAGAGAAGGCTTTATAAGGTCTAAATGTGATCCATGTTTGCATAAAAAGTATAGTAGTAAAAATAAAGCATTTGTATTAATACGAGTATATGTAGATGACTTGCTAATCTTTGGAAGTAATGAAAGTAAGGTCACTAGCCTTAAAACAATGTTAAACAAAAAATTCAAAATGAAAGATTAAGAGCAAATTTCAGAACTTTTAGGAATACATGTCGAGCGAAACTTTGAAAATGGTATAACTACATTATCACAAAGTAATTACTTGGGAAATGTTTTAAAAAATTTAATATGGAAAATTGCAAACCCATGTTGACACCCTTTGATAGTAACTTTAATACTAAAATATTTGATTTAAATACTTATTGCGATATAGACATTGAAGGAATCGGTAGGAAAATTATTGACTATTTGTTCACTTTTGCAAAATGTTTGGTTATGTGGTGTTCAAAGAAGCAATCGTCTATAAGCTTGTCAACTTATGAAGCTGAATATGTTTTTATGAGTATGGCAGCAAGTGAAGCGTGCTGGCTTGTAAATTTATTACATGATTTGGATGTTCAAAATGATAGCCCAGTTAAGTTGTATTGTGACAATCAGTCAGCTATTTTGAATGCATGTACAGACTCAGTCAAACGTCTTAAACATGTTGACATTAGATACCACTTCATTAAAGATTTAATCAAAAATAATAAAATTAATATTCAGTACATAAATACATGCGAGCAATTGGCAGACATGCTAACAAAGTCATTAAGTAAGGAGTTATTAATTTTCTGACAAAATGCAATGTCAAATAAAAAGGAAGTAGAGAATTAATAATGTTTCTAGTCATATCTTGATGTTAATTTAGATTATTTTGTTTAAAATGCATAAACATTGAGACGGGGTGTTACTAATATGGCAATGTTTATTTGAAAATGTTTAAGTTGGCAACAATACAAATATTATATGTTGTTCAAATGTCTATCTTGGTATAACTTTTTCTTTATATCACTTCCGTTCTACTCTTCTAAAAATCAACACGTTGTGTCAGTGAATTAAATAAAAGACTAGTGTGTTCATCACAACAGTGCTTTCTTTTTATTTCAAAAATCATTTGTAATGAAGTAATTGGAGTTGTTGACTGCATTCAATCAAGGCTTCAGATAAATACGAAGAGCACTTTTGTGAGAAATTATGAAAGATAACAGCTAGCTAGAACAATCTTTCGTACTTTTAGTGGATGCACAGCAAAGGGTCTTTGAAAAACTCCAAAATGGGTTGCTAATATTCCAAATGCGCTTTCCACTAGACGTCTCGCATGGGACAATTGCTAATTAAATATTCTTTTTTCTTTCATCAGTCCGCTCTGACTGTATGGTTTTAACAAGTTTGGTCCCATGGGGAAGGCGTCATCTCCGACAAAACCATATGGAAGGGTACGTGTTGTATCATTTACAACTGCAGAACTTGGAATTTTCAATGTGCTATTCTTCAGTTTCTTTCCAAACTTTGTATTTTGTAGAACACCTCCATCTGACATGCGTCCACTGGTTCCGACATCTACCATAATAAATTCGTAGTTGGCGTTTACGACAGCCTTTAATACAATACTAAACGTTTTTTGGGGTTTTGTACTAAAATACAAAACCCTATTACAATCACGACCTGTGTCCGTCTATCCGTCCGTCCGTCTGTATGTCACAGCACTTTTTCTCCGAAACTATAAAGGCCACAGCCACGAAACTTTGTGAAAAGGTCAAAAGTGGTGATTTCTTGAAAGTTCAAGGTTCAAAAAATTTTTCAAAGGGTTTAAGGGGGGTCTCCCCATATAGGGAGGTGACCCCTCAAAAAAAAATTTTCACCATTGGTAGTCGAGTAGGGTGTCATTGGAAAGGTCTCGATGAGATATTTTCAAAACACGTCTCAAAATTTCCTTACAAGTACCGAGGGGGGCAGGGGAAGGGGAAACGTACGAACTTTTCGCGTACCCCCCCTCGTGATTGGACACCTTCCATCCGAAAAATCTGAAAAAAATCATGCATATAGGGTTTTATGAGTACAACAATGACAAATACATGAGAAATCGAAATTCACTCAACTTTGTTAGTAACAGTATGATTTATCGATTTTATGTTTTCTTGAATAAAATCCAAACGGTACCTTTAAATTCAATAAAATTTAGCAAACAGATGACTATTTTTAGGGTTGATCTTTTCTGAAAGTTTCACAAAGATCGAATTGTATTTAACGAAGTTATAGCGATTTGAATTTTCCTGTATTACTATGGAACAATATGCCCTGTATTACTATGGAAACATATGGCTATGGAGCCATATGCGCTTTTTACCGACTTAGACACTACAGTTTTGCTAGGATTTGCATGAAAATTTCAGAATGATAGGTATCATGAAGATGAGTACATACAATAGAAACAAGTCGAAGAGGCAGGAGAGAGCTCCTAGCAAAAGGGCTTTGTAACCATTCTAAGATTCGAAAAACAGGCCATGAATCGATGATTACAGTACAGAGGAGTGGCCCCTGAAAAAAATTTCATGAAAGGTAACCAATATGAGTATCAACTGAAAGTTCTCCATGAGAGCTTTTCAGAACAGGTCTTAAACTGACAGTTTTTGCTTCAGTGGGGGGGAATACATGAAAAATGTGTTTCCTCCCTCGCGAATGGACACCCGTGATCTAAAAAATCTGAAAAAAATATCAAGCGAGATATTTATGGGTATAACTATAACAAATACCTCAGAAGTCAAAATTCTTTCAACTTTGCTAATAATAGTATGATCCTCGAACATGGCATGTTTCTTGATTTTATTCGTTACTGGTAACTGCATTTTGTAAGTAGAGTACAAAATCCTTCTGACATGAGCATAGCTCTGTCTACCCAACTTGTTTATAATTATAATAGACGGATTCTGAGCCAGGTAGTTCGTTAATTTCCACGTGCTTGCCGTCTATTGCATCAAGTACATGAGGAGCATTCCTCTTGATTTGAAAACATTTTGCAATATCTTCCCATTCTTGGCTTGTTTTTGGCAACCGAAAAAGAAGGCGGTGCCTAATCAGTTCTTCTCTTATTTCTTGGAAACTCAAGATGAAGACAATGCACACAGTGAAAATCCAACATCGTCTAAGCATGCCAATAAAAAGGCAAACAAAAGCGAACAAATTTTAAAACTAGCATATGAGCGCCTTAGTGAAAGACAGGATGAATTTCATTATTTGGCTATGGCTTGTGCTGCAAATCTAAGAAAAATGAAAAAAACCCAACTCCTTTATGCAAAGAAGGCAATTGTGGAAATTATAATGGAAGGTCGATTGGGACTGCTACATCGTCACTCATTAAAAGTTAATGAAAATGCCCCTTCGAACTCTTCACTACAATTTTGTGCATCGCCTTCGCCAGTGCCATCACCAAAAAAAAAATTTACTAAAATTATTAAATTTTATTATAAAAATGGTGATTCTGCTGTATCAAAATTTAGAATTTAACGAGCCGATTACGGTCGACATGATCGACCTACACAGCAAACAATTTCGAACACAGTGAGAAAATTTGAAGAGACTGGATCGATTATTGATATTGCAAGGCCTGTGCATCATCGCAACATTCGTTCTGCTGAAAATTTCGCTGTCGTTGCTCAAAGTGTGGAGGAATACCCGAATTTGTCGATTCCTCGACGTGTTCAACATTTGGACTTGTCTTGCGGCTCATTGTGACGGACTTTGCATTTGGATTTGCATCTCCATCCGTACAAAATCCAACTCACTCAAGAACTTAAGCTACAAGACCATATACAACGCAGAATGTATGCGAATTGGGTGATTGAACAACAAGCCATTGATAATGATTTTTCGAACAAAATTTTCTTTATCGATGAGACTCATTTTTCGCTCAGTGGTTTGCCTCATACGGGGCTCTCAAAATCCTCAGCTGATCGTAAAAAGGCCTTTTCATCCAGAAAAAAATGACCGTTTGGTGTGCATTATGGTCTGGTGGTGTTATCGGCCCGCATTTTTTTGAAAACGATCAAGAAAGAGCCATTACAGTCAATCCTGACCGCTATGGACTGATGTTATCCGATTATTTTTGGAGAGAAATTGAAGATTGTGATCTGGAGAACATGTGGCTCCAACAGTACGGAGCCACAAGCCACACAACACAGGCTAATCGAGCACTTTCGCAAGAGAAATTTCCAGGACACGTAATTTCGAGATTGAGTAATGTCAATTGGCCCACAAGATCCATCCAGCATCCGATTAATCTTTTCATGAAAAACCGGTGATTTGTGATTGTCGGGAAAATTTTTTGTGACGTCAACAAAACCCAGCCATGCATGTTTTTCAATAGGTCTGAGGCTCGATAAAAAAGCAGGATCATTGACCAATTTCCTTATGTCAGGACCAATGAAAATACCTTTTTTAATTTTTGCCTCGCTTAGCATAGGAAATTTTGTTTTAAGAAATAAAAATCCAGATCCGTCTTTGGGGAGTACTTTTACAAAATTGTTTATCAAACCAAGTTTGATGTGAACGGCGGTAAAATGATTTTCTCAGATGGTAGTAATGGTTCGTTTTTTATATTTTTCCGACAAAGCACGATACTGGATCTTAAAGGCCAGTTTTGTTTCATGAATTGATCTGAACGCGCTCTGCTATCCTATTTACAGAGAAAACAACAATATTTCGTATAGCCAGCTTGCAACCCCTAAAATTAAAGCCACTACCTTTATATCTGCACATACATACTTGCCATATGTGTTTTTCGTAGTTGACCTTTTGGAGAATATGTTTTAAAATATCCTGAGTTTCTTTTAAGTGAGCGCCGTAAGCTACAGGTAAAGATGAAAGTATATTACCGTTATGGAGTAACACAGCCTTCAAACTTCGTTTATATCCGTCAATGAACAATCTTCACTCCTTTGATATTGGCTTGTGACCTAATGCTGACAGCAATCCATCGATATTATTGCAGAACACTGACCAATTTTTTTTGACTAGAAAGAAGCTAAAGCAATATGACGTTTTTGATAAGTTGTAATTTTAACTCCAGTTTGCAATAGATTCCACACCATATTTCAAATTTTTCGTTGATCAAATCTAAATCTCTAACTAGGTCATTTAGTTCTGATTGACTAATTAAATGTGGTTCTGTATTTTTTTCATCTCTAAATACCTCACCGCTATTGGAAGGGCCTGCTTCATCTTCTTCTTCAATAGAACTCGATAAACTTGAAGCACTACTAAATCTTTCCGGTATTGGAATGTCTTGAGAATGTGGTAGCGGCATTGACACTAATGACACAGTAGCATACTTCACAGAATGCTTTAATTTTTTTGAAAAACCTTTCACAGTTGTTAAACAAAAGTAACAGTCACTTATGTGTTTTTTGGGTTCACGCGACTGCATTGGTACACCAAAAGGCATCTGTTTAATATTACACTTGTACCAACCCGTCCAATATTTATAACATTTTAAACAATACACTTTCGGTACCCATGATTTGTTTTGATTTTTAACGGCAATTTTAAAATAAGCTTCATAACACTTCACAAACAGAGGTGAGACTGGCTTTTTTCACCTTTAGGCGTAAATAGACCACAAGCATAACAAAATAAGCTAGGAGAATTAACACAGACACGCGGCATTTTGTAGATTTATGAATGACATAAATGAATTACGACTTTAAAACTTTGACAAATGTTTTAATAAAAAAGTATAACTAATTTAACAATGAATCCTTTATTGTTCTTACATGAGCTGACAATATTAAACTGAGAGACGAACCTAAATTATCTCGGCTTAAATACTGTATCTATTTCTTACCTACTTAGATTATTACATTCATATCTTAAAAGAAATCCCATCCTTAATACATAATGGGTTTTTCACGCGTCCTGTCTGTTACAGGGCGAAGGATGTTTTATTACTACAATATAATAATCACGAGTAAAAGAAAGCCTATCCTTAATACATGATGGGTTTTTCACGCGTCCTGTCTGTTACAGGGCGAAAGATGTTTTATAACATGCATACTGATTAAGAGTAGATATTTCCCGTCGTCTGTTCTTTTACCGTAGCGACGGATATTTTATGATATGTTATTGTATAATGTAACTAATGTTTTGATGACATTTGTACACATCAATGATATAATGTTATAACCACCCTCAACTAAGTGTAGCGGAGAGTAAATAAAGTAAGATTATAATCTTACGTTACGAAAATTACCGTTATTTTTGTTCTGGGACGTGATATCTAAATATTAATTTGTTTTCTGTTGTTTACTAAGCATACCTAATACAAATCACCACCCAGGATATCAGTGATTTTTTTTTTGACGTTGTATAGTTGCATAATTATCGCTTCACATGTTTCCACAATGATAACACCAAGAGCTTGTGGGGAAATAGCACTGCTGAATTTGAGATCCTCGAAAGTGTTTCCTGTTGCCAAATAACGCAAAGTTATTAACAATTGTTGATACGGTGAAATGGCTTTTCAATAACTCTTTAACCCAAAATCGTTTTCTTTTTCTTTTTTTTAATAAAATAACCAGCGCGGTTGCTGCCAAAACTTCGTCATCTAACATGTTCCTTGCAAGAAAGTACTGACCCGAATGAATGCCTTGTCAATTTTATTGCGGCATATTATTGCGCATGTGTAGTGCAAGAACGTGTTCAATTATTGCGCAATAAAAATATTGCGCAATATTATTGAACGTGAATGGAGTGCCTCAGTCATCACTCTACGTTTCAACCAATCAAATAGATTTATTATAATATCCACATTGTTATAACTTTGCATTTAAATTTTGTATGCAAAGCAAATATTCGAAATTATTTAATGTGAAATGTGCAACTGTTTGTCTTTTTATCGAAATTTAGCCACAAGCAGAAAAAAAGGTTAAGCTACCTTTTCATAGTACAATTTTAAAAAAATGTCTAAAGGTCCCCCTCCGATACGGATTTCTCTTAAAAATCTTTGAAACATTTTTAAATACCCAAACCTTCAAGAAACCGTTACTTTTGATCAACATACCAAGTTTAGTGTGTTTAGCTGCTATGTTTCGGAAGAAAAACTGCAGTGACACACAAACAGTCGGACTGATAAAACCGATTACAATAGATTTTTAGCAACAGTACAAAAACCTAAAAACTGATAAGTAGCCTTAGAAAAGCTCTAATAAATTGTCCTAATTATTTGCCTTTATTATCACAATAAGTCACTTATTTCTGATTTTCAAAGTTTCATACTAAATGTATTCAAAACTACGCCCTAGATACAAAAGGCATAAAAAGTTATTAATAAACAATGCAGAAATTCATATAATCAGAGGGTCGCAAAAAATCTTTTGTATTCTGTATCAGACAGAATAAAAAAAGATAAATTGGTTCATTATAGACATCACACATAAACCTCTGCATAAATCCCTCAATCGAACAAGTTTTGAGAAATCTAAGTGGGTAATGCAAGTATCGTACGGAATTGATTCAGTAATTACTGCAGATTAGTAGCGTTAGATTAACCAGACCATTTATCAGAAATATTTCGATGCAACTTGTGGGGTAGGGGAGGATAATAATCCCAACTACTAAATCAAATTGTATTGTACTAATAAATCAATATTTATCAAAAGGCGACGCCTGATAAAAAATTTATACAAATTTTTCTTGTATAAATAATCATAAATTGCTTAGTAAATATTTATTGTGTCAACGAAAGTTGAAGTGGTTTTCTATTTAATTTTTTTAAAGTGAAGGATATTACTAGTCATTTGAATCTTTTAAAATGATTTTATTACGTTTAGTTCTATTTATAAGCGTTGTTTTCTCTGGGTTAAGGGAAAGTAGAGGATTTGAACGAAAATTTCAGTTGCCTGGTGAGTTCAGTCAATAAAAGTAATTTTGAGTTCAATACACTGTAAATACTGTGTTTATTAAATTAATATAGTTTGAAATGTTTTTCATGTAGTTATTTGTCGTACACTCCAAGATGTGGTATTTAAATACTGCAAGGCATATTATTTTCGAAAAGCTCCCCATAGTGTGTATAATATAAACTCTTGAGTGTGATGAAACAAAGCACAGCATACTTTATAATGTGTGCTGATAAACTCTATAAAAAGAGTTAAAATGAACTCATCCAGCATATTCAGTTTATTGATGATGATTTCGATCGTTATAGAAAAGAATCTTCAACAATCATCTGTTTCGCGACAGCCCAAGACGAGTCTTGACTTCCAGGATTAATCTCCACCTGTCATCACGGTTCTGTGACCTCATGCGGCATATGATTGCTCTCAGCAAGGATCTGCTATCAGCTTCTATCATGTGTTCCCATCGAGTCCTCAGTCTTCCCGCTGGACGTCTACCTTATGTTCTACCTTTTAATGTTCTTTTGGGTAACTTTATGTATTAATCATGCAGTTTCTCAAGCAAACTGCTCGAAAATCTTCCTATCCCCTACTTGTGATTTTATGTGGCAGATTTAGAAAAATAATTAATTATTTCCATCATAATCGTAATTTGTAAAATAGTTTTCTTTCTTATTATTATTAAATGTAATTTATTATCAATTTATTAAATGTAATTTTACATCAATTTTCCTTTATATTAAATTTAAATGTTTCCCTTTAATTATATTTCTCATTAGCTTTAATTTCTATTACTACTTAAAATGTATTTCATTTTCTTTACTTCAGTTAAATTTTGTTTTCAATAATTTAAATCTGCCACATAAAATTTACAGTGTGAACACCTAACCGGTATATCAAGTTGGGAATGAAGTGAGATTGATACAAGGTGGACGGTTGTCAAATAATTTTTGTGGTTAGGATAAGTAAGGTTATGCGTTCGTGAGGCCTGCCGGTCGAATATCGCTTTTCCTATCGAATGAATGATTTTTGCATTGAAGCCGCGCTACGCCCCCGCAGTTGCTTATGTCAGTATATGTATTCGCGAGTATAGTTGTGCGGTGAAGTGGATTTATAATTTGATACAAGATCTCCATTCGATTCGGGAATTTAAATTTTGATTGGCTACCTTGCGGGATATTATCTGCGCTTCATTACCAACATCGGTGGCTGCAAAACCTGCGCACTGTTCAACCGGATACATTGTCGCGGTAACTGGATGCGTGAAGGAGATTATAGTGCATTTGCATCGGAGGCGTCTTGAAAAGTCAACATAATTTACATGCGATGTTGACCACTGACTAAGGCACTCCTTATTTACCTGATCTCCACGCATTATCATGTTAGTGGTGAGGGCTGTCTCGAGTAATCGCAAATCGCTTTGTCGAAGTTGGGGGCGTTTCCCGACGAAGGAGTTCTACAGCAGCCGCAATAGTGTGGGTATAGCATCAAAGGACAGTCCCATTGAGGTTAGCCGAGACCCAGCAACGTCTACATGAATACCGGCGAGGGCGGCAGCGTTGTCGATAGGCACAGGCTTACCAATACAACAGCTATCTCTGCTACTGACGAACTCTCTTCCACGTAATTGCCACTATAGGATGTATCATCTGCGCCGATCCACGAGATAAGTAGATGCATATTCATGATCTGTTCAACCAACGAACGAAAATTGCTGCATGCCTGTAATTAGCACAATATTAAATGAAATTCAAATGTACTTTTCGGTTTTCCGAACACTTATTAAGAACCCGTTACTGAAATTTGGCAAAATCAAGCATCACCGTAGATTGTAACGTCTCTCCTAGCAAACAAATCGGCATTTTCATTTCGAGTTGACTTTCGTCATGCATAACTTGCTGTGCAAGTAATATTTCGAGACAAGTTTATTGACCTCTTTTGGATTTGTCTATCGATAAAACCGATTTGAGCAATTGCGCGGGTGCTCCTCACTTTGCTATCACAGATCATAGGTGCTCGAAACTCTAGAATTACGGCTAGTGCAAACCGAGCTATAATTTTCTTTTATTTTAAATAGTAAAAGGAACACAACAAATGCTGTGAAGTACTCCTTTCCTGCTAGTCTAGTCCCATTCGTGAAATGTTCTCAGAGATAATAAAAATACTTTAATACGACGCAGTTAAAAAAAATTCTAAATTATAAAAACTAGCTGTCTTTAAGTATCTCGACGTTAGGGTCTAAAATACTCTAAGGTACTGTATTTTCAATCTTCCGGACTTATCATTAATTTGAATTTATGAGATGTTCCTTAAGTCTTTTCTTAAAAACTAATAATGAGTTTACGTACTTCACTTATCCTGAAAGATTGTTTTATATACGCAGAGCATCATTCGTTGCATCGTTCTTTAGGCGATCAGTTCTAGTGTAAGGTATTACAAAATTGTGGGCATTTCTTGAATTATATGGATTTATTTGTGATACTTTCATAAAGGGGCTTCGTTCCGATTCACTGGAAAGTAGACATTTGAAGATAAACGTCGCTTTCTCCATAGTAATGATTTGACTGAAGGTGAGTGCATTGGTCCGTTGATGCACTAGTCCTGTTGGAGTGAGAATTGGAAGGTTTAGAATATTTTTATAGGCTTTAGTTAGTATCCTGGATATAATATTAAGGTTTTGCTTTGACAATTGACAACAAATGACCACCTCATAATGTAGCTTTGCCAGTACAAATGCAAATGTTTCTTTATATGTATTCAAAAACCTCCATATCTTCTCAACACTCCTACTATTGGTGATAGTTGTCTCCTCAAATTATTTATATGTGAGATATTTAATTTCAAATGCTCTTTGCAAGTTTTCGCCGTTAATTTTGAGGTCAATTTCTATGTCTTCATTATTCTTCTGTTTAAAAATCATGTATTTTGTCTTTGTAGTATTCAATGCTAGCTAGCTTTCAATAAGCCATGAGCGATATTTATTTAGATCCTCATTGACGATACTCTCCATGGCAACATTATTATATCCTGAATAAAGAAGTACAGTATCATCAGCATATAATGTGTGGGGAGCGTTCAGTTTACATATATTCAAATTATTGGTGTATAGCAAAAATAAGGTTGGTCCTAGTATGGATCCTTGAGGAACCCCTGATTTCATTGGTGCTAGATTGCCCAAGACATTCATAACTGATGTTCTTTGGAATCTTCCTTCCAAATAACTTTTAGAAAGCTGTTTCGGTTTTCCTTGTACACCACACGATTAAAGTTTTTGAAGTAACAGATCATGATCAACCGTATCAAAAGCTTTCTTCATCTCCTTTAGCAAGACTTTCATTGATGTAACGTGATACAGAAAGTAACGCATCAAAAGTACTCTTGTTCTTTTGAAAGCCAAACTGCTTCGGATTTATCATGAAATTGTCCATTTTAAAAAGATTTTAAATGATTATTTATAAGTTTTTCGAATATTTTACTACAGGTAGTCAAAAGAGCAATAGGTGGGTAATTATTCGGGTCCAGATGGTCTCCTCCTTTGAATATTGGAATTATTTTTGCCAGTTTCTCTTCATCCGGAAATGTTCCATTTCTAATATGCTCGTTCATAAAATTTGCCAGTGGTTCAGCTATCTCCTGTTTGCCTAGAATAATTTCATGTGTGGCGATGTTGTCAATACCTGGTGCTGAATTTTTTTTCAAATTTTCGATTGTATTCAATACTTTTCTTTTAGTCGTTTGATGAATGTGAAAGATGGACTTAGGTAGGCTATTTATGATGTTGAAATAGCTAGTTGACTTTTCACCAAGCTCCCTGGTAATTTTTTCACCAATTGTTGAAAAGAAGTGATTTAGGGAGTTTGCTGTTCCATATGGACGTGCTGCATTATTAGAGTCCTTGCCAAAAAATTCACCACTTGATGTCATGATCCAGGGTGACGAATTATCTTCTACTTCATTTATTATTTTTCATGTTTCGTGTGAGTTGTCCGCCGCTGTTTCCAATCTTCTGGAGTAATATCAAAATTTAGCTTCTTTTTTGAGACGTCTTGATTCTTTTAGGGCTTGGTTATACAGATGATTAAGTGCTTAATCTTCAGGGTTCTTTTTGTATTTTTTATAAGCCTTCCTTCTGTTAATACTAGCCTCAATGTATGTTGTCGACATCTGATTTTTTTCTCAATGATAGAATCATGCTTGGAGTCTGTAATCAAATTTTTGAGCTCCATAAGGTTGTCACGTTTTCGGTTTGTTAGCAACTATTGAAATTTTGATTTGAAAAGATCCTTGTCTAAATATCTGAATATTTTATGAGTAGGTTTTTGCTTATTGAGACTTTGACCATGGACGACAATTTTTAGGACACGATGATCTAACTCCGGCCAGTCTGCACGTGTAAATTTAATGTTTTCAGCAAATTTTTATCATTTGTTGCTATGTGATCTAGGCACTTTACCTACTTTGTTGCTAAATTTTGTATTCAGCTGGTAAATGTTATATGTACATACTGCCCTACTTAACTTCGCGTTCGGTCGAAGAAAATCTCGCAACGCGCTGATGAAATGAAATGTGCATGCGATGAATGTGCAAATGATCTTCATTGCAATCAAGTCATGAATTAAATGCATCAGGATGTAAGACAAGGAAAAAAACTGTGAGCAGGGAGTGAAGGTGAAGTGAAGGCTTCAACTGATAGGGGACCCAATTACCTTGCTTCTGAATGTATCCGGTGGCTATCAAACGTTTTGAAGAGGCTTGCTGAGTCAATCCTAACAATTTGGCAAGTTTGTCTTGCGTTTGACATGAAACTTCATCGAGTAACGTCTCAAATTTTTCGTCTTCAAACTTTTTTGGCTGTCCTGGGCATTCTTTGCCTTTGATGTCAAAGCATTGAAACAATCCAAAACACTGTGTTTTCACTAAAGCATCGTCGCCACAAACTTCTGGAAGCGAACGATGACTTTCCGCAGCAGTTTTCTTTGTAAAAAATGACCTAACAGATCCTCCTGCAAATGCTGTCTTTTTCTCCAATTTTCGAAGTTATTAATCGTGAAAAATAATAATGATGCACACAAGATAAAAATGTTTTGTTGACTGATTTTGATAGTTGCCAAATGTACCTTCGAAATGACATATATATATATATATATATATATATATATATATATATATATATATATATATATATATATATATATATATATATATATATATATATATATATATATATATATATATAAAGTTCGAGGTTTCACGATATTTGTTAGTACGGACAACTAGCGTCGAATTCCGATTACTAAGTTGTACACACAATAACAAGTTAACTAACAATCTGTTACTAACATTGTTTTTTTATTTTAAGTCGTATAATTAATATGCATTTTTTATCAGCAAAACATCTTTAACAATATTCACTTTTTTTTTGTGGTAGGGAGGTGAATGCCCATTTACGAACAGTGGCGTGGGACTCCCAGGTTCACAAAAGGCGAGTGGGTAGTCCACACTAAACACCTCCCTGTCTACCTGGGAACCTAGCCTGAAACCGTTTGACACATTACTTCGAGCCAGGTCTCGTTTTGTTACGCCATGAGGTGCCTTCAAGCTGGGTGATCGCCTTTATAGCGGGAGGGGAGAAAGGAAAAGGAAGTGCCAGACAAGCAATCCCCTAGCCTGGGTCCCCCTACGTTGGCCATAGGTCGACTCAGAACCGATACTCCTGAAGCAGCCTTCTCAGCCGTTGCCCTGATTTGCTCAGAGAAACTCATATTTGAGTCGATTAGTAGCCCCAGGTACTTCACCGCTGGCTTCGATTCGATTCATAAGTCGCCAATACTGATCGTCCTTACTTTAGGGATTCTCTTTTTTGTCAAGATGACCACTTCGGTTCTCTCCAGTGCTAAAATGAGCCCGCGAGCAGTCATCCAGTCCCTCACTTGGCGCACTAGCATACCTAGTCTAAGTTGCGCTTGTTCAATGGCGTGTCCTGCGACCAGAGCCGCAATATCATCCGCATTGCCGATCACGCGTGACTCATCTGGCATCTCGAGTCTCAGTAGCCCATGGTAAGACACGTTGCACAGGTCTGGACCAAGGATGGATCCCTGGGCAACACCTGATGCGACTGCCATCCTTCGTTGGCCCTGTGTCGTGTCGTAGAGCAGGCTTCGGTCTTTTGGGTAGTCCCACAAAAGCCACATTGGATATTCTGGAGCTTGAAGAGGGTTTTCCAGTGAATCTAGAATATCTACCCATCTAGCGGCGTTGAAGGCGTTCCTGATGTCCAGTGTCACCAACAGGACGATCCGTCGCTTGATGCGACTATGTGTCTCTGCCTTTTGAACCACGCTCACCACCTCTGCAATCGCATCGATAGTAGAACGTCCTGCTCTAAGGCCAGAGTGCCGAGGAGATAGGTCCTCAGCAGCACGAATCGCGTCAGCGAGTTCTCCCTTGATGAGTTTCTCTAGCACTTTCCCAGCCATGCCTAGTATGCATAACGGGTGGTATGCAGACGGTTATTCGGGATTTTCCTTCCCCTCGCTGATCAACACAAGCCTCGCCACCTTTCATCGTACCGGGAAAACCCCGTCCCGTAAGCAAGCGTTGAATGTGCTGAGCAGCAAGTCAGGACAATGGTGATAGACAAGCCGCAACACCTCAGCAGGAACACCACCTGAGCCTGGAGCCTTCCTCGCTTTCAATTAAAGAACTACCTCCTCCAATTTCGTCTGTGTGAAGAGTGGACACTCGACTGCTGTTTCACCATGGACAGCGTCAACATGGACGGGATGGGCGAGGAAGACTCCCCACACTATCTCATCCATGATTCCCGCATCATGTATACCAGGCTTTCATAAGGCACCAAGCTTCCGCCTAACTAACATAGCTTGTAGCTAAGGCCTCACCGATTCTTGTTCACATTGTCCACTAAGTCTTGCCAGCAGCCAGCCTTGCTATTGTTAATCAATTTGCGAAGGTTTTTGACGGATGAAAGAAGCTTTGCAAGCAGTCGTGATGATGCTCATAGTAGAGTTCACCACGTCTTGAGCTGCCAGCTCTTCCATCCCCTGCGAAGCTCCCTGAAGCGGCTCACCTGCTGTGAGCACCTCGATGAATCTCTTGATATCCATCCTTCCAACGTTCCATCTAGTTGTAGAAAGCCGAGAGCACAACTGTTGGGAGACAACATCAGTTATCTCAAGCAAAATGCACTGATGGTCACTGGCTGAGTAGCCCTCCAGCACTTTCCAATTGTGTATCCTCCGTACGAAGGACTCCGAAGCGAATGTCACATCCGGTATGGTCCCCTCACAGTCGATACGGCGGAAAGTTGGCGTATTTCCGGTGTTCAGTACGACGAGTGCTGTCCTGGCTGCCATTTTCAGGATTCGTTTTCCCCGCGGATCTGTTTGAGGCATACCCCATTCGATTGCTTTCACGTTGAAGTCCCCCCCAACGAGCATTTTGCCCTCTGCGTTCGACACAGCACCCTCCAGAGCATTGAGCTTGGCTTGGAAAGATGATATCGATTCGTTCGGCGTTAAGTCCAGAAAAACTAGGCGGTCCCTGAACACCGAAATCATCCCTCCATTCACAACTCTCCGTTCGGAAATCACTGTTTGGAACCCAGATGGCGGCAGTACCATTTTTTGTCAGGATACCATAATGCAGGACTTTTATCATGGTGCTGCCCACTCAGCAGCATAACGTCAGTTTTCATGTCCCTCGCAAACTGCTTAAGCAGATGTTGGGAGGTTGAACTGCGGTGTATGTCTAGTTGCAGGATGCGGTTCATCGAAGTTCTGATTTTGCCTTGGCTGGGGCTTCCTGAAAAACCCGGCATTAACCTCATCCCAAGACGTGTTCAAAA
Organism: Odontomyia ornata; assembly: GCA_963969285.1. NCBI lineage: Eukaryota > Metazoa > Arthropoda > Insecta > Diptera > Stratiomyidae > Odontomyia > Odontomyia ornata. Next base: position 357,665,212 of record OZ017739.1, on the reverse strand, counting down.
TCAGGTCTAGGAATACTGTGTGCCTCCTTCGTACACTCTTTTCTTTTATGACCCATTTCACCACATTTGTAGCATGGGGAACTCCTATCGGGTCCTTGGCATACTTGTGTGGTGTGACCATAGCCGAGTCATTTGAAACATTGAAGAGGCATTGCTCTTTGTCGTACCCTGCAGACAACCCAACCTTTTTGTATTTTGCCCTAGTTCAGGAATGGTTCGGCGTTCTTTTTGGTCAATGTCTCAGTCAATGTCTCTTATTTCGAGCGAGGCTATAGTTCGACCTTTCTTCGACCAGTATGCGACCCGGTCGGGTCGTACTGCTTTAATGGTAGTGTTGGTGTCTTCGGGCCTTACGTATTCCCTGATGCCCCGCAGATCTTCCGCGTAGGATTGACCATCTTGAGGTTTTACATGGAGTGTCTGCTGCCGAGGTCTTCGTCGGGGTTTCTGTCTCTCTTATTTTGCATCAGGTCCTTTTTCTGGTTGGGCGTCCGTGCGAACTTTACTTTCTGGTACTTTTGAAGTAGTTTCTTTACGGCTTTCTTCGCTCCTTTTTAAAGCACTGTCTGGAACCCACAACCTGGTGCTCCACGCCCATCAAGTGCCTCTTCCTTCCTTCTTGTATCCTGATTTCCTTCGATTGGGCTAGACGCCATTCTTTTATTGATTTTTACTGGTGGAGCTATCTGCATGTGGCTGGAGATGGTGTGATAGTTGAATTGGAGTGGTTCACGTGCAAGTGTCAACTCGGCGCTACTGTGCAAAGCAACTAGGTCCAAACCATCAAATACGCCAGCCCAAAGCATCAATTCCAGTTCATTGTCTGAAGTGTAGTCCAGTTCCGATCAGGGTCGTAAACTGTCACCCCAGGAGGGAACCTCACGGCGCCCCCCATATCCTCGGGTCCGTGTGGGTAGCGCTCCCGAAAGAATGCTAGCCTCCAAGAGTGCTCTTGTCGACCGGCATTCACCCTGCGGGAATTTCCTCGGATACGTGGGGGCGGAACTCCCCAAAGAATGCTGGCCTCTAAGAGTATTCCAGTCGGCCAGTATTCCCCCTGCGGGAGTATTCATTATTTAAATAAGATATAAATTTCATGGATTTTTCTTTCAACGCATGATACAGTTTTTACAATAGAATTGAACCTTATAGCTTTTATTTGAGATTAAAAACCAAACTTCATAATAAATGACCCTACATAGACATATGTATATATATATATATATATATATATATATATATATATATATATTTATATATATATATATATATATATATATATATATATATATATGTATATACGAGTATATATATATAGGGTGCGTACGGTATTTGAGGACTTGCATAAATGTGATGATAACTTCACGAATTTTTTTTTATTTTATTATTTTCTGATAAGAAGTGACGGACTAAAACATCACGCAAAAAATGAAGAGACATGCAGTCATCGTCGCTATATGTGCAAACCATACAGATTTAGAGATCTCTAATTTTCTTAATTGCTCCCGTTCATTCGTGCATAAGGTTTGCCGTGAATGGAAGCATCTGGAGGCGATACAGAATCGGTTGCGAAACGCAAAAACCACGAACAACGTTCTGACACTGTCCGATCTGCAGAATTTTTAGAGCAAATGCAAGCGATCATAGATGAGGCCCTTCAAAATCAATGAGGGTCCTTGCAAGTGAGCTTCATGTTTCTGAGCGCCTTATTCGTATAGTTGTCCACGAAGACCTTCGGTATAAGTCTTACTTGATGCGCAGAGGACAGTTCAGGTTGGAACAAACACAGGAACAGAGAGTTCTCCGATCAAAACGTCTCTTTTAAATAAAATCAAACATTCCAAGGCGCCCAAAATGTTATGGTTTTTTTCCGACGAAAAAAATGTTGACCAAGATCAAAAGACCCATCGCAGAGATAACAGATGGCTATGTTCAAATCCTACGAAGGTTCCTGTTGTTATGCGCACAAAATTTCCAGCCACTGTTATTGTTTTAGGTGTTGTCAGTAACGAAAGACATGCTATGCCACCACACTTTTTTACTCAATGACTTCAAGTGAACTCTGCTGCATACATCGAGGTTTTCGAGACGGTAGTGAAACCCTGGATAGACAATGCAAGTGGAGGCAGACCATACATTTTTCAACAAGACTCTGCTCCTTCACATAAAGCGATGGCGACACAAGATTGAATGGCCGAAAAAGTTAATGACCACATAACACCAAACCTATGGCCACCTAGCTCCCCAGACCTTAATTCTTTGGATTATTACGTATGGGGCGTAGTTGAGCGTGAGATCAATAAGCGTCTTCAAAATACCACTTCTCCGCTGAAGACTGCTATTAATGCCGTTATGGTCAATAGGAACAAGGAGCGTCTGATTCGGGCATGTAATCGTTTCCGGACCCGGATCGAAGAGGTGATCGCTGCTAATGGCGGTTTTATTGAATAACTTTATCTTCTTCTTCTTTGTAGCACTACAGCCCCTCTCGGGCCTTCGATTAGAGATAGTTAGAGTATCTCATTTTCATGACAGTTTTGATTTTTTCAGAAGTTGGTTTGGTCAGTACCATGCTCCCGTGTGCCTGCTTAGCTATGATATGATCTGATTAAATCAGTACATATCACCACTGAGTGAACACTCATAGTCTGTCCGAAAAATCCCCTGAACTAAATCACGTTGTTCCCAACGAGATTTGAACCTGGGACCTTCGGCTGATGCATTCATGCTCTAACCACTAGACCACACAGACTTTATAGCCATATATTAATTTAACGTTGTTTAGAAAATTCCTGAAATTTCATTAAATTTTGTTGAATATACAAGCTAATTCATAATATTTTCGCTGCGCCCGAATGCCAACAACATTCACATTAAAAACCAAAGAAGTTGCATGACAAACCAGAATATAGTACTCCAGCCTAAAAGTTATAATAGTAGACTATTTAAAATTGTGTGAAGCTCACTGTTGTAACTTCAGCCAACTTCATTTTATTTACAAATCTGTGCCATTAAATTGTGTAGTACCTCTAAAAGTCTCATTTTGCAAGTTTATATTTCTGATCGGTAACGCGCAGTAAGCAAACATCGGTTGAGCAGAAAGGAAGATTATGAAAAGCGGGTAAACCTTTACGATATATTAGCTTAACTGTTAATAAAGTACCAACGATTGTTTTTAACATCATCAAGTGGTACAAAAATACCAGAAACTTCAAAAATTAGGCAAAATTAAGTGGTCGCAACATTTTTTCGGAATCAGATGAACTTTGGGTATTAAAAACTGTTGAGAAAAATCATATACCAATGCTCCAAAATTGATATCAGAAGCAAAGAAGTATCTTGGGAAAACAACTCTGAAACAGTTTGACTTGTACTTGGAAAGCATCAGTAACATGGAGGGGTACCTAGGAAAAAGCCATCTGTAAGCAAGGCCAGCATACACAAACAATGGAATTTGCCAGAAACATGTTTGGCGAAGGTTTTTCACTCTTGGAAGTTTACAAATGAAAGTAAATTCAACGTTTGAAAGTAAAGACAACGTTTTTCGATCAGATGGGCAATAATTTGTCGGGCGTGAAGCTAATGAAGAGCTTAAGAAGCCAACTTTCATCCTACAAGTAAGTACGGCTTAGGTTCCATAATGGTATGGAGTGCAATATCCGCTGCTTAACCGGGTAATTTGCATATAATCGAGGCAAATATGGACAAAATATATTACTTGAATCTCTTAAGAGCAAATATAAAAGAGAGCGCTCGAAAACGTGGAAAAGAAAAAAATTTCATTTGTTATAAAGATAACGACCAGAAGAACAAAGCGCATATTGTGCGCAGTTGGTTGCTCTACCATTGTTTTCATGTGCTTCAAACACCACTCCAGTCTCCTGATTTGAATATCGAGCACATATGGAGTTAGTTGGAGACAAAAAAAATAAAATTCAGTTGGTAGCAGCCTTGAAAGAGAAGTGTAACAAAATTCCGGCATCTTTCTGTCGAAAATTGGCGGGCTCGATGCCGAATTACATGAAACCATTCATACAACAAAAAAGGCTATTAAGACAACTAATTTCTATTCTAATCTTAAACTTTTTGTGAATTCATATTGTGTTCCATTATAACTTTGAAGATGAAGCACTATGTTTTGTTATGTAATGCAATTTTTTGTATTTAATATCGATTTTCTTAAAAACTTTTTTTTTTGATAATAAATGTATGACAATTCCACTACTTAAAATAAAAAAACAATGTTAGGAACAGATTTTTAGTCAATTTGTTATTAAGGTATAAACTTATATATTCATGATGTTCCATTATAAATTTGACCCGCCGTAGTTTAAGCGTGGGATCATTGGAAGGTAAAAATAATAAAAGAATTGGTCTTGTATGAAAATTTCACACAGCCAAATGAATTATTCCTTTGAAATATATAAAAAGTAAACTTTCAAGTTTCAAATTATCATACAAATTTACACATACTCATACTATAGTCCATATGGTTAATGTTGCTAAAATGTGCAGCTCAATTAAACTTGTTGATTATTCAACGTTTACTTCAATCCCATAGTAACCCTTTTACTATCAACCATAATACAAACTTACTCATTTGTGGTTTCGTTTTATTTTCCCACAGCACCCTCGGCTGAGCTTCGTGAGCAAATTGAAAAAGCTTCCTTGCAGGCTGCAACAATATTTAATGTAAGTATTTAACGGTTCTATGGACATAAAAGTAACTATTACCTTTGGTATATGCATGCTTGTATAATCACACGTTACTATTTAATTACAGGATATTGCTCAAACAGATTTTAGTTTGAATGGAAAATCGAGTAACTTGAGAGGAGAAATGATTGATAACACTTTCTTGAAGATTGACGATGAAAAATTGTAAGTTATTTATGGATTTATTTTGGACAATATTTGCAATAAAATAACCTGTAATCTTATCTTGCTATGGATGAAAAATATGCAGTGTTAATAAACACCCAAGATTGAGAATATAGTGGTTAGTTCTCGTATTATTATCACCGATATCAAGCATGGCTTTGTTTATAATTCAAATGATTTCAAATCAGTTCAAAAAATGTAGAAATTTGATAATGGCAATATATAAAAGCGCATTTGAAAAATCACATAAGCACCAAGTTCCACATTTGTTTATATCATAATCTTGGGTCAACAGCAGATTATAATGATTTATGACTTTATTAAAAAAATAATGTTGATACATTTATGATATTTAGTTTCAGGAAATTATGAATAAGTAGCATACCCAAAGTCAAAAGTCAAGAGCGCTTTAATCAATACTAATCGCTATAAATTTTAAAAGAATTTAAAGCAAATTCCAAACAATAAGAATACAAAATCTTAATGGCCTAAATGGCTCTCTAAATTTATACGTTATTTGTTAAACACATTTCATCAAAAAACCATAGCAAATTCAAATTAATTAAGATTATTACATACTTCATGATTTGATTGGAAAAAGGAGAAAAAAACCAACGAACACTATCCTAAAATTATTTATAATTTTAACGCAACAGTGAACTTTGATCTTTTACCTAATATGTTATAACCTAATTCTAATAAAAATTCAATCAAAAAAACTTTATCTTACACTTAAAATTATATCAAAATATTACTGACCTACGCGTTTAACCTTATCTCTAAACCTTATAAAATAAACCTAACATATACCTAACCTATCCCTAATTTTTAACAAAAATAAACAACAAAACTAGGTGTAGCAATAATGAGCTGAAACTCAAAAACTAAGTAACGAAAAACACAAAAACTGAAAATAAACACGAATAATTTAGACATTGTCATTCGGCCACCAATACCTAGATTGCGCCATCTTATCTCGATCAGCTTTAACGAATCTAACAAATGAGTATCTCCATTGGAATTGTTGGTCTCGTGAACTCAAATTCGCCGGATATTTTATCTTCTTAACGGTAGTCCGTCTATTTATGTGATATATGACTGTGACACCGTCAGAATCAAAAACATATCGACTCACATCCAAATACACGAATGCTTCTGGAGGAACGAAGCCAGTAGCGAGGCAAGTCGCAACATACCCGTCTGTAAGGTGGAACGGCTGTGAAATCCAAGAGTTTTAGACGGCACTACACATAACTAATTTCGTTTAATTTAAATCATTACCTAATCCCGGTGTTGAGTGTAGAGCAGGCTCCGTAGTTCCTTGTTTTTTTTTTTTGTTCCTTTTTTTCCCTTAGATCTTTTCCTATTTGTTTTTGTTTCCTTCCTTTGTTTTTCTCCTCCCTGTTTTATTCTTTCTCGTTTTTCTCCTCACTGTTTTTTTTCCTTCCGAGATTGGCGTGAGGTTAGGATAGCTAAAAGGCAAAAAAAAACAAATCAGAGTAATTGATTGGAATTATTGTGAATACTGAAATAAGGGGTGGAGGTTACGAGCTCAGAAGAAGGTAGTGAGTAAATAGGACGATGCGGAATGAAGTATGGACTAAGCTAGGACTTTGAGTAAATTTCAGGGAAATTCACTTAAAGGAGGGGGGGAATTGTCACGGAAACCATTTGCACTTTGGTGTTTTTTTTTTTAATTTTTCAGCGGTTGTTGAAATACCACCTGAGCCAAGATTAATATTAAAAATAATTAAGGGTTAAAATAATAAAATAAAAATGTTAAAAGATTAAAATAAAAAATGTAAAGAAAAAAATAGGCAAAAGCGAAACGTTAAAAGATTAAAATAAAAATTTAAAGTAAAAATAGGCAAAAACGAATGGCTAAAAGATTAAAATAAAAATGTAAAGTAAAAACAGGCGAAAACAAAAAGAAAACAAAATCCGATTACCATCACTTACACGCAAAGCAGAGCTGGAAACAAATCCTGAATTATTAATTCAAAAAGGCGCAAAAGTTTATATTCGAAACCGAAGTCAATCGTATGATGGAACTTATCATCAACTTCCCCATTTTTATGTGGCCAAGTACAACGGATCTTCTTTGACGGCCGCAATACCATCGCTAAGTGCATAACCAAAACTCCCTTGCCGTAGATGTGCAAGACTCCGATTTGCTTAATATACCGCATTGTATGGATTATGATTAAGAGCTTCCGAATATTGCCTTGTTAAATTCTCTTTTTTTTTATATGCTGTTTGCCCAAGTTTTTATAATATTCAGCCTTTTCCTCGTCAATCACCACGGCAGGCATTTCTGCTGTCTTATCGTCTTTATTCACAATTGTCGGCGACTCTGAAGACAATAAATTTAACACATAATTATTTACAACTGATCGCTTACTTATCCGGGGCGATGTAAAAACGTGCTGAAACAATACTAAGGAACGAATAATCACTGAGCAATAGAACAGGGAACTTGCCGTCTTTGAAAGATACAGAATTGAAATCGCGTCGCAAACAAACTGACACGCAACCATGGGAGAAAATCCGAAATTTGATAATCCTTCAGTACCCTGTTCGTGCTGCTTGAATTCTGCCGAAGATCCTGAATATGTATCCGCCTTAGGACAAGACTGGAATACCGAATGTTTTCGCTGTTCAGCATGCGATGCGAAATAATCAAAATCGATGTAAATACGGATCTTATGTCCCTTCACATTGGAGATCGTATCCTAGAAGCGAATGGTACTCCTGTAAAGGATTCAGCAATTGAACAAGTTGCTAAGCTTATACAAAGTAGCGATAATGTTCTACAATTAACTATCGAGCATGATCCAGAGGATATAAATCGTAGTAGTAGTCAAGCGGATATTACATGTCGAACAGGATCACCTTTACAGTCGATTGATTTCAATACACATGATAGCCGTAGATCGGGATATAAAGAACCAACTGGGGGTACTGGTGGCAGTAATAATAAACTTTCAAAACAGGATGAAGAACGTTTATACAAATGAGTAACATCTAAAAGTCTTTTATACCTACCGAAAGCACAACCGCCAGAGGCCTCGAATCGTTATGGCATTCAACTACACATTACCGCGTTATGGCATTCAACTACATGTTACCACGTTATGGAATTCAACTACACATTACCGACGAATTAAACAACATTGGGAACAAGACGCGATCACGATTTCTATTTTCCAAACCCCAAACATTTGGCACGAAATAAAAAAAAAACACAACACTGACTGAGTGTCAGTCACTTTGACATTTTACACCTGATGGGCGAGTGTACTAAAAGGGGAAATTTGAATTTCAATTGCCCGATGCACACTAGTTGGGGGATCGTAATTGAACATTGAATTGCCCAGGGAAAAAGTTAACGGCTCACTGGTTGAAACCGAGCCGATGAAAAATCAGAAAAGAAAGAACGGCTCTTTCTCTTTTCTGGCGGGTAAGAATCAACAACCAAAGACTAAGTGAGGATACAGGGGCGGCTCCAGGAGAGTTTCTCGGGGGGGGCGTGTACGGGAAAGTTTGGTTGAAACTTTTAGTCAACTCCCCCCCCGCCCTCCAATACATTTTTATTAACACTTTGTTATAGATTGTAATAATTTCATGATTAAGAAATTTGTTTATTATTTTATTATTATTATTATTTTTTTTGAACATTACTGTCACATAAATGTTCTTCAACTTTGTTTTGATTATACGTTTAGTTCAGCCTGATATGTTATCATTCCAAGTCTTGAATGCCAGAAAGTATTTTAACAGATCAATTACTTACTCTATGGTCTGGGTAGTTAAAAACCTATTTCAATCCACACAAACTGGAAATAAGTACCACTTTCAGAATAAACATTAAATGTTTTATTTATGTTACAAATATTTACATTAGTTAGATAATTGATTAACACTAAATAACAAAATCCATCCTTCTGTTACCAGACTTAGCAAATCTATCAATCACTTTGTTAATATCTACCTCTACATCTCGGTGTGTATGAAGTAAACAAAGTCCACTTAATCTTTCTTCACCCATTGTCGACCTTAACCACGTCTTCAGCCTACGCAGCGTGGAGAACGACCTTTCAGCAGACGCTACACTTACTGGCAAAGTAGAAAATATCTTCAACAAACCATGAATTGATGGGAAAATATCTGCGTCGCAAGCTTCTAATGCATCAAGTGCTGTATTCGGCAGTTTTACACCAGACGGTTTTTCTCTAATCCATTTAGCTTTCCATAAGTCGAATTCAGCTTGGACTTGACTGCTTTCTAGACCGAGTATCGGTGAAAATTTGTCCCTCAGTGCACATAGTTCCTCTTGTATCGGCTCTGACTGGTGTGGTGGCCCAGGCTCTCTCACGATACTTGTTGGCATTAGCAGTTGAAGTCTGAAACATTCTACGGTGTCCTTAGGAAAACGAGACTTAAGGTCAAAAACAATGTTGTCTAGGAGAGGAATGTATATGGATTTAAAAAAAAAATCCTCCGGATCAGATGTTGCACAGTTCGGTCGATTTCTTTGGACACCAGCTAATCGTGGCATTTTTACTTCGACGTCTAAATCCGCACATAAATTTCTCACTTCAACAAAAATCTTTGCAAATACAACACCACATTCTTTTCGCTTTGATTCTAAGACTGAAATGGTATCGAGAATCACATCAGAAGCTTTCTTCAAATCTAATGAAGGAGATTGAAGCATCTTACTCAAAGCGAGAGTCTGTTTCAAAACATCTATTAAAGATAATAGTGTTGTGATGAAATGCACATCACAGAGAGCCTTTTTCAGGGCGTTGGCTTTCGATGAAGTATTAATTTCTGACCATTCGGAAATGGATACAAGAGCTTTAACTATATAAGGCAGAGCTTCTTGAAACTTGATCACACTGTCATGCCTCTCTACCCATCGGTTTTCACACAGACTTGATAATTTGGTGCCCTTAAATTCTTCTAAGTCTTCATTTCCTTTTTTCAGTGCACTTCCGAGAACCGTGTTTCTCTTTGCAGATGATGAAAAAAACTCAACGACAGACTTTATGGTGCCGACTAGGTTCCGTACACTTTGAACGTTATTGGATTTAGATAATGAGTTGTTCAATCCATGATTTAAACAGGGACATCTAACAGCATGAACAGCTTCTTTCAAGATTTCGGAGACGGCACCCTTAACATCCGAAGACATCACACTGCAGCTGTCAGTTTCCAATTCCAATACATTCTTTGATATCCAAATGTTCTTCTTTGATTAGTTTAACAACTATCTTTCCCAACATTTCACCACTAATTTTGGGCTCCGCACTTTTCAATCAAACTTTCATGGACATCAATAAAACAGAAAAAATCTTCCCTAAGTAGCCCGTTGCAAATGTATCTAATAGTTAAGGATAATTGTGATGTATGCAATAAATCAGTTGTTTCATCGAAGATGATACTATAGCATCCAGCCTGTTTTACTCTGTTAATGAGCTCAGTTTTGATTTCTTCACCAAAACATTCAATAAGCTGATTTTGTGTATTTTTCCCAATATAGGTCGCTCTCGAACTTGTGTTTTCCAGATGTTTCTTTAAGACGCCATCTCCTGACGCTACTCTAAATCTGAGAAGCTCCCTAAAGTTTCCTTCGTTGGTCAGTGCGGTGGCCACGCAATGGTATGTTTTGTCGACCCAAAAACATGATTGTTTCAATAATTGGCCGCAGTCTTTCTCGATTTTCTATGACTTGTTGAAGCCGTTGAGTATTTACTTGATTTATGACTGCTTCTTTAGGCGACAGGTACGCTTTAATAAAATTTTTACCAATTTCGACGCTGTTTTTGTGGTAAACATTTTTTTCATGATTTTCTATGAAACCCTCTTTCCCTAACAGCTTTGCAAATGAGGTAACAGGCTTTGTAACAAACGATTGCAAATGAAGAGCTTTATTGTGGCCACTGTACTCTTCGGAGAATAGGGCGCAATACTTGCAATAAAGCCCTCTTTGTACGTCAGATAGAACAAGCCAGTGTTTACTTTCCAAATGATTCCTTCCCAAGTATCGCTTCACCTCTTTTCCACCCTTTTTGTGAATTGAAAATGGAAATGAGTAATCTTTTGGAGGTTGCCAATGGTTTTGTAGCACGCCGGACTTAATAAATTTATCAGCTGGTTTACCAACATAATTTCCTATATCAAAAGTCGATAAGAGGTTACTTGAATCGGGAATAGAAGAAACGCCTGAAGAAGAAATAGATGGTCCCAGAAGCATGCCAGTGTCTTCAGGAGCTTCAGAATTATTTAAGAAGTCATCGTTTGTAGGTTGCTCAGATGTTTTTGGAATATGAGGCCGTACATTTATATCAGGACACGAGGACGTAGAAGGCTGTGGTTCTAATAGGCTGCTTTCAAGATTTTGTTAAGGTAATTTTCCAAAGTAAGATTCCATTGGGTTGGTGGATTGCCTTTTCGTAATTTTTCCAGGTATATTCTGAAAAAATATACATAAAAATTATATATATACACATATATATATATATATATATATATATATATATATATATGTATATATATATATATATATATATATATATATATATATATATATAATATATATATATATATATATATATATATATATATATATATATATATATATATATATATATATATATATGTATATATATCTATTTATATATATATATGTAAGTTTGAAACCTCTTTTCAAACTTTGCCGCCTGTCCGTTCGGTCAAGTTACCTTCGGCCAGATGGTTGAGTGACGCTCATTACAAACTTCGCATCGGTTGTGGTCAGGGAGACAGACGTCGCGAGACAGACGTCGCTAGGCAGCCACGCTAGGCAGCCACAGCTACATTTCATTTCGTTTCTAAAGCGGTCGACTCAAAGACGACCGTAAACAAGGTTAAAACTATTCAACTTGAGGGACATCCCGAAGCATACCAATTTCCTCTTGACCAACAAACACGCACACACACCATTTAAAACTTTTCCAGCATAAAATTACAAAGCAGGTAGTCAAGAGCTTGACTACTCGCAACAAATATCGAAAGGTCAATATAACCTTGAAGGAAGGCGAGCTGCTGGAGGAATACCTGGACGAGGAGGGTAACGTAGTTTTTAATGAGTTCTATTTAGAGGTTTTCAAATCTACATCTCTTCACTCTCCTTCACCCCCCATCCCACCCGCCGAAAAATCAATGCATTCCATTGCAACAAATTTAGTGCTGAATAAATTTGACGGGAATGATGTGGACGCGGAATCATGGTTAAATACTTTCGAACAAGAATGTGAAAGACTCGGTGTACAAGAGGTGAAATATTCTGAAATATTGCGTTTGTGTTTAGAGAATGTCGCACTGGAGTGGTACGCGGTGTTTTTAAAAATAAATAAACTCTCGCACGCGTGGGAATTGCGGAAAGCTTCTTTTGTTGACACGTTCAGTTCAAAGTCGTGATCAGAAATCACCTTCGCATACACTTATAAATATTTGGGCGGTTCGGTTTTAGATTATGCATTAAAGAAAAGGAATCTTTTGATTGATGTTGATCCTGATTTATCGGTAAGATCACAAATAAATTTAATCGTAATAGATCTTCCTAATTATATAAAAACGCGTTTAGAACGAAAAGACTTGACCAAAGTTGACGATTTAATGTCGAAGCTTAGGCAAATAGATCCTTCCAGAAACAAAGCCGCTTTGAACTCGGTAAAAAAGCCGGATGAAGTTCAGAAAAAGAATAATAAAATCTTTAATGAAAATTTAAATGAACAAAAAACCTGTGGGTACTGCGATAAAATGGGCTTTCCAGGCAGACGTCACTCGGAAGAAGTATGTCGTGCGAAAATAGCGCACCAGAGCAAAAACAAAAACAATAAAATCAAAGTCGCAAATAATATCGAAGCGCAAGATGCAATTTCTCTCCTTGAAAATCCAAAAAACTAATAACGATCCCACTTATAAAACTAAAAATTCTAATCAATGATAGTCCAGCCATCGGTCTCTACGATTCCGGAGCTAATGTCTCATTGATAAATTACAACTATTGGAGAAAATTGTGTGTAAATAAAAAAATAAGTGGGAATAAACAATTGAAAACAATTTCGGGCAACTCAAATACTGAAGGAAGTGTCATCCTACCAGTTACTATTTTCAATATAAAAGAAGACTGTCCGTTTTTCATCATCAAAAGTAAATCATTTGAAGATGATGTCTTATTAGGTCTAGACTGCATAAAAAAATTGAGGTTATGCCAAGACGAAAACCTAAAAATAAGTCAAAATTTGGAAAAAGCAGCCGAGATAGATATAGTAAAAGGAAATTTTGAATGTAAAAATAATGAGATTGACGAAATTAAGTCTGATCTTGTACTAAAAGAAATGTTGAGTACTTATAAAGATGTCTTTGCAAAAGAAAAATTCGATATTGGTAAAGTCAACGATTGTGAAGCCGCAATAAGACTCACTGAAAACAAATATGTAGCAAAAAGACCTTACGGATGTTCTCTGCAAGACAAAGCAGAAATAGAAAAACAAATTAAAGAATTATTGAAATCGGGTTTAATTGAAGAATCGAGTAGTGCGTACGCTGCTCCGGTTACATTGGCTTTTAAAAAAGACGAAAATAAAAGATCCCGATTATGTATTGATTATCGAGAACTGAATAAAATAGTCGTGCCGGAAAGTCACCCTTTCCCACGCATTGATGAACTAAAATTGTGTGCAAGAAATTGCAATTACTTCACAAAGTTGGACATGAATTCGGCGTTTTGGTCGATCCCACTTCGCCACAAGGATAAATATAAAACTGCTTTTGTAACTCACCACGGGCACTGGCAGTGGAACTGTTTACCTTTCGGTTTAAAATCCGCTCCAGCAATTTTCCAAAGGACATTTTCAAGTATTTTAAGGAAAAATAGCTTTGATTCATTCACTGTAAATTACATAGATGATATCCTAATATATTCAAATAATTATGTGGATCATATGCAGCATACTGAACTAAAAACATTGCGCTCCTACGGTTTTAAATTAAATGTCTCAAAATGTATTTTTGCAAAACGTGAAGTGTCATATTTAGGACATAAAGTAGGATACAACAGTATTAAACCTCTAAATGACAACGTAGTCGCAATCAAAAATTTCCCTGTTCCACAAACAAGGAAAAATATCAGACAATTCTTGGGAAAATTAAATTTCTACCTCCAATATATCCCGAACTCAAATATCGTACTGGAATCTTTTCATAACTTGCTCCGGAAAAATGTGCAGTTTGATTGGTCTCCATCATGTCAAAAAAATTTCGAGGCGGTAAAAGAACACTTGTGTTCGGAACCAATACTTTCGATCTTTGATCCAGCGTTACCAACCTACATCTTTACGGACACGAGCATTCAAGAAGTCGGTGCAGTGTTAAAACAACGTCAGGAAGATGAAAAACTAAAACCAGTATTCTATTTCTCACGCAGATTGAACAATACACAAAAAGAAAAAAAGCAATATTTATCGAATGTCTCGCAATAAAAGAAGCAATATTGTATTGGCAGTACTATTTAATTGGTCAAAAATTCACCGTTTTCACCGATCACAAACCCTTAGAGGACTTTAACATAAACAATTGTAACGACCCAGAACTAAGAAAAATCCTTACTTACATCTCACAATTCAACTGTGAAATCCTTTACAACCCAGGTAAAGAAAACTTGGAAGCGGATTGCTTATCTCGCAACCCTGTGCTAGAAGAAGAAGAAGATAACTTCGAAAGCTCAGCAGTAAAAATCGTGAACTTTTTGGAAATAAACGAAATAATCAATGATCAAAAAAATTTCCATTTAGATAACAAATGTGAAAAGAAGAACCGTATCATCTACAGATCACTAAACAATAAAGAGAAAATTTGGTTATCTGAAGCATTTGGTAAACAACTAATAAAAAAAGTTCATGAAATACGAGGTCATGTGGGAGTAAAACAAATGATCTTGACAATAACAACAAAATTTTATTTTAAAAATATGCACAAACACATGAAAATATTTTGTCGTGCTTGTGAAACATGTATCAAGAATAAAACTAGAATTGCAAACTACAAGGTTCCGTTATCCCAGCTAGGTCCAGCCTCAAAGCCATTTGAAATAGTCTCATTGGACACAGTCGGTGGTTTCGCGGGAAACAAAAGCACAAAAAAATATCTGCATTTATTAACAGATCACTTCACAAGATACGCATTTATCACAACATCGTCAACCCAAACAGCCGACAATTTTATTAAACTAGTTAAATCAACAAAAAATACTAACAAGATCGACACGCTTATATCTGATCAATACGCAGGTATCAATTCGAATGATTTCAAAAAATACTTAAAATCAGAAAATATAAGACTCATCTATTCAGCAGTAGATTGTGCCTTTTCAAACGGATTAAATGAAAGGACAAATCAAACACTAGTCAACAGAATACGATGTAAAATCTACGAGAACAAAACACGCTCCTGGCCAGCTATTGCACAAGAATGCGTGCACGAATATAATAATACTATACACAGTTCCACTGGTTTTACACCCTCTTACCTACTAACTGGAAAAGAAGAATCAATACTACCTGATGAACTAAACGAGAACAATGCCGAAAACTTAGATGAAAATAGAAGAAAGGCATTCGAGCAATCGAAAAAGATTCACGAGCAAAACAAGAGATATTACGACGAGAAAACAAACAAACATGAATACAACAAAAATGATCTCATTTATATAAACAACGGAAACAAATTGAACAGGAAAAAAACGGATCCAATCAGAGAAGGGCCATTCAGAATAAAAAGGAAAAATTCTGAGGTAATATATGAGGTCGATAGCGGTCTCAGGAAAAAAGGATCAAACCTTTTTCACGCAAGCAAACTCATCCCTTTCAATTAATCCGAAATTCCTTCTTCGTTCTTGAGGGGGGGGATGTAAGTTTGAAACCTCTTTTCAAACTTTGCCGCCTGTCCGTTCGGTCAAGTTACCTTCGGCCAGACGGTTGAGTGACGCTCATTACAAACTTCGCATCGGTTGTGGTCAGGGAGACAGACGTCGCGAGACAGACGTCGCTAGGCAGCCACGCTAGGCAGCCACGCTAGGCAGCCACATTTTTCGTGATCATAAATTGTTATTACTTTTGCTTCACAATTACTATTGTTAATCAAACACTTAGTTAAATCCAACTTGTTGTTGTTTCAGGTATTGTGTTAATCGATATGTTATCAATAATGTAAATAGTGTTAATATGTAACCTTAAATAATATTTAATTACAGTTATTTTACTGCAACAACTCGAGTCGATTTATTCAACTCAGACTCTCACACAAATCCTAAGTTTCCCAAATTTGAAACTTATATATATATATATATATATATATATATATATATATATATATATATATATATATATATATATATATATATATATATATATATTTAAACATATTTATATATGTATTAACACAGTACTTACATTTTTGGAATCCATCAGGACTCGGAGACAAAACAAACACACAACAGTAAAAATCACTTTAAAACACAACAGAGGCTTCGAGCATGCTTCGAGCCCTTTTCCACTGAGAATGAGAAAATGATAACTTTTTAAAAATTTTAATTTCAACAAAATGACGATTTCAATGGACAAAAAACTGCACGCGCGATGAGTAAAAAAGGAACGAGCATTGAGTAATTAAATAATACTGGAGTGGACAACCACGTGACAATATGGTTGCAACAACCCCTGCGACCACTTTTCCTACTGCTACGCTCTTGTTCACAACCTTAGAGAGAGCCAAATTGCACAAACAAACATGGCTGCTGCTCAATGTAAACAAATTTTCATACAATACCAAAAGTTTGCTTTCTATTTGAAAAACCTTTAGCATTGTATGAAAAACATGCAAAACATTAACATATTAACTACTCACTTGTGAAATGAAACACCTTCAGATCCTTTTCTGCTATGATTTTTACACGAAGGCACTACACATTTCATTTTGAACTTGTAAATTAATTTCACAGTGTCACACGTTAAAGTTACTTGAATTATAAACCACAATCGAATCTTTAAACACTTGCAACGAATTTAGATCGCGAACACTTTCCACAGTTTTAATATCGGACAAAATTCGCGACGAAACTTGCAAATTGGCCAATTTGGCGCCCAATTTGCATCAGTCAACTTGACAGTCAGTTCACATCTAGTCAGTTTTTGGAACAAGAAAGTGACCAGCAAGAAGCAGACGGGGAGGAAATGACAGACAGTTCACTTGGAAGAGAGCAGAAACCGGTCGCATGCTCTCTCATGCATTTTATATGAGCTTAGCCCATCCAGTTCTTATTCATCTTAGGGAACGAGAACGACCGGTAAGATAAACAAATGCATTTGAAGGCCACTGCGATAGTTTAAAGAGTTGCCATTCTGCCCTTAAAGGTTAATTTTCATTGAATTCTCAAATTAGTTTTTGGGGAAATTTAGAACGACACCCCTGATTGAACATGATCGAATGGATTTTCAATGTGATGTTAGGTAAAAACAACTAAAATGGAAAACGCAAATGGAACAAATTTTAGCAGAATATGTTTGGAATTGGAATTTTACAGCCCAAAAAGAAAAAGAATAAAGTCATTCTGTTTCTTTTTGGGCTGTAAAATTCCAATTCCAAACATATTCTTAAACTAATGAAAACATTCGATAGTACAGGGGACTATCGATAGTGGTGTGATAGTGAAATACTATCGATAGTGTCGATAGTGCTATCGATACTTTTCCTTCACTACCTCATTGGTGTCGACGTAGGGACTGCAAGATCGTTGCTCCATTGACTCTCGGCAGATATCGGTTTCGGTCGTGCAAAGTCGACAAGGCCCAATTCGGATCTTGCTATCGTAGATAATAATTTATTTTGATCAATTTTGATGATGAATTTCCATTTTAAAACGGAGAAACAAATAAATGTATAATTGTTATTGTTAAAAATCGTAGTAAAATTGCCGCTGATGCAGGTATTCTATATAATAACCCAAAAATGTAAACTTGAATTAGGTGTATATAAGTTAATATTATATAGAAATAAAGAAATAAGTTTCGTCTTTGCAAATCTTGTACGAAATGGCTTTTCCGATATTGGGTCAAACATAATTTTATATACAATTTGAAATACGAAAAAAAGAATTTTTCTGAGCTGTTGGGGGGGGGGGGGGGGGCATGGCCCCCATGGCCCCCCTCTGGAGCCGCCACTGTGAGGATAGCGAACTGAGACTTTGGAAATCCATCGAGGGAAGAAATTGCGACAAGTGATAAAATTACAACAGTTGCCGCTGTTGTAATTTTATCAATTAAGGGAGATTGGCGACATCAACTCAACAATAAGCGCGCTGTCAGGAGGTTGCACCGCAGATTACTTCGGGGGGCCCCCACTTAGGTAAAGTAAGTGAAGTTTCACATTTCAATTCATTAACGTTATATTTATGAATTTCATTTGCACTTTACAATTAAATAAATAGTTAAATAGTGAACGTTTTTCTTGTGTGATTATTTAAGAAAACGTAGGATTGCCGCGCAGGTAAATTGTACATCTGGCTCCGGTGTGTTCGGGTCACATTTTTTTGGCGATTTATTCCAAGATTTCTTTTAGCGCAAGTGTTTTTTTCCTTAGTTTTTCGCTCGGTGCGAGTTACAGGTGCGATCGGGAGTAAATTACCAGCACAAACTATTTCGGGATTGTTTAGCGCGGGTGTTTACCTCAGAATTTTGCTCGGTGCGAGTTACGCTGGAAAATCTGAACCCGGCAAGCTGTGCAAGTGGTTACCCAGTGAGTCTAATCCTCCCCTATTAAGAAAGAAATTAGTGAGTGCTAGTCCGAGTTGTGTGAGGGGCGTCCAGCGGCCGTGTTCTCGCTTGGTGGCTTTTTAGGACCAGGGGATAAGCGAGTGCCGCCTCCTACGACCGTCTCCGACGGCAAGCTGGGTCCGAGTTCCTTAGCCGAAGGAACTCCCACGTGAAGGGTAACTGGAGGGTAACAATATATATATATATATATATATATATATATATATATATATATATATATATATATATATATATATATATATATATATATATATATATATATATGTATATATATATATATATATATATATATATATATATATATATATATATATATATATATATATATATATATGTATATATATATATATATATATATATATATATATATATATATATATATATATATATAAACCTATGACTACAAATATATTCAAAGGTAAATCCAAGTGGAAGTTAACAATAAATATTTGAGATATTTGGCGAGCCATCAAACACTTCTATCCAAAAAACGTATGTTAAAACGGTAGCTATCAATTAACCCTTGTTATGCTTGTAAACTAAAACAAGATGTCTGTTCGAGTCTGTGGCATAGCAGCTGCCGTACTGTCTCACTGGTTGTGTCCTTATTTGAGTTTTTTTTGAGTGAATGCTTTGTGTAACATGGCGATGGGATCCTTACTCAGAACCGCTATCTCTACTTGACTGTGTATTTGCCCAATTGACTCTGTGGACATATATGGCATGCAGGAGGACCAGGCGAGGGTTGGCATTAGTCTTCATTGGGTTCTAATCCTACAATATCAACTGAAAGATTCTACCTTTGAACGTATTTATGAGAACTGCATCGTTTTAATACGAATATATGACACTTCGCCCGAGGCCCTATGCAATCGATTTCACTTTGACGGTACCACACATGAAGCCACTAAATCAAGATACTATAATCACCAGCTTAAAAAATATCAAGAAAGACCATTAATCGTGCCTGGAACCATATGCTAAGCTATCCAAAAAAAAGCCCAGTCTACAAATGTCAATATTTTAAATCATCAGTCATAATCAAGAAGCCAAGATATCAATTCATTTGCATCACCTAGAGTGCACTACGAGGAGACAACTAACGTTACACACTGCTATACTATATTCCTTTGGGAATAATTTAACTCACTGCAAACATGTCAAATTGAAAACCTACACTAATAAATAATTATTTCCCTAATTTCAGCCTTGTAACAGACCTGCGAATTGTTACAGAACCAGTACCACATTTCCTCTATGCGACTCTAGACATTCTCAATGGTTTCATGGAGACAGCGTTCTATTGGGAGAATGTTGTGATTGAAGGATTATTTGAAAGGTATTTAAAGGCAAGTCCATCAGACTGGGCCTTATCATCAGGGACATTAAGGTATGCTGAATCCCAATTTTACACTTGGAGATAATTAAGTAAAACAATGTAGGATGACATGGAAAAGAATTGATGCCAAAGGTAAAATATCCTTTTTGCCATCCAAAGTAAGTGATGGATTTGAAAGTACAAACTGTGATCTACAAACGACTACTGATGACGTTCAGCTCTTGGTAAGAACTCGTAAAAAATCTGTCGGATTAGCTTTGCAATTTAATCTTTTGCAGTTTACTGATGAAAAAGGCGAAGACTCTAAATTAATATCTGTTGAAAGTAAATAAAAATTATTGCAATAAATGTTTTATTCTCAGAAAATTTAATAATCTTCTTTTCTAGGTAAAGAATTTGGAAGTTTCTTGCAAGAAGATCTTTTCTGGAAACTCGAAAGTAGTTTGCCATCGAGTGTTGACAGTTTCTTAAGAAATTTGCTCATTAATAGCCTTTTCCAAAGAAATTCGCCAATTATAGATCAATACAAGTAATTTGACTCAATTTCATCGTTATTTCACTATTTTAATGACAATTTGTTTAACTGCTAGGCTATTTCAAGATGACTATGATGAAATCATCAACAATTTTGCTGATGAAATGATTAGGATGGTTCATGAAGGAGTGAAGGAGTCTGGTATGTGGAGGGCCAATGTACGAGATATTACTGAAAAATTTTCCAAGAAAGTTGGTAATTGAGCACTCGAGTTAAAATTGCAGTTGTGTATTGGCAAATTTACTTCTTTTGTAGTTTTCATTCGATTTTGGGGGCATTTGAAATTGTGGAATGGTCATGTTCAAGATATAAGAACGTTGAAAAAAAAGAATAATTTTAGCTTAATTGTAAGCAATGGTACATATGATATTTGTGGCTCTCTCGGTGTTGAAAAATTATCGGTAAGATTAGTATCCGTATTCAATAAGACACTGAAAATCCTTTAATCACTACAAATCCAAAAAACTATCAAAATTTTATAGAATTAAATTTTGAAGTACAAGTTTTTATTAAAAAAATCAATTTTTTATTACTTTCAAGGGTGGATATGGGAATTATCAAGCAAAAGTTTGGAATGTTGGGCCATCGGGATCTGTGTCTGCTACAGTGAAAGATAATGCTATCTCGTTTAGATTGCGAGCGAAATCAGATGAAAGTACTAAAATAGGCTTTAGAGTTGAAAGCTACAGCTTCAAGGTACATATTGAGTAAGTTCTCAGATACTGGACCAAATCACTTAAAGTTAGAATTAACACAATATTAATTTTTGCAGGTGTATATCCGTTAAGCTCACAGGACTGGGAATTTTCAACTGGCTGTTATCTCTTATAGTGACTTTGGTAGTAAACATTTTCAAAGGATACATTTCTATGCTGGTAGAGAAGGTAAGGTTAAGTTTAATAAAGCTTCTCCGCTTATCTCATGCATTTATTTTAGGAAGCTAGTGAAGCAATAGATCAACTGTTACAGATTATTTCGTAGTTAAACACGGAATGTGAGGCAATACGTTTTATGTATTAATATGAGAAAATAAAATTCCTGATCATGATTTGAACCCACTATATTCTTAATTTAGACTAGTATATAGGCTTTTTACGCAACGCTGGTTATCTGAAACTACTCTATTTTATTGAATTAACTTTTTTGTTGTGGTAGGGTGGTGAATGCCCATTTAAGTTATGTTTTGTCCGGGTACTCGCGCGAAAATTAAAAAACAAAAATTTCCTTTGTCGAGAAATACAATTTTTATTTGTCGAGAAATATAACTTTATCGTTACAATTTTATCCAAGAACTGCTTTTTTGCAATAGCTTACCTCTATTTATTATGGTTAAAATCATTACGTTAACAAAAATATAGAATTGACAACAAATGTAAATGATTTCGAAACTTACTTGCGGTCAATGGTCACTTTATAGATACATATGATTTAAGTTTGCACGCGTAATTAAAAAGTTGCTAACGCAGTAAAAATCAACTAATTATGTCGCGCGTGTAATGAACATGCCCATAAATAGAGCGGCGCTCTCTAGCAAGGAGGTTAACAGATATCACGCCTACAATAACTTTCACCGCTGAATCAGAAACTGTCGGATACGAAGATGCATCAGTCTCTGAATCGGCGGTGCGAGTTATTGCAGGCGTTATACCCATCGGCTTCCTTGCTAGAGAGCGAATGAATGAATTAATAAGAATTATTATTTTTTTTTTGTGGTAGGGAGGTGAATGCTATTTATGCACAGAGTGTGGGACTCCCATGCGCGACTGGACTACCCACTAAACACCTCCCCTGTCAGTCTGAGAACACAGCCTGGAACGGTTTGGCACATTACTTCGGGCCAGTTCTCGTTTTGTTACGTCGTGGGCGCCTTCAAGCTGGGGAGTCCCTTTCCTAGCGGGAGGGGAGAAGGGAAGAGGAAATCTCAGAAGAGTGGTCCCACAACCCCAGCGCCCCCGGCTGCTGTGAGTCCCTTTTATATTTTAGGACTGCCCGAGCATAATGTGCCACCTGGCTCCATTTGTCAACCGATTCGAGCATCCGGGGTGAGCTCTCCCGTCTCCCTGTAGAGTTCCCTTCGCAACCTGACCCATTTCGTACACGCAAAAAATGTGTGACAGGCATTGTCAAACGACAATCGGGGGACCGTGATTTACCGATCTTATGCAGGTAAGACTGAAAACACCAATGCCCGCTCAAAAGCTGGGTCGGATAGAAGTCAGTCTCACTATGCCTTCGATTCAGCCACGGTCTCATATCTGGGATGAGGCACGCAGTCCACCTTTCCTCCGTGCGATTGACCCAAGACTGCTGCCTATCGTTGAGCGAGCGTTGTCTCTCCTCGCGGACAACCAACTCCCTCCTAGTACGGCGCTCTCTAGCAAGGAGGGCAACAGGTATCATGCCTGCAATAACTCTCACCGCCGAGTCAGAGAGTGTTGGATACGAAGATGCAATCCTCAGTGCTCCTCTTCTCTGTACCTGTGCCAAACGTTTTTGGTATACCTCCTTGCAGAGCGTCGCCCCATACCTCTGCTCCATACAGTAGCACTGACCATACAGCACTCATCAAGAGGTGTCTTCTTGATGGACTGGGTCCCCCTACGTTGTTCATAAGTCGACTCAGAGCCGATATTCCCGAAGAAGTCTTCTCAGCTGTTGTCCGCATTTGCTCAGAGAAACTCATCTTCGAGTCGATCAGTAGCCCCAGGTACTTCGCCTCTGGCTTCGATTCGATTCGTAAGTCGCCAATACTGATCATCCTTACTCTAAGGATTCTCTTTTTTGTCAAGATGACCACTTCGGTTTTCTCCAGTGCTAAACTGAGCCCGCTAGCAGTCATCCAGTCCCTCACTTGGCGCATTGGCATACCTAGCCTAAGTTGCGCTGGTTCAACGGGGCGTCCAGTGACCAGAGCCACAACATCATCCGCATAGCCAATCAAGCGCGACTCATCTGGCATCTCAAGTCTCAGTAGCCCGTCGTAAGACCAAGGATAGATCCCTGGGCAACACCCGACTAAATCTTCATCCTTCGTTGGCCCTGTGTCGTGTCATAGAGCAGGCTTCGGTCCATTACGTATTCCCCCAAAAGCCACATTAGATATTCTGGAACTTGAAAAGAGTTTTCAGCGTATCCAAAATATCTACCCATCTAGCGGAGTTGAAGGCATTCCTGACGTCGAGTATCACCAACAGGACGATCCGTCGCTTGGTGCGACTATATGCCTCTGCCCTTTGGACCGCGTTCACCACCTTTGCAATCGCATCATTGGTAGAACGTAATACTCTAAAGTCGTACTGCCGAGGGGATAGGTCCCCAACAGCACGAATCGCGTCAGTGAGTCTTCCCTTGATGAGTTTCTCTAGCACATTCCCAGCCGTGTCCAGCATGCATAACGGGCGGTATGCAGATGGTGATTCGGGATTTCCCTTCCCCTTGCTGATCAGCACGAACCTCGCCACCTTCCATCATACCGGGAAAACCCCGTCCCGTAGGCAAGCCTTGAATGTGCTGAGCAGCAAGTCAGGACAATGGTGATAGACGAGCCGCAACACCTCAGCCGGAACACCATCTGGACCTGGAGCCTTCCTCGTTTTCAATGAGAGGACTGCCTCCTCTAGTTCCAGCAGTGTGTAGAGTGAGCACTCGACTGCTGTTTCACCATGGACAGTGGCAACACGGACGGGATGGGCGGGGAAGGAACCCCACCCTATCGCGTCCATCTTTTCCGCGTCATGTATGCAAGGTTTCCGTAGGGCACCAAGTTTCCGCATGACCAGCTTGTTGCCAAGGCCACACGGATCCTTGTTCACTGTCTTGCTACTGTTGATCAGTTTGCGAAGGCATTTCCTGGCTGACTTATATGCTGCAACCCAGTTGCATGGCTCGTCGCGGTTCCGCGCCCATTGAGCCTCACGTCGAAGCTTGTGACACTCCCTTCGCTTTCAGTTGACCACTAGTAAAATGGGGGGCTTGCGTGCCGGGGTCTTTGACGGGGCATAGAAGCGTAGCAAGTTGTCGTAATGATGCTCATAGTAGAGTTCACCACGTCTTGAGCTGCCAGTTCTTCCGTCCCCTCCGGAGCTTTCTGCAGTGGCTCATGTGCTGTGAGCACCTCGATGAACCTCTCGACGTCCATGCTTCCGATGTTCCATCCAGTTGTAGAAGGCCGAGAGCATGGACGTCGGGAGACAGCATCACTGATCTCAAGCAGAATGCACTGATGATCACTGGTTGAGTAGTCCTCTAGTACTTTCCAGTTGTATATCCTCCGTACTAAGGACTTCGAGGCGAATGTCACATCCGGTATAGTTCCCTCACAGCCAATACGGCGGAAAGTCGGCGTATTTCCGGAGCTTAGTACGACGAGGGCCATCCTGGCCGCCATTTCCAGGATTCGTTGTCCCCTGGCATGCCCAATTCGATTGCTTTAGCGTTGAAGTCGCCCCCAACGAGCACTTTACCCTTTGCGATCGAGACAGCGCCCTCCAAAGCATTAAGCTTGGCTTGGAAAGATGATATCGATTCGTTAGGCGTAGGGTACACACCAAAAAAGGTGGTCCCTGTGCACTGAACCCACACGAAACCGCTTGAAAGTCACTATCCCGAACCCAGATGGCGGCAGTACCAGTTTTATCAGAATACCATAATGCAGGACTTTTATTATGGTGTTGCTCACTCATCAGCAAGACGTCGGCTTTCATGTCCCTCGCAAACTGCTCAAGCAGATTTTGGGCGGTTGAACTGCGGTGTACGTTTAGCTGCAGGATGCGGGTCATCGGAGTGAATGAATGAATGAATTAATAAGAACATCAAAAAGTTCATTTGGCGTTTATGAGACCCGTAGTAAAAACCTGAACTGTAAGATTAAGATACTGCCATCAAAAGCACTCTATGAAGAAACCGGTTGATTCTCACAAATCTTTAATGAGTACCTCCCACCACAAAATGCATTACTTCATTCCCAATCTGAAGTGATATTTGTAGCTATGCTTAAGGCTAAGTGCAAGCAGCGATACTTTAAGATCACGTTGAAAAGAACGCTATTTCAAGCTGTACGTACTAATAGAAGTTTTGCGCCTTTTCATTCCACGAAAACAGTCGCAAAATATTTTGTGATTGATTAGACCAGTCCATATGTAGTTAAATAACAACAATTGGTTGTGTTACTTTCTTTATTATTAAAATGTAACTGAGCTCCTTAATATCTAAGCATTCGTTTCATATCTTATGGACTAAGCTATTTCTCACCAACACTTATTTATCCTTGTCTATTCTTAATTACTTATTAATTACATACATGGAAGGATGAGGACGTTCTTCCAAGAAAAAATAATTAGCATGCGTGAATGAAAAACATCATAAACCATGAAACATCGAAACAATGGATCAGGGCTCATAACATGCATGTAATTTAAGAAGATAAATCGGCATGAAAAATACTGTTATATACCATGAAATCACAGCCACACAAAAAAAGTGGGGTATACTTTTGACGCCATATATCATATCCGTAGTCTTTTCGCATTTTCCTTTTCACAAATTATACCCATATACCCTGACTCATCGTTAATGATATCACAGCCACACAAAAAAAAGGGGGTTACACTTTTGATGCCATATGTCATATCCATAGTCTTCTGGCCTGCTAGGCACGACCCCGGGTCCAGAATTGAGCCATCATATCCTGATTTTTTTCTAACCTCTAGAAATGGATTCACAACAGAGAAATCGTGGAAAATGCACTCTTAAAATTCTGAAAATATTTATTTTTGACATTTAAACCTATATTTATACTGTGACCAAAATTGAATACATTGAAAATCATTTTTTGCCACTTTTCAACCTACATTCATACGGATTTGGACCTGTTAAACATGAATCTGTGATCAAATTTAAGTCATCACGTCCAGATTTTTTTCTAACCTCAATAAATGGTTTGATACCAGCAAAAACCGAGAAAAATACATTGAGAAACATTTTTTCTCCCATTTTAACCTTTACTCTGTTAACCTCAAACCCTGGTTAGGTGAAACCAGCCCCCCTCCTTACTAATTCCTGTGCTGTTGAAATCAAATACCCCAAAACCTCATAATACATAACCACAAACCCATGCGTAAAAACCTGAGATCTGTCATCTTATTACACAATTACCCGTTTTGAATATCCATGTCCAAAGACCCTAATGATTCATGTCTTTATACCATGGGCGGTTCGTCATTGTACGCAAGGGAAGCACTGCTCCCCTTACCAAATCAAATAATGCTTTCATGGTGCTTCCAATATTATTTTCTATAAGAAATAAAATTTATCAATCAAATTCTTTAGGAAATTTTCTAATATTCTTAATTCTTAAATAGTGAATTCCCAATTAAACATTTCAACATGAAATCTACCAAAGACATGGAACGTACGCTAACTTTACTCCTATTTATCAATTAATCTCTTCACTCAGATGATCGCATACAGAAATTTTCATTCATTTTATGAATGACCAACGAAAAACTAGAATTCATTCATATCGAATTGTAAACATCATCATCATCCACCCGCTATACAACCAACTTTCGAAAGTCACGCACAGCGCTCAATCGTTCATTCGCACATCTCGTTCAATATACTATCATCAGCTTATATATACTCTACTCTGCAGCTATAGATTGCCCAGGCAAGCACCATAGTGCTCTGCGTACAAAGCCAAGCACTCTTGTCCCTTCAATCCCTCAATGTATCCAATATAATTTTACATTTCATGTAGCAAAAATGGTAATATACTACTGTGTCCAAAACATATGGTGACATTTGAATTTAAACTGCGCGCGTTGAAGGATCTACGTCAAATTTACATGTCAAAATATTCATTAGTGTTTGAGATACGCGTCGTTTTGTGAGCTGCTAAAAGCGATGTCAAAATTTGTTGAATTTGCATTAAATTTTGTTTGTGGGATCAATTTTCTGCTGCGGATACGTTGAGGATGGTGCAGAAAGCCTTTAATGATCAGGCTATGTCTATATAGTGAGTTCCAAGCCGGCCGTGAACGTGTCGAAGTCGAAGAGCGTCCTGGGCGACCATCAACCTCTTCTCTTCTTCGATTATCGTGGTGTTGTGCATTATGAATTCCTTCCGCGGGGCCAAACAGTCAACAAGGAATATTATTTGAACGTTATGCATAAAAAGGCCGGAATTGTGGAAAGACAATTCTTGATTTTTACAACACGATAATGCACCATCCCATACTGCACTCGTGATTCGTGATCACTTCGCCAAAAACTCAACCCATATCGTTTCGAAACCACCGTATACACCTGATCTGGCGCCGTGCGACTTCTGACTGTTCAGTGAGCTCAAAAGACCGCTCTGGGGACACCGTTTTGATACGATGGAGGAGACTCAAGCCGCAGTGAAGACGGAACTGTAGGCCATCCCGGAAAGTGACTACAATTAGTGTTTCGAAGATTGGAAAATCCGTTGGCATAAAAGCATTGCATTGGGAGGGAATTACTCTCAAGGGGATCAAATTGACTTGGAAGAATAAATAAAGAGTTTTCAAAATAAATACGATGTCACCTAATTTTTTGGCACAGTATGGGAAAGACGCTATGTTAACAGCTGCTTTTGAATTCAATGGGGAAACCAAATGCCAGTGTAAAATAGCATTTCCCAGAAAATGATCATGCTTTTAGCAAATTACGCTGGGATGGCTGTAGAGTTTCTGGTAGACTAGTGCAAAAGCTTGATTGTGCTGTATATTTCATGATATCAAAATTTGTTTATAGAGGCAGCATATAAAGGACGGATGAAAAGTACGAAACCTGATGAAAATGTGGGCGAAAAAGAGGAAACTTGATGAACATATGGGTGAAAAGGAGGTTTGGAAGACTGTGTTTTGATATAAAGATTTTTTGATGGATTTCTGTGTGTGGTTGAGAGAGGAATGTTTACGTTTTTATGAATTTCCGTTCAACGTAAATTTTTTGATTCTACTTTTGGTTTTTAAACATCGATGGAGTTTATCCATTTTATCTCGTCCGCCTGGGGAAAATTTATTCTGGCGCCAAAAATCAACTTTAGACGTTAGTTTAAAAACTTCGCGAGTAGACTAAGTACATGAAAATCGATTGTGGAAGTGTCGCGAGTGAAAATAAGTTAGTTTAATAACGTTGCGAGTGCAGTGACTATTTAAAAATCGATTAGAAAAGTGCCGCTAGTGAAACGAAACGATTTCAAAGCTATAGTGATAGTGATAAAGGTGAGTTTTTATTACAAGTTTTAATCGAAAGAAGGAAAGTTTTCAAGCTTCATGCATGTATGTATTGGTGTAATATTTCTATTAATACCAATACATACATGCATGAAGCTTGAAAACAACATTTTGTTACTTGAAATCTGGAATTGTTTCAACTATAAGTTTCTGAACCATTTGATTATTTCTCGTTTTTTCTGGGATTTCGTTTAGGGTTTATTAAATGCAACTGTTACAAAAATTTTCTTGTTGATTCTATAACAAAATAATAATGTGCGTAACATATAAAAATTTAATGACCAATTTCAAGATTTCGCCTAATCAAACGAGATCAGTTGAAATCTCGAAATTGTTTAACAAGTTTTTAAAATGTTACGAAGGTAATAATTTTGATATGATAAATGAACCCAAAAATAAAAAAATTAACACAGCTTTCGCTTTACATAAGTCCTAAGCAAAATCCAAGCAAACACTGAAATGATCAAGAGTTAGTAATATTTATAGATCAAACAAAGTCAATATTTCAATTACTCAACCGCATGGTATATTAAATATATTTAAAGTATCTGAATCAGATGAGAGCTTGAGCAATTTATTTGACCGTTGGAATCATGCCTCACTATAAGGTTTCGAAGGAAAATATTTAACAAACTTTTAAATACCTAGCCTTACCTTCAGCCAAATTTTCATCAATTAATTAATCATATGATTTATTCAATCCATTTTTAACAGTTTACAAACATAAATGGAATTAAAAAATTAAAATTATTTAAACTTAATGGCCCCCAGGGCACTTTAAATTCAAACATATCTATTCATCGTCATATTTCTCATTTTCGTTATTTACATAATCATTAAAATGATTATTTATCATATAATTAGTGGCAAAAAACTAGGGAAAAAATCAACCATCTAGATTACAAAATTAGGAATGATATAAAAACAAATCTTTATTCTTACGTATACTTAAATGTTCTACCTTAAATCTATAAATTTAAATTACTGATCTTACAAAACTATATATATATATATATATATATATATACTATATATATATATATATATATATATATATATATATATATATATATATATATATATATATATATATATAAATATACATATACAAATAATTATATTCCTAAACTAACATAATTACACAACAATATTCTTAATTTATACGCTAATATCTTACAATCTAAAGTGTTTAAACTTAAATCTGTAAATTTCTTAACATCATTAATTTTAAAATATTTAAAGAATAATAATAAAGCTAACCTATAGTCTAAACTTTATCCGTAATCAGAATTATACACATTAAATAAATTCACTAAACTTCAAACTAACAAAGCGTAACAAAAGCCATAAACAAAAACAATAAGCAACAAGAAATTTCGATAGTCTTTATAAGTCATCATTCAGCCACCAATATCGAGATAAATGAGTCTCAGTTCCATCAATTTCAACAAACCTCGCAACAGAATATATCAATCACCAATGTTAAACTCTTGTGTTCAAATTCGATGGATATTCTATCTTTTATTTTTTTCTATATGGATGCGAAAGTTTTCGGTAAGTCTAATCTTCATTTAACTGTTTGATTGATTTGGAAAATTTTAATTTCTTTTTAAATTTTTCAAGTACATACATAAATGTCTCAGACACATAAATAACTTCATAAAACGCCAGTTTTAAAGAAAGTGCTCCAACAAAAACCCCTTCTCTCCAAGTACTCAAAAATCGAATTCAACTGTTATAATTTCTTGATGGCAATAAAAATGTAGGCGTAGTTAAAGGGAAAGACAGCTTAGCATGTCATTGTATTAAAATCATTCAATTTAGGGCCTGACCTTCGCAGATTTAAACAATTTTATTTTAATGTGCAATAAGAGGTTTTAAGTGGTACCTCAGTAACCATCGATATTAACGTTTGAGATAATCGGATTTTTTAATTTCCCGTTCTTGAAAAATTTCTTGTCGTCTAAGTTTTATCCGGAGGAAAGTTTTTTTTTTTTTGTTGTGGTAGGGAGTTGAAGGCATTTATGCCCGCTGAGTCTGGCGGTGTGGGACTCCCATGGAGGATACCTTTGGACTACCCACTAAACACCTTCCCTGTCAATCTGAGAACCCAGCCTGGAACCGTTTGACACATTACTTCGGGCCAGGTCTCGTTTTGTTACGCCGTGGGGCGCCTTCAAGCTGGGGAGTCCCTTTCCTAGCGGGAGGGGAGAGGGGAAGAGGAACTGCCAGAAGAGCGATCCCTCAGCCCCAGTGCCTCCGGCTGCTGTGAGTCCCTTTTATATTTTAGGACTGCCCGAGCATAATGTGCCACCTGGTTCCATTTGTCAACCGATTCGAGCATCACCGCAACTATATTATCCGGGGTGAGCTCTCCCGTCTCCCTGTAGAGTTCCCTTCGCAGCCTGGCCCATTTGGTACACGCAAAAAATGTGTGACAGGCATTGTCCTCCTCTCCTTGGCAAAACCGACAATCGGGAGACCGTGACTTGCCGATCTTGTGCAGGTAAGACTGAAAACACCCGTGCCCGCTCAAAAGCTGGGTCAGATAGAAGTCAGTCTCACCATGCCTTCAATTTAGCCACGGTCTCACGTCCGGGATGAGGCGCGCTGTCCACCTTCCCTTCGTGCAATTCCTCCAAGACTGTTGCCAATCGTTGAGCGAGCGTTGTCTCTCCTCGCGGACAACCATCTCCTTCGCATCCTCGTTTCGGCGCAGGTAAATAGCGCGGCGCTCTCTAGCAAGGAGGGCGACAGGTATCACGCCTGCAATCACTCTCATCGCCGAGTCGGAGGCTGTCAGATACGAAGATGCAATTCTCAGTGCTCCTCTTCTCTGTACCTGTGCCAATCGTTTTCGGTATACCTCCTTGCTGAGAGCGTCGCCCCATACCTCTGCTCCATACATAAGCACTGACCCTACAGCTCTCATCAAGAAGCGTCTTCTTGATGGGCTGGGTCCCCCTACGTTGGCCATAAGTCGACTCAGGGCCGATATTCCCAAAGCAGCCTTCTCAGCCGTTGCCCTGATTTGCTCAGAGAAACTCATCTTCTAGTCGATCAGTAGCCCCAGGTACTTCACCGCTGGCTTCGATTCGATTTGTATATCTCCAATACTGATTATCCTTACTCTAGGGATTCTCTTTTTTGTCAAGATGACCACTTCGGTTTTCTCCGGTGCTAAACTGAGCCCGCGAGCAGTCATCCAGTCCCTCACTCGGCGAATTAGCATACCTAGCCTAAGTTGCGCTTGTTCAACGGTGCGTCCGGCGACCAGAGCCGCAACATCATCCGCATAGCCCACCAAGCGCAACTCATCTGGCATCTCAAGTCTCAGTAGCCCGTCGTAAGACACGTTCCACAGGTCCGGACCAAGGATAGATCCCTGGGCAACACCCGATGTAATTTCCATCCTTCGTTGGCCCTGTGTCGCGTCGTAGAGCAGTCTTCGGTCCTTTAGGTAGTTCCTCAAAAGCCGCATTAGATATTCTTGAACTTGAAAAGAGTTTTCCAGCGTGTCCAGAATATCCACTCGTCTAGCGGAGTTGAAGGCATTCCTGACGTCAAGTGTCACCAACAGGACGATCCGTCGCTTGGTGCGACTATATGCCTCTGCCTTTTGGACCGCGTTCACCACCTCTGCAATCGCATCAATGGTAGAACGTCCTGCTCTAAAGCCGTACTGCCGAGAAGATAGGTCACCAGCAGCACGAATCGCGTCAGTGAGTCTTCTCTTGATGAGTTTCTCTAGCACTTTCCCAGCCATGTCTAGCATGCATAACGGGCGGTATGCAGACGGCGATTCGGGATTTCCCTTCCCCTTGCTGACCAGCACGAGCCTCGCCACCTTCCATCGTACCGGGAAAACCCCGTCCCGTAGGCAAACGTTGAATGTGCTGAGCAGCAAGTCAGGACAATGGTGATAGACGAGCTGCAAAACCTCAGCTGGAACACCATCTGGACCTGGAGCCTTCCTCGCTTTCAGGGAGAGGACTGCCTCCTCCAGTTCCAGCTGTGTGAAGAGTGGGCACTCGACTGCTGTTTCACCATGGACAGCGTCAACACGGAGGGGTGGGCGGGGAAGAGTCCCCGCACTATCACGTCCATCTTTTCCGCGTCATGTATACAAGGCTTCCATAGGGCACCAAGTTTCCCCATGACCAGCTTGTAGCCAAGGCCCCACGGATTCCTATTTACATCGTCCACGAGGTCTTGCCAGCATCGGGCCTTGCTCTTGTTAATAAGCCTGCGAAGATATTTCCTGCCGGACCTGTATGCTGCTAGCCTAGTGTCTGCCTCCTCCCGTGTTCGCGCCCGCTGGGCCTCTCGCCGAAGTTTGTGACAGTCGCTTCTTTGTTCGGCGATCTCGTTTGACCACCTGTATACTGGAGGCTTACCGTGTCGGGGTCTCCGACGGGGCATGGAAGACTCGCAAGCAGCTATGATGGTACTCATAGTTGAGTTCACCAAGTCCTTGGCTGTAGGCCCTCCACTCCCTGGCGGAGCTCCCAGCAACGGTGCGCCTGCCGTAAGCGCATCAGCGAACCTCTCAACGTCCATCCTCCCAGTCCTCCATCCGAAGATTGAAGTTTGGGTATATGCACGCAGAGTGGCACCGTCGTGAATCTCAACAGCTATATTTTGGTGATCACTAGCCGAGTAGTCCTCTAGTACTCGCCAGTTGTGTACTCTAGGTACCAGGGACTCCGAAGTGAGTGTCACATCGGGTATGGTTCCTACGCAACCCCAGCGGCGGAAAGTAGGGGTGTTACCAGTATTTAGGACAAAAAGCGCTGTTCTGGCCGCCATGTCCAAGATTTGCTTTCCCCTTGGGTTGGATTGTGGCATACCCCATTCAATGGCTCTAGCGTTGAAGTCTCCCCCGACCAGCATGTGGCCCTCTGTGTTCGAGACAGCGTCCTCCAGGGCATCGAGTCTGGTTCGAAAAGATCGCATTGCCTCGTTAGGCGTCAGATAAACACTGAAATATGTTATCCCTGAACACCGCACCCACACAAAACCATCCCCGCGTCCATGGCCCTGCACCTGAAGGCGGGCGCTGCCTTGAACCCAGATGGCCGAGGTACCAGATTTGTCAGGGTACCACGCTTGCGAGTCCTTGTTATTATGTTGCTCGCTCAGCAACAGGAAGTCAGCTTTCTTATCCCTCGCAAACTGCTCAAGTAGGCCCTGGGCGTTTGTGCTTGGATGCAAATTGACCTGCAGGATACGGATCATTTGAGTATCGATTTGGCTTTAGTTAGGGCCTCCTTGAAAACCCAGCATCTCCCTGTCCCCGGCTCATGTTTGAGGTTGCCGGGTACTAGCTTAGCATCCTTGCAAAGAATGCATTTTGCCTCGTTCGTACACTCCTTCCTTTTGTGCCCCGTTTCACCACATTTGTAGCACAGAGATCTCCTGTCGGGTCCCCCTACAGCCATACGTGGTGTGTCCGTATTCGAAGCATCTGAAGCAGCGGATAGGGATCGCTCTTCTCCGTATCCTGCAGATCACCCAACCTATCTTAATTTTGCCCTTCGCCAGGATTTGCTGGGCGTCTTTATCAGCTAGTTCAACAATAGCAATGCGTTGCCCCCTTGTGTTTTCACGTGTCAATCTTGCCTTGACTTCACTTAAGCTGGGGAACTCCCTCCTAATGGCATCCTCTACCTCAGCTTTGTCCGTGACGCAGTCAAGGTCCCTGATTTCCAGGGTGGCCATTGGTTCGAGCGAGGCAGCCGTTGCCGCATCTCCAAGAACCTTTTGAACCGTGTCACGGAATGCGTCTTTGGTTGTGGCCTCTGGCCCGAATTCCACCAGCAAGCCACCGGTCCGGGTTGGTCGAACTGCTTTGAGGGCAGTTTTGGTGTCGTCTGGCTTGACCGCTCCTTTAATTTCACGGAGGACATCTGCGTAGGTTCGGCCCTTAGTTGGTTTAATAAGCAGTGCCTCTCGCAAGGGTTTGCGCCGCGGTTTGCTTTTTGTTTTCTGCGGTATATCGGGGGGTTCTTTGTTCTCTTCGTGGTTGAGCTCTTTGTCTGTTTTTTCTAGGAGTAGCTTTGTGGCCGCTTTTTTCGCTGCCTTGTTTCGCACCACATGAAAATCCTCGCCTGGAGTGTCAACTTCGTTTATGGTCTCGTCCTTCCTCCTTTTCTCACGGTCGCCTTCAATTGGGCTACCGGCCATTCTTTTGCTGCTGCTAGGACCCACTGATGCCTCGAGGGAGAGTGTGTCTTTTTGGTGCTTTTCGGTTGCAAGCCACCTCCGCCTGTAGTGCGTCATGCGGCCAAAAAGCTCCTCCAGTTCAAGAATGCCATTCTTGACACTCTTGCCTATGTTTTTCTGCACTTCGCAGGCAGCCCTCAGTTGTTGGACGATATTCCCCGCTTTCCGAGTAAGCCGCTCCTCTTCGGCGCGGTCAAGGGCGATTGTGTTATTTGGCGCCACCTCTTGGGAGAGGCCCCCGTTTCCTAGCCCTTTTGCTTCTATCGCTTGGGTCGCGTTTGAAGTGGCGTCGGCCAACGGCAAAACTTCTCCCTCCCCCAGTCTTACACTGGCCTTTGTTGGTGTCGCAGCTTGATCCGGATTGTGTACGTCTTGCACTGGACGCTCCGGGGTGCGCATAGTCCTTCTACTGCGCCCAAAGGCTGCAATGATGCCAGGTTGCCCAACGCACTCTGCCTTCTTTCGTTCGTTAGTCCGTCTGTGGTCTGTCTCCGATGATTTAACCTGTGATGTTGGCTTTGACAGTGTTTCTGGGGTTTGCTGCCTCCCCCTGCAATCGGTGACTTGTTTTATCGGTGTTCTTGCCAACAGCGGTTTTTGCCTGAAAGGGTTCTCCGTGCTAGCGTCCTGTTTGCTTGTGGTTTCATTTGTTGGATGTTTTTGATCTGTTGATTTTATTTGCTCCATTTTATTGGGTCCCCCCTCGGAGCCGCTATCTCCGTTCGTGTGTGTAGTCGCCTTTTTGGTCCCATGGTTATCTTTGCAGAGCAGGGAGGCCATGCGAGGGTTGGCACAAGCCCTTATGGGGACAAGTGCTCAGAGCCAGACCAGCGCTAATCGGGAGTCCGTCTCAACCGAACCTACACCACCAACCCAATGGTGCGAACTTCGAACGTACTCCGAGGCCTGCCAAGGTTTTACCGGGGCGGAGACGGTATGATAGTTGAATTGGAGCCGTTCACACACGAGTTTCACCTCGTCGCTACTGTGCAAAGCAACTAGGTCCAAACCATCACATCCGCCAGCCCAAAGCGTCAATTCCAGTTCGTTGTCCAAAGCGTAGTCCAGATACAATAAGAGTCGTTACCTGTCATCCCAGGAGGGAACCTCACGGCACCCCCCATATCCTCAGGTCCGTGGGGGCGGCACTCCCCAAAGAATGCTAGCCTCCAAGAATGTTCTTGTCGACCGGCTTTCTCCCTGCGGGAATTTCCTCGGGTACGTGGGGGCGGAACTTCCCAAAGAATGCTAGCCTCCAAGAGTGGTCTTGTCGACCGGCATTCCCCCTGCGGAGTTTCCTCGGTCACGTGGGGGTGGAACTCCCCAAAGAATGCTAGCCTCCAAGAGTGCTCTTGTCGACCGGCATCCCCCCTGCGGGGCTCCAACAAAAACCCCTTCTCTCCAAGTACTCAAAAATCGAATTCAATTGTTATAATTTCTTGATGGCAATAAAAACGTAAGCGTTGTTAAAGGGAAAGATAGCTTGGCATGTCATTGTATTAAAATCATTCAATTTAGGGCCTGACCTTCGCAGACTTAAACAATTTTATTTTAATGTGCAATAAGAGGTTTTAAGTGGTACCTCAGTAACCATCGATATTAACGTTTGAGATAATCGGATTTTTTAATTTCCCGTTCTTGAAAAATTTCTTGTCGTCTAAGTTTTATCCGGAGGAAAGTTTAAAAGACAGGTTTTGCTTTGAATTTAATTGATTTCGTTATTTTTGCTAAATTAAAAACAAAATACTTAAATTGAACTTTTGCAACGATGTCGCTAGAAAACTATTTTGGTTGTGCTGTTGAGGAACTTCTTGTGTGTTCTTTTTCTTCTAGAAAGTTCGAAGACAAGAAGCAAATTTTAGATTCACGTCGACCAATGCCGCTGATTCCACTTAGACAGCAATCTGTTAAGGGAAATTATATCAGACATTTTTCAACAAAACTTTATAATGAATTTGAATGGCTTTGTGGGTGCAAACACATTGACAAACTCTTTTGCTGGCCTTGTCTACTATTTTCATTGGATCAATTTCTTCAATTATTCCATTATTTTTGAGAAGTCTTCCTTTGTAACAATAATGTTAGACGAAACAACTGATGTATCCACAAAATCTCCGGTTTCCACAATATTAAGGTACGTTACTGAAGATAGTATTATACAGGAACGCTTTCTTGGCTTTCGCGATATACATACCAATAGAACAGCTTCAGCACTATATGATCATGTAAGTGAAATATAATGCAAGTTTGGGTGTAAAGGAAAATTAGTTTCACAAAGTAATGATGGAGCAGCGATTATGTCTGGTGAAGTAAGGGCATACAAAAAGGAATGAGAGAAAGGTTTCCAGATGCTACATTTGTGCATTGTTTTGCCCATAGATTAAATTTAGCCCTTTCAAAGTCTTGTGAAAAAATCAAAGAGTGCAGAATTTTCTTTTTGACTTTGCATGGTTTTTCATCATTTTTTAGTCGCCCCACTATAAGGTGTTCGAAATTTAATGAATTCGTAAAAAGAGGATTACCTAGAGTTGTTACTACTAGATGGAACTTTAATGGTCACTTAATAACAACCATATTTGAAAATATATCAGATTTATAAAATTTTCTCTTAGATATCGTAAATACTGGTGCCTGGCACAGTGAAACTTTTAACGCTGCAAAAGGGGTTTTTGCAACTGAAACTAATTTTCAATTTCAATAACATTTTTCAAACAAAACATAATGACTTTTCGTTCTGTATTAAGAAAAAAGATGATTTCAAAAGTAGCTTCAAGACATTCGATGAAATTTCGATTTATATTTTAAAGATACAATGGGCAAGTGTGACCTTCCTTCCAACCGAAAAAAATCCTGACTTTCGGTAGATGGAGAAATAAACTTAGAATCAAGCTATGTGCAACTTTTTTTTTGTGAAACTCTGGACAACATAAACCAAGAGTTGAATGTAAGACTCGAATCACTAAACCAATTAAATTTTTTAGAATTGCTGTACACTTTCTTTCAACCGAAATTTCGCATTAAGTTTCCGAGTAGACTTTTCACTAATTGGCAGCAATCTTACCCATACAGATCTGACTTTTCATTCTTACGCACAGAGCTTTCAGTCCTTTTTTCTGATTGTGATATGAAGGCCAAAAACTTTAAAGAAATTTTTCAATATTTCCTCAATAATCAACTAGGCAGCAGTTTTCCTAATTTTTTCAAAATTTCACAGCTAGTTTTAACTATGCCAGCTACAATAGCTTCACCAAAACGTAGCTTTTCAACGTTGAAAAGAATAAAAATTACCTTAGAAATTATACCGAAGAAGAACATCTTAGTAATTTGTCACTTTTGTCAATCGAGAAAAGTTTACTCAAAGACCTCCGCAGTGCTGATAAAACGTACGATTGATCATTGACTATTTCGCAGCGCAAAAGGAGAAAAAAATAGATTTAATTTTTAAATTCTAACGTGTTTTTATAAAAATATTACACTTCAATATAATTAATTTGTTAAGACTTTCATCATAACATAACCGCTCAGTTTTCATTTTTCTGTGAATAAATATTTTTGAACGTAAATTTTTATTTTATTCTACAATGCAAAGTCAAATAAAAGTTTAATATATGTATTAACTTGTTTTATCCTTTCTGCATTCCTTTTAACCATCTGTTTGTTGTTGTCTTTTTGCCGGCGAACTTCTTTGCTGACCATTATTGGGTGCATAAACTGCTTCCTAAACTATTGGACATATTGATGGCTTGCAAAGTATTTTATCTCTCTTGCCTTCCTCTCCTGGCAAAAAAGCACTAAGCCTTCTCGTGGTTCTTGCAGGACAAGTTAATTTTTTGGTTTTGGAGATCAAATTATTGATGAGGAGCACGTTTAAATAAAGTTTGATAAGTTATACACCATAAAGTTAAGTTGACTGATTAGGGCACTTTCCTATGAAAATCTCATTACAGTTTAAATATTTTAAAGCCGTAATAATACTGCATATGTGATCATAATTTTCTACATAATGATGTATAGTAAAATTGCCAGAAGTTTTTTAGAAAAAGAGGGAACATATTTGGAACTGAATCAACTCTGTACAATTTAAATTCTGCTTTTTGACCTTTGTATATTAAATGGATATGCGTCGTATCGCTTATTAATTCGCTCATTTACAAAAGCTAGAGATTTAAAATAGTTCACATAAAGTACAAGGCTGTGTCGCAAAATTTCTGCTTCCTTTCCCTCGAAATCCACGCGCCGCCACTGCTTTATACCCAATAACTTACACCTAATAAATCTAAATTCCAACAACCCTACTGCCCAAAATCTGATGCCTAATAAACCTAACCTCAAAATCACACCCAATACCCAAGTTGAATAGCTTGAATAATCTAAAACTTTGAAACTCAATACCCTGATTAAGTGACCAAATATTACTGCCTACCCAATTTTTTTACGACTATATCTCGCTCTCTTATCCTCAAAAGATCTTTTTACAGATTTTCTTTCCGATTCAATTCTTAGTTTTGGATTTATCTCTGTTTTAAGTGACCAGCAATGGTCGCTGACTTTAATTGTCGGGGAAATCATCAATATGGGAGTCTAAGAAACGTAATTTTAAACTCATTAGGCATCCTAATTTTCGAAAATTCTTAACCATTTCCTTAACTATCTCTTTGTACTTAGGACTTTTATTGCCTAAAAAGTTTGTTGCGACTTCTTTACAACCTAGCCAATCTAGCTTTTCAATCTCGTCCATTTTTGTTACGAATATTGTGTACTAAAACAATTTCCTTATTTGCGGGCTGTCAACCACCCCTGCCTTGATTTTTGCATCAAAATATTTTGGAAACTTTTGGAACAAATACTGAAAACATTGGCCATTTTTAGGGTTTTGTAAAATAATTTTACAAAACCCTACTAGTTTCGCGACCAGTCTGTCCGTCTGTCCGTCTGTCCGTCCGTCCGTCCGTCCGTCCGTCCGTCCGTCCGTCCGTCCGTCCGTCCGTGTGTCACAGCAGTTTTTCTCGGAAACTGCTTAAGTTAGAAGCATCAAATTTTGTGTGTAGGTGTAAAGTGGTAATCTCTTCAAAGTTCAACTACAAAAAAATTTTATAAGGTATTTAAGGGGGGTCTCCCCATATAGGAGAGTGACCCCCCGAAAAAAAAATTTCATTGAAGGTAGCCGATATGGGTATCAAATGAAAGGTCTTGATGAGAACTTTTCAAAACAGGTCTTAGTTTGGCAAAATTTGCTTCGGGGGGCGCACAGGGAGGGGAAATACACGAAAAATTTGTGTCCCCCCCCCTCGCGATTGGACACCTGTGATCCGAAAAATCTGAAAAAAATCAGGAATGTAGGCCTTGGTGAGTACAACAACAACAAAAACCTGAGATGTCGCAATTCACTCAACTTTGTTAGTGATAGTATGATTTATCAATTTTATGTTTTCTTGAATAAAATCTTAACGGTACCCTTAAATTCAATGAAATTCGGTACGTGGACGTCTATTTATAAGATTGATGTTATAGCGGTTTGAATTTTTCTGTATTACTATGGAACAATATGCGCTGCATGTATTACTATGGCAACATATGGCTATGGAACAACATGCGCTTTTTACCGACTCAGACACTACAGTTGGACTAGGATTTGCATGAAAATTTCAGGAATGAGAGGTGTCATGAATATCTTTGAGAATCGGTTCAGCTAGTGGTATCAATAATTGTAAAACAAAATAGTGGCTGTTTTAAATGCGAAGATTGAATAATTTTGAGTAATTTTATCCCAACTTCAACGTTTAAGGTGCATGCTTTGAACACTTGATTCAATTTAATGAATAACTGAAAATGAGTACCTGCAATTAATGCTCATAAGTGAAACAAGTCAAGGAGGTGGGAGAGAGCTCCTAGCAAAAGGGTTTTGTAACCATTCTAGGATTCGAAAAAATTGGCCATTAATCGATGATAACAGTACCGGAGAGTGGCCCCTGAAAAAAAAATTCATCAAACGTAGCCGATATGAGTATGAAATAAAAGTTTTCATGCGAGCTTTTCAAAACAGTTGTTAAACTGTCAGTTTTTGCTTCAGTGGGGGCACAGGGGGGAAATACATGAAAAATGTGTTTCCTCCGTCGCGAATGGACATCTGAAATAATTATCAATACCAAAAAACCTCAGAAGTCGAAATTCGTTCAACTTCGTTAATAATAGTATGATCTTTGTATTTCATATTTTCTCCAATAAAATCGTCTTTGACATGTTTCTTGATTTGATTCGATCTGGTGACTGCATTTTGTAAATTGAATACAAAATCCTTCTGACATGAGCGTAGGTCTGTTTACCCAACTTGTTATTTAATGCTTTTACGAATTGCTTCATGAGTCAAAGTTTAATGTGAAGAGGAGGAATAAGTACTTTTTCTGCATCTACTAAGGGCAAAAAGATTACATTTTTTTCACCAGGAATAAATGACTCTCTTGCTGGCCAAATTTGTTTTTTATAGTGATTCTCTCCATCTCTACTGTTCCAAAGGCATAAATAGCAGGGATAACTCATAAAGCCAGACTGTTGGCCAAGCAATACCGTTAAGATTTTGAGATCTCCGCAGAATTTTCAGTTGTGATCAGCATATTTTATTTCGTCTAAAAGCTTCTTCATTTTATCGTTAAAGTTCTTTTGTAACTGTGGAATGTGCAATTGGAAGAGGAGCATATGCGTTGGTGGTCCGCAACAAAACTGCCTTGATGCTTCTCGTAGAAGAATCTATAAACAATCTCCAATAAACAGGATTATAAAGGTTTCCCTTTTATTCATTTATTAACCCTTTAGTATTAGTACAATATGCTAGTGACAGATCACCATCAACTTTGAAATATTTGCGATATTATTGGCCCCTATTTATGTAAAATGAAAGTCTAGTTTCTGGCTTGAACATATGTATTTCTTTTCTTCAAAAACGAAGCAAGATGCTCTGCACCATCTTTGGCTAAGTCTCTAACTAGATCGTTGAGTTCTGACTGTGATATGGGTGCTGGTTGTAGTTTACGATTGTACGCTAGATATATATATATATATATATATATATATATATATATATATATATATATATATATATATATATATATATATATTCACTACTATCTGCACCATTATCACGATTATTTGAAACGTCAGTCGATTCGTACACATCATTATCTGATAAGGCAGAATCATTTACTTCCATAGCATTAGCAACCACAGCATTACTTAGTTCAGTTGATGAAATAGCTTCAATAGGTCTTGATACGGTCCAAACATCTGTATAAGTCATGCTACTCTTATTCTTTCAGCTACTACTAAATTTGTCATCTACAATATTCATACAGAACAAACATTTACTTTCACAGGAAGGTCTATTCCATATCGCAGGTCTGGTATATTTCACGGCCTTCTTGTGTGAGTTATACAACATTATTTCGCAAGAATTGCAAATGATGTGGTGAAACCAATCTGTATTCTGGTGCAGTAACTCTAGACCAAAGTTATCTTTATAAAGATTCTTAATCTTATCTGTTATAGCTATTCGCGTTTTGATAAATACATATTTACAACAAATATAACAAAACATATCACA
Organism: Odontomyia ornata; assembly: GCA_963969285.1. Classification (NCBI taxonomy): domain Eukaryota; kingdom Metazoa; phylum Arthropoda; class Insecta; order Diptera; family Stratiomyidae; genus Odontomyia; species Odontomyia ornata. The sequence continues at coordinate 357,622,500 of OZ017739.1, read as the reverse complement.
TTTTTTATCACAGTGATGAACTGCCCTTTAAGCCTGCAAATTTTTTCTAGTAGCATTATACTCAACATGAGCCAAGTCACACACATGAACAGCTACGGTCACTGGATGGCGACCATAGATATAGAGAGTACTGGATCCGCAACCGGTCGTGAGAGCCGAAGCAATTGGCAACCTGCGCTCAAGTTGTGTGAAGTTGAGGTTTGAGGCGATATTCTTTTAATTTAGCACTCTATTCACGGCGAAACACGTTCACATTAAAAATTTTTTTAATTTTAAAGATCGCGCGTACGTAATCGGAACTTCAATTCACTGTTTTAATTAAAAATTTACGAAATTTCCATCCGCTTTGACACATGAGTTTTCCCGCGTGGTTCGCGCTCTCTTCGATTTTCTTTTGCTTTGACGTTCGAGTTTTCCGTGAGAGTTGTTTGTTGTTTATACTCAAACTGAAATGAAATTTCGTTGGTGTGCGCGGGTGTCAGTGGGGGAAGCGGTTCTTCTGAAGAGAGAAAAGAAAAACCTGTCTGGAAAAAAAAGGGGAAGGAGAAGCAGAGGGAATCATATAGTTTCGAGAGCGTAAGTTATTTATAACTTATTTATGTGGCAAATCACATGGACGAGTACACAGATTCTCGTTGCTCGTCCATTTGTTTATATGTCTTTGATGGCGACGATTGCGGGCCCGTTCTCACACTCTGACCAATCGCTGATGCTGGGCTTCTGAGTCCTTGCATCTTAATTCTCTTCCTTCTACCTGCCATCACGGCATGAAAGCCATTATCCAGGTGCCCTGGATGCAAGTAGAAAGCGATATAACCTTAAGCTAGTTCCATCTTTCTGAACAACGTTAATTGGTTTTATTCAACTGGGTTTTTAGATATTAAAATATTGAATTACAATAATGCGGCTTGAAAAAGTATAATAAAACCAACTACCATGCATTGATTTAAATTTATTGCCAATAACCCAACACTTACTTGTTTTTTAGAAACTGCGTTTGCGTCTTGGATCTGCCAGTGTCCGTTAGTATAAATATAGGTTTAGATCTAAAAAAAAATTGTTTTTCGAACTTTAACGAGTGCATTTTCCTTGATGTTGACTGTTTTTAACCCATTTTTTGAGGTTAGAAGAAAATCAGGACATGACGGCTCAATTTTGGTCACGGGTTCGGGCTCAGCAGGTCTCAATTTGTATGAAAATTTTTTCCGAATTTTACGAGTGTACTTTCCAGGATTTTCTCTGTTTTTAGCCCATTTTTTGAGGTTAGGAAAACAGCAGGACGTGATGGCTCAACTCTGAACCCGGATTTGTGGTCAGCAGCCCAAAAGACTACGGATATGACATATGGCATCAAAAGTATACCCCACTTTTTTTGTGTGGCTGTGATATCATTAACGATGGGCCAGAGTATATGGGTATAATTTGTGAAAAGGAAAATGCGATAAGGCATTTTCATTTATGGCTCAGAACCAGGATTTAGGAGAGTTCAAGTCATTAGTGACTGATTCCATAGCTCCTCCCTCTTTAAGTTCAAAGTTGTCCTCAACTTTGTCTGCAATTGCTTTATTTTTCACAACGGTTTTTATAGATTTATTTTTGAAGTATTCTTTTGCTATAAGTAATATCAAAATTATAGTAAAAACTTTTACTGGTAGCGATATAACTACTAATAAATTAAAATTATTTTCTGTCAGTGATTCAAGTTTAGTTATATTTAACAAATTGATGGTTTTAGTCTCTAAGTTTTCAATGTGTTCTGATGAAATTGGTTCCATATAGTTTATGTTTGTCATAAGATATAGTTGAGGTTCCAAGAAAGGCACAAAATCACTGCTTGTTGCTCTTAAAACTGAGTACTTACTAATGGAAAAGTTACAGTAACTAGATTGAACTGAAAAAAATTTGATTCTACATACATTATTTTTGATTCGTTACAAAACATTTGTATTAATCGAGCAGTCACACAAGCAAACTGCTCGAAAACGTTCCTATCTCCTGCTCGGAATTTTGTGGCAGATTTGAAAAAAAATGTAATTATTTTTATTCAATACTCATAAATTGTAGAATACTGTTTCTTCTTATTATTTTAATTAAATGTCATTTTATATCAATTTCGCTTTATATTAAATGTTAATTTATATCTATTTTCCTTTATATTAAAATTTAAATGTCTCCCTTAAATTTTATTCATAATGAAATTTGCTTACTCAAGTTAAAAATTCTTTACTTCCTTTTAAATTTCTTTACTTCGTTTAAATTTCTTTACTTCATTTAAATTTTCATAACTTCATTTAAATTTTCTTCACGTCAATTAAATTTTGTTTTAAAAATTGTAAATCTGCACATAGAATTCCGAGTTTGGGAACGCTGATGTAATACACCCCAACGGTGTATTACATCACGGAAGGCAAGTTAACTGGGCTGATCGAATTCAGCAGATTCGATTTTACCGGTTGTGAGAGGAACAGAACACAAATTTTCGCAAAGGCTCGAGTGTTCGAGTTGAAACACGAAACGAAATAAAAGGCGGAGGGTGCGCGATACTACGACGGAAGCTTCATAATTATTGCTCGAGACATCAGTGTTTTATCAAGTAGACTTGAACCCATCAGAAAAGAAATTCTCGAGAACGATACGTGCTAGTAACATACACTGACAGTGTAAATTTGGTGTATCCATTGCAAATTGGCCGCCAGCGATGGTCGCTTGCGTCGTGTGTTAAAGCTGAATGTCTCATTTTCGAATTAAAGCTTTTTTTTTGTGGTAGGGAGGTGAAGGCATTTACGCCCGCCCGCAGTTTGGGACTCCCATGGAGGATACCCTTGGACTACCCACTAAACACCTCCCCTGTCAATCTGAGAACCTAGCCTGGAACCGTTTGACACATTACTTCGGGCCAGGTCTCGTTTTGTTACGCCGTGGGGTGCCTTCAAGCTGGGAAGTCCCTTTTCTAGCGGGAGGGGAGAGGGGAAGAGGAAATGCCAGAAGAGCGATCCCCCAGCCACAGCGCCTCAGGCTGCTGTGAGTCCCTTTTATATTTTAGGACTGCCCGAGCATAATGTGCCACCTGGTTCCATTTGTCAACCGATTCGAGCATTACCGCAACTATATTATCCGGGGTGAGCTCTCCCGTCTCCCTGTAGAGTTCCCTTCGCAGCCTGACCCATTTTGTACACGCAAAAAATGTGTGACAGGCATTGTCCTCCTCTCCTGGGCAAAACCGACAATCGGGAGACCGTGACTTGCCGATCTTGTGCAGGTAAGACTGAAAACACCCGTGCCCGCTCAAAAGCTGGGTCAGATAGAAGTCAGTCTCACCATGCCTTCGATTTAGCCACGGTCTCACATCCGGAATGAGGCACGCAGTCCACCTTCCCTTCGTGCGATTCCCCCAAGAGTGCTGCCAATCGTTGAGCGAGCGTTGTCTCTCCTCGCGGACAACGATCTCCCTCGCATCCTCGTTTCGGTGCAGGTAAAAAGCGCGGCGCTCTCTAGCAAGGAGGGCGGCAGGTATCACGCCTGCAATCACTCTCACCGCCGAGTCGGAGACTGTTGGATACGAAGATGCAATTCTCAGTGCTCCTCTTCTCTGTACCTGTGCCAATCGTTTTCGGTATACCTCCTTGCTGAGAGCGTCGCCCCGTACCTCTGCTCCGTACAGTAGCACTGACCCTACAGCACTCATCAAGAGGCGTCTTCTTGATGTCAGCAGTCATCCAGTCCCACACTCGGCGAATTAGCATACCTAGCCTAAGTTGCGCTTGTTCAACGGTGCGTCCGGCGACCAGAGCCGCAACATCATCCGCATAGCCGACCAAGCGCGACTAATCTGGCATCTCAAGTCTCAGTAGCCCGTTGTAAGACACGTTCCACAGGTCCGGACCAGGGATAGGTCCCTGGGCAACACCCGATATAATTTCCATCCTTCGTTGGCCCTGTGTCGTGTCGTAGAGCAGGCTTCGGTCCTTTAGGTAGTTCCTCAAAAGCCGCATTAGATATTCTGGAACTTGAAAAGAGTTTTCCAGCGTGTCCAGAATATCCACCCATCTAGCGGAGTTGAAGGCATTCCTGACGTCAAGTGTCACCAACAGGACGATCCGTCGCTTGGTGCGACTATATGCCTCTGCCTTTTGGACCGCGTTCACCACCTCTGCAATCGCATCAATATAAGAACGTCCTGCACTAAAGCCGGACTGCCGAGGAGATATGTCCCCAGCAGCACGAATCGCGTCAGTGAGTCTTCCCCTGATGAGTTTCTCTAGCACTTTCCCAGCCGTGTCTAGCATGCATAACGGGCGGTATGCAGATGGCGATCCGGGATTTCCCTTCCCCTTGCTGATCAGCACGAGCCTCGCGACCTTCCATCGTACCAGAAAAACCCCGTCCCGTAGGCAAGCGTTGAATGTGCTGAGCAGCAAGTCAGGACAATTGTGATAGACGAGCCGCAACACCTCAGCTGGGACACCATCTGGACCTGGAGCCTTCCTCGCTTTCAGGGAGAGGACTGCCTCATCCAGTTCCAGCTGTATGAAGAGTGGGCACTCTACTGCTGTTTCACCATGGACAGCGTCAACACGGACGGAATGGGCGGGGAAGAGTCCCCGCACTATCGCGTCCATCTTTTCCGCGTCATGTATACAAGGCTTCCGTAGGGCACCAAGTTTCCCCATGACCAGCTTGTAGCCAAGGCCCCACGGATCCTTGTTCACATTGTCCACTAGGTCTTGCCAGCAGCGAGCCTTGCTACTGTTGATCAGTTTGCGAAGGCATTTCCTGGCCGACTTTTATGCTGCCTCGTCACGGTTCCGCGCCCGTTGAGCCTCACGCCGAAGCTTGTGACACTCCCTCCTAAAAGCTTTGGATTGTGACAGTGAGCACGTCGCAAATGGTCTGCGCCAGCATGACAGGAAAGCGCTACTTGCATCGATTGAAAATTTAAACTAACGCGGAAGTATACACACGATCATATAAAGTACTGCTCAAATCGAGGATACTTTGTTAGTAGCGGATTAATAAAAAGTGGAAGAAAATTTGAGTGCTCCGTCATATGTACAATTGAAGAGTTTTCGCTCGAGTGTGCAAAGGTTTATCTCTCCCTTAAACCATCTATTGAGAAGTTATTTGTGGAATCGTCAAGAACGTTGATAGTCCGCGGATCGTCTACCGCCTGACAATGAAAGTGCATCGCAATCGTCTTGTCTTTGTGCCCTAAAACGCCAAGCGTTCCGCAATTTCCTTAGTTCCCTAATGACAATGGGTTTGAGATGGAACACTCAATTTAAATGAAGAGAACAACAGAAATCAGTCAAGCACGCGTGTGGGAGTAATGTTTTAAATGTACGTAATGGACGATTGCGGATCTAATTACGGAGCATTTTATGATATTTAAGTAAACCTATGCTAATAGTGGTTGCTTGCATTGGTCAGGCTTTTGGGATGCGAATTTTTCTGAGGTATTTTTCTAAGGATGTTTGAATTTCATACTCGAATGTGCATTGTGCTGCGATTGGGATGGGAATACCGAGGTTGAAGTGTTTGAGCATACAGCACTGCGGAGCGGGTTCATTGGAAACTTTTAACGGAACAATATCAGGTTTCTTTGCAAGTACTCTTCAAATTCGGTGAGTCTTGACGTGAATGGAGACACGATGGAATGCACCGTAGTTACGGTCGCGTGTTAACGAGAATGGTGAGTGATAATTTTTATTCAATTTTTTATGTGATGTCATTGGAAATGCACTTTGTTGATGTCAGCGCGGTTCGATTTGCAGGCTTGACTAAGGCGATTAATCGATATCAATGTCTCGTGGATTTGCATGTCCGGAGAATGAAATGCGCCATAAGAACATTCTTTGTGAACATCGCAATTTTTGAGTTTGGGAAGTATCGTTTGGATGTCCACTTACCCGAGTGATGTGCCCCATGATCGAAGAAGACGTGTTGATAATCTATGCTACCGATAGGCGATATTCCATCTGGTTACTTGCGCGAAAATGGATACCCGCGTGTAGATTACTAGAAAGTAGAGTATTAATCTCGAGAATTTTGCAAATTTTATCCACACCAAAAGTAGTTTTAGCTTAATAAGCGGGATCAAGGAGAAAGTAATGTAATATGTCATTGACGAAAATATTTCAAAGAAAGGCTGCTTAACCATCTCATTTCCAAAGATTACATGCATTAGAAAAATAAAACAAGCACAAATAGGACATACATTTGCTTACGTAAATTAACGTTCCTTGTTTTGTTTGGTCAGGTTACAAAATATTTTTGGCTGACCTTTACCCATTGAGCTTAAAGTGTTCTTAATAAAATATTTTGAGGGGGTTTATATTGAAAATTGTCGAGAATCAATCTACAAACGTTTTCCTTTTGGCCAAAAAGCAAACGTATCATTTTAGAGTCACAAAGTTTGCATTTTGCAACAGTGCACCGAATATTTTCCTTTTTTTTATGAACATTTGGATGCAATCACATCATGGTGGTAGTTATAGATTAAACAATAATTGACGGTGGCTCGTTTTAAACAATTTGCGCGTGGTGAATGAAGGCGAAGCACCCGGTTTATATTTAGAGATAGACGCGCGTTATTTACCTTACCTTAAAAAAAGAGCGCTCATTGAACACTTGTATATTTCCTTTTGTTTCTTTTTCTGAAATGATTTTTGGGAGTTTCTTGTTGTAAAAGATCTTGTAAGTTTCGTTGATTGAGAATAGAATTTTTTGTAAATTTCATTTTTCCATTGTTTGCAATAAAATTAAATGAATCATTAAACTTCAAAACCTCGGTCTTTCTATTTCGGCGTACCTGACCGGGTATAGGACGCACAACGATGGCAGGCTTTTTGTTTACTATGGGCTAGCCATCGGGCGCACTCCTTCGTTTTTCCGTTGTTAGCCGGGGCTCTTGCCGGGTAGAGTGGCCTTCCGCTCGCGTGCTCTTTTATGATGTAGGGTTATGTGATTTCAATGCCATAACTCTATAGCATAGATTGGTTACGTTTGTGCTTCTCATTTGAGGGCAAGAGTCATACAAAGTGCTTCTGTATGAGTTTTTCACTCAAATGGGAAACACATGGTCACGTCTACATTTGGATCTTGATTTGGTTGGGAGGGTACGAGAGGGCACCACCTCCATCTAAATGCCCCACTCTTATTTGTGGGCCATAGGATCGTCGGGTAACAACAAAGTCTCTGCCAGTCCCTCTGTTTTTGCTCGGCTCAATTTGTTTTTCGAACAAACTTAGCAACCCTTAGTAGGTTACCTCGGCCTCGACACCAGTCGATCGGCATTCGACCCTTTTTAAATCGTGAATGCGAAATTTTTTGCAGTGGGTCCTTGTGCTAGGGCGAAAGAACCCGCACCATGGCACCTCAACGCTACCCTGCCAGCGCATTCACGCGTCCCCAGACAAGGCCAATCTTGGCGGGTTTTAACATCCTCTTCTGCCGAGGCAGTAGACCATCACTGCAGTCCTGTACGGACACTTAAATATACCTACTTTCACGAAACATTTTCAAATGAATATCGTTGATATTTAGTTGTTAACAAAAATATTGAGTTTGAAATCAGAACCATTGATTCTTGCCTGTTTTTAATCAGGATACAGTTGTTTGGTTTTCTACTTAATATACTTAGAATACATATGTCATGAACCGGTAAGTTTAACTCCACCGGATATAGGATAGATCTCTCTTCATTAATTTCGATAACGGAATTCCTGCAGCTAATTGTAAGTTATTCTCGTTTGGCACAGGATATATCAGATAGATACTACTAACTTGTGAGGTTTAAAGAGGATATCACTTTTTATATGTTCAAATTTAAATGGAGTTTAATTATAAGATAATAATTATGGATTGGAGAGTATATTGCTATGAAGGGTGTGAGCTTGATTATTTTTGTATTATCTCAGAAAGCTTATTAATCTGCTCTTGAGCTAATGCCAAATACTGAGAAAATTGTAAATAATTAAATATTTCTTTGACATTGTTCTATACATTGTTGTTTTCGTTTATGATTTTATTAATGCTGATATTTAGGATACCATGATGCGTATTAAAAGAGTTTTTAATCCTTTTTATCTCCAATCGAAGAATATTAGTTGATTGAAGGATTGCCTTTGCCCTCAACTTTTCTTCGTTAAACTCAATTTTTTCAAAATTCCTTTGGATAAGCTCTCTATCTTCAATGTTTCTTGCTCTTTTTCGGCTGTTTTCACCTTGCTTTAACGATACTAAATAAGCGAAAAATCTTTCTTTTTATTGGGTGAATATTACTTTTTTAATGAGTTGCAAACACGCGTTTCGAGAGGAGCGTCCTTTTTCTTCAGTGCTTTTCTACAAATGTTTCTTATGAACGATCTGCAGCCATTTTGTACGTCTAAGTTTTTCCTACAGGTAGCAATTTTTCCGTGCTAAATAGTCTTTGTAGGGGTTTAACAATTATAGGTAATTAGCCTAGCTACAAATCTTCCAAACTTAAACAAGTGATCCTTTTAGAGGTTTAAGCGGATAGAGAATTACAGGTAATTAGAAAGTTAACAAAATGATCCTTTAGGAGAGTTAAGAGAAATAAAGTTGATTAGCATAAAAAGGAACTTTACAATTTTTAAATGGCTTATTGAGAAATCAAAGAAAACAAAGATAATTGGCAGTTACCTGCGTCTACATTCATTCTTTTTTCTTGTGGTTCGTTGTGAATATACCAGCTTTCGTATGCGTCGAGCTTCCGCTGTTTTGACACCTCCTTAACACTTCGACGTTGTCCTTCCTTATTTCTTGGTTTTCCTCCATTGTGTGCCTCGCCACCGTTGATTTCGTCTCTGAAAGTGCTTTATTCCTTTACCTGGTGCTTTAGACTTCCCAGATGTGTTCCTGGACCCTGATCCCTACTAGCCGCTTTGTTTGTCCAATATAAGTTTTTCCGCAACTCGTGCACGCTATCCTATATATCCCATTCTTCTTCCATAGGTTCTTTGGATCCTTGGCGCTTCCGAGAATTGCTTTAAGTTGTGTTGTCCTGCTTGTACCCAAAATTTTGATGCCTTTATTTTTCACGACGAGTTTCATTTTATAAAATGCCTTCGCCTGCTTAAATAAAGTAGTCTGGCTGTATGTACTGTTACGTTGTAATTTTTTGCTGATTATTTGTTGTATCATGGCCACGTTGTAGCCATTGATCTCCGCCGTATGTTCTATATACCGGAATTACTTGTCGTATCTCTGGGCATTAAGTGGTCCTATGGTAAGGCGATTCACCATGTGGTGGAACGCTGCTAATTTAGGTTGTATGGTATGGCGAGACGAAGCAGGTATTGTTCTCTGTGTTGCCGTTGGCTTGCGGCAAATATCGAATGCGATTCCTCCATTTTCTTTAATGATCGATAAGTCCAAGAACGGGATCTTACCACCTTCCTCTGTTTCTATGTTGAATTGGATACTTATGTTTATCTTATTTATTTCGTTTAATGTTTTTTCGATTTCCTCAGTTTTCATGATCGCAATGATGTCATCCACGTATCGATACCATATTCTCGTCATTGAACCTTTTTCCTTAACCTGCTTCTCTAAAGCTGTCATAAAAATTTCCGCTAGCACTGGTAACAATGGGTTTCCCATTGCCATCCACTTCATTGTATTATGATACTTACCTTTAAAAGTGAAGTAGTTCTCTTGCATGCACACTGTTTCACATACTTTTTCGCCTTTTTCCGCTATTCTACCGATTTGTCATCCCTTGTGAGTAACTTTGCTAATTCTTACACAAGAAGAAACTGAGAGAATTAAACGCCAAGCAGGAATTTATCATCAACGATCGCGACAAAATAGCACAATTGAGGTACTACCTGACTTTGTCATCAATTAATCTAGTGTAGAGTTTACTAAGAAAGAAATAATGGTTCGGAATAAAGGACTAAATCATGCTATACCTTCTAATAAAACGATGATAGATGTAATTATTGACGTGGAAAGTGCAATTAAATACAAGAGTATGAATGAAAAGGGAATCACCCGAAACGAAGTGAAGGAAGGGATCCAAAATATACGCAGGAAGAAAACCAGAATAGAAGAAGCACGTATCATCAACAACTTGCAGTAAAAACCAGTGTACTACCTTAAGGCCGAAAAAGGTAACAACGTGGTGTCTTTATATTTTCTGTTACTGCTATGTGCAAAGGAAGTTGTGTTTCTCGATCTGATACTGAGACTTGCTCTAATTGTTCTGGATGATTTGAAGACCATTTCCTCAAATGGAACCCTCCTCTGTTTAGGAGTCTTCTAAGATCTGCTTGCAGTTGAAGAAGAGTTTCAACCTTGTCTGATCCTATTAAGACGTCATCCACGTAAAAGCCTCTTATCAGAGTTTGCGCTGCCTCTGGAAGTGAAGAATGCTCATTTGCGGCCAGCTGCTGTAGAGTCCTGATGGCCAGATATGGTGCGCATGCAGACCCGTAAGTAACCTTATTCAGTTGAAAGTGCTGGATTGGATCAGTTGGCTTGAATCGCCATAAGATACTTTGTAAATGTCGATCTCTTTCTTGAATTGAGATCTGCCGATACATTTTCAGATGCGAAAACATACTTGTGTTGTCCCCACCGTACCAACAGATGTAAAAAATTGCCCTGAGTTGTATGTCCAGTGTGTAGCAGGTCATTCAGCCATTTTCCGTTTGAACTTTCTGGGATGCGTTAAACACCACTTTCAGTAGTGATGCTATTTTCTCTTATTACGGCATGATGGGGCAGATATTACGCTGATGTCATTTTTATTCGATCAGCAGGTACTCTTGACAAACGACCTAGGTTGACGTATTTCTGCATGAAGTTGCAATATTCTTTGTAATCAGTTGGGTTTTGCAGGAGTCGCTGCTCTAATTGCCTGAACCTTATACAAGAAATCCAATTTTCTCCATTTCACCGATATTGGAGAAGGGATTTATTTCACTTTTGATTGGTAAACTTATGGAGTATGTCCCGGTGGGGTGCCGCACCACTGTCTGTAGATCATGACCTCCATTTTCTTTTTCCTCTTTTGTTAGGTGCCTTGTTGTCGGAAGCTCTTCAGGTTCCCGAAATTGCCGAAGAGTTTCTTCTAGTTCATTATATGATACAAACGCACACAGTGAAGTTGTCGTTTTGCACGGTACTGACCCAAATAGTACCTATCCCAGCTTTGTCCTTTGAGTGGAAGGTTGGCCGGGCAAAAGACCTGGTAGTAAGAGTCTATGATACAAATCTGCTCCAATAAGAATGTCGATATTTGCTGGTTTGTAATACATAGGATCCCTCAGAAGAACTTAGAAGTGCATTGCACAGATATTGTAATTTTTGCACATTTGAGAGCTCTATGCTGTTGTGCACCATGCTTTAAAAAATGCATAACCTCCAGCAAATGAAAGAATTTTTATTCACTCACGTTTTACGGTTCCCGTGTGAATCTGCGTTATACCTTCCAAACAGTAGCTATTTAGTGTTGTTTGGAATAAGGTGATATAATCCATCACTACTTCTTCCAAATCTTCGAATTGCTTGCTATACTGCGTCAACTTTGCTTTACCCTCCTTTAATTCTATGCATTGTTCTTCATGTTTTCCTTCGCATGTAGCCCATGTTGCCTTCAGTTGTTCTATCCTCGTATGAAAATAGGTAAAGATATGTCTCAATTCACTATCTTTTTAGGGTTTTGTACTAAAATACAAGACCCTATTGCAATTACGACCTGTGTCCGTCCGTCCGTCCGTCCGTCAGTATGTCACAGCACTCCGAAACTATAGAGGCTACAGCCATGAAACTTTGTGGAAAGGTCAGAAGTGGTGATTTCTTGAAACTTCAAGGGTGGAAAAATTTCTCAAAGGTGTATAAGGTGGGCCTCCCCATATAGGGAGGTGACTCCTCAAGAAATTTTTTTTCACCATTGGTAGTCGAGTAGGGTGTCATTGGAAAGGTCTCAATGAGATCTTTCAAAAAAATTGCCTTATGAGTACCGAGGGGGGCAGGGGAAGTGGAAATGTACGATGTTTTCACGTACCCCCCTCCCCCTCGCGATTGGACACCTTCCATCCGAAAAATCTGAAAAAAATCATGAATGTAGGCCTTAATGAGTATAACAACAACAAATACATGAGAAGTCGAAATTCACCCAACTTTGTTAGTAATAGTATGATTTATCGATTTTATGTTTTCTTGAATAAAATCTAAACGGTACCCTTGAATTCAATAAAATTTGGCACACAGATGACTATTAATGAGATTGATCTTTTCTGAAAGTTGCTATTTTCTCTTATTACGGCATGATGGGGCAGGTAGTACGCTGATGTCATTTTTATCCGATCGGCAGGTACTCTCGGCATATGACCCAGGTTGATGTATTCCTGCATGAAGTTGTAATATTCTTTGTAAACAGTTTAGTTTTGCAGGAGTCGCTGTTCTAATTGCCTGAACCTTATACAGTAAATGCAATTTTTTTAATTTCACCGATATCGGTGAAGGGATCTATTTCACTTTTGAATGGTAAACTTATGGAGTATGTACCGGTTGGGGAGCCCCATCACTCTTCATAGATAATGATCCCCATTTTTCTTTTTCCTCTTTTGTTAGGTGCCTTGTTGTCGGAAGCTCTTCAGGTTCCCACAATTACCGAAGAGTTTTTTCTAGTTCATGATATGATATGAATGCACACAATGAAGTTGTCGTTTTGCACGGTACCGACCCAAATAGTACCCATCCTAGCTTTGTCCTTTGAGTGAACGGTAGGCCGGGCAAAAGACCTGGTAGTAAGAGCCTATGATACAAATCTGCTCCAATAAGAATATCGATATTTGCTGGTTTGTAATACATAGGATCTGCTAAGTCTTCGGGAGTCCCTGTGGAATATGAAAGGGAGCATTGGTGCCTGGTAATGGTGCTGGGATTGTTTTTAGGATCAATGGAGTTTAAATGAGTTTTTCTGATTCCTCATGTTCGGCTTGGACGATCGTGCAGAGTTTTGTCTCTTCTTTGGATGTGACATTTTCAATGGCACCGACTTGACTAATTCTGAGTGGTGATCCTGTTCGTGTGGCATGAAGTAGTTGGACAGCTGACTCACTGATAAAGGAGCGCTGAGCTCCAGAATCAAGTTATGCTCGGAACGTTAAAATTTCTCCGTCTGGACGGCTGAGTTGAATTTTTTCCCGTTGCCCGAACACATTATTTTTGTTTGTGTAGGCACCATGGCCTTGTACCGAGGATGGTGCTGGTTCTGGTACTGGTGCTCATGTTTGGGTGTCTATTCCTTGTGGGTACAAGAGTCTGTTGTACTTTTTTCCACCGATTTTGCACCCACATTTCGATGAACATTTGTTTGCTCTGTGTTGCATACTGGAGCAATTGAAGCACATATTCGCTATTCTCTCAAGATTTAGTCGTGGTTGACTGCTTCCTTGTTTACAGGTGTTGCATTCAAACAACTTGTGCTCTGCTTTGCACGTTTGACATACCAGCTTAGAGTTCGGCTGTGCGGTGTGTACTTTTAATGCCTAGACAATTGGTTTTCCGGATGATAATGCTTCTAGCATTGATAAACACTGCTTCAAGAACCTTAAAAATTAATTTAAAGACGGGACTTCACTGGAGTCAGCAATGCTTTTTTGCCATTCCCTTTTTGATTCATTGTCAAGCTTTTGGTTTAGTAGGAACATTGTGGATAATGTAAAGTAATCATCATTTAATATTTTTAGACTAGCTGAAGCTGATTCATTGTGTCAAGCATATGATGTAGCTCTGACAGCTCATTACGAGTACACTGCTTATTGCTGGAAATCCGCTGCATCATATCTTGAGCTATAATACGATGGTTATTGTATCGCTTAGAGAGTAACTTCCAGGCAGGCTCATAATTTGCCTCAGTAATGCTAAGATGGTTTATTAACTGCTCTGCTTCTCCTCTGAGTGCATTGCACAGATATTGTAATTTTTGCACATTTGAGAGCTGTCTGCTGTTGTGCACCATGCTTTAAAATTGGTCTTGAAATGTATACTAATCTGCAGAACCTCCAGCAAATGAAGGAATTTTTATTTGGTCACGCTTTACGGTTTCCGTGTGACTTTGCGTTATACCTTCCAAAGAGTAGCCATTTATTTTTGTTCGGAATAAGGTGATATAATCCATCACTACTTCTTCCAAATCTTCGAGTTGCTTGATATACTGCGGCAACTTTGTTTTATATTCCTTTAATTCTATGTATTGTTCTTCATGTTTTCCTTCGCATGTAGCCCATGTTGCTTTCAGTTGTTCTATCCTCGTCTGCAAATAGGCAAGGCTACGTCTCGATTCACTATCTTTTTTTCTCTGCTACTCATTTGATATTGTTGTCACCTATTAACTTCTTTGATGGGGATTTCCCTTGCGTTTCTCTTGCTTTGATGTTAAGCTTCCTATTTACAAGTCAGAATGTATTGCTACTTCGGGTTCTGCTCTAATATCTAGCAGATCCAAGTGTTCAATCCTATGTTTGTTCTTTGAGTCTGATATTGCACAACTCCAAATGAGTGCAATTCCAAAAATGTTGCTGCAGATCTGTATGTTTCCAAATCTACTCCAACTCCTAAGTCCAGAATTGCACAAGTCCAAGTGAGTGAGTGAGTGGTAGTCCGCGTGACTTAGTGGTTAGAGCACTAAGCCCGTAAGCTGAAGGTCTCTGGTTCAAGTTTCGTTGGCGTCAACGATATTTAGTTCAAGTGGTTCTTCGGACGGACTATAAACCTGTTGAGTTATAATACGTGCTGATTTAAAATCAGAACGCATCCCAGCTGGGTGGACGGACACACGACCAAAGCGTGATAATGATCATATCATATTATGGACTGCCGATACATTCGATCATGACAATGAGATACTCTAACTATCTCTAAGCGAAGGCCCGAAAGGGGATGTTTGCTTTATGTAGGTCCACCTTAACTGACAATGTGGTCTTCTTCCACTTCACCATGTAACTCTGCCTCATGAGCTACTTCCTCTTCCTTTCGTGAGATCTAAGCTACCTAATTGAACTATGAAGCAGTATTGCAGCAATTTCTCTACTTTCCTCATCTGACACTATCAACTGCACACTAAAAAGAGAAATTTATGTCAATAATCAAAGATATTGACTCTGAATGGCAGGAATCAAGAACAGTTTCCCTCAAAATACACCTAAAGCAAATATTGAAAATCCTTTATCAACTTCTATCCCTGTCTTGTATATAAACTCATCATATTATAATTCATAATTCTGAAGTTTCCTTTTAAAGCTTTCATTATGCTTTCCATACAATTGAGATCTAGAAAATACAAAAAAATAAAACTTCACCTAATTAAGGTAAACAATTTTCTTTTCTAATTAACTACGTACAATCATGCTGCGGTACCTAATTCATCCTGCTTTTAACAATTCAGTTTTTGACCAGGTCTTCGACAAGAAAAGTTCTAATTTAATTTTCCTCAAAAAAGTACACAGAAATTGATCCCTACTCTCGCCAAGTTTATAATTGGAAGGCAAAAGATTTTACGTCCGCCTAAACGATAATTATCCTTAGCGTAGCTTTTGTTCAAGAAACGTATTGAACTTATAAAAAATTTTGAAAGATGAATGAGCTGCCGTTACTGAAGTTTAATGTAGGGAGCCTGAGCAAAACTTCTGCTCTTGTTTGTTTACTGACGTGAAAGAAGAAAAGAAAAACGAAGGAACTTTCTCTTAGTAAGTAATTTTGAGTAGAGTGGTAAACAGCTCTTGCCTCATTAATACAACAGTTTTTGAAATTTATTTCGAAAATTTCTGTCAGAATTATGGTATGAAAAAAAACGTAGCTAAACATTAATTTTTGTTCAACATTCAGAATGATAAAATTATTCAAGTTGGGTAGAAAGAACTTCGCTCTTGTCAGAAGAGGTTTGTACTTAACCTACAATTTGCGGATACGTAGGATGATTTAATTCAAGAGTAACCTTTGTGACATGCACAACAAATATATTCTTGCTATAAAATAACTTCATTTTAACGAGCTAATATGTCCAATATTGCTAAAGTCATTGACTGAACTCAATCTCAAATGACTTTTTGTTGTTCCTCTTGTCTGAAAATTTAAAGAAATTCAATCAGAAGTATAGTATCTGGTTTGGTAGAAAGCCAATGTAGTAGAAAAATCGTATATGAGTGTTGTAATCGGAGGAATTTTGATTGGCTATAACTTATTCAATTGTACTTATAATACAGTTTTACTGACAAAAATGTTAAATACTAGATACTATTTTTAACAAACTACAATGAATTTCAACCCCTAAGTTATTTGTTATTGGATGTACCTCCCTGGTTTTTAGGGCTCTGTGAAAGAAATTTTGCAAAAACCCAGTAGTTTCACGTCCTGTCTGTCCGTATGTTCGCCCAACTAGCCATCTGTCTGTCTGTCCGTCTACCCATGTGTCACAAGAAATTTCCTCAGCAACTATAGAAGCTACAAACATCACACTTTTTGAAAAGGTCAACGGTCGCGGTCCTTCAAAAGTTTAGGTATTATCAAATATTTTAAAGGTTTTAAAGGGGTCGTCCTTCAGAATGAAGTGTCAACTAAATATTTTTTTTCATCAAGTGTAGTCGCGTAGAGTATCCAATGAAAGATCTTAGCACATTCTTTTTTGTATTAGGGGTCCAGAAGAAGGCGAAATGTACGAACAATATTTGTTTCCCTCCTCACGCGATTGGACACCTTTGCGCCGAAAATTTGAAAAAATAATAATGGTAGGTTTTATGAGTACAAGGGCAACAAAAACCATAGAAAACAGAATTCACTCAACTCTGTTAATAATAGTAATGTTACATGTCCACACAATGCTGCGACTTACTATCCCAATCATTGTTGCAACTATTAATAACATCATGAGCCATATTGATTGAAAAGAAGCAAACAAGAAAAGTAAACAAATGTACTCGAAAGCACAAGAATAGACCAAGTAGATCCATGATCAATATCTGAAAGAGACGTCACTGTGGGTATGCAGATTTGCTCGAATATTCCAGATAGTTCTCGTCCACATTTTTGCCATTAGTTGGGCTCGCACCTTAGCATTCTGCTGTCCATTTCCGTCACCACACGAAGTTAAATCCTTCCGCAAAACAATTATGGGGGTTTTGCGGGAGCTCGCAAAATATGGGGTAGCTTCCATTGTCTCGAGAGTGAACGTCCATAACGCGCAACCGATCTTTGGGAGGTCTTTATCCCACTTCCGCTGATTTTCTCCCATGCGTATTCTCAGCGTCCGTTTGCTGTTTTGGTTAATGTGTTCTGTAGGATTTGCTTGTGGATAATAGAATGCCGTATATTGAATGCTAGCATCATAAGATGCTCCCATCTCCTAAAGCTTCTTCGATCGGAATTGTACCCAATTATTGCATACCAGTATAGTGGGTACTCCAAATAACAAGAATACATGTATTAGCTAAACTTTTTTTTTTTATTGGATCATTTCACCCTTTTCACATCAACTTAATGTAAATCTATACGACAAATTTGCTCTACATTTGAAGCTTATCTAACGTCGCGCGGATATCGATCACTCTTTCGGATGGCTCCGATAGCTTTTTAAATTACTTTTTATGGAATTGTTTGCAGCTACATATAAATGAGTTGCATATTTTGGATAATAATTTTTCTGAAAAATTATTAGAGAAGAAAAATGTTAGAAGAAGGTGGTTTCGACGTGTGCACTAATTCTCCTCAGGCCATCACACTTAGATACACACCGGTGATGGTGACCACCATGCTCAGAGGTGAGGGAGTTAATTTTTAATTTTTCTACTTACGCAAACTCAATATGTTTTTGTATCTGCAAGTTATATTCAAGGTAAATTTCTCACCGGTGTGTATCTAAGAGTGATGGCCTGAGGGTAATTAGTGCACACGTCGAAACCACCTTCTTCTAACATTTTTCTTCTCTAATAATTTTTCAGAAAAATTATTATCCAAAATATGCAACTCATTTATATGTAGCTGCAAACAATTCCATAAAAATTAAAAATACATGTGCTTTTAGTATTCACACCACCACAGAAGCAGTAGCTTGTCGTAGTGGAAATAATAACTGCAGCTTCGTGAAATAGTCCACCGCCAATAATATATAGTAGTTACCCTACGTTGACTGAGAAAGAGACCTCACCAAGTCAACACAAACCATCTCTCAAGGTTCCTCCACCTGATTGGCCTTGGAAACCATCGGGCCAAAGGGACATTTCTTTTGCACTTTCGTTGACTGGTAAATTTGATTGATATCGGCCCACATTCCTGATCAGAAGTAATTTTGCTTCACCCAATACTCCATCCATTGGGCTCCCATGTGTCCTACCATGCCGTTGTTATGGCATTTTCGAAGTACTCCTAAGCACTCACCGAGCCACACAGCCCCGCATATCGGCCAAAAGGCATTCGTCTCATTTGGAATAAACCACAGCCCAGAGCTGTGAATGTGGTTAACCGGTTGGAATCTTCTGTCATGGGTACTTTCCAGTACGTGGACCAAATTCCCAGCGTTTATAAATATCTAGCACTACGTAGTTTAATCAGGGTTGCTGAAAATAATGTATCGAAGACGTATTCCGTTTAGACCCTAATTTGAGCTTCCGGAAGTCCTCAGAGATGCGGAACTTCCCGTCCTTCTTTTCAACGAGCAAAATAGGTGATGGCCAAAGGCTTGAAGAGCGCTCTGCTATATCTAACTGCAGCATCTCATCCAGCTCCAAGTTAATGTGCTGCTGTACCGCTCGGAAAACAGAATAGTATCGCTATTTGATTGGACTTGCGGAGGTATTAATTACATGTTCTACGACAGAGGTACAACCAATGCCCTACTCCATCAAAGCAAATTCCTCCTCCACCGGCAAGCTCAGCAAGGCTTCTTCTGTCTCTGATAGACGTGATCTTCTGTCCAGCATGTCGTAGATAGCAATAGATGCAAAGTTCCTGGGCTCATTGCTTAAGTCCAAAACGACCTGGAACTGCTGTCGGAAGTCCAACCCTAAAATAAGTATCTGTTGAACATATGGTACTACCAGGAAGTTCATTCAGTTCAATACTCTCACCGGTGCGTTCACTTCCCCCTCCACCCTCACTTGAACATTATTGCATCCAGAATAGAGTGTGTCGTACCCGAGTTCAATAATGCCCGTAACTGCTTCCTTAAAATACCCGCGACGATATACGGGCGATTATCATTTGTTGACCCATCCAACGCATAGTCAATGCTACCCGTAGTTGCAGCTTGCTTCTCCTGTTTCATCGTACTCATTCCATTGCCTAATGAGCACGATCCCCAGCTCTCAAAGGCACTTGACTATACCGGTGGATGGTATCGTTATTCCTTATGGGAATTCGCTCTCTCACGGTTGAACCTGCCTAACAATTTGGTAAGCTTTTTTTCCAGCCAAAGCTCTCTCTCTCTTTTAAGGCTCATTACAGGCCTTTGAGGTGGCCCATCGCCCTACAATTCTAGCAACAGATGATACTGGCAGTCCCTTAGAGTACATCAACTGGCTCTCCCGTTTTGACCTCACAGTAAGCAAAGTCTAGTTCCAACAGCCGACGGTCTGACGGTTCGGTGGTACTACAAAGGACTCAACTATTGCTCTCGTTACTTCCAGCTGCCACCCAAGTTCAACGGGTTGCGCTATTGAGGAGACCGATACTAGACTTAGTTGCATCAGGTAAAATGGTGAGACGCTCCGTCTGATCTGGCGAAGCTTCTCCGCCATAGTACACAATATGGTAACTCGATTAAAGAGACCTTCCACCGCAACCACATATACTCCTATGAATTTTTCTTTTCCTTGGGCTCGGTACTTGATCTCTTCCCACAGATGGTCTACATAATCTGGCGGTAAGAACTCTGTCCGTAGCTCTCATTTCACATCATACTACTGCTACATCTGTGCTTTATTGCCCTGAACCAGGTCAAGATTTTACCTTCAAAAAGGAACACTGGTGACCAAAATAAGTATTCCTTTGACACCGTCTTTGCTTCCCGCAGTTCTTCCGGTCTTATTAAGAATGACCTCACCAAGTTTAAATCCCCCATGAACTGTACTCCCCACATAGTGACATCCTGTTGCTTCCCATCAGACTCGTATACCCATCATGTTGAGCATAATAGTATCGCATCAGATTCCGGCTCTGTCGGAGCTACTACCTCAGGCTCTTCTTCATACCCTTCTGCCTTAATCACCAGCTCGCCTATTGCCATCCTCAAAACGGACCTAAACCTGGTCACTTCCTTTGTGAAGTCCACTTCATCTGAAGCTGTGTTGCCTACCTGCCTCAGTCCGTAATCAATTTTCGAATTAGTTTTTAAAAAGTCGCCACAATCTTTAAGAAGATTTTTGACCTCCTCAGCACTCTCACGAACAGCTTCTGTGTCTTCTTTGGCCAAAAATGGGTAGACCATGGTAAAAAGAATCACAAAGTATGCTCGCTCACGAAAAAAGCTTTTTATGTGACGTCACATGGTTCGGAGCTTTCAGATAGAATGCATTTGTTAATGAATTTTATATGGATTTCAGGACTTGTTTGACATAAAATCAGAGAACTCTCATAAAAATCCATTTCTCTAACTTGATTTTTACCTTTGTAATTAATTTTAAGTTTATGCGAATATAAATAAATCTTGAAGTTTGAGGAATACATATTATGATATAAGTAATTGCTCTGCTTCGGCATAGGTGAACATTTGCAGTTAATAAAATGTTGAATATATTGTCATCTGATCTGATGAAGGTACACTTTTAGCAAATATTTTAAATACTAGTTTTCTTCTCTGGAATATTAACACATTATCTTTAATTTTTCATACATTTCAATTGATTAATAAGCAACAAAATAAGTGATGTGTACAAATGTAGAAAATTGAATATTTTTCGATTCTTGAATTGTGAAACATACGTTTTAGTCAATGAGACTTTTTTCAGCAAGCGTAAACGATTTTCAGGGGATCGTTAATTTCAAAAATTTATTCAATTCGAATTCAAGGACAATGAACGAGACACGTAACGTCCTTATTGACAAATTCCATGAAATTTTTCTAAACTCAAATATTGCAAGAATAATCGTAAATTGCATGCGATTTTATTTTGTAAATGTTATTCGGTTTCACTTCATATTACATAAAGAAAATGAAAATATGTTTTGCATCTATGAAACACTTCTTTGGCTTAACTACCAAGATCAATATTGGTAGATTAAGTTATTAAATTCTGAATATATCTGGTTCGCATATGATATCAACATTTGCCGATCCATCCGATTCGACCCATATGATGTCACAAAAGCTTTAAATGGTGATCGAGCTTTCTTGAGCGAGCATACCTTGTTATTCTTTATACCATGGGGTAGACGTTCTCCTTAACTATCGAGCAATCTATCGTGCACTCCACCTTGAGTGGTGCTCGTAACACCTTCCTCATCTCGTCAATAGCGCCCAGAGGTTCATCTCAAGTCCTTAGTCCGTAGATCAACTCATCCCGGCTTAGTCTGTCAATGAGAATTTTTTTACTGGTTGCCCTTCTTACCTGTTATATTCTTAAATATTATACAATTGTACTTAATGCTAAATTATCAATCAATGCTAAGCACAGAACTTCTCTAAGCCCCCTATAATCTTTAAACTTTGCTAAAATGTTTCACACTCATACTACTGGAATTCCATCTAACCAACATTCAAACGTCAATCACCAACACTCACTTTTAACTACCAAAATCATTCCATACAACCAATGATATACACAAAGTCACTCTGCTAACACTCTTTCAACAGGATCTAGCCACTAAAAAACTACAACTCAAAACAAGCAACCGGACATGCACCACTAGCACTTGTTTTTCCTCGCATAACTCCAAACATTAGTAAAATTTTTGATAACTTCAATTTCCAATTCGCACGTGAATCACCGCTATTTTAATACTTCCACTGCTTACGCTGCACTGATCGCAAACCTTAATTTACTAGACTTAGCTTCTGAAATACGTACCAAAAACAGCAAACGCCTCGAAAAAAAACCAACCCCTTTAAAACGTTGGGTGCCAAATTTTTCACCCCTAAAATGTTGGGTGCTCCGGCGGGGCTTGCGGACCCGTGTAAGCTTTTCCGGAGATGGGTGTTACGGGAACCGCAGTGCAAATATTGCTCGGTTCGTGTTCCGTCGTTCCTCTCTGTGTACTGTAAATTACAACATACATACACGAAAAGCTGCAAATTGTAATCAATGCATCTGTGGGCACGGTGTTGTATCATGGATTAGCAGAAGTGGGTGTGTATCCATACTCGTATTAAGTATCAAACATATACACACAAGACTTCGCAATCGAACGTACCGCCCAGCGGAACGAATTGGTTACATGCATTGCAAATCGAGTGAAAGCTTTAGCTTTGTGGTTGCACCAGTCACAGAGAGATGGCACTAAATACGTTAAACTGTTTTGTTGTTGAACTTTAATCTTTTTTGAAATGGTAAATTTTCTTCATTATTTTAGTTGGTAAGCAATAAAGTCAGCATAATTATAGTATAAAAGTAAATTAAAGACACAAGAAAATCGAGAAGTATTTCTCCATTCACTGGCTCAAGGCGTGCGCCCGAGCTTATTCTATCCCAAGGCACTTAGCCCGGGATAAGTGAATTTAGGATACATTCAACTGCGTACTCAAGGCATCAGCCCGAGTATCAGCGCCCCAAGGCGGTTATGCCCGGGGCCTGCAGTTGAACTAGCAATTGATTGATTTATCAATCTGACTGCGTACTCAAGGCATCAGCCAAAGTATTAGCGTCCCAAGGCTTCGTGCCCGAGGCTAGCAGTTTTATTGTAATCAATCGATTCGTTAATATAACTGCGTGCTCAAGGCATCAGCCCGAGCAACAGTTAAAGCCTAAATAAATTAATTGGTTTATTCAAACTCTATTTTTCCTCCCCACAACTTAAAAATTTAATTGAAATGGACGTAAATTGTGGGAATTAACTGCGCCATTAACACTCCAAATTCATAAATATGTAAATATAAAACCTCATTAACTAGTTCTTTAATAAATTAATCACTTCAGAAAATTTCATTCATTGATCGCTCCATAAATGCCCAACTTTATACGTCTCTGCAATAAATAAATGGAAGAACTCAATAGAAAATATGTTATTAATATTAATATAGTCAACTGAACGTGTTATTATATGACCAAACAAAGAATAAAATAAAACTTAAAACATTAAACAAAAACACTCTTTTACTGATCTAGTTGGCGAGTATAAAGTAGCAGATAAGTATCATACTGGAATATCCCTCTCTCCCCGGGAGCCTTGATGTGTATATAGGATACACATCATATCAAGCTCCCAGCGCATGCCAGTATACATAGGGTGTACTGGTAGTGTGCAACAATTTGGCGCAGCCGGTAGGATATCGGTTTTGCAAACACCACAATGTAGCGCATTGTGTAGTAAAGTTAAATGGGATGTAAGTCTTTCCTCCCAGCCGATATCCGGAACCACTCAATTCCTGTATGTTATCATTACTACTTACATTGTCAATGAAACTAGATCAGTTTTCTCAAATTTAAAAAAAAACCAATCCCATTGATCATTTAAATAACATGCATATAATTTTTATATCGAATATTTTATATTCGAAAATCTAATCTAGTTTATTTTAAAATCAGTCAAATAAACTTTCAAATGATTCAAACTTAATTTGACGTAAAACTTATCAAAGAAATAAAGTTTCAGTTGACTTACATGCAAAACAATCAACAGTACAAGTAAACATCAAGCATAATGAAAACATACATAACGAGTAAACAAACTCGTGTCCATCGTTATATCAACATAACATCTTTTATCGCTCAAACAACTGAAACAATAATAATAACAATAACGCGCACCCACATGAATATTCAAGTCTTATCTTTAAAATTGATCTAGCATTCGAATAATTTCTTGAGAGCCTTTCATGAAGATGTAATTAATGAAAAGACGTTTGAACAATAATTTTTAGTACAATTAAATTCAAGTACAAATAAATATACCAACTGCGTGAAATGAATATAAAATTCACATACAAGAGAAATTGTTTCAATACAAATGCTAAACAAGAAACTCTAATAATTTCAAATTTCACTAAAATAATCCAAGTGTAGGAACAGTGAAACAAATGAGTTTTAATTATTATAGCCCAATACAATATAGGCCAACTCAATAAAAACAAATTTACCCTTAATCTCATCTCTTTCAATTCCCATTTTCCCCCCCACGAATGACAAAATATGAATTTAGCACTCAATTTGCAATTTCATAGTATTCGCAGTAATAAAAAGGAAACTAGTGGCAGTCAAGCCGATAAATCCTGGCAAGTTTTTATAAATAAATAGGAAAACCCTATAAGTTGAGTGGTTCCCCGAAAACCCACTGTCAACAGCCACAAATGTGGTCCCTTCAATATAAAACTGTCGGCAGCCACTCAGCCTTTAGTCTAAGTAAAAAAAAGATAGCCTCTGAGCCGTCGACCGAAGCTGTCGGTGGACACGCTATTTTTAATAACAAGTCGGTAAGAAAACCGACAATAGCCTCTGAGCCGTTACCCCTAGTTGTCAGCGGACACGCTATTTCTAGTTATAAGGCACAACAGAAACGCATAATAGCCTCTGAGCCATCGGCCGAAGCTGTCGGTGGACACGCTAATCTTAGCTACAAGTCGGTAAGGAAACCGACAATAGCCTCTGAGCCGTGGACCCTAGTTGTCAGCGGACACGCTATTTTTAGTTGTAAGTCACTATAGAAACAAACAAAAGCCTCTGAGCTGCCCGTCGGCAGACACGCTACATTCATTTAATATTAAGACAATATACCAACCAATCGGAGCCTCTGCGCTGTTGAACTAAAATGGTTTGCAGACATGCTTCCACTAGTCACTACGTTTCCCTGCTTAATACATACATTCTAACTGCTAACAACTAAATAACTCACGATTTAAACCCCTGTGATTAACGCAAAAAATTTAAAACCCACCCGTTTCCCACCCTTACATATTACACGTATCCTCGAGATAGATATCAACAATTTTAACGAACGGCTAATGAAGTGACCTCGCACGGCACTGTACTGTCTTCCAGCAAAGTCTGGGACAGCGTTACGCTAAATCAAACAGACACTCACTAGGGAGAAATTTGACGGAACATATAGGGTCTTAAATGAAGGCCGGAACTATATGCTTCCATGCCCAACATAAAGTGATAGTTTTGTTTCGACTCTTTCTCGCAAGATATTTTTAACTTAACAGTTTGCTGAAATCATTCAAAGTTGATATCATAACTTTCAAGCTTAAGGTCTTCCCTTCTAATTTTATTTCCTTAATAACATTCATTATAACATACCCAACGTTTCTATATTTAATAGAAATACTTCAAAATAACACGTTGTCTTCGATTTATCAATAATCTCCAGCTTTACACATAATTAAAAGAAAGAGTGGTATAATTCAAGTACCTAAAGTTCCCTTTATACTATCTCAAATAAATACTGGAGTTGCAATAGACAATTTGAACCAATCAAATAACGATTAAAGGCATATACCTTAAAAGCTACATAATCCCACAGCCAGCCCTACCCACTACAAATTACATAAAGCTAACCTAATAAAAACAAATCGTCTTCATTACGATTACCCGCCAACCACAAATTAGCATGCATAATGTACATAGGTTAGAATTCCGAGCAATTGGCGCATGTAAAAGCTATGAAAACAAAAAAAACATACAATTTGCTCATTCGTAATTGCAGAGACAAACCTATTCTCCTTATTATCTTATTTTCAAAGCTCATTAAGCACCTTCATGTAAATTATCAATCTTTGTTTCCCACTAACAACATTAACGATCCACATTAAGAGAAAAACTTAGGTCCCACACTACATAAAACCAATGAAAGCTTTAGCAATGAAGCAACAACAACAACTCGCAACCTATTCCCTTGCAAAGCTAATAATTCCCGAACTAAAATGATCATATCGATCTTACGTTTCCCATGGACAATTTAACTGGGTTGTTCCCAAAACAAACGAGCATCTAGAGCTTCAAATACTAACAAATTTCCCTACTAACCTGTTAACTTAATATATTATTTGCAAAGTACATAACCAAAAGCTTATTTAGCAAGCTTTTCGTTAACACAAGGCTCTTCAAGCCAGTCGTGAACTTTTATTTTCAGCGGGGAGGCAATGTTACGGGAACCGCAGTGCAAATATTGCTCGGTTCGTGTTCCGTCGTTCCTCTCTGTGTACTGTAAATTACAACATACATATACGAAAAGCTGCAAATTGTAATCAATGCATCTGTGAGCACGGTGTCGTATCATGGATTAGCAGAAGTGGGTGTGTATCCATACTCGTATTAAGTATCAAACATATACACACAAGACTTCGCAATCGAACGTACCGCCCAGCGGAACGAATTGGTTACATGCATTGCAAATCGAGTGAAAGCTTTAGCTTTGTGGTTGCACCAGTCACGGAGAGATGGCACTAAATACGTTAAACTGTTTTGTTGTTGAACTTTGATCTTTTTTGAAATGGTAAATTTTCTTCATTATTTTAGTTGGTAAGCAATAAAGTCAGCATAATTATAGTATAAAAGTAAATTAAAGACACAAGAAAATCGAGAAGTATTTCTCCATTCACTGGCTCAAGGCGTGCGCCCGAGCTTATTCTATCCCAAGGCACTTAGCCCGGGATAAGTGAATTTAGGATACATTCAACTGCGTACTCAAGGCATCAGCCCGAGTATCAGCGCCCCAAGGCAGTTATGCCCGGGGCCTGCAGTTGAACTAGCAATTGATTGATTTATCAATCTGACTGCGTACTCAAGGCATCAGCCAAAGTATTAGCGTCCCAAGGCTTCGTGCCCGAGGCTAGCAGTTTTATTGTAATCAATCGATTCGTTAATATAACTGCGTGCTCAAGGCATCAGCCCGAGCAACAGTTAAAGCCTAAATAAATTAATTGGTTTATTCAAACTCTATTTTTCCTCCCCACAACTTAAAAATTTAATTGAAATGGACGTAAATTGTGGGAATTAACTGCGCCATTAACACTCCAAATTCAAAAATATGTAAATATAAAACCTCATTAACTAGTTCTTTAATAAATTAATCACTTCAGAAAATTTCATTCATTGATCGCTCCATAAATGCCCAACTTTATACGTCTCTGCAATAAATAAATGGAAGAACTCAATAGAAAATATGTTATTAATATTAATATAGTCAACTGAACGTGTTATTATATGACCAAACAAAGAATAAAATAAAACTTAAAACATTAAACAAAAACACTCTTTTACTGATCTAGTTGGCGAGTATAAAGTAGCAGATAAGTATCATACTGAAATATCTCTCTCTCCCCGGGAGCCTTGATGTGTATATAGGATACACATCATATCAAGCTCCCAGCGCATGCCAGTATACATAGGAAGTACTGGTTTTGTGCAACAATTTGGCGCAGCCGGTAGGATATCGGTTTTGCAAATACCACAATGTAGCGCATTGTGTAGTAAAGTTAAATGGGATGTAAGTCTTTCCTCCCAGCTGATATCCGAAACCACTCAATTCCTGTATGTTAGTATTACTACTTACATTGTCAATGAAACTAGATCAGTTTTCTCAAATTTAAAAAAAAAAAAAAACCCCATTGATCATTTAAATAACAAGCATATAATTTTCATATCGAATATTTTATATTCGAAAATCTAATCTAGTTTATTTTAAAATCAGTCAAATAAACTTTCAAATGATTCAAACTTAATTTGACGTACAACTTATCAAAGAAATAAAGTTTCAGTTGACTTACATGCAAAACAATCAACAGTACAAGTAAACATCAAGCATAATGAAAACATACATAACGAGTAAACAAACTCGTGTCCATCGTTATATCAACATAACATCTTTTATCGCTCAAACAACTGAAACAATAATAATAACAATAACGCGCACCCACATGAATATTCAAGTCTTATCTTTAAAATTGATCTAGCATTCGAATAATTTCTTGAGAGCCTTTCATGAAGATGAAATTAATGAAAAGACGTTTGAACAATAATTTTTAGTACAATTAAATTCAAGTACAAATAAATATACCAACTGCGTGAAATGAATATAAAATTCACATACAAGAGAAATTGTTTCAATACAAATGCTAAACAAGAAACTTTAATAATTTCAAATTTCACTAAAATAATCCAAGTGTAGGAACTGTGAAACAAATGAGTTGTAATTATTATAGCCCAATACAATATAGGCCAACTCAATAATAACAAATTTACCCTTAATCTTATTATCTCTTTCAATTCCCATTCCCCCCCACGAATGACAAAATATGAATTTAGCACTCAATTTGCAATTTCATAGTATTCGCAGTAATAAAAAGGAAACTAGTGGCAGTCAAGCCGATAAATCCCGGCAAGTTTTTATAAATAAATAGGAAAACCCTATAAGTTGAGTGGTTCCCCGAAACCCCACTGTTGACAGCCACAAATGTGGTCCCTTCAAAATAAAACTGTCGGCAGCCACTCAGCCTTTAGTCTAAGTAAAAAAAAGATAGCCTCTGAGCCGTCGACCGAAGCTGTCGGTGGACACGCTATTTTTAATAACAAGTCGGTAAGAAAACCGACAATAGCCTCTGAGCCGCAACCCCTAGTTGTCAGCGGACACGCTATTTCTAGTTATAAGGCACAACAGAAACGCATAATAGCCTCTGAGCCATCGGCCGAAGCTGTCGGTGGACACGCTAATCTTAGCTACAAGTCGGTAAGGAAACCGACAATAGCCTCTGAGCCGTGGACCCTAGTTGTCAGCGGACACGCTATTTTTAGTTGTAAGTCACTATAGAAACAAACAAAAGCCTCTGAGCTGCCCGTCGGTAGACACGCTACATTCATTTAATATTAAGACAATATACCAACCAATCGGAGCCTCTGCGCTGTTGAACTAAAATGGTTTGCAGACATGCTTCCACTAGTCACTACGTTTCCCTGCTTAATACATACATTCTAACTGCTAACAACTAAATAACTCACGATTTAAACCCCTGTGATTAACGCAAAAAATTTAAAATCCACCCGTTTCCCACCCTTACATATTACACGTATCCTCGAGATAGATATCAACAATTTTAACGAACGGCTAATGAAGTGACCTCGCACGGCACTGTACTGTCTTCCAGCAAAGTCTGGGACAGCGTTCCGCTATATCAAACAGACACTCACTAGGGAGAAATTTGACGGAACATATAGGGTCTTAAATGAAGGCCGAAACTATGTGCTCCTTTGCCCAACATATAGTGATAGTTTTGTTGCGGCTCTTTCTCGCAAGATATTTTTAACGTAATATTTCTGCTTAACAGCCCAATTCCAACGCTTCAACTTTACACGCATCCGCGAGATCGGGATCAACAATTTTAACGTACGGCTAATGAAGTGACCTCGCACGGCACTGTTCTGTCTTCCAGCAAAGTCTGGGACAGCGTTACGCTAAATCAAACAGACACTCACTAGGGAGAAATTTGACGGAACATATAGGGTCTTAAATGAAGGCCGGAACTATATGCTTCTATGCCCAACATAAAGTGATAGTTTTGTTTCGACTCTTTCTCGCAAGATATTTTTAACTTAACAGTTTGCTGAAATCATTCAAAGTTGATATCATAACTTTCAAGCTTAAGGTCTTTCCTTCTAATTTTATTTCCTTAATAACATTCATTATAACATACCCAACGTTTCTATATTTAATAGAAATACTTCAAAATAACACGTTGTCTTCGATTCATCAATAATCTCCAGCTTTACCCATAATTAAAAGAAAGAGTGGTATAATTCAAGTACCTAAAGTTCCCTTTATACTATCTCATATAAATTCTGGAGTTGCAATAGACAATTTGAACCAATCAAATAACGATTAAAGGCATATACCTTAAAAGCTACATAATCCCACAGCCAGCCCTACCCACTACAAACTACATAAAGCTAACCTAATAAAAACAAATCGTCTTCATTACGATTACCCGCCAACCACAAATTAGCATGCATAATGTACATAGGTTAGAATTCCGAGCAATTGGCGCATGTGAAAGCTATGAAAACAAAAAAAAAACATACAATTTGCTCATTCGTAATTGCAGAGACAAACCTATTCTCCTTATTATCTTATCTTCAAAGCTCATTAAGCACCTTCATGTAAATTATCAATCTTTGTTTCCCACTAACAACATTAACGATCCACATTAAGAGAAAAACTTAGGTCCCACACTACATAAAACCAATGAAAGCTTTAGCAATGAAGCAACAACAACAACTCGCAACCTATTCCCTTGCAAAGCTAATAATTCCCGAACTAAAACGATCATATCGATCTTACGTTTCCCATGGACAATTTAACTGGGTTGTTCCCAAAACAAACGAGCATCTAGAGCTTCATATACTAACAAATTTCCCTACTAACCTATTAACTTAATATATTATTTGCAAAGTACATAACCAAAAGCTTATTTAGCAAGCTTTTCGTTATAGTCTATGAAAATTTAATAAGCAAGAAAAATGAAGCAAATGAAGGATTTTTTCTTTCATAAAAAGCCTTAACAGATGCGAAAGAAAAAATTTAGTAGACTAAAGTAAAAAAAAAAACAAAATCTCTTTTTTGTTTATGTTTTGGAAACATTATTTTTGCTACCAACCATCAATAAAACTAAAGTCTGAAAACGAAAAACAACCAAAAATTGGTGTAACGTAATATCAAACGAACTATACACATAATACAGTTTAAATCTTGAAAAACAAAACCGAATGAATGTAACAATAAAAGGAATAGAACGAAATAAAGCAGTAGTAAATAGAAAAATAAACATTAAAAAAAAAAACACACAAAAGTTTCAACAGAAAACCTTTCATGTAATATGAAAATAGGTTGCAAAAAGACAAATAAGCGAAACTGTACATAAATGTGAAATTAGTTCATCAGAAAATTGATTATGTTTTCATTAACATTCTAAAATGTAAGTAGAGAAAACAAGAAAATAAAGAAGAAAAAAAAGAACTGATTATATGTTACATAAATCATAGCAATGCGAAAGTATAATGCAGTACTGATTCAAGTAAAGAAAATGCAAAGCATATTGTAAATAACCGAAACTGTACTCGTATATATTTGTGAAATAGTTATATCTTCATTTGCATTAATATTCTAATATGTAAGTAAAGCAAAACAAGGCTATAAAGTGAAAATGAAGACAAATTATATGTTACATAAATTACAGCAAGGCAGAAGTATTAAAGTAAAGCAAAAAAAATATATATTGTAAAATACAAATAACCAAAACAGTGTATAAATGTGTAATTAATTATAATTCATCTTCAAGTATGTAAATGGAGCAAAACAAAATCAAATTAAAATGCCTAATAAGTCTTAGCGAACGATTAGTAAAAATATTCAAAGCAAAGTAACTCAAAACAAAAATTATGAAAGAACTACAAGTCATTATGATTCAATAAGAAAAAACAAAAATTGCGACAAAAAATTAATATTCAAAGGAGCATGTCATAACTCTTCAAGCCAGTCGTGAACTTTTCTTTTCAGCGGGGAGGCAATGTTACGGGAACCGCAGTGAAAATATTGCTCGGTTCGTGTTCCGTCGTTCCTCTCTGTGTACTGTAAATTACAACATACATATACGAAAAGCTGCAAATTGTAATCAATGCATCTGTGAGCACGGTGTCGTATCATGGATTAGCAGAAGTGGGTGTGTATCCATACTCGTATTAAGTATCAAACATATACACACAAGACTTCGCAATCGAACGTACCGCCCAGCGGAACGAATTGGTTACATGCATTGCAAATCGAGTGAAAGCTTTAGCTTTGTGGTTGCACCAGTCACAGAGAGATGGCACTAAATACGTTAAACTGTTTTGTTGTTGAACTTTGATCTTTTTTGAAATGGTAAATTTTCTTCATTATTTTAGTTGGTAAGCAATAAAGTCAGCATAATTATAGTATAAAAGAAAATTAAAGACACAAGAAAATCGAGAAGTATTTCTCCATTCACTGGCTCAAGGCGTGCGCCCGAGCTTATTCTATCCCAAGGCACTTAGCCCGGGATAAGTGAATTTAGGATACATTCAACTGCGTACTCAAGGCATCAGCCCGAGTATCAGGGCCCCAAGGCAGTTATGCCCGGGGCCTGCAGTTGAACTAGCAATTGATTGATTTATCAATCTGACTGCGTACTCAAGGCATCAGCCCAAGTATTAGCGTCCCAAGGCTTCGTGCCCGGGGCTAGCAGTTTTATTGTAATCAATCGATTCGTTAATAGAACTGCGTGCTCAAGGCATCAGCCCGAGCAACAGTTAAAGCCTAAATAAATTAATTGGTTTATTCAAACTCTATTTTTTCTCCCCACAACTTAAAAATTTAATTGAAATGGACGTAAATTGTGGGAATTAACTGCTCCATTAACACTCCAAATTCATAAATATTTAAATATAAAACCTCATTAACTAGTTCTTTAATAAATTAATCACTTCAGAAAATTTCATTCATTGATCGCTCCATAAATGCCCAACTTTATACGTCTCTGCAATAAATAAATGGAAGAACTCAATAGAAAATATGTTAGTAATATTAATAAAGTCGACTGAACGTGTTATTATATGACCAAACAAAGAATAAAATAAAACTTAAAACATTAAACAAAAACACTCTTTTACTGATCTAGTTGGCGAGTATAAAGTAGCAGATAAGTATCATACTGGAATGTCTCTCTTTCCCCGGGAGCCTTGATGTGTATATAGGATACACATCATATCAAGCTCGCAGCGCATGCCAGTATACATAGGGTGTACTGGTAGTGTGCAACATGGGCGTGACAGCACCACTCGCTTGTCCAGTAGAGCTCTAATAAACGGCCAAGCGAGAAGCCAGCTTGCCGGTACAAAATAAGGAGGAAGCCATTCCTAACAACACCACCTTCTTTCACATGGTGAAAATCTTCACTTATTTACTTACTTCCTAATTCGACCGCTAAAACAGTACCTTCCTTCTCACTATTAGTCACCTCCCTTACGTGAGTAGCTGTTTAAACCTTCCGAACACTACCTTACCTTTTTTCAACAAAGGGATTCACCATCCGAGCCGACCTGCACTGGATTTGTTCTGAGTTAAAAAATGGTTCAATTTTTACAACGTTATAATGGAAATAATGAAATCAGAATAATATCCAATAAAGTTCCGCCAGCGTCTCGTATTTTTCCTGCAGTTTACCTATCTCTCTGATTTGAACACCTCCCTTTCGTTGTCTTCACTCCGTAAATCCACGCGTAATGTTCACCCGCCAAACTCTTACCAATTGCTCTCCCGCCAGCTTGTTAAAAATGAACCGTTCCCTTTCTCGTCCAAACTTACATCCCCTCGGTCCAACAGATCGCTGTAGTTTTTCCCAGTTAATGCCCAAGAATACATAGAACGTTTGAGTACGCGATTGTGTTCGGTTAAATTAGTCCTCGCTTGCGGTTACTACTTTCCCAGCAGTTATTTGGGAAAACTGTTGTAGCTGATAGAAATCTGAAAACAATGTGCGACTTCAGGATTTTGAATGGTCTACAGCAGGGAACAGCTATTGCGCCTCTGTTCTTCTCAATTTTCAGGCGCAAGCTATTTAATGGCTTCGTTTTAACGTTTCACCAACGCGATCACTGGTAGCTTTTACTGATGATCTAATCTTCTATACGGCAGACCAAAAAGCTTTAATAGCTCAGAGCAATCTTCAAAAACTGTTTAATAATGTATCGCTCTACACCAACAATTGGCGAATGGAAATCAATGTCAAGAAATGTGAAACAATTTTTTTTTGGACAACTCTGCAGTAGATCATTCAAGACCTGAAATGTAAGTAGAAGGATTTCCACATTATGGTTGGTGAGGGAAGTTCAGAACGTATTCCACATAAATTTTGTATTTAACACCGCAGTGTTCATTCCGATTGTGCTATACTGAACAGTATTTGTGCTATACTGATCATGCTCCATAAGGCACAAGAAGTATTCATGGCCCTTCGACGACTCTTTCATTCCAGATACATTGATCAGAAGGTCAACATTAACTGTTAAAAGACCCTGGTAGGACCAGTTTTGACGTATTGATGTTAGATCTGCTACAACCAGAGTGCTAGTACTATAGAAAGATTAAGAGTTTTCGAAAGGATTTGTCTTCCTGGATATTCTGGTTTGTACATATAGCCTGAGATGGATTGGAAGCACTATATATCGAATAAGAAAAATTATCAAACTGCTCAAGTGACGAAAATTGATACCTCCATATTGAAACTTCTTCGGAATTATATCGAAAGATCTGTAAATGTGAATGAAAACCACCGAATTTTACAGCCGTTCCACCCTACAGACGGGTATATTAAGATGATTTGCCTCGCTACTGGCTTCGTTCCTCCAGAAGCATTTGTGTATTTCAGCATCGATATGTTTTTGATTCTGATGGTTTCCCGATTATATATCACACATATCGACGGACCACCGATTAGAAGATATAATATCCTCCGAAGTTGAGTTCACAAGACCTACAATTCCAATGGAGATACTCATGAGTAGATTCGTTGAGGCTGGTCAAGTTCAGAGGGAGAGAATCTAGCTATTACTTGCTGAATGACAGTGTGTAAATTGTTCGTGGTTTTTGTTTGTTGTTTCGTTACTTAGTTTTGAGGTTCAGCTCATTATTGTTACATTTAGTGTTTCTGTTGTTTGTTTATGTTAAAACGTACAGATTGGTTTCAATATTTAAGGTAGGCATATATCATTATTTTTTCCTAAAAAGCTGCCAAGCCTTACTTAGTTGCGTGGGTAGACGCGTTTGATTCCTTTGAGTCATCCTCAATGTCTAAAGGAATTGTTGAACGGAATGGTTTTATATAGTCGTAGGATGGGCTAAGCAAGTAAGTACTAAATTAGGTCAGGTACTAAATTAGGTTAGGTAGAAGGATATTAGGTTTTTGTTTTTTAGATTGTTGGATGTCAATTTGTTCTGTTTCATCTCGTTCCCGTTTTTGTCGAAGAGTGAGGTCTAGTTCTAAGAAAATTGCGTCGGAATTTGAACCAAGTTGCTCCTTTATAATGTTACAGTCTGTTTTTCTATGTTTATAGATTTCATGCCTTTCTAGGATGTCAAGTCTCGGTCCTTTGTATTGCTTGTGTAGCAATGTCATAGAGTTTGCCATAGCGTCAGGCTCATGTGCGTGGTTTTGTTCGTGCGTCGCATGATTGAAGTCTGGCTTGTTATGTAAGAACGATAGTAAGTGCACTTTTAATCTTGCCGTTAGTTTCCGTTTTGTCCTTCCTATGTATAAAATGTCGCATCCTTTGCATGTCAGTTTGTATATGCCGCTGTTCTTTTATATTGATGTGTCATTCAGTTTTGGTTTCAGTTTGTTTGCGATGTTGTTGTTAGTTTTGGATGCAGTTTGTAGTTTGTATTTTCTAAAGAAGGTTGATAATTTGTATACCTCTATGCCAACGTGTGTAAACGAAATCCACTATTGGTTTTTCTTATGAGTTTCAGTCAGTTGACGTTCCTATTTTTGTTTGTACTGTGTAACAAATTTGTCAATCGCACGTTGTTTGTATCCGTAAGTTTGTGCATTTCCCCATCCCCTGCCCGCCTCGGTACCAATAAGGCAACTTTAAGACTTGTTTTGAAAAGATCTCATTAAGACCTTTCCAATGACCTACTCGACTACCAATGGTGAAAATTTTTTTTTGCGGGAGTCACCTCCCTATATGGGGAGACCCCCTTAAACCCCTTTGAAAAATGTTCGACCCTTGAACTTTCAAGAAGACACCAATTTTGACCTTTCCTCAAAGTTTCATGGCTGTAGCCTCTATAGTTTCGGAGAAAAAGTCCTGTGACATACAGATGGACGGAAGAACAGACGGGCACATGGCGTAATTGCAATAGGGTTTTATATTTTAGTACAAAACCCTCAAAAAAAGAAGTGAAAGAAAATGACAAAAACGACAAAAAAGATGGTGGATGTTAAAAATCCATAAAAACCGTGCCAGGTAATTTTGAACTTATTTTATTATAGGCACTTATTTCACTTGAATTTGATTATGATCATAATTTATTTTTCTCACAAATACGTATTTCATCGTTTGCATCGTTTGAGTGTATGCTTGCTAGCCCTAGTAGAAAGGACGAAATACGTATTAGTGAGAAAAAATAAATATGACGGTTAGTAGCGAAAAGTTTTTCAATTGCTTATGCTGTGTCTATATAAATAGAGTTTTGTAAAATAATTTTACGAAAATCTGGACTATCTGTCCACCCGTCTGTCAAAGCAAGTTTTCGCGGAAAATATAGAAGCTAGAAACATGACAGGTACCTGGTGACCGCAATTCTTGTTCCTTAACTCAACTGAAAGATGCTTTATATGCACTTTGTCATTTGTATTCGAGGGGTATAGCTTTATTTTCTAATTTTTTTACAAAACCCTTTTGGCAGATGCTCTCTTCTCTTACTTCAACTTATTTGTTTATTTTTTTTAATCCATTACAGGGAATATATGGAAAGAAAATTCATTGAACTTCTTTATGAACCCTCCGGAATATTTGCCAACTTCTGCCGAATGAGCTATGGAGGCTTTGAATTTATGCTAAGTGCTGATTCATCCATAATTTAAAAAAAAAACTACAGACTTCAGAGAAGCCATACCAGCTAAATATCATCGGGCGATTACATTGAGATATTTAGCGACTGATGACAGCTATAAAAGTCTTCACTATTCGTTTAAAGTGTCTACCCAGGCTATATCTAAAATTATACCTGATGCATGAGAAGCCATCAATGAAGTTATGAAAGATGAAATAAAGGTAAAGTAGAAAATTTCCGATACTTATGAAAAAATGCTCTATTTGTTAAACACCAGGTATAAAAAATATATTAGTCAGTGTACCGACCAATGTTATTTATTATTTATTCACTTATATTAGACTGTTCAAAATCTTCGTATGCCTTCGAAAATTCTGTATTAATTATATTTTGCCTTGAAGGTAGAAAAGATTTCTTTGGATTTTATATTAACAGTAGGTCTTGGGTCTGAGGAGTTAGGCTGATTGGAGTAAATAATTAAATTGTCATCGATATTTTGAGGCGTTGGTGGTAGTAATGGAGTGGAGGTTCTTTCCAAATTTGAAGTATTGTTCCTCGTCAAAGGCCCATATTGTGGTATTGAATAATGTTAAGGAAATGGCGACTGAGCACGCAGAGGTTGCGTTGCTAATATGTATCACTTGACGCTGATGACAGTTTAGAATAGGACAAACATATAGGGGACGGTGTATCTCTCGGAAATTGCCTTCTTTTAATTTTTTGGATGAATAAACCATCTTTTTCATGCATGATTAACTTCCTCTCGTCCTTCGGAAATTCTCTAATCTTTTTGGCTAAAAGCTTAGCATACAAATCTCATTCATCTTCTTTATCTGCGTCCGAAGACGTTGACTTAGCACATTTGTTAATTTGCTAAATTCTGTAGCCATATGTTCTTCAGCTGAGTCCAAAGTAGGTCGATGACGAGATTCGACCGTGCTAATTTTTTTATAAAAGGTACAGAGACCGCAGTTGCAGGAATTGATGGACCCGCCAAGTTGCCATCATTTTCCTTGTCTTTTGCTTCACCAGTTATTTCTTCAACGCTGTTTCTGATGATCTTGTTTGCTGCGAAAATATCATTTTATTAAAAACTCAGCCATATAAAAAAATCTTAAATGATTCATTATTATTTTGATATAATATTCAATCATTTTAGATGCCCTCATCACTGGAAGATTGAATCAATATAGAAAGAGGATATAGAAGCAAATTTCCACACTGTGTAGCCTCGATGGATGGCGAACCAATAAATATAGAAAGCCCACCTCATAGCGGAAGTGTTGGCAGTGTTGCAATATTCTGTTGGCAATAGTTGACAGCAATTATAGATTTACATTCGTTGACATGGGATGTCAAGGGAGAATAAGCGATGGAGGTATTTTCAATAATTCATTGCTATGGCAAAAAATCTCCAGAAACTTTCCCGCGTCATGTCTACTTCCCGGAACGAATAATAACAAGAACGTACCATATGCTCTTTTATCAGATGATGCTTTTGCTCTAAGTATGCATATTATGAAGCTTTACCCAGAAAATCATGAAGTTGTATCGCCGAAAAGGATATTTAATCAACATTTTTCAAGAGCTTGCATTGTAGTGGATAACAAATTTGGTATTTTATCTTCAGTGTTTAGAATTTTTCGAAGATCTATTTACTTGAAACTGTGGAAGAAATTACTATGACATGTGTGCTACTACATAACTTTCTGAGAAAAAGTAAAACTTCTTCAGAATTGTTTACTTCCCCAGAGATGTTGGATGTATACGATAGTAATGATAATCTTATAACTCCTGATGCATGGTGGAATATAAATGAATATAATGCAATAGAAAATCTGCCATATGTGCCTCGAAGACCAATAGTTAATGCCATCAAGATAAGGGATGAATTCACGTCATATTTTTGTAGGAGTACAAGTAATTGAATATTGATATGTAGTTAAAAACATTTCAATCTAACTCTTGACTAATTTTTTATTGTATTCCTGAGTGTTATAATTTCAAAGCATGCATGTATTTTATATTTTTAATAGAAACTATAGAAATACTAATGTCAATAATATGAAAATATACAGAGTTTTCCAATAAGAGGTGTTAGTTTGATATTAAAAGAAAAATATTATTTTTTAACATAAATGATCGGATGTTAATTTCATTATAAAGAAAAAGGTATGTCGTCAATAGTGAAAAATAAAATAAGGCGAATGATCACCACGATCACGCTTACAGGACCATATCCTTTTCATGAAATTTTCTATAACCAAATAGCAAAGTGGCTGTCCTATGTTCTCGATAGCCTCACGAATTTCATCTTTGAGGCCTTGAATCGACGCTGGGCTGTTGGCGTAGACCTTTTCTTTCATGTGGCTCCAAAGGAAGAATTCGCAAGGTGTTAAATCACAAGATCTCGGTGGCCGATTGTGATCACCTCTTCGAGAGATAACACGGTCCGGAAACTTTTCCCGTAAAAGATCAATAGTTTCGTTGCTACGTGGCACGTAGCGCCGTCTTGTTGAAAGTAAATACTGTCCAGATCAACGCCATTCAATTCCGGCCTTAAAAAGTCATTAATCATCTCTCGATAGCGCAATCCATACACTGTAACTGTTGCTCCAACCTCATTTTCGAAAAAGTAAGGTTTAATGACTCCGCCGGACCATAAACCGCACCAAACAGTCACACGGTGAGGATAAAGAGGCTTTTCAACAATAATTCTTGGGGTTTTGAGCCCCAGATGCGACCATTTTGCTTGTTGACGAAGCCACTGAGGTGGAAATGGGCCTCATCACTCAAGATGATATTTCGATGGAATTCCGGATCATTTTCATGCATTTAAATGACCCAGGAATGGACAAACCTTGGTTTTCTTCAACACTTTCGGCTACAGCAGCAATATTCTCGGCTGTTCTTGAATGACGTGCACGGGTCTTATTCTTCACATCACTTAGTTGTCCCAACAGCTCGAATTTCGCCACCAATTCCTGTATTGCGGTCCGACAAGGAGCTTCACGACGACCCAAAAATGTTCGAGTTTTACGAACTGTCTCTGCCAAATTTTCACCATTTTTATAGTGAATTTTAATAATTTCAATGCATTGTTGAAGCATCTATCGTTTTATTTTTATTAATAGCGTAGTTTTTACTCGTCCAATGTCAAAAAATGACAGCTTCAAAAGTGACATCTACCAAAATAGCGGGCTATTCAAAATAGTCCCTCCTCTTGGCAACTCCTAAATTTTGAAGTATTTTTACTTACCATTTCTAAGTTGAAGCCCAGCTTCACAGTATATATCGGCAAAAAAATGACCATTAGCTGGTATGCAAATCAGATTGGTTGCTAAGTATCATTGGTTCCTGAGAAAAAATGATTATCATTACTATAGCTTGGTTGTTAGTATAAATGTAAAATTACCTGCCCCAGAACGAACGGATTCTTGGTTTTTAGGGTTTTGTAAAATAATTTTACAAAACCCTTCTAAAATCGCGTCCTGTCTGTCCGTCTGTCCGTCTGTCTGTCCGTCCGTCCGTCCGTCCGTGTGTCACAGCAGTTTTTCTCGGAAACTACTTAAGCTAGAAGCATCAAATTTTGTATGTAGGTGTAAACTGGTGCTCTCTTCAAAGTTCAATTGCAAAAAAATTTTATAAGGTATTTAAGGGGGGTCTCCCCATATAGGGGAGTAACCCCCCGAAAAAAAAATTTCATTGAAAGTAGCCGATATGGAAATCAAATGAAAGGTCTTGATGAGAACTTTTCAAAACAGGTCTTAATTTGGCAAAGTTTGCTTCGAGGGGCGCACAGGGAGAGGAAATACACGAAAAATTTGTGTCCCCCCCCCTCGCGATTTGACACCTGTGATCCGAAAAATCTGAAAAAAATCAGGAATGTAGGCCTTGGTGAGTACAACAACAACAAATACGTGAGAAGTCGCAATTCACTCAACTTTGTTAGTAATAGTATGATTTATCGATTTTATGTTTTCTTGAATAAAATCTTAAGGGTACCCTTAAATTCACAGATGACTATTTATAAGATTGATTTACCCTGCAAGTTTCATAAAGATTGAATTATATTTAGCGAAGTTATAGCGGTTTGAATTTTCCTGTATTACTATGGAACAATATGCGCTGCATGTAATACTATGGCAACATATAGCTATGGAACAATATGCGCTTTTTACCGACTCAGCCACTACAGTTTTGCTGGGATTTGCATGAAAATTTCAGGAATGATAGGTGTCATGTATATCTTTGAGAATCGGTTTAGCTAGTGGTATCAGTAATCGTAAAACAAAAAAAATGGCTGTTTTAAATGCGAAGATTGAATAATTTTGAGTTATTTTTTCCCAACTTCAACGTTCAAGGTCCATGCTTTGAACACTTGATTCAATTTAATGAATGACTGAAGATGAGTACCTACAATTATTACTCATAAGTGAAACAAGTCAAGGAGGCGGGAGAGAGCTCCTAGTAAAAGGGCTTTGTAACAACTCTAGGATTCGAAAAAATGGCCATGAATCGATGATAACAGTACAGGAGAGTGGCCCCTGAAAAAAAAATTCATCAAACGTAGCCGATATGAGTATGAAAGGAAAGTTTCCATGGGAGCTTTTCAAAACAGTTGTTAAACTGTCAGTTTTTGCTTCAGTGGGGGCACAGGGGGGAAATACATGAAAAATGTGGTTTCCCCCTCACGAATGGACATCTGAAATAATTATCAAGGGAGATATTTATGAGTATAACAATAACAAAAACCTCAAAAGTCTAAATTCGCTCAACTTTGCTAATAATAGTATGATCTTCGAATTTCATATTTTCTCCAATAAAATCTTCATTGACATGCTTCTTGATTTTATTCAATCTGGTGACTGCATTCTGAAAATTGAATACAAAACCCTTCTGACATGAGCGTAGGTCTGTTTACCCAACTTGTTTTAAAGTGTTTTCTAAAAGTCACCATTATGATGTTCTTTTCAGTTTTTAAATCCTGCACTGATTTGCCAAGCGCTTTGCTAAGGCGACTCCATGCATCAGCAATGTTTTTCTCATTTTTGTGGTCACTATTGCTCGGGTCGCAAATACACGGTTCTCCCTTATAGTACTCCAGAAAGTTTATTATATCATTATTTGGCCGTTCACTCATTTTTCTCTTTTTCTTCTTCTTCTTAGCACTACAGCCCCTTTCGGGACTTCGCTTCCTGCAAACAGCGCCTCCGACTGTCTCGGTCAGTTGACCGCGTCATTCAATTTCGAAATCCGAGCAGTGAGGAACTGTCTTCGTCAACCGAGTCAGACCAGCGTTTCCTCGGTTTCCCCACTAGCCACCGGCCTTCAGTTCTCCCAACGCATACCTTCTTGGGTATCCGTTGTTCGTCCATACGATTCATGTGTCCAGCCCATTGCAGCTTCCGCAGTCTTACAATCCTTGAGACCTACGGTTCGCCAAAAATTTCATACAGCTCATGGTTGTATCGAATTCACCATT
Organism: Odontomyia ornata; assembly: GCA_963969285.1. Classification (NCBI taxonomy): domain Eukaryota; kingdom Metazoa; phylum Arthropoda; class Insecta; order Diptera; family Stratiomyidae; genus Odontomyia; species Odontomyia ornata. Next base: position 357,580,280 of record OZ017739.1, on the reverse strand, counting down.
GGTCCCCGTCTAGCTTTGCTCCGACTATTCGCCTCAGGACCCGTCACTCAAAGGCGTTCAATATATTTGCGGATGCTTGGGTTAGGGTCCATGTTTCATACCCATAGCATAACACACTTTTTATCACAGATTTGTATACTTGGAGCTTTGTTTTCCTGTGTATGGTCTTCAAGATCGTCAAAAGTGAATAAAATATTTTATTTGCGAGCTGTATTCTTCGTCGTATTTCGTCTCTTCCATTACCTGTTTTCGTTATTTTGGCGCCTAAATGCACAAATCCGCCCACATTTTCGATACTGTATTCACAAAGTGTGATATTTGGTGTATTTGAGGTATTTTTGCTCGACTGCGTCACGAGCTTTGTTTTATTTTCATTTTCACTCATTTTTAGTTACCACATATTCACCACCAATGCAGAACTGAGACTGAATGCAAGCAAACCTGTGAATGCGCCGCAAGCCCTTGCGGTAAATTCCCTTTGCTTGTCAAAAAACCGACACTAGATCTGGTTGGCCACAAGCGCTTGCAACCATACACAAGCCAAGTCAAACATTCTATTCACACGTTTGAATTTGTGGTGGCTTGTTGACGTTTAGCTAGCGTGTGGACCTGGCATAATATTCCTCTACCTGAGCTAATTCAGTACCTGACCTTATTTAGTACTACCTGCTTGACGCATCCTACGACTTTGTAAAGTCATTTCCTTCAGCGCACTGAGAATAGTTCAAAGGAATCGAAACGCGTCTGCTCTGACAGCAAAGGTAGGCTCCATGGCTTTTCAAGACAAGTTGGGTCGACAGACCTACGCTCATGTCATAAGGGTTGTGTACTCAACTTACAAAATGTAGTAACCAGCAATGAATAAAATAAAGAAACATGTCAAAAACGATTTTATTGGAGAAAATGTGAAATTCAAGGATCATACCATTATTAACGAAGTTGAACGAATTTTAACTTCTAAGGTATTTGTTATTGTTATACCCATAAATATCTCCCTTGATAATTTTTTCAGATTTTTAGATCACAGGTGTCCATTCGCGAGGGAGGAAACACATTTTTCAATTATTTCCCCCCTTGTGCCCCCACTGAAGCAAAAACTGTCAGTTTAAGAACTGTTTTGAAAAGCTCCCATAAAGAACTTTCATTTGATACTCATATCGGCTACCTTTGATGAAAGTTTTTTTTCATGGCCCACTCATGTACTATAGTCAACGATTCATGGCCTATTTTTTCAAATCCTAGAATGGTTACAAAGCCCTTTCGCTAGGGGCTCTCTCCTGCCTCTTCGACTTGTTTCACCTATGAGTATTAATTGTAGGTGCTCATCTTCAGTCATTCATTAAATTGAATCAAGTGTTCAAAGCATGCACCTTAAACGTTGAAGCTGGGGAAAAATAGCTCAAAATTCTTCAATCTTCACATTTAAAACAGCCACTTTTTAGGGTTTTGTAAAATAATTTTACAAAACCCTACTAGTTTCGCGACCAGTCTGTCCGTCTGTCCGTCTGTCCGTCCGTCCGTCCGTCCGTCCGTCCGTCCGTCCGTGTGTTACAGCAGTTTTTCTCGGAAACTACTTAAGCTAGAAACATCAAACTTTGTGTGTAGGTGTGAAGTGGTGATCTCTTCAAAATACAATTAATGCTCATAAGTGATACAAGTCAAGGAGCTGGGAGAGAGCTCCTAGCAAAAGGGTTTTGTAACCATTCTAGGATTCGAAAAATTGGCCATTAATCGATGATAACAGTACAGGAGACTGGCCCCTGAAAAAAAATTCATCAAACGTAGCCGATATGAGTATAAAATGAAAGTTTTCATGGGAGCTTTTCAAAACAGTTGTTAAACTGTCAGTTTTTGCTTCAGTGGGGGCACAGGGGGGAAATACATGAAATAATTATCAAGGGAGATATTTATGAGTATAACAATACCAAAAACCTCAAAAGTCGAAATTCATTGAACTTTGTTAAAAATATTATGATCTTGGCATTTCATATTTTCTCGAATAAAATCGTCTTTGACATGTTTTTTGATTTGATTCGATCTGGTGACTGCATTTTGTAAATTGAATACAAAGCCCTTCTGACATGAGCGTAGATCTGTTTACCCAACTTGTTTGTTTTACGATTACTGATACCACTAACTGAACTCATTCTCAAAGATATTCATGATACCTATCATTCCTGAAATGTTCATGCAAATCCTGGCAAAGCTGTAGTGTCTAAGTCAGAAATAGTGCATATGGTTCCACAGCCATATTTTTCCATAGTAATGCAGCTCATAGTGTTCCATAGTAATACAGAAAAATTCAAATCGCTATAACATCGTTAAATACCGTTCGATCTTTATGAAACTTTCAGAAAAGATCAATCTTATAAATAGTCATCTGTGTGCTGAATTATATTGAATTTAAGGATACCGTTAAGATTTTATTCAAGAAAACATAAAATCGATAAATCATACTATGACTAATAAAGTGAATTTTGACTTCTCATGTATTTGTTGTTATTGTACCCATAAAGGCCTATATTTATGATTTTTTTTAAATTTTTCAGATGAATGGTGTCCAATCGCAAGGGGGTACGCGAAAAGTTCGTACACTTCCCCTGACCCTGCCCCCCTTGGTAACGATAAGGCAGTTTTAAGACTTGTTTTGAGAGATCTCATTAAGACCTTGCCAATGACACCCTACTCGACTACCAATGGTGAAATTTTTTTGAGGGGTCCCCTCCCTGTATGGGGAGACCTCCCTTAAACCCCTTTGAAAAATTTTTCCACCCTTGAACTCTCGAGAAGCCACCACTTCTGACCTTTCCAAGAAGTTTCATGGCTGTAGCTTCTATAGCTTCTGAGAAAAAGTGCTGTGACATACAGACGGACGAACGGACAGACAGACACAGCTCATAATTGCAAAAGGGTTTTGTATTTTAGGACAAAACCCTAAAAAAAGAGGATTGAGCAACATAATTGAGTTATGTTAGCTTATTATATTGAGCTTTGAGATAAGGTTTAACGTTTAGATTAGAAACATTATGACAGCATCGCATTAGTATAAGACAAAGTTTTTGATTTTCATCACATATGAGTATTAGCTATTGGATGAAAGTTCACTGTTGTGTTAGAATTATAAATGATTTTCGAATAGTCTTGGTCGTTTTTTTTTCTCCTTTTCCAATTGAATAATAAAATATGTAATAATTTTGATTAATTTGAATTTGTAATGTTATTTTGATTTATTGTTTTAATTGATAATGTATAAATTTAGAGAGCCGTTTGGGCCATTAAGTTTTGGTATTTTAGTTGTTTGAAATTTGCTTTATATTCTTTGAAAATTTATGATGATTAGTATTGAATATTATATTATGTCCGAGTTAAGTTCACAAAACTTGAATAACAAAATTTCATCAAAGTTTAATGACAAAGAATCTGAGTAATCTGGATTTCTGGAGCCTTAAACTCAGGACCATTTTTTATTCCAGATGCTTACCTAAGCCATATTTTATTAACCCATGTGAAAGTGTTGGGCTAGCGTTAGATCAAACTTATGAAGTAAAATAGGCGTTTTCAGCGTTATTTAACGAAAACGATACATTATTTATTTCACACAAATATTATATAACAGATTCGGAAGGTAACCATTTTACATACATGATTTTTGTTACACCACACTTTTCTAAAACTCTATGGTGTCGCACTTTTTGCTTTATAATTCACCTTTCACAAACTTATCCAAAATGGCTTCCATTTTCTAAACACAAAATGAAAAAAAATTATTCTACGAATATACGTACTGTATAGGTATTAGATAGGAGCTATATGGTAAGAATAATCTCGTGGACTTGAGTTTGCCTAGCATGTAACTACATTATTTCCTTTGAATTACCTCTTCGATCGCTCGGTTAATTCGTGGTTTATGTCTATTTGCAAATGTAGTGGCTATCCTCGAGAGTAGCCAATTGAAAGCCACTGTAAGTCCTGTTGCGTCTACTGTTATATCTCTTTAGAAGGTAGAATGAATTGCTCTTGTATTGCATTACGGTCATCAAGGAAGTAATATTACCTAAGGTTGGCTCGAACATCATATCCTGTAAGTTTCAAATCGAAATCTTCGAATGTTTTAATATCAACTTTGGCAAAGAGTTTCATGTGGACAACGTTATCCGGCACATCAACGTCAATTTTTCCGGAAGGGCCAATACCACAAACATTGACAGAATATCGGAATTTTGCCTATTTGTATTGGAAATGTCGAAAGAATAATTATCGGAAATGCATGAAGTGCCAAACCAATGTTTCATCAATTGAAAAAATTCTTGTCAGCAGGTTAGTCACTTACATAAAGCTCGTGAAATTCGAGTGGACCGGAAATATAAAACCCTTCATCGGTTGGTTGCACTTTGAATTTGCCCTTTTGCCTCAGAGATGTTAAGTCCTTCATGTAACCATTCGTAAGCTCCACTTGTCCGCCCGCTATTTAAGAGATAGATATGGTAAGCCTTGCTACGCATATAATTTTTCAGAGAAGGTTCTTACGGATTTCCATCGCCACATTAGGAATTGCTACCCATGATTGACCACTTTTCTTCAAATGTTCGCGCATAGTTCGAAGTGTCTCTTCAATGAACTCGTTTACCATATGTGAAAGTTCTTCGTTTTGAATGAATTTACTGAAATATATGAACTGTATTGATTTATTCAGACGAAGTAAACAAGTTCAAGCCGTACTTATCTTTATTACGTGGTATGACTACTATTTGACGTCGAAGTCCTTTTGGTAATCTATCTGGTACTTTTCTACGTTTCTTCTTCTTAAATTTTCGGTATCGAGGTTTTTTGTAGTTCGCCATACCACTATGAAATAAAACTAGTTGGCAGTACTGACTGAAGTTTTTTTTTTGCTGGCTTTTTCTGATGAGGCCTTTTATTTTATCTTTAAGTTAATACTTAATAATTTAATCAACGTCAATATAAACGTTCCATAACTATAATTACTCTTGTTAAGTCATTTAGACTTTATTTTGCATCAAATATGTATTTGACATAGTATTTTTTGACATGCAAGAAGGAATTGACTGATTGAAACATGAATGAAACCTGTATCTATTGAGTAAGAAAAATTGAAGTAATGCTAAAGGCTATGAGCTTTTACTGAAAATTACCCCAAATTGAAAAGATAAAAACATGGGCCTAGTAAAGAAATGAAAGATCTTATTAAAACCACATCATATACATGTCCGTCCGTTCCCACTGCGATCTTTTGAAATATTTTCCACTTATTCCTATTGAAAAATTTGGGTTCAGGGAAAAATTTCTACTGAATATGCAATCTTACCGGTTCATGATAAAATTTCTCCTGGTTGGTGAAACAGAAGTTACAGCGGCGTGAACAATTGGTCTTGAAAAGGCTTCGGTTTGGTTTAATCTACAAACTTTTAAATAGCAGCTGTCCTATTACTTTAGCTCGTATTTTCATAAGGTTTCTGACTAACTGTAGTTTTTCGATTAAAATAGTTAATAACTATTCTTCTCCAATTAGTGTATGTTCTGGTGTTCTTCAAAGTTCTATTCTTGGTCCGTCTCAATTCAATTTTTATTTGGCTGATATTCCTTGCCATCGTTAAAATAATATGAATGACAATTTTACCATGTTTCTTTGCGCAAACTATATTATCCTTATTGCAAGCAAAACAAGACCCTTAACAGCTGTAGATAAAATTAATAATTTTCATCTTCAAGAGCTCGAAAATTTTATGTTTGATTGGGCTCTAAAAATTCACCCTGAAAAATGTAAGTTAATTTGCTTTAGCAATGCTTATGAGAAAGGTCATAGAAATGCTCCAGCCGAAAGTAAATTTATCTATTGATGAGACACAATATTCCTCTCAAAACAATAAAATATTTGGACATTCACTTACATCATAGGCTAAAATTTAATTTCCATGTTCGGTCAGTTCTGAAAAAAAGCAGTTGGTGCATTTGTAGCATTGTCACCTCTTCTTTTAAACAAATCTGTAAGTTGCAATACTAAACTTTTAATGTCTAAAGCTCTTATTTGTCCAATTATTATCTATTTTTTTCCAGTTTGGCATTCTGTTTCCTCAACTGTTGCTGAAGTAATTCAAATTTTCGAACGCAAAATCTTTAGAAAATGGTTGTCAAAATACTGAAGGCCAAAAATAGGATATAGAGGCACCTGTACGCTCTCCATTCCGTGTCGGTATTTTGTGCGTGAGTCAAAGGGCCTCGCTTAGCCCCGCGAGGCAGTGCGAGGGCATCCTTTATGCTCTCGCATGGTTCAGTTTCATTCAAGCTGTCGAATCATGAAAACATATTTTGAAAATGTGGAGCAACGACATAGAACTTAACTTTTTAGAAGTTTACCAAACTGAGCCTGTGTTATGGGATCCAACGCATCTATTTCACAAGGACAAAATAAAGCTGCACGAAACGTGGACTCGAATTTTTGAGCAAATGGATTTTCCAGTTGAAGAGTTAAAAAAAAGAAGACATTACTGATGGCGACCTATAGAGGACACGTAAGAGGCCTCAATTGTGCATCAAATTGGCATTTGAGTTTATGCACTCGTTTTTGGGGCATTTGTACAAATGCAAACAAAAACTAAACACTGCAAATGAAATAAGTATTATTTGTTTGGAAAAATAACGTTTTAATTTAGAATTGCGTTAAGTTTTATAGATCAATGTGCACAGAAATATGTTGTGAGTTCTTCTCGTATTTTTTTTGCATTAAGTATAGATCTTCTGGCAAAGATCTTATGGCACAGCTTCCTTCAAACTCTTTAACTTCATTCCTCCAGGAGCCTAGCTGAACCGAATCAATACACCATTTTGGTCATAAATATCCACAGATCCTGGTGGCGTATAAATTCTTTTTGATGTAGCACTTTTGCGGAGGGAATTATGCAATAAAATACATGTCATCGTTAGGACTGCTGTCTTTTCTGGATTAAGCAATATTGGTTTCCAAAAAATTCTAAATTTCGAAGCCGATATACGAAAAGTGTTCTCCACAACTACACGAGAAGAAGCAGGCCTGTGAATAAAAATACGTTTTGGTGTGCCTGTATTGTGGGCGCCAGGATATGGTTTTCTAAAGTGCGTACTGAAAGCAAAAGCACCATCTCCTAAGAAAACATAGGGAACGGCATTGAGTTAAGCCTGGCAGTGGTGTCGGTGATGGTAAATTAGAGTCATCAGAACAAATTTTGTGCCGCAGTACGCTATTTCGAAATACGCTCCATCACTTATTCGTCCTTGACATCCGATAACAGCGAATATGAACTTGTAGTTTTGATCTACTAAAGCCAACAGCACGATACTGAAACTTTTCTTGTAGTTGTAGTACACTGGGGGAAGTTTTTTCTAAAACCCGCTTCTATCTGCAAGCATGATTCTGCATTATCTGGAATCTGAAAAGATAAAAATGTAAATTAAAAACTTCGTTTTTGTTTTACAGAATAATCAGCCTTCTACAAGTCAAGACGAATGTGAAAGTGAGGCAAATGCATATGTAAATGATGCAGAAAATGTACAGCTCTCAGCTGAAGCAGAAAATGCACATATCTCAGCTGCAGCCATTGTTTCACAAGATTCTTCGAGGGGAGACGTATCACCATCATTTGTAAGTCCTGTGGCTCAAAGGCGCCAAAAAAACCCCATCGAGTTGCAAGAAGCCGAACAACAAATGAAAGATGCGATGAGCACTTTAAATAAAGTTTAAAAAAAAAAACAAGAAATACCAGAAAATGACTGTGAGCGATATGGGAAAATCTTAGCCAATAAGTTAAGAAAACAACCTGAGCTGGAAAGAATGTAATTAATGTGGGAGATTGATGGCTAATACATCAGAACCATTCAAGAGAAACCACTTCTATCACAAAGTCGACTTTTCATTCCATCTCTCAGCCCTTTGCCTACATCATATTCATCGTATTCGGCATATTCAGATAGGAACATATCCCAACAACTTATTCCATCCCATGATTTTTCAGCTTGTTCAACACCTTCGCCTATTTATAATAATATAGATGACATTCCGGTTATTCAAATACCGGAATCATCTCTACAAATGCCCTCAAAAGTAATAACTATCTTATCTAATGAAGTAATTGCTTCTGTTCAACCTGTTGCATACTCTGAAAATTCTAATACTATCAACAAAGCTATTTATGATGCTGTGCATTGACTTCACTCATTTTTTCCATGTTTTTGATATTGTTTCTATAAAACTTTGTATGATTTTTATTACAACTTTTTTCTTTAATTTTATATGAAAAAAGTTTCAGTTGATCAATCAACGATGTAATAAACACAATATATTAACGGATGTATTATCTACTAACCTCAATTTCATTTTTTAACACCTCGTTCACTGGTGCACGGAATCTGGGTACTTTTTTTGATATCAATGAACTAGATATCTGGAAAATGTAATGAAGGCTTTCGAAACTGTCTCCCGAAGGCAAGAACTTCAATGTTATTACCAGAAAAATTTTTGCTGGGTTTGCCTCTTTTAGCTCAGTATCTTTTTTTTGATACGATGGGCTTCGCTTTAAATCCGTTGATGACATTCTTGTGAATTTTCAAGATTAATCCGAAGGCTCCGCTACTAATTCTGCCAGTTAGCTTTGCATCGTAGCTCTGTGAAAATAAAACAAAATGAAAAAAGTTATAAAAGAGTAAATCAATTAAAATCTTTGCTTACCGTGTTCCATTTCGATGTATAGTGAGCATCACCATCTCCGTTTATGCCATTTTTTTTAACTGTCTTAGCAGGATAGCTTTTCACATAGTTAAAATAGCTAATAACACATAAACTTACTGCCGCTGTGACTTCTAACGCATCCATTCTTCTCGACGATTGCAAACGTAATGAATAAACGAGAATGTACAGGGTTGCTCTCGTCACTTGACCTCTTGCGTGAGAGTTCTCGGCGAGGGATAGCGAGAACACTCGCGTGAGAGTGTACAGACGCCATAGCAGAAAGCTACCTGTTGGTCCTAGAGGTATGTTATTATACAAGTCGAGCCAAGTGGTAGCCTATGCGGACGATGCGCCCGACGGTTTCCTACCATTGTAGGTGCAAGGGGAGAGAGCAAATATGAAATTGGCGGCAATAGTTAACAAAAGGGGACATAATCAGAAAATTCCGCATATGGCGGATGGAAAACGCAAATAGTCAAAAACAAAAAAAATTGACCCGACTTTGACAAGAAAATCATGAATTAAGGCTACAAATATAGTCCCTCGAAGATCTTTACAACAGAAAGGATAAAGGCTCAAGGCGCACAACCGCAAAAGCAAATCAATAAAGAGACAAAGATGAAGAAAATCGTAAACAAACCATCCCAGAAGAAATCGCAAGTGCTGGTGGCACTAACGCCAGTCAAAACTATTATGCAGCAATGGGCGGATTACAAAAGGAAATGACAGTTGAAGAAAGTATTAAAGATAACTCTAATCAAGATATTGACGAAAATTTTATTCAGCATTGAAAAAATTAAAAGAAGGGGAAGAAACCAGCTCGCAGTTCAAAGAGGCAGAAAAAGTTCCACCAATCAATGTATTTAGACAAAGCGTTATAATTGGCAGGAGAAAATAAACTAAGCAATTTCGAGACAGAAAAAAGTTATCAAACTATTAAAACAAAATCACTGGTTGATTTGAAGTCAGCCATATATGCGCTGAATACTACGGTGCTTTCTCACTTCACCTATACCCCAAAAAGTGAAAAAATCAGACCTTTTTGTTGAAGGGTATGGACTGCGGAGAGGGTGCGGTCGATCTTCGTCAGGTGTTTTAGGAAGCTTTACCAGAAATTGAATTTGTTTCCATGAAAACTATAGACCATAGAAAGGAAGAACTTACCACCTTAACTGGTACAAATTTAAACACAAGCTGCCCAAGTGCCCTTCAATAAATAAGTTACTTGAATTTTTAATTGCTGAGGTGGGAACGGCCAAAGAAAAGAGAAGTTAACCAGTATTGCCGGCAGTATTCAAGGACTTGGTCATTCGGTTGCCAGCTACTCCAAGCACTACTGGTGCATAAAATTGGAAGATGCTTATGCCCCCGGCGAGTGCGAATTGGCTCAGACGGTGAGCTGCGGTGTTTTTAAGTCATCCGGAATCATATTGAGGATGCTCCCGATATTAAGACTCAAAAGTAAAGTTTGTTCCAAAGTAAACATAAGTGCACCACAGTGTCATACCTTGCACCTTTGTCAGGCCTGGAGTATCATTTGCACTCAAAGAAGTGGCAAAAATGAACTGCTTCTTAAAATTTACCAGCGATTCAATTCTTCATCAGAGAGAATAGACAAACAGGATTCAAAAAATAATTTTGTTTTTTAGAGTCCAGATCTTTTAAATACTTCAAAATAACTTGTTATCCAGTCATACTCCCATGGATAGGATCCGTCTCATCTCAACCAACGTCACCTCTATTGTTGTTCTATATCGATGTGACTATCTCCTTGAATTTATTGCTGAGTAGAAGCCTGACATTAGTTTTTCCACTAAAACCCACCTCAGTTCATGACACCCCCTGACGTTCAAGAATTTTGAGTTCATAAGGAACGATAGAGTAACTGGAGACAGCGAATAGCACTGGAATATTGGTTTGGAGACCCTATTATCTCCAAAATATTGATAAGTCGAATTCGAGGACTCGGGATTCCTTGTTTGAAATACTCGAATTGAAGAGGCTGCATAGTTATTATATTCTTCCCGGTGACCTGAATCCCAAGCATATATCATGGTTGAATGCCACAAATAATCTCAGAGGTGTACTCTGAAATCGTGGATAAAACAGCACCAAATTGAATACACGTGCAATCTATATGGGTCGGAGCTCACAACATACTCTAGAATAAATTCATATTTGGGTCTCTGCATTGCCGACGCAAGTCTTGAATTTAGCTTCAATAGTCCTCAACAAAAACTACAGGTGCTTCCTGACGATAGCAACCATAACACAATCGTAAAAGAAATCAATCACCAAAGCAATGCTGTCTTACTCATTCCAGTTCAACATGAAAATCATCGGTTGAATTCCAAAAAAAAACCGACTGAGGAAAGTTTAAAAGGAAGCTTAAACGGGATTACTAGATGCAATGTCATGATGATAATGCTTGCTCATTGGTTCCTAGTGACAGGAATCTAACTAACGATGAAATAGATCTCTATTTGTCGAAATTGGAGAAGCTGACAATGGAAACAATTGAGAAAGTAGTTCCCAAAATTAAACATCGAAACAATATGGAAGTATATGAAACACCAACCATTGCAAGGTTGAAAATATTAAAAAGGCTTCTTCTTACACGTGTCAATAATATTTATCGACGATTTTTGGACTACAACCATCCTTCCTTAAGAGTGATAACAGCAATCAATGGGTGGAAGAACTGAAGGGTATTAGCCCACAGCACCCAGTTGATGTTTTCAAAGTGAAAATCTTTATTCAGTAGTAATCGTTATAGATTTTGAAAGAATATGAAGCAAATTCCAAACAAAAAACGTACAAAAACTCAATAGCCATATGGCTCTCTAAATTTATGCGTTCTCAGTTAAACACATTCTATCAAAAAAACGTGAGCAAATTCAAATTAACTAAGTTTATTACATATTTTAAAATTTGATTGGAAAAAGGAGAAAAAGCCAACCAACACTATTCTAAAATTATTTAGTATTTTAACACAACACTGAACTTTAATTCTACACCTAATATGTTATAACTAGTTATAATAAATTCAATCAAAAACTTTATCTTACACTGAAAAAAATTCTATCAAAATATTCCTAACCTAAGCGCTTAACCTTATCTCCAAACCTAATAAAATAAGCATAACATATACCTAACCTATCCCTTATTCTTCACACAAATAAACAACAACACTTAATATAGCAATAATGAGCTGAAAATCAAGAGCAAAGTAACGAAAAACACCAAAACTGAGAAAAAACACGAATAATTTAGACATCGTCATTCATCCACCAATACCTAGATTGCTCTGTCTCAACTCAATCTTCTTCTTCTTCTTCTTAGCACTACAGCGTCTTTTGGGCCTTCGCTTCCTGCAAACAGCGCCTCCAACTGTCTCGGTGCGTTGACCGCGTCTTCCAATTCCGAAATCCGAGCAGCGATAAACTGTCTTCGTCGACCGAGTCAGACCAGCGTTTCCTCGGTTTCCCCACTGACCGCCGGCCTTCAGTTCTCCCTACGAATACCTTCTCGGGTATCCGTTGTTCGTCCATACGATTTATGTGGCCAGCTTCCGCAGTTTTACAATCCTTAGACCTCCGGATCGTCAAAAATTTCATACAGCTCATAGTTGTATCGAATTCGCCATTGGTCCCGTCTAGCTTTGCTCCGATTATTTGCCTCAGGGCCCGTCACTCAAAGGCGTTCAATATTTTTGCGGATGCTTGGGTTAGGGTCCATGTTTCACACCCATAGCATAACACAGGTCTTATCACAGATTTGAAAACTTGGAGCTTTGTTTTTCAGTGTATGCAGCTGGTCTTCAAGATCGTCAATACTGAATAGAATATTTGATTTGCGAGCTGTATTCTTCGCCGTATTTTGTCTCATTCATTGCCCGTTTTCATTATTTTTGCGCCTAAATACAAAAATTTGCTAACATTCTCGATACTGTACTCGTCAAGTGTGATATTTTGGGTGTTTGAGGTATTTCTCAACTCGGTCAGCTTCAACGAATCTAGCAAATGCGTATCTCCATTAGGATTGTTAGTTAGTTGTTAGTTCTTATCGGTGGCCCATCTATACATGTAATATATGATTGGGAAGTCGTCATAATCAAAAGCATATCGGTTGATATACAAATACATGAATGCTTCTGGAGGAACCAAGCCAGCAGCGAGACAAAACCCAATATATCCGTCTAAAGGGTGTAACGGCTGTGAAATTTAGGGATTTACATTCACAGTGACAGATCTTCTGGCATGATTTCCAAGCAGTTTCAATATGAAGATATCGAGTCTTGTCACTTTAGCAGTTATTTGATATATAGTGCTTCCAATCCATCTTAGGCAATCTGCACAAACCAGCACATGCACGAAAACACTTATTTTTGAAAACTTTTAATCTTTCCATAGCACTAGCACTCTGTTTCTGACATCAATTTGTAACAAGTTGGGTAGACAGACCTATGCTCATGTCAGAAGGGTTTTGTACTCAACTTATAAAATGCAGTAACCAGCAACGAATAAAATCAAGAAACACGTCATGTTCGAGGATCATACTATTATTAACAAAGTTGAAAAAATTTTGACTTCTGAGGTATTTCTTAAAGTTGTACCCATAAATCTCGTTTGATAATTTTTTCAGATTTTTTTAGATCACGGTTGTCCGTTCGCGAGGGAGGAAACACATTTTCAGGTATTTCCCCATCCCCCCCCTGTGCCCCCACTGAAGCAAAAACTGTCAGTTTAATAACTATTTTGAAAAGCTCTCACAAAAAACTTTCATTTGATACGAATATCAGCTACCTTTGATGAAATTTTTTTTTCAGGGGCCACTCACCTGTACTGTAATCATCGATTCATGGCCTATTTTCAAATCGTAGAATTGTTACAAAGCCCTTTTGCTAGGCGCTCTCTCCTGCCTCTTCGACTTGTTTCAAATGTATGTACTCATCTTCATGATACCTATCATTCCTGTAATTTTCATGCAATTCCTAGCAAAGCTGTAGTGTCTGAGTCAGTAAAAAGCGCATATGGCTCCATAGCCATATGTTTCCATAGTAATACAGGGCACATTGTTCCATAGTAATACAGGAAAATTCAAATCGCTATAACTTCGTTAAATACTATTCGATCTTTATGAAACTTTCAGAAAAATTTTATTGAATTTAAGGGTACCGTTTAGATTTTATTCAACAAAACATAAAATCGATAAATCATACTATTACTAACAAAGTTGAGTGAATTTCGACTTCTCATGTATTCGTTTTTATTGTACTCATTAAGGCCTACATTCAAGATTTTTTTCAGACTTTTCGTATGGAACGTGTCCAATCGCGAGGGGGGGTACGCGAAAAGTTCGTACATTTCCCCTTCGCTTGCCGCCATCGGCACTCATAAGACAATTTTAAGACTTGTTTTGAAAAGATCTCATTGAGACCTTTCCAATGACACCCTACTCGACTACCAATGGTGAAAATTTTTTTTTGAGGGGTCACCTCCCTATATGGGGACACCCCCCTTAAACCTCTTTGAAAAATTTTTCACCCTTGAACTTTCAAGAAGTCACCACTTCTGACCTTTCCACAAAGTTTCATGGCTGTATCCTCTATAGTTTCGGAGAAAAAAATGCTGTGACATACAGACGGACGGACGGACGGACGGACACAGGTCGTGATTGCAATAGGGTTTTGTATTTTAGTACAAAACCCTAAAAATAGCTATTCAATATCAAAAACTAAGAGCATTTATAAATTTGCTTTTTCATAAAACTTTTAAATGCATCAAGAGATTGTGGTAGAGGACCAAAACGTTGCTGGATATGCATACGAATTAATCGTTTAAGAGAGTGTAGAAGAAGGTGTTAGTACGTGCATACGGAACATGAAATTGAAGCAAGGATCTATTACGGCAGCAATGTTGAAGGTATTAACTTACCTGCATACATTTTGGGGTAAAATACTATGATGAAGCTTGACCAAAAGTCATTCGTCAAGGAATGATCGTCTAGACTTAAGGATAGGAAGGTTTAAAATATGTAGACGATCATCATAAGGGAAGTAAGGAAGGTTGAATTTGAAGAATAGAGACCGTGTGAACTTGCGTTGAACTAACTCAAGAGCATCGATGTGCATGCTGTGGTACGGACTCCAAATTTGGGAGCAATACTCCAAATTATTACGTAATAGTGAGAAGTAAAGACACATACAGGAGGTGATATGTTGGAACGACGAAACGGATCGTAAAATAAACCCAGTTAAGTGGTAGCCTTTCTTAAGAACTAGAGTAATGCGGAGATAAAACTCCAGTTTACAATAGAAAAGCTTATCAAGATCCTTAAAGGCGGTTACATAGCTCAAAAGGATATTAACAATTCTATACTTTGCGAGAAGGGGAAATTTTTTACAGGAGAGTGTCATCTGATGGCAATTGGAAACATTTAAGGAGAGATGGTTTGATTCACACCAATCATCATGCTGAAGATTAGTTTGAACAATATTCACATCTAAAAGAGTCAATAACATCAAAAATCTTCAAGTCATCGGTATAAAGGGGACAAGGAGATCAAATAACAGAAGGTAGATCATTGACAAAAAGTAAAAATATTATGGGGCCAAGTATTGAGCCTTGCGGAACTCCCAAGCTGGGGTGAAAAGAAGAAGAGGAGCAAGAGTGAAAAGTAACTACACATTGACGATTCAGAACATAGGAGAGAAGCCAGGAATAGAAAAAATAGGAACATTGAACCCTGAAAGTTTCCACTGAATCAAAGGCCTTACCGTAAAAATAACCTCCACTTTTGTTGTTGATTAAGGGCAGCTGCAATATGATGGGTAAAAGAAAGTAAATTTGGAAGTGTAGATCTGCTTTCGACAAAACCATACTGCTCACCAGTTAAAGATGAGAGGACGAGCGCGTATAGCAAATCAAAAACTATCTTTTCAAGGATTTCACCAAAACATGGAAGAAGTTTGAGACGATATTACGATCACCAGATTTAAAGATAAGAAAATGTGGGCGATTTTCCATTGGGAGGGGAAAGCCCCACAGGATTAAAAATCATTGAAAGAGGAACATATAGAGAAGAGGATAAATATTATACTAGAAAATTTGAAATGCCATCAGGGCCCAAACTAGTACTGTTTTCAATATTATTAAAGAGCAGCTCAACCTGCAAGGGGTTTGTAAGAAAATTAGTAGAGGAAAAAGAGCAAACAAATTGGTTGAAGGAAAACGAATGCTTAGCCCTGTCAAAAAGCAAAGAAAAATAAGAAATAATGAGTTCACAAGATTCTTGAGGAGTAGAAAATGTTACGACATCTAGACTGAAGTTATCAGGGGTATAATGAGAGCTCTTTGAAGACTCATGCGTTTTGGTCGTACATAAAACCAAAACGCATGAGTTTGATTCAACATTAACGAAGTTTCAATGTGGTTAACATATGCATGGAGTGCAGAGGTGTTAATTTTCTTGGCCGTGGCACGATGCTCTTTGAATTTGGTGAGGTCACTGGATAAGAATTTTCCATGGGATAAGAATTATCTGCAGGTGGCGCCTTTTGCGTTAATTGCAATGGCAACTCTGAATTAAACCAAGGGGCATCTTTAAGGCTTCTTGCTGGAGACGCAGGAGTAAGTTGCAAGATGAAGGACAAAAGAAACATATAGAGCTTATTAACACAATCTTCAGTGTGAATATGGAGGTTGCTGAAGAAGGAATACCAATTCACGGCCTTAAGGCTAGCTTGCATACTCGATAAATCGGCTTTTAAACAATTAAAGTGGGAAGGTGAGGAATTCTTCAAAGAACGAGAAGATGTGATAGCAAGTTGAACGGAGAGTGGTAGATGGCGGGGATCAGGTGTGACAAAAGATGAGAGTGCCACCAATGCGGGCAGAGAAGAAGGTGGCAAGTTGGAAAGAAGAAGATCAAGCACTTTGTATTGGCACTAGGAATAGTGTTGATCAGGTGGAAGAAGAGAAGAAAATATAAGAAAAAAGAGCAAAAAACACACTACTGCCAGAAAATATGGAGACATACAAATATTCCGAACAATAGAGGGCAAACTGAAGGCAGCACAGACCAATATAGGGGTAGAAGGCAAACGAGCCTTAATGTAGCTCGAAAATTCTGCAAACAAACTTTCGTAAACGATAGCAGGACTGTTACAAGAAATATGCACAGATGATGTGAGAAGGGAAAGAGGGTCAAATAGAAAGACTGCCACAATTATATACTCAACAGGTGAAAATGGAGTGAAATTATCACAGGATTTGCTAGTAAGGAAAACAAGTATAGCCACTAAAATGCCTCCACCGTCAGATTTACCAGTAGCATCACGGCCTCTATCTCTGTGGAAGATTAAAGGTACGAGAGTAGCTAACTATTACTAATGTCATCTGCCAGCCATGTTTTCGTTCATATGGAAAAAGAATGGAAGGTATGTGAGGCTCAGTAATCTTAGTCCTCAGACCACGAACATTTTGATAAAAGCATGTCAAAAATGGATAACGAGACCTAAGAGATGTTTCTTCTGATGCAAAAGGACACAAGATGGTTTCGCTTACGAAGCGGAGCAAACATTTTGTCGAATACGCCAGGGGGCCGAGATTCCTTATCAAGCAAGATATTTAGGTTAGCTGGAACAGTAACTTTGAAGGAAACAATTACTCTGTTCGCCTTTCCATCAGGCATAAGTTTGGTGGACTGGAGCAACTCAGGACTAAAGTTCAGTTTGTATTTTATATCAGTGATGATCTCTTCAACTGGTGTATTATATTCTAATCTCGAAAGAAATATTTGTCGTCATATCCCCTCTAGTGAGGGTCTTAACATCAATTCGGTATCAGCATTACTTTGAGCTGCAAATCTCGTAACAGAGGTTTCAGGCAGGCATGAACACTTTGTGTTAGTCCCGATACCAATTAAATGTTGCGGTGTTATGGGAGCAGGCTGCAGAAGTTAAGATTGCAGCTGATTAGTTGTCAATTGCAGATGTTTTGGTTGTGCTTGTTGCTGTAGTTGTTGTACATGATGATGTTGCTCTTGGGAACGAGGTGACAGTTGCTGTTGAAATTTCTTTGGAATCACTCTCCTGCTGGCATTAACTGCAGTACACACATCAAAGCTCCTGGTAGCTAAAGTAGAGCATAATGTTGGCGATATTTCAAGGGATTGTTCGCTGGGCCTTCCCTGTCATAGATGGAAGGAGTACATAATTTGCTGCAAATTTCCTGTAACATTTTTGATTACTCTTTTAATACCTTGAGTGTATCTGAGATTGTCATCCCGCGATAGTTATTTTATCGAAAGGAAATGTTTGAATCAAATGTCGCCCGGATGTCCACAAGGATGTAGGTATGCCTAAGCATTTCAAGTGGAAAGACTTCGCACAATATCCATCACACTCAATAAATTTGGCTCATAATGATTCTGGTTCACTACACTTTTAACATTTAAAGTTATAGATTGGAGAGCTTACAGCCATTTTTAATGAAAACAGACCTACGCTCATGTCAGAAGGGTTTTGTATTCAATTTACAAAATGCAGTCACCAGATCGAATAAAATCAAGAAACATGTTAAAGACGATTTTATTGGAGAAAATATGAAATTCGAAGATCATACTATTATTAACGAAGTTGAACGAATTTCGACTTCTGAGTTTTTTGTTATTGTTATACTCACAAATTTCTCCCTTGATAATTATTTCAGATATCCATTTGCGAGGGAAGAAACACATTTTTCATGTATTTCCCCCCTGTGCCCCCACTGAAGCAAAAACTGACATTTTAAGAACTGTTTTGAAAAGCTCCCATGAAAACTTTCATTTCATACTCATATCGGCTACGTTTGATAAATTTTTATTTTCAGGGGCCACTCTCGTGTACTGTAATCATCGATTCATGGCCAATTTTTTCGAATCCTAGAATGGTTACAAAGCCCTTTTGCTAGGAGCTCTCTCCCGCCTCCTTGCCTTGTTTCGCTTATGAGTATTAATTGTAGGTACTCATCTTCAGTCATTCATTAAATTGAATCAAGTGTCAAAGCATGCACCTTAAACCTTGAAGTTGGGAAAAAATAACTCAAAATTATTCAATCTTCGCATTTAAAACAGCCACTATTTTGTTTTACGATTACTGATACTACTAGCTGAACCGATTCTCAAAGATATTCATGACACCTATCTTTCCTGAAATTTTCATGCAAATCCTAGCAAAACTATGGTGTCTGAGTCGGTCAAAAGCGCATGTTGTTCCATACCCATACAGGTGTGTTGCCATAGTAATATATGCAGCGCATATTGTTCCATAGTAATACAGGAAAATTCAAACTGCTATAACTTCGCTAAATATGATTCAATCTTTATTAAACTTACAGAACATATCAATCTTATTAATAGTCAGCTGTGTACTGAATTTCATTGAATTTAAGGGCACCGTTAAGATTTTATTCAAGAAAACATAAAATCGATAAATCATACTATTACTAACAAAGTTGAGTGAATTGCGACTTCTAACTTATTTGTTGTTGTTGTACTCATCAAGACCTAAATCCTTGATTTTTTTTCAGATTTTTCGGATCACAGGTGTCCAATCACGAGGGGGGGGACACAAATTTTTCTTGTACTTCCCTTCCCTGTGCGCCCCTCGAAGCAAACTTTGCCAAACTAAGACCTGTTTTGAAAAGTTCTCATCAAGACCTTTCATTCGATACCCATATCGGCCACCTTCAATGAATTTTTTTTTTGGGGGTCAATCCCCTATATGGGGAGACCCCCCTTAGATACCTTATAAATTTTTTATTTTATATTTGAACTTTGAAGAGAACACCCCTTTACACCTACATACAAAATTTGATGTTTCTAGCTTAAGTAGTTTCCGAGAAAAACTGCTGTGACACACGGACGGACGGACGGACGGACGGACAGACAGACGGACAGACAGGACGCGATTTTAGAAGGGTGTTGTAAAATTATTTTACAAAACCCTAAAAAAAGCAAAAAAAGGCACAGGAAAAACAAACAAATAAATTGAGCGAAATAATTTGTAAAAAAATTACAAAACCCCGTAACTGCTTAATTTAAATAAACTTCATTAGGTTAAAAGTATTCATTAAATTTTATCGTGTTTTTAGGGCTAAGAGTTTCTAGGATTAAGTTATGAAAATCAAAAAATTAAATATTAAAAGCAAATTTTGCCTACCACTGCGCAAATTTTGGTGATCAAAAATATTGTATATGGAAGATTGAAAGCTCTTGACAGTGCACTTAGAAACCTATTATGAGGGGCGCAAATAAACACAGTAGTCGATTGCGAAAATCAATGAATAGACTGTTCATTTTTCAAAAATTGCGTTTATAGTCTACTCAGCACTAATAGGTGGCACTGTATATGGCAAATAAAGAAGACAAAGGCTTGGCCAATTCACGCCAAGTAAAATTATGATTGATTGGTTCACACAACGCGTTAGCCAACACGCACCACCTTTACCGCAATGACGCGATCTGGAAATGGGTCACTCTAATCATAGAGACCAATTCAATCGAATAAAATACGCCGATACATTAGTAATATTCAAGAAAAATGCATAGCGAGAAGAACATGACCAGGCTCGTTGACGTTTCAAGCTATATCGAATAGAAAAATTTATCGAATTGCTAAAATGACGAGATTTGATATCTTCCTATTGAGACTTCTGTGAAATCATATCGCAAGATCTTTAGCTGTGATCGAAAACCCCTGGATTTCACAGCCGTTCCACCCTACAGACGGGTATATTGCGATTTATCTAAATATTGGCTCCATTCCTCCAGAAGCATTAGTGTATTTGGAAATGAATCGATATGTTGTTGGTTCTGATGGAATTATATATCACATATATAGACCCATCACCGATGAGAAGATAAAATGCCCTCTTAATTTGAGTTCATAAGACCAACAGCTCCAATCTAGTTACTAATTTGCTAGGTTCATTGAGGCTGGTTGAGCTGGGACGAAGCAATCTACTTATTGGTGCCAGAATGATGATGTTTAATTACTTCGTGGTTATTTTTTTGCGTTTTTCGTTACTTAGTTTTTGAGTTTCAGTGCATAATTGTTGGATTTAGGATTTTTGTTGTGCGTTCATGATAAAAATTAGTTATAAGTTTCAATATTTAGTATTGATATATTGTGACGTTTATCATATTTTGTTTAGAGATAAGGTTTTACGTTTAAGTTGGGATTATTGTGATAGCATTTTCTTAGTATAAGATAAAGTTATCTTATAACATATGAGATGTAAGATTAAGGTTCACTGTTTTATTGTGTTAATATTTGAATAATGTTTGTGAGTTTTTTCTCAAACTTCTAGTTGAAATATAAAATATATAATAATTTTAATCAAATTGAATTTGATATGGTTTGTTTCATTAAATGTTTTCTGATGGATAATGTACAAACTTAGAGAGCTATTTGATTCATTAAGTTTAAGTATTTGTATTGTTATGAATGTGCCTAAAATTCTTTGAGATTTTATAACGATTAGTATTGAATAAAGCTTTTCTCCCTTTGACTTTGAACTGGATATTTTATTCGCATTAGCTGTAAGTAACTTTTTTTTCGCTTTAGCACTACAGCTCTTTTTGGGCCCTCTTATAGAGATAGTCAGAGTACCTTTGTTGCATTACCAGTATACCCTTTGTATACTGGTATGAACTGGGAGCTCCATTTGGTGTGAGTCCTATATGTACATCATCAAGGCTCCCGAGGAGAGATCTACCTGTAAGACATATACCTGCTACCATAACCATCCAAACTAAATCAACTAAGGCAAGAGTTAATTTTAAAGAATTAATTTTATTTCACTGTACATTTTTTAAACATTTATAGTACAACTGAAATTATTAATCTCATTTACACTTATTTCATTATTATAAATCTCTAACTGTCAGCTAGCCTGAAGAGGGTAACAACTGGATGAGTTAATGGATCGGGGTGACCACACGCCAAAAGGTCGATTGAGGACCACAGCACTAGCCAACGCCTCACCCCTTACCATCTGTTGGTCACTAAACAGCACTTCGAACTCAAACTTAAACTGCAGATGTCACGTCTCTACTTTAGCGATGAAATAAATGAGCGGGTGGCAGCATGCTCCCTACTGGACTTGAATACAGACTGCCCTTCAGTACTCCACAAACTGTTTATATATGGTCGCGAAACAAGCTTTTGTTCCATATTTCGCCGAAATTTGCCGAATATGCAACATGCCAGCTCCCATTCCACGGAAGCTCTTACTCACCGTCTCGTTTGTTGACTTTTACGACAAAATTGGGGAAATTGAGCGAGGGAGAGCTTTTTTTTCATTTTTTGGCTCTCTCCTTCTCTCTTCATCTTCACTTCGCTGGAAGCACACCCCAAAGCTTATGTGCTTATCATGTACGTATGAAGTGAATTGCGGATTGATCTTTGCGTATGCCCATTGGACGACAAGTATATGCTTTGATAACAATAGGCGTATGTGCTTGATCGTATATGAGTATATAGGTGATTTTTGTTCGCTCGCAATACCTTGATCGAATGTATCGGCACTCCACAAGGTGATATGGTCAGTACCATGCCTTGGTCATGTGTCCGTCTATCCAGCTGTGATAAGTTCTGGTCTTAAACCAGCACGCATCATGACAGAACGGGCTTACTGTATGCCTAAAGAATCACTTTGACCTTGGCCTTTTTCCACACATTCGGAAAATATGAATTGCTCAACATGCTTTTGAACAATATGCAATAATTCCTAATAGCAACCTCAGGCAAATGTCTGAGAACTATATTTGGAGTACCATCAATATCACATGATTTCTTGTTGTTTATCCTGCGAAATATGAAACACAAGTCTTCATAGCTGACAAAATAATCAATAAGATTCAAGCTCGGTATGAAATCAGCTGTTAATGCTTCATTGCAATGAAGAATTGATCGGCTGTTCGGGTTCGATTTGAAGTCGGAAGCTTTTGCTTCAACGACCTCTGAAAAATATTTGATTTCTTCTCTCAGGGTTTGGTAGATGAACCAATTCAAAATGTGTTCCAATCAGGGCAAGTTTATGCAATCTCTCACATATAATCCTGTTTCCATTTCTATCCGTAGTCGTACTATCAATGTGGATACGAGCCCTATCGGGAAGGTCTATTTCATCACTAGCGACTTCAAGATTCAATACTTTCACTTGAGACTTCTTATGGAATAATATTGTTGAAGCGTGTGAGAAAGAGGCTTTTCAATCTTTTCAACCTTGCAATGATTGATGTTTCATATCCTTCCATATTGTTTCGATGTTTTATCCTGGGAACTACTTTTTCAGTTGTTTCCAACGTCAACTTCTCTAACTTCGACAAATAGAGATCTGTTTCATCGTTAGTTAGATTTCTGTCATTAAGAACCATAGATCAAGCGTTGCCATCATCAGAAGGAGGACATTGCTTCTGGAATTCTCGACTAATCTTCTCTTGAAACTTTCTCCAGCCTGTTTTTTTTTAATTCAACGGATGATTTTCGTGTTGAACTGGAATGAGGAAGAGATCATCCCTCTGATGATTGATTTCCATTACGATTGTGTTATAGTCGCTATCATAAGGACTTACCTGAAGTTCCGCTGAGGTTAATATCCCTGAAACAAGTCTTGCTTCAGCAATGCAGAGGTCCGGATATGAATATAGATTGCATCTGTATTCAATTTGGTTCTTTGTTATCCACGATGTCAGGAATACACCACTGGGATTATTGGTGGCGTGCAGCCATGATGTATGCTTGGACTTCAGGTCCCCAGCGAGAATATTATAACTATGCAGCCTGTTCAATTCGAGTATTTCAAACAAGGAATCGAGTTCCTCCTCGAACTTTAGTACATTTCGACCAGTTGCATACGCAGAGATAACCTGGCAGTGAGATTTTGATAATGGCGACTTCAAGAGACTCAAAGCTTTTGAATTCTACTTTTTCAATATTTTGGAAATAGGGTCTTCTAACTAATGTCTCGGTGCCACCTCCCCCATCGCCGTTTACCCTATCGTTTCTGACGATTTCAAAATTCTTGAATGGCATGGACTGCCACGAATTGAGGTGGGTTTCAGTGAGAAAAATATCGTCAGGCTTTTTCTTGACAAGTGACCCCAAGAGACAGTCACGTCAATGTAGACTCACAATAGAGTTGACGCTGATCGAGATGAGACGAATTCTATCCATGGGAATGTGACTGGATGACAAATTATTTTAAGGCATTTGAAAGCCCATCACGCTGAAAAAAAAAGTGAATTTTAGAATCCTGTTTATCGATTCTCTCTGATAAAGGAATGAAATTGCGACTAACTTATTTATTTTATTTACATTGTTTACTCCTCTAGCAGCAAGTGCTAATGACACACCGGGTTTGACAAAGTTGGTCAATAATCGATTTCTTTCTTGCAAAATCTTTAACTGTAATAAATTCTATTTCAGGTGCTACTTTTTGAACCATTTGAACGGGATCAACTGTGTCCTCTGCGCAGTAAAGACAGAAAGGTCTGTTTTTTCGTTTTTGGGGGTGTAGTAAAATATGGAACACCTTCAAAATTCAACACAGTTTTGCTGCCTGGAAATCAATCAATGACTTAGTTCTAATTGTCAGTTTACCGGCATTTGACTCTATTGATCTCAACATCATTTGACTTATTTTCGGCTGCCAAAAGCGTGACTTTTTATTTCTTTTTATTAAAATGGACCAGTAGACAAAGGTTTTGTTTTCTTCTCCCTACTTTCCATATTTAAATATTAGATAAAACCCATTATCCGGCTTAGTAATACAATGTTCAGAAGTTTTGTTACCTGTATCCACTTCAATACTCATAGAATCGTCTAACGCAGCTAGCACTGCATAATAGTTCGTGCTGTTGTTTGCTCCCCCTGCGCTGAGGACATCTTCTTGATCAGTTCTTGTTGCGGTTTGTTAGATTAGTTTTCTTCCGTCACTTTTGACTTTACTTCTTTTTCTTTCTTGCTAATTTCTTTTGCTTTTTTGAACGTTAATTTTCCAACGAATTCTTCTAGCAATTGAGTCCGAAGTCTGAGTTCTTCGTTTTCTTTCTCAACCTTCTCAGCTTTCTCGTTAGCTTAGATTAATTGCTCAATCTCGATGATTGATAATATGTCGGTTTTTCTTCGTTGCTATCGAATCTCAGATTTAGCTTTTTTTCGACTCTATCGTTCTGGTTGCAGCCATCAGGTTCCTTCATCTTGTTGCTTTTGCAGCAAGATTAGAGGCAGGCAGAGGTTTTTAATTAAAAAATTTGTTTCAACTGACTTTTGTGACAAATTAATTTTTAAAATTATTGATAGGAACGATTAAAAACACGTCTACATGCAACGAGTGCAAGACGTAGAATATTAAAAACACATCTATATGCAACAAATGTTAGACGTAGAATGTTGATTATCGCCAGTTACGTATATATGATTTACCCAGGCTTCCTCAATGGTGGAAAGCCATCTGGCTCCTCCATACCTGCGTTCCGGCCATTTTTTTGGGTTCTTCGCTTTTCTTTACAAATCGAAGTAAAATAATATTCGATAGAAATGTCCTGAGTCGATTGCTTCGACAATATAAGCTTTTTCTGGTAAAATTTAACTTCGGACTGACGTTTTGAGAAACTAATTAAAGCTTTGAGATCTTTTAACAAGAACGATTTAAAAACACGTCTCCAAAATATTCCGTTAGTCCGTATATCATAAAAGCCAATCAAAGATTATTTCAAATTTATTAATTAGATAAATAAAACCGTATCGAATACACAAGAAGTCATTCTATTAAATAAATGTACCTAAATTAATTATTCCACCAAATGTCAAGAGGTTTTTATAGCCCAAGTGCGTTTATATTCTGTTAGAAGATCATATATACACTGTAAATAAAAAGTATCGTAAAAAGAATCAAAATAGACCATTTTATGTACTTTTTCCAAAACCTCGGTAGTGGTTTCTTTTCTCGTATTTACTACCGGTACTAACTTATTTGCTATCATTCGGTTGAACAGTAAACTACCTACAACGTTGACTTGCAAATGGCTGAAACAAATAGTTAATACAACACAAAATTTACAACGAATCCGATTTTCTTACCCTAACTTTGCTACGATAATATCATTTGTAATTCGAAGTCCTGGTCTTTTGCCAGATTGATCGTCTTTTGCGTATGAGATGTAAATTCGATTGTCTGGTACTTTTATTTCTATGCCTCCTGTGAATCGTCTCCCGGACTCCTGCACAGTAAACTTATCAAACTTGGCCTAAGTACGAAATATACTTTAATTGATATGATTGCACATTAAACATCAATCACACCGTTAAAGTTTGCATATGAAATTCTCCTAGAATTGTATCGTCGTTAGCTTGCGTGTATCTCCCGTTCCGGTATACATATGTTTCTAACAATTTTAATGAAGTTGGATCCGTAATGTAGCCATCGCAAAATTTCGCATAACCGGTAGCTTAGTAGAAATGATTATTAAAAAGAAATTGCGAACCGACAAATATTCTTACCGAAAGAATACTCTGAATCTTCCAAGGGTATCTTGTGCTTCTTGTATTGTTCTAGAAAGTTCTTAAAATTAATGAACTCATTTTTTATCTCAATGTCAAGGGGATCAGTTTTACTTTTCTCACTGCACCCATGAATAAATGAAGAAAAAGGTCACATATATTTTTAATGATTTCAATAATAATAGATATTATTTTGTTTAAACTTTAAACGTCCGCGTGAGAACGTTGAAACCTGCTGAAGCTTATTATAATTCATGCTTCAAATGCGTCACAGCAGGTTT
The DNA here is from genome assembly GCA_963969285.1 of Odontomyia ornata. Taxonomy (NCBI): domain Eukaryota; kingdom Metazoa; phylum Arthropoda; class Insecta; order Diptera; family Stratiomyidae; genus Odontomyia; species Odontomyia ornata. Next base: position 357,553,729 of record OZ017739.1, on the reverse strand, counting down.
TCTCAGCAACTACAATGGCTACAAGCACGAAATTTTACGAACAAGTCAAAAGCTATGACCACCCTAAAGATCTGTTGGGCAAACAAATGCTTATGGTTTTAAAAGGGGACTCCTCATGTATGAAAGTGAACCTTATATAGGGTTTTCTATTAGGGGTATAACAATTTCTTATCTTTAGATGAACGCGCTCTTAAACTTTTTAATAATCTGTCAATATGAAAACATTAGTTGAAGTCAATATTTTTATCATGGTAAAGTTCAAATTACTACGAAAATTCGGAGTCGGTTTCATTGAAAAATCATCTTCAGCGGTGAAGCTAATTTCTGGCTCAATGGCTTTGTTAATAAGCAAACTATGCGTTGTTGGTCAGCAACAAACCCAGATGTGCTTCTTGCATCCACAAAAAATTACTATTTGGTGCGGTTTTCATGCCGGACGTGTGATTGGGTCGTGAATTCTACGTCTAGCACTCGTTGCGTGTAGACGTGTTTTTAATCGCTCCTGTCATTAATTTTCCAAATTAATTAATTTTTCACAAAAGTCAGTTTTCAAACAATAAAATTATTTTTTTAAAAGTTAGTCAAAAGCAAATTTTGATTTTTATTCGAAAAAGCTTTTATCGTCAAAGGAATCGACCCACCGAATCATATCGAATATTATTTTACTTCGATAAATCAACAAAAGCAAATAATCCAAAGACTGCTGTATGAAGGTGTCCGATGGCTTTCCTCCATTGGGGGACCGCGGGGAGAGTAGCAATGCGAAATTGGCGGCAATCGTCAATAAAAGAAGACAAATGAGTAACCAGAAAAGCTCGGCAGATGACGGGCATTAAACTCATATAGTCGAAAATAAACAAGAAGTGGTTCAACTTTGAGTTGAAAATCAGGAATTGAGACTACGACTAAAAACCCTCGAATATATGTACAACAGAGGGAAGAAAAAACTATTATGCACCGCTGGACGATCTCTAACAAGAAATGGGCGTTGAAGAATGTATTGAAGGTAATTCTAATCAAGATAACAATAATGATTCGATTCAGTTTTTAGAAAATCAAAATAAGGAGAAGAAACCAGTTCGCAGTTCTGCTAGTCCTTCTCAAAAAGTATCCTAAAATATAGAGAAAGTTCCATCAATTGACGTGTTTGGTCAAAGCGGAAAGGATATGGTCCAGCTATTGGCAGCCAAAAATAAATTAACCAGTTTTGAGATTAAAAGAGCTCATGCCGGGAAAATTAACAATTAGAACAAAATCACTAGCTGATTTCAAATCAGCTGAAAATGCACTGAATTCTGGGAAGGTTCCAAACTTCACCTATACCCTAAAAAGTGAAAAGGAGAAGCTGCACCTGAAACTGATATTGTTTCCGTTAAAACCTTCGCAACCAGAAGATCGTCGGTAGAAAATAAAATTTACCAAAAGCTGCCAAAAGAGAAATTATACTTTGTTAACTGTGGTGTTTTTGGTCACCCGGCATCATATCGAGGAAGCTCCCGATATCAACATGCAAGAGTAAAATTTGTTCCAAAGCAAACACAAGTACAACGCAGTATCGTACCGACAAACTTCGTCAAGCCCTGAGTATCATTTGCACTCGCCGCTTGAGGGCCAACAGAAAATGCTGCAAGTAATGTTAATAATGTAAGTGGCAATAACGAGCTGCTTCTCAAAGTTAACCAACAACTAAATTCCTTATCGGAGAGAACCGGTAAACAAAATACGAAAACTAACCTTGTTTCCAGCGTTTATGGCTTTAATTTGCCACAAAATAAGTTATTGTCGAGTCAGATTTCCATGGATAGAATAGGTCCCATCTCGATCAACGTCAATTTCATTTTTACTATATGTCGAAGTCATTATCTCGTTGAATTCATTGTTGGTAAACGCCTGACATTATGCTTCTTACAGAAACCCACCTCAATTGATAGCACTTCATGACATTCAAGGATTTTGAATTCGTAGGAAACAAAAGGGTAAACGGTGATGGGGGAGGTTGCACCGGGAATCTCTTGAAGTGTCCATTATAAAATTTTACTGCCAGGTAGAGTTAACCTCTTCATTATCTCTGCCTATACAAATGATCGAAATGTTCTAAAGTTCAAGGAGGAGCTCAGTTCCTTGTTGGAGATACTCGAATAGAACAGTCTGCATAGAAAATATACTTTTGCTGGTGACCTGGATGCCAAGCATATATCATGGCTGAGTGCCACCAATAACTCAAGAGTTGTATTCCTGAAATCGTGGGTAACAGAGAACCAAATTGAATACAGGTGCAATCTACATGGGTCGGATTTCCCAACATAGCCTATGGCAAATTTATATTTGGACCTCTGCACTGCTGACGCAAGACTTGAATTCAGCTTTAAAAGTTCGCAAATGAAACTGCTGGTGCTTCCTTATGAAAGCGACCATAACACAATCGTAATGGAAATCAATCATCAAAGGGATGATCTCTTCCTCATTCCAGTTCAACATGAAAATTATCGGTTAAATTTCAAAAAAACTGACCGGGAAAAGTTACAAAAGAAATTTAATCGAGAGTGCCAGAAGCAATGTTCTCCTTTTGATGATGGCAACACTTGCTCAATGGTTTCTAATGGCAGAAATCTAACTAACGATGAAATACTTGTCGATCTCTATTTGTCAAAGTTCGAGAAGCTGACGTTGGAAACGATTGAGACCGTATTTCCCAAGATTAAACATCGAAACAATATGGAAGGATATGAAACACAAACCATTGCAAAGTTGAAAAGATTGAAATACCCACTTTCTCATACGCTTTAACAATATTTATCGACGATTTTTGGACTACGAACATCTCTCATTGGCTTTGTTGAAATTACACCTGAAGAATGTCCGGAATTTAAGCCGTTCATACTTCAGGAGTGAGGTCAGCAATCAATGAGGGGTATTCGCCCACAGGACCCAGATGGCGTTTTTGCGAAAGTGAATTTCATATTCTGTAAGAAGTCTCGAGTGAAAGTATTGAATCTTGAAGTCACCAGTGATGAGATAAATTTTCTCGACAGGGTCGGTATCGGAATTGGTAGTACAACTCCGGATAGAAATCGAAAAAGGATTATTTGTGAAGGATCGCATAAATTTGCCCTGATTCGAAAACATTTTGAACTGGTTCATCTACCAAACCCTGAAAGAGGGAATGAAATATTTTCAGGGGTCATTGAAGCAAAAGTTTCCCACTTCAAATTGACCTGAACGACCAATCAATTCTTCATTTCAATGGAACATTAACATCTAACCTCATACCGAGCTTGAATCTTATTGTTTATTTTGTCAACTACTTGTGTTTCATATTTGACAGTATAAACAACAAGAAATCATGTGGTACTGATGGTATTCCAAATGTGGTTCTCCGACGTTTGCCTGAGGTTGCCATTAGGAGTTATTGCATATTGTTCAGCAACATGTTAAGTAATTCATATTTACCAAATGAGTGGAAAAAGGCAAAGGTATTTCCGATCTTGAAGAAAGGAAAAGAATTTTCATGCCCTAAAAGCTGTCCCCTTATCAGCAAGGTGCTTGAAGTGATAGTCAACAGAGCATTAAACGCGCACATTGAGAAATATGAGTTGATGCGGAATTGACAAATTTTGTTTTCATGCCAGTCATTCGACCACACATGCAATATCGAAAGTAACCTTACGCAGCAAACATAACGAATCGCCGGCGATGCGAATTCGTATCGCCACGTCGAACAATTTGTTCGCCGGCGAATTCCACAGCGATCCGGAGTCGAATTGCCTGAGAACAAAATGTCACCTCGTTGGCGAATCGCCATGCATCATAAACGGATCACCGTGGCGGATTACAAACAAATCGCCGCATCGAATTACAAGCAAATCACCACGTCATTTTACGACTTTTCTTCGACCGGACGAAAAAAATACGATTTGTTTGTAGTTCAACGCAATGCAAATGCTATTTTACGACTTTTCTTCGCTCTGGTGAAGAAAATGCGTTTCGCCAATAGTTCGACTAGGCGACATTTCACTATAATGTTTGGTGGGTAGATATCTGTTGAAAACTGAACAGCAGAGAATGTGTTGGAGCGTGTCTCATTGATATGCAGAAAGCCTTCTATATGGTGTGGCTAGATGGACTAGTTCTTGAACTCCTTCGAGACAAGTTCCCCAGACACCTTGTCACCATGATGTGCAATATGTTATACGGGAAATCATTTGTTGTAACTGATGGAAATCTGTCAACAATGCGTGAATTCAAAATCTTGAATAGTCTGCAGCGAGGAACAATTACTGCGCCTTTGCTCAATTCGCAAGCTATTGAACGGCTTTGATTTTAACGTCTCGCCAACGCGACCATTGGTAGTGTTTGCTGATGATCTGATCATCTATACGGCAGACCGGAAAGCAACAACAGTTCAGAATAATCTTCAAAAAATGTTCAATGACGTGCAACTGAACACTGAGAATTGGCAAATGAAAATTGATGCGCGGAAGTGCGAGACAATTTTGTTTCGGACAACGCTGCAGAGGGTCAAGACCTGAAACTTAATTGGAAGAATTTCCACATCGTGGCTGGCGAGGGTAGTTCAGAACGGGTTCCACATAATTCCTGTGTTCGATACCTCAGTGTTTGTCTCGATCAGTATCTGTACTATACTGAACGTGTCAAGATCATGCTCAGTAAGCACAAAAAGCAGTCATGGCCCTACGAAGACTCTTTCATTCCAAATACATTGATCAAAAGGTCAAAATTATCTGTTACAAGACCATAGTTAGACCAGTTTTGACACATGGATATGAGAACTGGTACAACCATAGTGCTTGTAGTATGGAAAAATTAAATTTTCGAAAGGAAATATCCGTGCATGTACTGGTTTGTACGGAAGGCCTGAGATGGATTGGAAGCATTATATATCGAATAGAAAAATTTATCAAACTGCTCACGTGATAAGAGTCAATATCTTCATATTGAAACTTCTTCGGAATCATATCGCAAGATCTGTAACTATGAGCGAAAACAGCCGTTCCACCCTACAGACGGGTATATTGCAACTTGCCTCGCTACTGGCTTCGTTCCTCCAGAAGCATTTATTTATTTTATTTATTTATTTACAAAAATATCTTACAGAATGAAATTCCAATTACAAGGTAGTTTCTTAATAAGAAAAAAGAACTTTAAAAAGAAAAAATCCATTAAAATTAAGCACATTTCAAGGAAAAAGAAATACTTACATATTAAAAAGACAAAAAAGAATTAAATTTCTAGATGGCCGATTATTCTCCGCAGCTTTAATTTGAAGCTCGCAATCGAGTCTAAAGGAGGACCAAGCTGGAGACGATGATGATCTCTAACCATTCGAACTAACGGAGATTGACGATACGTTTCTGTTCTAGCGTACCGTACTGTAAAGTACTGAAAGGATCTGGTTCGGGAAAGTGGGCGTGTGCTTATCGCGTTGATTAGGTTAGATGAAAGTTAACCACTGGCAAGTTTAAAGAGAAAGCATTGGCCGAGGAGAAGCCTCCTTGCTTGAAGTGAAGGCGAGAACAGGAAACAGGCGGTCATTGTAAGGACGATACGGAACCTTATGCTTGAAGAGGAGCGTGCGTGTGAATTTTCGCTGAACAGATTCCACTGCATCTGAGAGATAAATCAGGTGCGGTGACCACACCTGACATGCATATTCTAGAATCGGGCACACAAACATAGAGAACAGACGTATTCCGGTTTGAATACTGAAATATTTATAAGGAGAGCGTAAAACAAAGCCTGCAACTCTAGAGGCGTCAGATGTCATTTGAAGTATGTGGATGTCGAACTTCAGATGGAGGGCAAACGTTACGCCTAAATCCTTACACCTATCGACGCAAACGAGCACTGAGTGGTCGATTGAGTAAGCGAAAGGAATGCGATATGCTTTCCTGGAAAAGCACATCCAATAACATTTAGAGATGTTAAGAGTGAGTCGATTATTTTGACGCCATGAGTTTAAGATGTCTAAGTCATTTTGAAGATCCAGGCAATCTTGATTTGAGCTGATGACTCTAAAAATTTTCAGGTCGTCCGCATATAATAGGGATTTAGAAGTAAAAATAGACGGGAGATCATTAATGAATAGATTGAAGAGGAGAGGACTTAAAATAGAACCTTGTGGAACGCCAGAAGTGGGACTGAAAGAATATGAGGTTTGTCCACCCCAAATCACCGTACAGGATCTATTTTTGAAAAACGAGTCCAGCATTTGTCTATTTAGACATGAATTAATGTTTTTGATTCTGGCACCGTCCTAATCATATATCGCATATATATAGAGATACCCATTTGCTAGATTCGTTGAAGCTAATCGAGCTGAGATGGCGCAATCTAGGTATTGGTGGCTGAATGACAGTGTCTAAATTATTCGTGTTTTCATTTTCAGTTTTAGTGTTTTTCGTTACTTAGTTTTTGAGTTTCATCTCATTATTGCTACATTTAGTGTTGTAGTTTACTTGTGTTAAAAATGAGGGATAGGTTAGGTATATGTTATGTTCATTTTATTACGTTTAGAGATAAGGTTAAACGCGTAGGTTAGGAAGACGTAGGCTAGGATAGACTTTCTTAGTATTAGGTAAAGTTTTTCGATTGCATTTTTATTAGAATTAGGATATAGCATATCAGCTGTAGGATCAAAATTCACTGTTGTGTTGAAATTATAAGAATTTTGGAATAGTGTTGGTTGGTTTTTTCGCCTTTTTTCCAATCAAATCATAAAACATGTAATAATCTTAATTAATTTGAATTTGCTATAGTTTTTTTTTATAGAATGTGTTTAACTGATAACGCATAAATCTAAAGAGCCATTTGGGCTATAAGATTTTTGAATATTTTTTGTTTGGAATTTGTTGTATATTCTTTTAAAATTCATAACGATTTGTATTGAATAAAGTGCTTTTGACTTTGACTTTGACTCTAAAAACGCTTGGCACAGGTACAAACACGAGGAGCACTGAGGATTGCATCCTCATATCCGACAGTCTGTGATTTGGGGGTAAGAGTTATGCAGGCGTGATACCTGTAGCCCTCTTTGCTACAGAGCGCCGCGCTATTTACCTGCGCCGAAGCGAGGACGCGAAGGAGACGGTTATCCACGAGAAGAAGCTGCGCTCATTTAACGATTGGCAGCAATTTTGGGTGACTACGTGCCTCATCTCGAATGTAAGACCATGGCTAAATCGAAGGCATGGTGAGACTGACTTCTATTTAATCGAGTTTTTGAGCAGGCATGAGTGTTTTTAAGTCTTACCTACACAAGATTAGTAAGTTATTGTCCGCCTATATTCGGTTTTGCCCAGAGGAGGAAGATTATGCCTACCATATATTTTTCAATCACAAAATGGCTCAGGCTTTGAAGGGACCTCTACAGGGAGATGGCCGAGTTCTTCCCAGATAATATAGTCGCGGTGATGCTTGAATTGGTGAACAAATGGATGGATGTCCAGGCAATCCCAAAGGATAAAAAGAGACTAACAGCTGTCGGGGCTGGGGATCGCTTGTCTGGGAATCTCTCTTCCCTTCTCCACTCCCGCTAGAAGAGGGGTTCCACAGCTTTGGGTTGACATGGGAGTTTTTTAGTAGGCAGTCTAGTTGCTTGCCAGCATGGGAGTCCCATACTCAGTGTGTAAACGATATTTGCCTCTCAACCACAAAAAAACATTTGTCAAACGCCAAATACATCCAGGAGGGAGTACTATGGTGAGTTGTGATATCATTCGCTACCATTGACATGATAGCGTAAGAATCGGTAGAATGTAAAATTTTTCACGTTCCTTTGATATCTCTCTTTCTCTCTTTCTACCTTATTTAGTCATCCGGATTAATTTGTGTTATATTAGTATATATATTGTTTTATTTTATAAACTCGGAGTTAGTGTATCCCCAAACGACTAGTTTCAAAGAACGTAACAAATCTTCATAGGAATTGCTGGTTTCTGGAGCTCAAATTTGGAAAATATCTTATTTTTTAATCAATAGTCCATCAAAATGTATGATACAAATCTTGCATAACACTAATTCGGTACCCGAGATATTGTTGGCAGCAATGAGTTTCTCTAAGTTGCGGTATGTAGAAAGTAAATTGATTTTGTCTATTTTTTAAGGTACCCTCCGATTAAACTTTTCAAATCATCCTCATTTTACTTATCTAATGCCTCAGCTTTCTACAAAATTATAATATTTATTATGCGAACTTGCCATTTCTATTTACGTTTAGGATTCAAGTGGACTTTATCAATTTTAGCCGAGATGCGTGACCTCCAAGTAATTACTGAAAAACCCCAGTTTAGATCGAATAAGGGATTGTTAAACGAACGGACTGCTAGTCAAATCAAGTCAAAAGCGCTTTATTTAATACTAATCGTTATAAATTTCAAAAGAATATAAAGCAAAATCCAAACAATAACAATAAAAACTTAATGGCCCAAATGGCTCTCTAAATTTGTAAGTTATCATTAAACACATTTAAAAAAAAACTATAGCAAATTCAAATCAATGAAGATTGTTACATATTTTTAAAATTCAATTGGAAAAAGGAAAAAAAACCAACCAACACTATTCTAAAATTATTTATCGTCTTAACACTACAGTGAACTTTGATCCTACACCTAATATGTTTTAACTTAATTCTAATAGATGCAATCAAAAACTTTATCTTAAATTAAAAAAATCTATAACTATGTTCCTAACCTAAGCGTTTTACCTTATCTCTAACCTAATATAATAAACATAATATAAACCTAACCTATCCCTAATTTTTAACAAAAATAAACAATAACACTAAATGTAGCAATAATGAGCTGAAACTCAAAAACTAAATAACGAAAAACACCAAAACTGAAAATACACACGAATAATTTAGACATTGTCATTGAGCCACCAATACCTAGATTGCCCCGTCTCAACTCGATCAGCCTCAACAAATCTAGCAAATGAGTATCTCCATTGGAATTGTTGGTCTCGTGAACTCAAGTTCTGAGGATATTTTATCTTCTTATCGGTGGCCCGTCGATATATGTGATATATGACTGGGACGCTGTCAGAATCAAAAACATATCGATTCATGTCCAAATACACGAATGCTTCTGGAGGAATGAAGCCAGTAGCGAGGCAAGTCGCTATATACCCGTCTGTAGGGTGGAACGGCTGTGAAATCCAAGGGTTTCACTCACAGTCACAGATCTTGCGATATGATTCCGAAGAAGTTTCAATATGAAAATATCGACTCTAGTCACTTCAGCAGTTTGATAAATTCTTCTATTCGATATATAATGTTTCCAATCTGTCTCAGGCTTTCTGTACAAACCAGTACATGCACGAAGACATTTCCTTTCGAAAACTCTTAATTTTTCCATAGTACTAGCGCTCTGGTTGTACCAGATCTGACATCCATATGTCAAAACTGGTCTAACCAGTGTCTTGTAACAGATAACTTTGACCTTTTGATCAATGTATCTGGAATGAAAGAGTCTTCGAAGGGCCATGACTACTTTAAGCGCCTTACTGAGCATGATTTCCACATGTTCAGTATAGTACAGATACTGATCGAGATAAACACCGAGGTATCGAACACAGGATTTATGTGGAACCCGTTCAAGACTATCCTCACCAGCCATGATGTGGAAATCTTTCCAATTACGTTTCAGGTCTTGACTGACCCCCCGCAGCGTTGTCCGAAATAAGATTGTTTCACACTTCTGCACATTGATTTTCATTCGCCAATTGTCAGTGTACAGCTGTACATCATTGAACATTTTTTGGAGATTGCTCTGAACTATTGTAGCTTTTCGGTCTGCCGTATAGATGATCAGATCATCAGCAAACGCTACCAATGATCGCGTTGGCGAGACGTTAAAATCAAAGCCGTTCAATAGCTTGCGAATAAAGATTGAAAAGAGCAGAGGTGCAGTAACTGTTCCCTGCTGTAGACCATTCAAGACCTTGAACTCGCGCATTGTTGTCAGATTTCCATCAGTTACGACAAACGATTTCCCGTATAACATATTACACATCATGGCGATAAGGTGTCTGGGGAACTTGTCCTGAAGGAGTTTAAAAATTAGTCCATCTAACCACACCGTATCGAAGGCTTTCTCCATATCAATGAGACATGCTCCAACACATTGTCTATCATTTAGTTTCCAACAGATGTCTGAGGTTACTTTCGCTATTGCATGTGTGGTCGAATGCCTGGCACGAAAACCAAATTGGCAATTCGGCATCAACTCATTTTCCTCAATGTGTGCGTTTAATGCTCTGTTGAGTATCACTTCAAACACCTTGCTGATGTTAGGCAGCAAGCTGATTGGGCGATAGCTTTTCGGGCATGAAGATTCTTTTCCTTTCTTCAAGATCGGAAATACCTTAGCCTTTTTCCACTCATTTGGGAAATATGAATTGCTCAACATGTTGTTGAACAATATGCAATAGTTCCTAATAGCAACCTCAGGAAAATGTCGGAGAACTACATTTGGAATACCATCAGTACCACATGATTTCTTGTTGTTTATCCTGCGAAATATGAAACACAAGTCTTCATAGCTGACAAAATAATCAATAAGATTCAAGTTCGGTATGAGGTCAGATGTTAATGTTTCATTGAAATGAAGAATTGATTGGCCGTTCAGGCTTGACTTGAAGTCGGAAACTTTTGCTTCAACGATCTCTGAAACTATTTCATTCCCTCTCTCAGGGTTTGGTAGATGAACCAATTCAAAATGTGTTCCAATCAGGGCAAGTTTATCTAATCCTTCACAAATGATCCTGTTTCCATTTCTATCCGGAGTCGTACTATTTATTTCGATACCAGCCCTATCGAGAAGATTTATCTCATCACTAGTGACTTCAAGATTCGATACCTTCACTCGAGACTTCTTGCGGAATATGCTATTTACTTTCGTGAACACGCCGTCTGGGTCCTGTGGGCTAATACCCCTCAATTTTTCCGCCCATTGATTGCTGACCTCACTCCTGAAGTATGACCGGATTAAGTTCCGGACATTCTTCAGATGTAATTTCAACAAAGCCAACGAGGGATGGTTGTAGTCCAAAAATCGTCGATAAATATTGTTGACGCGTGTAAGAAGAAGGCTTTTCAATCTTTTCAACCTTGCGATGGTTGGTGTTTCATATCCTTCCATATTGTTTCGAAGTTTAATCTTGGGAACTACTTTCTCAATCGTTTCCAAAGTCAGCTTCTCTAACTTCGACAAATAGACATCTATTTCATCGTTAGTTAGATTCCTGTCATAAGGAACCATTGAGCGTCAACTCATATTTCTCAATGTGGGTGTTTAAAGCTTTGTTTAGTATCACTTCAAACACCTTGCTGATGTTAGGTAGCAAGCTCATTGGGCGATAGGTTTTGTGGATCGCAGATTCTCTTCCTTTCTTCAAGATTGGAAATACCTTAGCCTATTTCCTTTCATTTGGGAAATATGAATTGCTCACATGTTATTGAGCAACATGCAATGATTCCTAATAGCAAGCTCAGGTAAATGTTGGAGAATCACATTTGGAATACTCAACATGCTTTTGAACAATATGCAATAATTCCTAATAGCAACCTCAGGCAAATGTCTGAGAACTATATTTGGAGTACCATCAATATCACATGATTTCTTGTTGTTTATCCTGCGAAACATGAAACAGAAGTCTTCATAGCTGACAAAATAATCAATAAAATTCAAGCTCGGTATGAGGCCAGATGTTAATGTTTCATTTAGATAAAGAATTGATTCGCCGTTCAGGGTTGATTTGAAGTTGAAAACTTTTAGTTCAATGACTTGTGGAAGTATTTCGCGCGCTCTCTCTCTCTCTCTCTCTCTCTCTCTCTCTCTCTCGCAGGATTTAATAGATGGGCCAACTCAAAATGAATTCCAATTGAAGCAAGTTTCTGTAAACCATCATATGCAATCATTCTTCTTTCTGTATCCAGTGTCGTATTATTAATTTCGATACCCACCTGCCAGCAACTTTAAGACTCGACACATTCACTTAAGACTTCTTACGAAATACACGATTCACTTTTTTAAATACGTCGTCTGAATCCTGTGGGCTAATACTCTTCAATTTTTCTCGAGAAATTTACCTTAAAAAGGGTATGCTCAAAAAATTACATTACTTCCTCTTATTCTGTAGCGAATCAATATTTTGGAAACGATAGGCCCAATTGTTTCCAAAATATTGAAAAAGTCGAATTCAAAAGCTTTGAATCTCTTGGTGTCCGTTATCAAAATCTCACTGCCAGGTGGGGATAACCTCTTCGTTATCTCTGCCTATGCAACTGGTGGAACTGTTCTCAAGCTCAAGGAGGAGCTCAATTCCTTGTTCAAAATACTCGAATTGAACAGGCTGCATAACTATTACATTCTTGCTGGTGACCTGAACGCCAAGCATACATCATGGCTGAACGCCACCAATAATCCAAGAGGTGCATTCCTGAAATCGTGGATAACAGAGAACCAAATTGAATACAGGTGCGGATTTCCCAACAAACCCTAGGACAAATTCATATTTGGACCTTTGCATTGCTGACGCAAGACTTGAATTCAGCTTTAATAGTCCTCAACGGAAACTGCAGGTACTTCTTTATGATAGCGACCATAACGCAATCGTAATGGAAATTAATCATCACAGGGATGATTTCTTCCTCATTCCAGTTGAACATGAAAATCACCGGTTGAATTTCAAAAAAACAGACTGGGGAAAGTTTCATAAGAAGTTTAATTGCGAGTACCAGAAGCAATGTCCTCCTTCTGATGGTGGCAACTCTTGCTCAATGGTTCCTGATTACAGGAATCTAACTAACGATGAAATAGATGTCTATTTGTCGAAGTTAGAGAAACTGACATTGCAAACGATTGAGAAAGTAGTTCCCAAGATAAAACATCGAAACAATATGGAAGGATATGAAACACCAACCATTGCAAGGTTGAAAAGATTGAAAAGCCTTCTTCTTACACGCGTCAACAATATTTATCGACGATTTTTGGATTACAGCCATCCCTCGTTGGCTTTGTTGAAACTACACCGGAACTTTATACGGTCATACTTCAGGAGTGAGGTCAGCAATCAATGGGCGGAAAAATTGAGGGGTATTAGCCCACAGGACCCAGATGGCGTGTTTGTGAAAGTGAATAGCATATTCCGCAAGAAGTCTCGAGTGAAGATATCGAATCTTGAAGTCACTAGTGATGAGACAAATCTTCTCGATAGGGCTGGTATCGAAATTGATAGTGCGACTCCGGATAGAAATGGAAACAGGATTATTTGTGAAGGATTAGATAAACTTGCCCTGATTGGAACACATTTTGAATTGGTTCATCTACCAAACCCTGAGAGAGGGAATGAAATATTTTCAGGGGTCGTTGAAGCAAAAGCTTCCGACTTCAAATCGAACCCGAACAGCCGATCAATTCTTCATTGCAATGAAGCATTAACAGCTGATTTCATACCGAGCTTGAATCTTATTGATTATTTTGTCAGCTATGAAGACTTGTGTTTCATGTTTCGCAGGATAAACAACACGAAATCATGTGGTACTGATGGTATTCCAAATGAAGTTCTCCAACATTTGCCGGAGGTCGCTAGTAGGAATTATTGCATATTGTTCAATAACATGTTGAGCAATTCATATTTCCCAAATGAGTGGAAGAGGGCTAAGGTATTTCCGATCTTGAAGAAAGTAGAAGAATCCTCATGCCCAAAAAGCTATCGCCCAATCAGTTTGCTGCCTAACAACAGCAAGGTGTTTGAAGTGATACTCAACAGAGCATTAAACGCACACATTGAGAAAAATGAGCTGATGCCGGATTGCCAATTTGGTTTTCGTGCCAGGCATTCGACCACACATACAATAACGAAAGTAACCTCAGACATCTGTTGGAAGTTAAATGATAGACAATGTGTTGGAGCGTGTCTCATTGATATGGAGAAAGCCTTCGACACGGTGTGGTTAGATGGACTAATTTTTAAACTCCTTCAGAACAAGTTCCCCAGACACTTTGTCGCCATGATGTGCAATATGTTATACGGGAAATCGTTTTTGTAACTGATGGAAATCTGACAACAAGGCACGAATTCAAGGTCTTGAATGGTCTACAGCAGGGAACAGTTACTGCGCCTCTACTCTTCTCAATCTTCACTCGCAAGCTATTGAATGGCTTTGATTTTTACGTCTCGCCAACGCGATCATTGGTAGCGTTTGCTAATGATCTGATCATCTATACGGCAGACCGAAAAGCTACAATAGTTCAGAGCAATCTCCAAAAAATGTTCAATGATGTACAGGTGTACACTGACAATTGGCGAATGAAAATCAATGCGCAGAAGTGTGAAACAGCCTTGTTTCGGACAACGCTGCAGGGGGTCAGTCAAGACCTGAAACGTAATTGGAAAGATTTCCACATCATTGCTGGTGAGGGTAGTTCAGAACGAGTTCCACATAAATTCTGTGCTCGATACCTCGGTGTTTATCTCGATCAGTATCTGTACTATACTAAACATGTGAAAATCATGCTCAGTAAGGCACTTAAAGTAGTCATGGCCCTTCGAAAGCTCTTTCATTCCAGATACATTGATCAAAAGGTCAAAATTATCTGTTACAAGACACTGGTTAGACCAGTTTTGACATATGGATGTCAGATCTGGTACAACCAGAGCGCTAGTACTATGGAAAAATTAAGAGTTTTCGAATGAAAATGTCCGTGCATGTACTGGTTTGTACAGAAAGCCTGAGACAGATTGGAAACATTATATATCGAATAGAAGAATTTATCAAACTGCTGAAGTGACGAGGGTCGATATCTTCATATTGAAACTTCTTCGGAATCATATCGCATGATCTGTGACTGTGAGTGAAAACCCTTGGATTTCACAGCCGTTCCACCCTACAGACGTGTATATTGCGACTTGCCTCGCTACTGGCTTCATTCTTTCGGAAGCATTCGTGTATTTGGACATGAATCGATATGTTTTTGATTCTGACGGCGTCCCAGTCATATATCACATATATCGACGGGCCACCGATAAGAAGATAAAATATCCTCCGAATTTGAGTTCACGAGACCAACGATTTCAATGGAGATACTCATTTGCTAGATTCGTTGAAGCTGATCGGGTTGATTGATGGCAATCCAGGTATTGGTGGCTGAATGACAATGTCTAAATTATTCGTGTTTATTTTTCAGTTCTGGTGTTTTTCGTTACTTCGTTTTTTGAGTTTCAGCTCATTATATATACATTCAGTGGTGTTTGTTTGTGTTAAAAATTAGGCATAGGTTAGGTATATGTTGTGTTTACTATATTCCGTTAGAGATAAGATTAAACGCTTAGGTTAGGAACATTGTTATGTAATTTTTTTAGTATAAGATAAAATTTTTGACTGCATTTTATTAGAAATAAGTTACAACATATTAGGTGAAGGATCAAAGTTTCACTGTTGTGTTTAAATTATAAATAATTTTAAGATAGTGTTGGTTGGTTTTTTCTCCTTTTTCCAATTAAATTTTGAAAATATGTAATAATCTTAATTAATTGAATTTGCTATAGTTTTTTTTATGAAATGTGTTAATGATAACGTATAAATTTAGAGAGCCATTTGGGTTTTTTTATTGTTATTGTTTGGAATTTGCTTTATTTCTTTTAAAATTCATAACGATTAGTATTAAATAAAGCGCTTTTGACTTTGACTTTGACTTTCTGTAGCAAATTATACGAAAATTGAAAGCAGACCAGGTGAGCGTGGATAGTGATGAGAATGTAGTTTTTGATGATTATTATTCTCTGTGATTAATATGCTCGTATAGCTATGTGGTGTACAAAAGTATGGAATGATTATTTCACTACTCGTAAGCATGCAAGTATTATTCTCAAAACTTTGGCAAAATAGCAGAATAATTCACGATTTCATAAGGTCTGAAAATTGAAATTTATACCGTTCTCGTGGATGTATTTGAGCCAAAACACCTCCTCCTGAAATTCAGAAAATTCAAATAACGCACCGATAATATGCACAATAATTTATATGATAACCTTCACTGCTATATTCGTTCATGCTTCTTTTTACGGTACGAAATTTATGATTGTAGTTCCAAAGAGATGTTTTTACTACTTTCTTGTATTTAATATCCTGAATATAATATTTGAAGGGTTTTTGCCTTAGCGTTTTAAATAATTTTAAAAACCAAAAACTCATAATTTAATTACTAAAATTAATGTTAAAATTTTGTAAAACATGACAAGATTTGGACTTAAAAGAATGGCTTTGACAACTAATTGACTTATTGATAAAAAAACTATACATACAAATTTATTGAGCCTTTATACAGACATGAGTATAGAGAGAGAAACGAAAAATACTGACAGCGAAATTTATTGTCTAGTAACTAAAGAAAGATAAAATTCGATCTTAGCCAATACAATATTATTGAATCATGAAATGTTTAGAGTATACCATCACTCAATGGCTTTAAAGTAATAAAATGAAACAAAAATTCACTATCTAATATGACAAAACTTTTAAGCTTGATATAGAAGGAATACTAAAAAATCAAATAGAGTATGTTGTAAGTGTCTATAGGTATTCTTAACCACAATTAAAAACGAAGTACAGGTATCCCTCCTATAACACGGTAGATACGTTCTTGAAAAGTCTCGTGTTGTGCGAAACCATGTTATACGAGACTAGAAGCCAGCACAAAATAAGAGTAAGGTTCTACGAGGCTATAGAAAGATTCCTTTATTTTCCTTCAAATTTTATTTTTAAACCTCAAATAAATCACATAACAATGCAACCAAAAACATATTAGCAAACCAAACAAAAACATTATATAAGTCTGTGTTGGGCGAGGGTTCTCCATTCTCTTTCAGATGTTGATATATAGCTAAGGCTTTTTGTTCAATATGTTACTACTCAATGGAATCTTTTTTTACAATCGTCGTCAATCCAAATGCTTAAGGCTTTTTCATTTTCTCTATTATTGATGCACGTAGACGAGCTGCATATTTCACTGAATTGAAGATCCTGCAGCAACATCACTCCTATTTTCTTTTTCATGGTTCGAATGGCTGCCTCATTTGAATTTAGTACTTTTGCGATGTGCGATGCTTTTTCCTCTTTTGAAAGACGATCCAATATTTGCACTTTTACTTCTAGAGATAAGGATTTCCTCTTCAGCATTGCTTTTTTACCTTTATCAGACATGGCTCAGGACTGAAAAGTAATTTTCCAAAATTAGGCCTACATGAAAAACTCATCACTTATTAACACTTACCAATAAATTAAAACAATCCTTATTGCAACACTTTCAATATCAATACGGTTAGAGTAGTAAAAAAAACTTTTTGAAATGTTTTTCATGTAAAAATACTTCACAAACTTCCTCAAAAAACGTTTTTTAGCAACTATGTAAATTTCTACCAAACAAAACGCAAAATGGACTCAAGTTCAATTGGAAAAGCACATTTGTGATTTGTATACACAAAAACGGATAACACAAAAAAAGGATAAGCAAATTTTCTATTATCCCCCAATATTCACATGCCTAATTTGTTTTCCAGCACGCTCGCTAACACTAATTTCCAAAAAAATTGCTGCATTCTGCTGTTGAGGACATGGGGTCCACCGTTTAGTTTTATCAGAAGGTTCTTGTCACTTTGCTGCTTTTAACCATGCATGTTGTCCAAAAATAATTTAAACAATTGCACTCTAATTTGATTGGAAAATTTCCTGTTCAATGCAAATAAACAATAATATTGTTACATGTCCGAGCTACTGTCGCAATTAGTCCACAACTATAAAAAACATCATGATCTATAAACGACTGTACTCGAAAGCATGGAAGCTATTCACGAACACCATTGGAAAAGGAGACAAGGCACAGACAAAGCCCGGGAAATCACGTCTGTAATATTGAAGTAGACCGAATTGCCAGTGTAGCTATTAAAGCAAGCCTTTGATCTGGTTACGAAGTATAGTGACATCCTCTCCACAAGCCCCAATAAGCCAAGCCGATTCGACAAGCACCCAGAAGTCTTCCTGTAGCCAAACAAGGAGAAGTGATCTCGGACATGGAAAAACAAGGTGTAATCGAATCTTCTATCAGTTGATGGGCCGCGGCAGTAATTCTAGTAAAGAACAAGTTGAGTAAGCATGAGAGTGCTCCTACCAGAAGGTCTTTGCAAACATCGTAGGGTTAGAAACAAGTTTTCTAATAGCATGAATCGATAACTTGAATTATTTATCTAAAACTTGGATATAAAATCGTTCAAATTTATGCTAAAGATGCACAGTTTCTTTCATAAGCACAGGGCAGCCGCCATTTTGATCAAGCTTAAATGATTGTTCTGAATGTTCGGCTAATTGAACATATTCAAGTTAAACACTTTTACTTAAATTTTCATGAAAATTGGACGAAAACAAAAGTGCCGTGTTATTGTTGTTGTAATTCCATACAATTGAAATCGCTATAACTCACTTGATTATAATTCGATCTCAATAAAATTTTGTGAACGTTAATATCTTATACAAGCCTATATAACTGCAAAATTTCAGGAAGTTTAAAGGTACCGTTTTGATTTTATGGGCGAAAACGTGAAATCTACAAATCATACTATAATTAACAAAGTTGAGTGAATTTCGACTTCTGAGGTATGTGTTGCCCTTGTACTTGTGGCGGACCACCAATGCACCTAGTGTGCATACGTGTACGCCCTGGGTTAGGCAGCAGTCCGTTGCAGTGCTGTCAACATGCGCGACTATGTTGCGCTTGATTGAAATATCGCTGACTGGGAAATTCCGCGATCCCATGTCCACGCTATAAATGGGTGCAACTATGTTGCGCCTGGATAGCGTTGCGCTGACGATATGCGACGATGGAACGGATGCTTGTCAGCAGGTGTTGTAACCAACCCAATAAGCCACCGTGGAGCTATCGTTGGCGATGCCTTATCAGCGATTTCAAGGAATATAAGCAAACAAGACACAGCAATCTCTCTCAGTCTCCAAACGTCACAGTCAGTCATTCATTCGCTCACTAGACGTCGACGCACCAAAATTTCATCGATTAAAATCTTTTATAAATAAATCTTTTCATAGGGAAAAGAAACTTGTCTTCTTATTCATAAACGTCCACATTCGTGATAATTTTCAGATTTTTCGGCTCAAAGGTGTCACAAATTTTGGGTACATTTTGTCTTCCCCTGGACCCCCTAATTCATAAAATGATTTGTTTATTTCAGATTCTAAAAGTTCCAATCAAGATATTTCATTTGATACCCCACTCGACTACCTCTGGTTAAAAAAAAAATTTTAAGTGCTCATTCGTTATTAGGGGGAACCCCCCTTAAAAATTTTAAAATTTTTTGTAAGACCTTAACTTTTGAGAGACCATCACTTCTGAGCTTTTCGCAAAGTTTGAGCATTCAATATAGTTTCTGAGGAAACTAGCTGTGACGCGCGGATAGACGGACGGACGGATAGACAGGTTGCGAAACTAGTAGGTCTTTGTAAAAAAAATTTATTACAAAGACCTAAAAGGATGGTAGAACTTATTTTGTGTCGACTATAGGCAGCTTAACGACGTCACTAAGAAAGATAGTTACCCGCTCCCACGCATCGACGACATGATGGACACTTTAGCCGACGCAAAATGGTTTTCTACACTCGATCTCAAGAGTGGCTACTGGCAGGTAGAAATCGACAAGAAGGACCAAGAAGAGAACACCGCATTTTCAGTTGGAACCGGGTTGTGGCAATTTGTGATGATGCCATTTGGGTTTCATATCGCTCCAGCCACCTTCGAATACCTGATGGAATACGTGCTACAAGGCCTAACCTGGAAAACCTGCTCGGTGTACCTAGATGACATCATTGTTATCGGGAGAACGATCGAAGAGCATGTGCGGAACTTAAAAGAGGTATTCTCCCGATTGTGAATGGCGAACCTGATACTTATTTCTGACAAGTATATCCCTTTGCCAAAATAGCTAACTGTCTCCATCAACTAACCAAAAAAAAAATCGTCCATATGTCTGGAATAAATAATGACAGGCAGCCTTTGAGACCTCGAAGAAGAAGCTGTGTGAATCACCCGTGCTGGCATATCCAAAATCCGGAAAAATATTTGCAGCTGACACTGATGCGAGCAACGGTGGGATTGAAACTGTACTCTCTCGGCAGATTGATGGCGAAGAAAGAGTATTACAATTGAGTTCTCTCAAAAAGTGAGAAGAACTATTGCGTGACCAGGAAAGAGGCCACCAAAGAGTTCCACTAGTACTTTTATGGCAGAAATTTGTTCTTCAAGCAGACCATGCATCGCTGGGATGGCTGCTTAACGTCAAAAACCCCGAGGGCCAAGCTGCGTGATGAATCGAAAGTTTGCAATCATACGACTACGAAATTGTTCATCGTAAGGGTGGGCATGGTGAGACTGACTTCTATCTGACCCAGCTTTTGAGCGGACACGGGTGTTTTCAGTCTTACCTGCACAAGATCGGTAAGTCACGGTCTCCCGATTGTCGGTTTTGCCCAGGAGAGGAGGACAATGCCTGTCACACATTTTTTGCGTGCACCAAATGGGCCAGGCTGCGAAGGGAAGTCTACAGGGAGACGGGAGAGCTCACCCCGGATATTATAGTTGCGGTGATGCTCGAATCGGTTGACAAATGGAACCAGGTAGCACATTATGCTCGGGCAGTCCTAAAAGATAAAAGGGACTCGCAGCAGCCGGAGGTGCTGGGGCAGGGGGATCGCTCTTCTGGCATTTCCTCTTCCCCTCCCAGCTTGAAGGCGCCCCACGGCGTAACAAAACGAGACCTGGCCCGAAGTAATGTGTCAAACGGTTCCAGGCTAGGTTCTCAGATTGACAGGGGAGGTGTTTAGTGGGTAGTCCAAAGGTATCCTCCATGGGAGTCCCACACTGCCAGACTCGGCGGGCGTAAATGCCTTCACCTCCCTACCACAAAAAAACAAAAAAAGGGTGGGGTTCATGGAAATGCGGACGCCTTATCTTGTCGTCAATGTCCAGCTAACTGCAACTATTGCCAACGGATTCAAGAAAAGGAGCTGAGCGTTGATCTGCAAACGATAACGATCAAATTCGATGACGGTTGTTCATCGGAGGAGATTCAAAATGCCGAGTTAGCCGATGAAGACATCTGACCATTGCTAATATGGCAGCAGAAAACTGGGCGATCAGAGCGGAAGGGTGTTTCGATACATGGTGTAGCCCTTAAAAGCTTTTGGGCTTAATTGAACTCCCTTCAGGTGGTAGGTGGCGTAAGCGGAAATGAGAGACGGTGGATGGCAGCTCTTATAGAATGCAAACTATACTTCCCAAAAGTCGAATCCATGATGTGGTTAAGGAAATGCATGAAGGATCCTCGGGATGCCACCTTGGTGCTAACAAGATCTTAGTGAAATTGTGGGAAAGGTTTTACTGGCTCCACGCCCGAGAAAACGTAGAGGACTAGTGTCGTAGTTGCACGATTTATGATCCGTCAAAGGTCCAAAGTGAAGACTGAGAGGACAAATGCAAACTTATAACGTAGAGGTTCTGTTCGAAAGGATTGCTGTTTACATTGCAGGAACCTTTCTTGAATCCGAATGGGGAAATCGATACACGTTGGTTGTGGCCTATTATTTCAGCAAGCGGCCCGAGGTCTGCCCCATTCAAAACCAAGAAGCAACTACTGTAGCCGAACAGCTAGTGTTAAATTGGGTCAGTAGGTACGGCGTCCCTTGTGAACTACATTCGGATCAAGGCCGAAACGTTGAGTCACTAGTTTTTGGCGAAATGTGCGAGCTGCTGGGAATACAGAAAATGAGGACAACACCGCTGCATCCAAAATCCGATGCAATGGTCGAACGTTTCAACGGCACGCTCAATAAATACCTGGCCAAGATGGTTGACAAGAACCAAAGGGACTGGGACCGGCACATCCCATTATTCTTGATGGCGTATAGAGCTGGCGAACATGCATCAATGGGCAAAGCCCCAGTCAAAGTCATTTTTGGAAAGACTATTCGTCTCCCGGCTGATTAAAAGTTCGAAACAAGCCTGAGAAACTCCAAACGATCTCGGAGTACGCAAATGAGCTAAGGCAACGGTTGAACCAGATACATCAAACTGTGTGAAAACGTCTCGAATCGGCTGCTGACCACATAAAGACCAGGTATGATGACCTTAAGGAAAATTCTACTGGCTTCCAGCAAGATGACTGTGTATCGCTATACAACCCACAATGGCAGAAGGGTCGGTCTCCGTAGTTGCAACATGATTGGCAGGGACCGTATCAAGTTACAAATCGAATCAACGTCGTCGTATATCGCATACAGGAACACCGTAAGTCGAGAGTCAAAATGAAAATTTTGCACCTGGACCATCTTGCCCCATATCACATCCAGGGAGACTTAACTACAACTGGCGACACATCTTTTCGGGGCGCAAAGAACTGAAGTGGGGGCAGTGTTATATGTCCAAACAATTCTGCGAGCTACTGTCGCAATTGTTGTCGCAACTATTAATAACATCATGATCAATAAATGAATGTACTTGAAAACACAAGAATCGACTTAGCATGATCAATATATCAAAGTGACTTCACTGCGAGGGTATTCAGGATTGCTCGGATATTGCAGGTAGTTATTGCCAGAATATTCGCCAATATACGAGAAATGGATTGAATGACTAAGGACCCTATATAAAGCTGAGCTGAATGAATGCGGAGGCATAGTAACACCACGATAGTAGAAACTGTGATAGTGTGGAGTGCAAATTAAAGTCGATATTGATTGATAGCGAAGTGATTTTCGTGATGCAGACAGCGGGAATATATATATATATATATATATATATATATATATATATATATATATATATATATATATATATATATATATATAGATATATATATATATATATATATATATATATATATATATATATATATATATATATATGCCTCTAGGACTGTTATTTTTGTCGGTTCTTACTCTAAATCTGAAAAAGTGCAAATTTGTAATTCAATTTTGAAATTTTCTGCATAATCCATATTTCAATTATTTAAAGTGATATCCCCTTATCGTGTTAGAGAGGCACCGTGTTATATGAGGAATATATCAATTTTCATTTCGTGTAAGAGCGAAACCGTGTTGCAGGATACTGTGTTGTAGGAGAGATACCTATAGTGGGGTCTGATAGAAAAAGAATGGCTTATGAGGAACAGGTATTTAGAACAGTAGATTACTATCAATACAGAAAGATTTAATAGAAGAAATATATCCTTTTGTGTTTTCCATATTAATATTCTGGTCAATAATGCTCGAATGAAAGAATCAGGATGAAAAAGCAAATTGGATGAACGTATGACACTCATTACAATCATAAAGGTGGTCCAACCATAATGCATAATGTTAATTGTTAGTCATTCCTTAACGTCAAGTTTTCCGCCCAATTTAATCTGACATTTCTTGGTTTCAGTGTTTGACAAATTCAACCATGGAGAATGGGCGTTCAAATGAAAATGCATTTCGTGTGCTTCGTGAGAATTGTGTACAAATTTCAGTAAATCGGGTCTGTAGGAAATGTGAAATCACTTGTGCTTACTTGCTCAGTTCGTTCTGCGGAAAACGTTGCTGATGTTCGCGATAGTGTGTCAGAAAAGCCATCAACCTCGACTCGTCGTCGTGCCCAACAATTGAACATCTCACGAACATCACTGATGCGAATTTTGAATAAACATTTGAATTCACACACTAACAAGGTTCAATCGACTCAAGAGCTGAAGCCTACTGACCATCGTCGGCAATACGCCGAGTGGTTGGTTGAACAGACAGAAGAGAATGGTGACTTAACAAAGAAAATCATCTTCAGCGACGAGGCACACTTTCAACTCAATGGATTCGTTAACATGCAGAATTGCCGCATTCGCGCAAATGAGAATCCATGAGTGATTGTTGAAAAGCCGATGCATCAACAAAGAGTGACAGTTTGGTGGTATTTATGGGCTGGCGGCGTCATCGGGTCGTGCTTTTTCGAAAATCAGGACGGCCAAGCAGTAACCGTGCAGGGTGTTTGCTATTGCGAGATGATAGCGGACTTCTTGTGGCCAGAAATTAAGGTTATGGACCTGGACGATATGTGGTTCAAACAGGATGGTGCCACTTGCCACACAGCCAACGAAACAATGGCTCTTTTGCGGGAGAAATTCAATGGCCGTGTTATTCACTTTGTGGTGATGTTAGGTGACCGCCACAATCATGTGATTTGACACCGTTGGGCGTCTTTGTCTGAGGATTTTAAAAGAAAAAGTGTACGTCAAAAATCCAAAGATATTTCAAGAGCACAGCACATTCACGACATTGAACCTCAATTATTTCTCAGAGTCATCGCAAATATGGACCATCGGATAAAAGTATGCCACCGTAGCCGTGGCAAGCATTTGGGCGATATTTTATTTTACACATAATTGTCATAGATCTTTCTTTTACAATTAAAACTATTAGCATAATTCTCTGAAAAATTTTTGTTTTATTTACAGTTGGACCACCTTTTAGCTAATAAGGGCTTATGATCGGTATGAATTATAAAATGTTGTCCATAAATATAATAGTGAAACTTGTTCATAGCAAAGACTACCGCTAGAAGCTCTTTCCCTATTTGTGAATAGTTTTCCTCCGCCTGAGATAAACTTCTAGATGCGAACGCAGTTAGTTTTTTCTCTTGAGAAATCAAACAGCCTAACCTATATCTTGAAGCATATTGATTGCCTTTTTCGGATCACAAGAATGTAATGTGGTTCTATTTGCTAGTTCAGTTTCAATTTATTTCAATACATCGGAATGATACGAAGACCACTGAAACTCAACATTCTTCTTCAACAATCCTCTTAAAAGCGCATTTTTCTCATATGATGCTGGAATAGATTCCCTTAAATAATTTAGTGAACCTAGAATTTTTTAAAGATCCTTACGTTTTCTGGATATTTAAGTTTTATGATAGACTGAATGCGGCCCGGATCTGGTAATAATCCATCTTCATTAAAAAAAAGTCACCTGTTTGACTCGGTATTACACTTTCCCTCTGTTAAACTTTGCATTTATTTTCCTGACTCTTTTTAAAACCCGCTTCAAATTTGCGTCATGTTCTTCAATAGTTTTTCCTGCTGCGAAAATATCATCGAACAAGACAAACACCCCTGGCATGTTTCATGTTAACTTTATGAAATTTCTCGAGAGCCAAACTAACTCCAAATTGAAGTACAATGCGCTCGTATATGCCAAACGGCGTATTAAAAACAGTCAAACTCACGGAGTCCTCTGTAAGAGAAATTTGCCAAAACCGTTCTTTGAGACCTAGAACTATGAAGAGGAGCATTTTACCCATGGCGGCTCTGAAATCATCCAGCGTTGGTATTAAATAATGTTCAAATTGTATGTTTTTGGTCAAGGCGTAAGAATCAAGACATATTCTCAGTGGTTTGTCCTTCTTTTCCACATTTAAAATATTGTGTGTTCAATCTAAAGGATCTTGCTTTTTCGATATAATGCCCCTCTTTTCCATATTGTCGAGAGTATGTTTAAGTTATTCTCGCAAAGAAAATGGCACTTTTCTTGGTCAAACTAACAAGTTTTGGTTTGAGGGATGCAGGGGAAGGGGAAATGCACGCACATTTTGTGGCGCAATGATTGTATCATAAACAGCTAAGTTACAGCGGATTGAATATTTAACAATTACAACAACATTAACACGTGATAATTGGGATATACACGCTTGCAACGGACCTAGACACTACAAATATATAGGAATTTTGATAAAAATTTAAGAAATGGTTTGTAATATTGATGTGTTATCATGACTAAGCGACAGAGTCAAAATACTTGAAACGAAATGGTGGCGAGTTTAAAATCATAATAACCATAATAGTTTTTCGAAATCAATTTATGGAATCTGTAGATTAGTCAAGTTTTGATATGCAGAATATATTGTTTGATTTACTCATTGTTTTACAATAGCCTTCTGGCAGAAGGACTCTCCTGATACTTCAACTTGTTCTTAATACTTTTATATACTTACCTCCATAGGCTTCTAATTGAACGGTCACCGGCAATAGTTTTGATTTAATGGAACATTTTGTTAATAAAGTGATAGTTATGTCGTTCACTGCAGCACCACTATCCAATTTAAATTTCAAAATTTTGTTTACATTCTCTAAACTTTCAAATCAAAATTTCGATAGATATTGGCTTAAAATGTATATGTAAAATGTAGGAGTATTCGTATTTATTTCAATAACAGCATTGTTTCTAGTGAAACATGCACTAGCAAAATGATTTTTCTTTTCACACTTGAAAAAAGTTTTACCATAAGCTTTACATTTGTTGTGTGGATATGTCCTGTTACATTTTTCCACGATGCCTTTGCTGCTTATTTAGTTCATCTTGTTGCTTTGGCTTCGCTTATAGATTCGACTATTAAGTTGTTTTTGTGGATTGCTTCTTCGAATCCAAAGATTTTTTGACTTCATGAATAGGTGTATGCATTTGCATTGCCTGTGAATCCATAACTTCGCACACTCTGCAATAATCTTTCACTTTTTGTATTGTGAGGCCATCGCTTTTGATGAGTACAGTTTTGATATTCAAATCTGAAATACTAATCTCAATTGAATCACGCAACATTTTATCCTTTTTAGAACCAAAATTGCAACTTTTCGACAATTTTGTAATGTCCGCCATGAAATGGTCAAAAGATTTGTCTTCAGCGTGATACCTGGATTAAAACTTAAAATTTTCATACATTCATCACTTGTTCGCGAATCGCAATACTCTTCAAACGTCTTCACAATAGAAGTAATTTTATTTCCATCGGCTTCTGCTATATTAAATGCGTTGAACAATTCAATCGCTTCTTTGCCAGCGCAACTTAGGAAACGTGCACTTGTGCCGTTTCTTCTTCTTAAACGGTTTTAGTTGCGATCGCGTAAACATCGTAGAAAGCCTTGAATTTCTTAATATTACCCTTGAGATTGCCTTCTGAGTGAAGTTGGGCCGGTTTTTTGTTATCCATTTTGAGTCTCTTATAGTTTACCAAATTTTACTAATGAAAATGACTCACTGTACTATACTCGTATTTTATCAATTATCCGGACTATACTCGTATTTTATTATTTTGCGCCATGCTGAACTTGTATACCGTATTCTTTATTGCTAGAGTCGGAATCGAGGTTGTGACAAGAGCTTTTCGCAATATGGTTATACTTGTTATACTTAACTGTAATATAGCTTTTATATAACTTTTATTTCAATACAACATATCCAGCACATTTTACAACAAACGCAGATGCCAATTGAGTGGGGCCAATCAATTATATTCCCTATCCACAAAAAGGTGACAAGCTACAGTGTGATAATTATAGAGAATATAACTTTTTTGTAAGTTGTACAAAATATTTTTAAAAATTTTTGAAAATGAAATTGGATCATACGCTTATAGTATTACAAGGGTCTATCAAGGTGATTATAGAGCAAGTAGCTCGACGAAAGACCGATTGTTCACAGTCAAGCAGGTACTTGAGAAATGCTGGGAGTTCAACACAGGGGAATACCATTTTTTTTTATGCGGGAATTGTGTTGGTCAATTAATGATAACGCGAATCCTCACTTAACTTACTATACATTTATTCAAAAATCAACTAAATATTTGAGAGTTGGGAGTTACACGTGTTGCTTGGTTGATGGCATGTGCACAACTAGCAACTAAATTCAATACAACTTCAGACAATGAGTGTTTGCGTGAATGTAATGTGGATGCTTGCATGTGTGTGGGAAATGTTTGTGGCGGTTTTAGAACACTGTAGCTGACCGCTACAACTTACAACTTCAGACAATGAGTGTTTGCGTGAATGTAGTGTGGATGCTTGCATGTGTGTGAGAAATGTTTGTGCGGGTCTTGGAATACTATAGCTGACCGCTACAACTACTTCCCCCCTTTGAAGAGAAAAGAAAAATGAATTAATTGTTGTCGTTGAATTTCACACGTTTTCTGCGTTGTCGTTGGGGTGATGAATCGCTACTTGATGAGTCGGAAGATGATGGTCAAAAAACGATGTGCGTCTGCGCAACGATGTCTCTTTGGGTCCCGATAGCGTAGTCAAAGCTGGAGCTGTATGGCCAGACATCGACGGAGTTGGTTCGTTGTGTGGAAATGGCGGAGTTGCGTTCTCTGCTTTGTCATCAGGAAGCATGAAAGCTGATTTAAGTCTGTCAATGCTTACTAGCGTGTCGACGTTGCGAGTTTCGATGATGTAGTATAAGTGGGTTCACCTGACAACTTCTTATGGACCTTCATATGGTTGCTCGAATGATAGTCGAGGTGCATCGACTCGGATGAGTACGTGAGAACATGTGGGTAGCCCTTTGAAGACAAAGATCGGTTTTTTTCTGTGTCGAGACATTGGTCGAGGTCGTAAGTCAATGAAATGGTTACGGAGTCGTTGTACTAAGTCGGCTGGAGGCACGTCAAGTTGTCCTGATGGTGCCAAAAATTCACCAGGGAGTCATATTGATTCGCCAAAAACTAGGTCAGCAGGCGTCGCTTATACGTCTTCTTTCCAAGCAGCCCGTATGCCCATCAAGATGATTGGTAACATTTCAACGCATGCGTTAGATGTGTGACATATAATTACAGCTTTCATCGGACGATGAAGACGTTCAACGAGACCATTGGATGCTGGGTGATATGTCGTTGTATAAATGAGCTTGTTGCCTAGTAAACGAGCCAATGCCTTGAATAGATCAGCCTTACATTGCTGCCCTTGGTCAGTGGTATTTCTGAGTGGTACTCCGTAGCGAGAGATCCAGCTAGCAAAAAGCGTTCTGGCTACGCAATCTGCGGAGATGTTGTCCAGTGGAAAGGCTTCAGGAAACTGTGTGAATCTGTCTATTATTGTCAGATAGTATCTGTACCCTCGTGATGATGTAAATGGTCCGATGATGTCGACATGAATATGTTCGGATCGACCAGAGCGACCTGGAAGGTGCTGTATTGGCGCTGCAACGTGTCGAGTAATTTTGCTACGTTTGCATTCGATGCAGGTTTGAGCCCATGCTCTGCATTCTCGTTTGATGCTTGACCAAACGTATCTCTGTGATGCCAATTTGACTGTTGCTTTTTGGCCGGGGTGACTTATGCTGTGAAGAGCATCGAAGATACGTTTTCGTAGTTGCGTTGGGACAAATGAATGGGCTGTGTCGATTGATGTATTGCAGTAGACTGGTAGATCAATGTTGGGAACGTTGATCGGTCGAAGATTAAGTGACTGATTGTCGTGTTGAAGATACGCGCGAAGTTCTTCGTTGATGGCTTGTGTGCAAGCGAGATCGATGATTTTGATTGCTGCAGAGATTGTTTCCATTCTCGATAGCGCGTCGACGATGAAATTATCATTTCCAGAGATGTGTTGAATATCGGTTGTAAATTGGCTGATAAAATCAAGCCAGCGGAATCGCCAAGGCGTTGCTTTATCAGGATTTTGCTTGAAGACGTGCAGGAAGGTTGATGATCGGTGTTAAGTGTGATTTGTCAGCCCTCGAAGATGTGTTTGAAGTGAGAGACCGTCATATAAATCACGTGAAGTACTCGTTTACTTAGCGACGGTGAGAGCTTTTGGCTGAAGAATGCGAGCAGTTGCCACATGTCGTTAACTCGCTATTGGACGATGGCGCCAATAGCAAAGTCTGAAGCATCGGTGAAGATGGCCCAAGGTGTTTCAGTGTTTAGATGAACCAGCATGATGGGTCACCCGAGCTGTTTTTTTTTTTGCAACTTTTGAAGGAAGTTTTGAGTTCAGGTGTCCAAGGCACTAAACTAGAGCCTTTAACGTCCGATCCTTTGAGACAGTCGTTGAGTGTAGCCCGAAACCTAGCAAAATTTTCAAAAGTTAAACATGCCGTGAAATTTGCGTAACTGTTTGATTGTTGATGGCTTGGAAAATTCTGCTATTGCTGCCACTCGCTCTGGGAGCAATATGATGCTTGCTGGAGATACTCTGTAGCCGACGAAATCTACCTCTGGCAGGCCAAAATGACATTTAGCGCTGTTGATGACGATGCCGTATTTTTTCAGGCGAGTAAAGAGTTGTTGATGATGTTCACGATGCTCTTTCTCGGTAGTTGATTCGATGGGAATATTGTCGACGTATGAAAATACAAAGTCAAGTCCTTGCGTGACTTCCTCAATGAAACGTTCAAATGTTTGAGATGTATTACGAAGCCCTAATGTCATGAATGGGAATTCGTAGAGACCGAATGGTGTGATGATTGTGGTTTTGCAAATATCCTCTGAAGCAACAGGGATTTGGTTGAGGGCACGAACGAGGTCGATTGTCGAGTAAATTTTTGTGCCATAAAGATTAGCCGTAAAGTCTTCTAACAGGCGTATAGGGCATCTATCAGGGAGCGTACGATCATTGAGTTCACGGTAATCTCCACAATGTTGCCAGTCACTAGATTTCCTTGGGACCAGATGGGGAGGTGAAGACCATGGACTGTTTGACGGTCGTGCAAGTCCAGGCTTTGTCATTTTGTCGAATTCGTCTTTGGCAATTTTGAGTTTATCGGGAGCGAGATGACGTGGTCTGCTGGCAATTGGTTGACCTGGCGTTGTTTCGATGCGATGCTCGGTTGAATGTTTAGCTGCTCTGCAGATGCCATTGGCTCGTGTTACGCCTGAGAATTTTTTTTATGATCAATGAATAAGGACATTAATTTTGTGTTGATTTAATGGACGATACGTTACTGAAGCCAAATAGCTTGCCGTGAGTTTTTAAGCCAGTGGTTGAGTCGATGAGTCTGGCGTTTTTGACGTTGACGAAAAGGCTGTAAAATCTGAGAAAATCAGCGCCAATGATTGGTTTTGACCCGTCGGCGATGACGGATAGCCACGAGAGATCTCAACGAAGCCCAACGTTGAGTACGATGTTGATGCAACCGTAAGTGTTGATTGGCGAGCCATTTGCAGCGTAAAGTGTGTAATCAAGCCTCTCTCTGCAACCCTGGAGCAAAAGACGTGGATAAACACAGAGGTCTGAGCCAGTGTCAGTGAAGAAGAGGCGTATTAACGTGGGTGCAGGATCATTTACCGCCGTTAATGACGCTGATTGTTGTTTCCCTTATATGCACATTGTTGTTTGCATTTCTTCGCGTGATTCTGGAACACTTAGTGGTACCAGCAGTGATTGGCATCAACGTCGGATCCCGATGGTTTGTCACGCGATGGTAATCGTGATCAGAGACGTGTCGATGAACGTGATCGTTGCTGTCTGACAATATTTATGAGCTCGCTCATTTGATTTCTTTTTTCGTCGATTTGTTTTTGCAGTGACGGTTATTTACCGATCGCGGCCAGCTGAAATTGTGACGCCATTCCGTGGATGCTGTCGGCGGTTGTTGCTATTACATCGAAAGGATCAGTTTTGTGATGCGCGAGAATTGCTTGTGTTGCTGCAGGTAGACGCAATGGCCAGACTGCGCGAAAAATATTTTCAGGCACGCTGTTGTCGAGTGTGTGAAGATAGCGTTGAAATTGTGACCGTTTTCTATCGCCTAGCTCTTCTTTCTCGAGCAATTCTTTTAGCTTTGCTTCGCGTGATTGCGATAAACATTCGATGAGAGTGTCGCAAAGTGTTTGGTATGGATTTTTGATGGGCACATTGTTGATGATTGGCTCTTCCTCGATGCAGCACGCGTATTAAGATAGGCAGCAGCATATCTGAATCGTATTAATTCACTTGTAATGTTGAATAGCTCGAATTGTTTTTCAAGCTGTGTGAACCAAAGCGACGGGTGGTCGAATAAGAAGATCGGTGGTCTTATCGCTGATTTATTGCTCACCGCATCGGCGCCGATAGACGGTGAATCTCTGCAGCAGTTACACATGATGATAGTCATTCACTATACACAATTCAAAGGCAAGCAGATGTAATTCTTGCGCATACACCAGCACAGTACAACGTCTATAGGTACCCAGCAATGCGCCAGTTGTTTACTATACGTAAATACACTGTAATTGGATTAAGCCGATTGTGTTATTATTATTTCGACTGTTTAATAGATGAAATGAATGTACTATGGCACTGCTGCTATTTTCAGCATTGTTCCGACAAGATGCGTTGGATTACGAAGCATTATGGAAATCATTCGTGGCGTGGCATCGGTAGATTTTGCAATAACGTAGCAAAATCGTCGTCGTAATTGTTTTTGACCAGTTGTGGGAATTGTGTTGGTCAGTAAATGACAACCCAAGTCCTTACTTAACCAACTATACATTTATTCAAGAATCAACTGAATATTTAGGAGTTGGGATTTACACGTGTGTGTTGATTGATGGCGTGTGCTTGACTAACCGCTAAACAACTTCAGACAATGAGGATTTGCGTGAATGTAGTGTGGATGCTTGCATGTGTGTGCGAAATGTTTGTGCGGGTCTTGGGATACTGTAGCTGGCCGCTACAGTTTACAACTTCAGGCAATGAGTGTTTGCGTGAATGTAGTCTGGATGCTTGCATGTATGTGAAAAGTGTTTTTTCGGGTCTTGGAATACTGTTGCTTACTGCTACATTTGTTTTATTTTCAGCGAGCATATGACAGTATTGATAGTTGGGTACTGTAACAAATAATGCTTAGCTTTTATATCCCAGCCAAACTAGTCCAGCTTACCAAAATGACAATGACGTCGACGACCTCCCAAGTCCGCATCAATCGACTCACCGATACCTTTGACACAAATATCGGACTTAAGCAGACAGAAAGAATGGCCCAATTGCTATTCAATTTTGCTCTGGAATATTTCATAAGAAACCTACTTATCGATACAAGAGGCACGTTAAAATACAAATCAAGCGGACGACATCAACATTTTGTCAAAGTCATAAGAAACAGCAAAATAACCTTTCCTGAAATCCGACAGCGAAGCAAAACTAGTAAGGCTAAATATCACAGTTGTGTACTTCGGCGCCAAAATAACGAGAACCAGAAATGAAAGAAATGAAATGCGCTGAAGAATTCAACTCGCAAATAAAATATTATATTCAGCTTGAACGATGTTGAAAACCAACTGCATATACAGGGAAACAAAACTCCAGGTATACAAATCACTTATAAGACCTGTGCCCTGCTATAAATTGTAAAAATGGACCCTAAACCAAGCAACGGAAAACATATTGAACACTTTCGAAAGACGGGTCCTGAAGCGAATAATTAGAGTAAAGCTAGATGGAAACCTATGGCAAATTTTTGTATGGATAAACAACGAATACCCAAAAAGGTATTCATTGTGAGAAGTGAAGAACGGAGACCAGTGGCGAAACCTAGGAAACGCAGGTTTGACGCGGTCGACGAAGACGGTTCATCACTGCCTGGATTTTACAATTGGAGGACGCGGTCAATGGATCAAGACAGTTGAGGTTCTTGTTAATGTTATATATTGTAATGAATTATATTATATATTGTAATTAATTATATTATAGTTAGTCCTAGACATCTAGTACATCTAAGTCTAGTACATAAGAATATATGATATTTAGAAGTTAAGCTGAAATGTCAAAAGAGTTAGTACTGTGTAATCAATAGCATGGTTCAGTCATAAGTCAGTCCATCTGAATCGTAGTAAGTTAATGATAGAAGATAAAACCAAAACTGAAAGCAGAATTTAAAAGGCCAAAATGTACTCAACATTTTGGGTTCCTAGACCATTGAATTTTGAAGAAATCTAACCGGAGAGTAGCGTAAGCTCATGAGATCTTTTGAAATTTTTGTACTTGCATTCAGAGCGCAACAGCCAGACGATGAGGTTAAGATCACCATGCTATTAAATTTAATGAACGAGAAAAGCATTGAAATTTATGAAACATTTAAGCTGAGTGATAATGAAAAGAAAGTGTTTCAAAGTGTAATCAAGGCATTTGACAGATATTGCGATCTTAAAGACGTATGTCATAGACGAACGTTTCAAATTTTACACCAGGCAGCAACCGGGTGAATCATTCAATAATAATTTTACCGACATTATGAAGCAAGTTCAAAAATGTAACTTTGATGCTGGTTCGGAAAATATAGTTGATCAAATGGTGAGAGATCGTATTATACTTAGGATAAACAATGCCGACTTATAGGAAAAGCTTCGGAGAACGGAAAATTTATCTCTGAAAAAAGTAATCGAGCTGTGTCAAGTGGCGGAAGTTACACACCAGCAAGCAAAATATGTCCAGCGGAACCAAGGAGAATTTACAAAGGTAAATCAGGTCAAGTCTAATAAAAATACTTTCAAAAGCAATAAGGCTAATTTTTCGAGGAAGAATCCGAACTTGGAAAAAAATAAATCACATAATAACAAGATAATTGTATATGATGTTCATTTAGCCATCCTGTTAATATGTGTCCAGCTTATGGAAAACTTTGTATGAAATGCAAGAAACCGAATCATTTCATAAACAGGTGCGGGTCTAAGCAAATTAACGCAATAGATGGACATGATCGCATTGATCTTAATGCTTTAGTTAATGACACGGTAAAAGTGGAAGGAATAGAGAGAAGGGACTCATAATGTACTAAAATAAAGATAAATAGGAAAGAAATACTCTCTTGCATAGTATTTAAAATGATAGCAAATGAGGCAACTATTGTTGATCCTGTTAAGCAAAAGTTGGAGGCATATGGTGGATACAATTTAGACGTTTTAGCCGCAGTAAAACTCAAGATTTCAGGATTACAAACGTGTGTTAAGCTTAAATTAATCAAACACATAGATAACCTTAGCTGGAACTCTAATTCAAGAGAGGAATTTATTCGGAAAAATGGTTCATTATTCTAGGGATGGGAACTTTTTCAGACAAGTGTAAGATTTATTTAAAGAAAGAAGCGGTTCCAGTCATAGATGCACCTCGCCGCATAGCGAGCAGTCTGAAAAATAAAGTGAAGGCCAAATTAGATGCGACAAAAAATGCAGGAATCATCAAAAGAGTAAATCATCCCACTGAATGGGTCCACAATCTAGTTGTGGTTGAAAAATCCGATAAATCTGTTAGATTATGTTTAGATCGAAGGGATTTGAATAGAAACGTTATAAAAGAGCCTTTTCAAATGCCATGAATATCAGATTTATCGTTATAACTTAAAAACATAGAGTATTTTAAGGTATTCGACCTCAAAGATGGATTTTGACAGGTTCCACTAGAGGAAGTAAGTAGCGACTTGTGTGTTTATAGCACACGTTCGGAAGTTATAAATTTTTAAGTCTGCCATTTGGGCTTAATTTTGCTCCTGACCTATTTCAAAAACTAAATACTAAATATTTTAGTTACCTACCGGTTGTATTCGTCTATTTCGACGATATTTTGATTTTTGGAAAAAATTAAGGGGAACACGATCACAATCTGGCGAATGTTTTTGAAATAGCAAGTGAATTAAATATTAAATTTAATGCTATAAAATTGCAATACTGTCAAAAAGCTGTAAAAGACTTGGGTGTGATATTTCCAAAAGAGGGTGTTAGAATCGATGAATCTCGGATCGAAGACATTGAAAATGTTGAAATCCCTAAAAACAAAACATAATTGCAAAGATTCTTAGGATTGGTCGATTTTGTGGGAAATTTTATTCAAAATATGTCACAGATAACAGCGCCTCTAAGAGAGCTGTTGCAAAAGAATTGTTCATATACTACTGTGATCAATAAATAAGGTGACATTTGAATTTAAACTGTGCGCGTCGAAGGATTTGGAGAATTTCTGTTTTTCAGGTTGGTCGTACCATCTGTGACATCTCTGTTAAATTTACATGTCAAAATATTCATTAGTGTTTGAGATACGCGTCGTTTCCGGGATGGCCTTCAGTTATGTCTTCGCTACGGCTTGAATCTCCTCTCCTCCTGAATCAAAACGGTGTCTCCGGAGCGGTCTTTTGAGCTTGCTGAACAGCCAGAAGTTGCACGGCGCCAGATTAGGTGAATACGGTGGTTGCGGAACGATATGGGTTGAGTTTTTGACGAAATGATCACGAATTACGAGTGCAGTATGGGATGGTGCATTATTGTGGTGTAAAAACCAAGAATTGTCTTTTTACATTTCCGGCCTTTTTAGGCGGATAGCGCTACGCAAACGACGCTTAACGATCAAATAATATTCCTTGTTGACTATTTGGCCCGGCGGGAGGAATTCATAATGCACAACACTACGATAATCGAAGAAGAGGTTGATGGTCGCCCAGGACGCTCTTTGTCTTTGACACGTTCACGGCCGGCTTGGAAGTCACTATACCACTTGTAAACATTTTTTTTTAGACATAACCACATCACCAAAGGCTTTGTGCACCATCCTCAACGTATCCGCAGCAGAAAATTGATTCCGCAAACAAAATTTAATGCAAATGAATATTTAGACATGTAAATTTGACATAGATGTCACTGGCAGTACTCCCAACCTAAAAAACAATAATTCTCCAAATCCGTTGACGCGCGCAGTTTAAATTCAAATGTCACCATAGTTTTTGGACACAGTAGTACATGGTTGGAAGCACACTCCAAAGTATTTGAAAATCTGAAATTGATTGTTTCAAAATTTCCTGTGTTGCAAAGTTTCAATGGGAATATTTCAATATATATCCAAACTGATGCTTCTTAATTTGGAGTTGGAAGTTGTCTTATGCAAAACAACAGACCGGTTGGTTTTGCATCTAAACGTTTGACAAATACGGAACACCAATATGCGCAAATTGAAAAAGAGATGTTGGTCATCCTCTTCGCATGTGAGAAGTACCACGATTATATTTATGGGCGGAAAATCGTCGTTTTATCAGATCACAAACATTTAGTGGCAATTTTCAACAAATCAATGTCCCTGGTTCACTCCAACAGGTTACAGAGGATAAAACTAAAATTATTGAAATATAAGATTAGAGTCAGGTACCTTCCGGGAAAAGACATGCACATAGCGGATACACTGTATAGAAGTATCAAGGAGAAAAATTCGGCTCCCGTTGACTCGATATTAAATACTGTAGTTCTTACCATCAATGTAAGCGATAGAAGAACGGAGGAAATCCGTAAAGCCATTCTTAATGATGATGAGTCGAAATAATCAATAGAGTCAGTATAAAAAGGTTGGTCTTAAAAATAAAACTTAAGTTAAACATATTATTAAAAAGTACTGGCAAATTAAAAATGATATTTACTATGAAAATGGTCTGCTTTTATATGAAGGTAGACTCATCATTTCAATTGGTCTTCGTACACAGATATTGGAAAGTTCGCACGCAGGGCATCTTGGAATAACTAAAACAAAGGAGCTAGCAAAATTAACTGTGTATTGGCCAGGTATAAATAGGCAAATAGAAGATTTTATAAGTAGTTGTCGAACATGTGAGAAATATCAAAAATCAAATTGTAGGTCTCCGTTGATTCTACATGAAATTCCAAATCTGCCATTTAGTAAAGTGGCTTGTGATATACTTGACTTCCAAGGAAAGTAGTTTTTAGTTTTGTTGGACTACTTCTTGAAGTGGTTAGAAGTGAAATTGTTAAGAAATAAGACATCTGAGGAAATCCAAACAATTTGCACAAGAGTGGAATATTGGCTTAATAACCTCTAATCCAAACTACCCTCGTAGTAATGCTTTAGGGATAGCGAAAAGCTTACTTGGAAAATGTGGGGAAGAAGGAAAAGATTTAGAGAGTGGATTGCTGGCATATAGAAATGCTCCAATTTCGAATTTATCGGCATCACCAGGTCAACTATTAATGAGCCGAGTACTTCGCCTCATATATTCTGTTAGAAGGAATTATTGAAACCAAAAGTTATTGAAGGAACTTATGAAAAATTGATAGTTAATCAAGACAGATATAAAACATACTACGATAGAACTGTAAGGAAAATGAGAAGGGAGGGGTTTCAAATGGGAGATAATGTCGTTTATCAAACGAAATGAATTTAGGAACCAGGTAAGATTATAGAGTCACATTCAACACCAAGATCATTTATTATTCAGAATGAAAATAATCAATTATTGAGACGAAATAGCATGAACTTAAGAAAATCAGAATACTCCCAGTTTTAAAATGACAGACTCACAATTTTTGGATATTAATGAGCCAATGTTTAATAATTCTGATTCTTGCATTCCACGCATAAGAAATGAAAAAGGCAAAGTAAACCAACAAAGAATGAAAATAAAGAAAACAATTTTAATATAAGTGAGGAATATCATACACGTCCAGGCAGGTTAGTAAATCTCATAAAAAGATACCAGAGTGCAAATAGAATTAAAACATGTTTTATTTGAGAGTTTAAATTACAAATGATAAATTAATTACAATGTACAATAAGGTAATGCTTTCAAGTGTACAATGATGAAGAATTTGTGAGGCCCGCAAAAAGTAGTTTGTTTCTAATATGATGAATCATTGTATTTGTTGAATTTAAAAACTGTCAAGAAAACCAAAACAATAAAATAAAAAGGGGAGATGTTATGTTCAGAATTATAATCAATTTGTAATCTATCCATAAAATTAATTATACAGCAAAGCATTCATTATTGACTATTTGATTATTTCAAATAGTCAGCATTTTTGTCTTCATCGAAAATCGTTCAATTATTTAAAACATGTACACATATGTGCAACAGTAAGCACATTCTTTGCTCGATAATTGAACTCTGTTCTAGTTAACATAATTGATGAGCACGTTGTTTTAGAATATAAATACAATTGAATGTTGAATAAAGGAGTTCAATTTGGAATCAGACCAGTGCGTGTTTTATTCGTGACCTTTCAAAGCGTGTTATTTTTATTTGTGACTTTCACAGTTTGAGGAACAAGTATTAGTTTCTCAACATTTTTGGTCCGTCGAGCCGGATTACGAATTGGATATTTGTGGATCCGGATACGAATTTTTTAGTGGCAAAGCATCGGAGACAATAATGATTTGTTTCTGGTGATATTTGATAAAATCGATTCTTAGCGCAACCATTGCTCAAAATCTCCACCGTTGAATTACTTTATACAAGTTGGTGCAGACGAGTTTTTGGCTCCGCTGTTATAAGAATCTGAAAGTAATCAACACCAGTGCTGAACTACACCCTGAGGAGGGTCTTTGCCAATATGCCGGAAACAAAGGGTGACAAATCCACAACTGGATCTGCTGCCACGAAAGATGATGAGGGAACTTCATCGACTGCGGTCACACAATACGACCATTTTTGCAACATTGCGAGGCTGAAGAAAAACTTCGGGAAGGATAGCAAGGATCGTCATAATCTTGGCTATTTTGAGGCAAGGCTGCAACGACTGCAGGAGCTATGGACAGCATGTCAGGAGCATCATACTCTCATGCTCGACGAGACGGCCGACAATCCTGCGCGACGCAACTCGTATCTTGAAGATTTCGAGACCAGCGAGAACTAATATTTGGACCTGCTAGGGGCGTTCAAAGGTGGCATCAGGCAACATCAGGGTGAATCGAGCATCAGTATTACTGAGAAACCTGCATTTGGAACTACAAAGGTTCAGCTTGAGCGTTTGGTAATTCCCAAGTTCGACGGGAGTTACAGACAATGGCGGATGTTCATCGATTTGTTCACGTCAATGGTGCACAATAATGAGTCATTATCTGCAGTAGAGAAGATGCAGTACTTAAAGACTCATCTGACTGGAGAGGCGACACGTGTCATCCAGCATATGGACATCGACAGCGAGAATTACGAGGCAGCATTGGAAATGCTTCTTAAACGATACGACAACAAACGATCCATCGCGTGGAGCTATCTACATACGTTCCACAAACTACCGGCAGTTAAGGAGGAACGCGACTTTAACATTAAGCAATTCATGGACACTACGGCTGAGCTCATTGCCAATATGAAGAGCATTGGTGTAAACACGGAGCATTGGGATATACTGATCATTTATTCAGTTACACAAAGACTAGACCATGAAACAAGAAGATTATGGGAGACGTCCATTGGAGCATCATCAGAGATACCAACTCTAGCAACGTTCAAAGATTTTTTAACAAGCCATTTCAGGACATTAGAAGCGTTGAATGGTCCTAAGAAACCCCAAAAAGTGGATGCACTCACGGTTCGTGACGTAACGACTTGCGACATTTGCAGCAAAAGTCATCACATAAATCAATGCGACACCTTCAAGGCATTAAAGTTGGAACAGCGACAAGAGGCTGTGAAACGAAATAAATTGTGCTTTAATTGCTTAAGGAAAGGACATGTCATCAGTAAATGTCCATCTAAATCCAGATGTCGAACCTGCTCCAAACAGCACCATACATTGCTCCCCGACAGCAATAAGAGAACGTCTGCAGTATTATCTAGCGACGCTAAACCATTTACACTATCAACAAATTCACTTTTTGCCGAAGAAAATTATCTTTGCCAGCAAGTGCTATTGGCGACAGCCCGAATCAAGGTGGAAAACGCTTTATTGGAGTTGGTAACATTAAGAGCACTTGTTGATTCTGGTTCACAACGGACATTCATCACGGAATCAGCTGCTCAACTGCTCGGACTGAAACGCGAATACGCTAAAATTACAATATGTGGTCTAGGAGCAACCTCAAAGGTTCAAACAAAGGGAAGCGTGCTGCTGAATATCAACTCAAGATGTGGAGATAGCGTGTTCACTGTATCAGCTTTGGTGATACCCAACATTACTAATATATGTCCTTCAATCGACACTAAAGTGAAGCTTCCAAAGACATTGTCACGTGCTGACTTAGCGGACCCGTTATGTGGCACACCTTCACGTATTGATATGTTGCTTGGTGCAGATGTTTACAATTCTGTAGTTCTGCCGGGATTCAAGAAAGGATCGCCTTGCGCTTTCAATACTGTATTCGGATGGATTTTACTCGGACCGACATCCATGGCAGCAACTTCAAATTCTTTGGCAGGAATTGTATCATTGGTCAGTATTGAAGAAGAAACAGACCAACTTGTGAAACGGTTCTGGGATCTTACAGAGGCACCAGTCAATCCTATCCGAAAGCCTGAAGAAACTGCTGCTGCGGAATGGTACCAGAAAACAACCAGACGAGACGACTTTGGAAGATATATCGTGAGGCTTCCATTCAAGGAGAATGTTGAGCCTGCAAAAACTCTACGCGATTCTCAACGAAACGCTCATATTAGGTTTTCACAGCTAGAAAGGAAACTAGCCAACGACGGAAAGCTACGGCAGCAATATATAGAGTTCATGGAAGAGTACAGGAGACTAGGACATATGGTAGAGGTACCTGCTCAAGAGAAACACTCGAAGTACAGTTACTATTTGCCGCATCATGCTGTGGTTAAGGCAGAGAGCACAACTACGAAACTGAGACTAATCTTCAACGCGTCTGCAAAAACGCCATCAGGGAAATCACTCAACGACACACTCTTAACTGGGCCGAGCTATCAAAATAACATCATTCACATATTGATGAAGTGGAGGACATACAAATATGTTGTAGCAGCTGACATCGAAAAGATGTACAGGCAAATAATCATAGACCCCAGAGACCAAGATTATCAACAAATTCTGTGGCGAAACCATCCTTCGCATCCAATGAAACACTACAAATTGACAACAGTTACGTATGAAACAGCTAGTGCTCCATTCCTGGCCATGCGGACGTTACATCAACTCGCTGATGACGAGAAGTTGTTTCATCCCCAGGCGTGCCATTCGATAAAACACGATTACTACGTAGACGATGTACTTACCGGTGGAGACACGATTGATCAAGTGAAATGCCTTCAACAAGACTTAATCACAGTACTCCACAAAGGAGGTTTCAACTTGCGGAAGTGGACTGGTAATGACGACACTCTTTTGAATGCAGTTCCCGTTTCTGACCGAGACACAAACGTACCGCTTAATATTCACGAGGATGCTCATATTAAGACACTTGGTTTGCGATGGCATCCAGCCAGAGATTAATTTTCATTCAAAGTAAACCTTGAACCAATGACCGATGACCCACCAACTAAACGACAGCTTCTGTCAGAGATAGCCAAATTCTTTGACCCAGTAGGATGGTTGCAGCCCTGCATCATTTTTGGCAAAATCATCATGCAACAACTGTGGCTTGAAGGAATGGAATGGGACGAGCCCGTACCAAATCAACTCTCGGGAAAATGGCGGAATTTTCGTGCCCAACTGTCGGCAATCGAAGAAATTTCTATTCCCCGCTGGCTAAATTATACCAGCATCGAGTCGATCCAGATTCATGGATTTTGTGATGCATCCGAATCGGCATATGCAGCAACTATCTACTCGCGTGCTCAAGAGAATGGTGGAAAATCACTCGTTAAACTTATAACAGCGAAATCAAAAGTGGCCTCCTTGAAAGTACGATCAATACCACGTCTCGAACTGTGTGGTGCAGCCTTGTTATGCGAACAGCACTCTGAAAGCGCATGGATGGGAATGTCTCAGACCGTACTATTGGACTGACTCTACAATTGTGTTGCAATGGTTACGTCAACCGGCAACCAAATGGAAAGTCTTCGTAGCGAATAGAGTTGGGGAGATACAATCAAGCTCAGAGCCAAAACAGTGGCGACATGTGGGTAGCAAATCAAATCCTGCAGATATCGCATCCCGTGGAGCACTGCCTCAGGCTCTTGTCAACGACAAGTTGTGGTGGAATGGGCCAGACTGGTTGAGTGAAGACCCCAGTAAATGGCCAAAAGAGAATTCGTTTACCAACAGTGCTATGATTGACATCAAAAGGCGAACCAACGACGCATGTTTGACGAGTGTCTCAGCTCAAACCATCACACCTGAGCAAACGCCCGACATCTTCCAAAGATTCTCATCTTTTACAAGTTAGTTCGAGTAACTGCGTATTGTCGTAGATGGAAAACCAAAAATAGTTGTACGTTCTTTACCAGCGACGAACTTAAGGAAGCGGAAATCATCTGCGTTCGCATAGCTCAACGAGAAGCATTCTCAGATGAAATTGAGCAACTGGAGAATCACAAGCCTCTGCGTAAGTCAAGTCGCCTTATAAGGTAGCGACCATTCTTGGATTCGGAAGGACTGCTGAGAGTAGGTGGAAGGACTCAACAGAGTGCATTGAGCTATGACACTAAGCACCAAATTATTTTACCTAGGGGACACTTAGCAAGCCTAATTATCAAACTCTACCATCATCTTACGTTGCATGGAGGTCAACCGCTGGTTCACGCTACAATCTGAACGAAATTTTGGATAATAGACGGAGCAACAGCAGTTAAGGCATTAACTGGAAAATGCGTCACATGTTTTAGAGTCAACGCGAAGCCAAGCCAGCAGCTAATGGGTCAGTTACCATATGAACGAGTTCAACCAGGCAAGCCATTTGCTCGCACGGGAATTGATTATGCTGGACCCATTTCCATTAAATGGAGTAGTGGTAGAGGCAGCAAAACAACAAAAGCGTATATTGCCGTCTTCGTATGTCTTTCAACAAAGGCAGTACATTTGGAGTTAGTGAGTGACTTAACGGCAAAGGCTTGCATCGCGGCAATAAGGAGATTCATTGCAAGAAGGGGAATGTGTCACACATTGATGAGCGACAATGGTACTAACTTCGTCGGAGCAAATAAACTGCTGAAAGCAGCCGCCAAAGAGATGATTAAAGAAGCACAACTAACACTCATTATCAATAACATTGACTGGAAATTCATCCCACCAGGAAGTCCGCACTTTGGAGGAATTCGGGAGGCAGCGGTGAAATCAATGAAGCGGCATTTGAGGAAAGTAATAGGATCACATTTACTTAATGTCGAAGAGATGTACACGTTGCTTGCCCAGATCGAAGCCTGCTTAAACTCGCGACCATTGACACAAATAAGCACTGACTCGAACGGTCTAAACGCTTTAACCCCTGGACATTTCCTAACTGGAGAAAACCTATTCGAATTACCTGATGAAAATACACAAGATAACCCAACTAAGAAATGGCAACTCGTCCAGAAATTGAAACAACAATTTTGGCAACGATGGAGCTTAGAATACCTTACGCAGCTACAACAACGTGCAAAGTGGTTTACCGAAAACCGAAACATAAAGGTTAATGACCTCGTGCTCATCAAACTTGAAAATTGTGCCGCTACTCAATGGCCTCTGGGCAGAATTTTGGCTCTCCATCCCGGAGAGGATGGGTTAACGAGGGTTGTAACAATAAAGACGAGTGGCAGAACTATGAAGCGACCCATATCAAAAATCTGTCCACTACCAATAGATGAGGGACACAAGAAGCCAAAAACATCTGAAAACTCCACTATCGATCCTCACTGTACTA
The DNA here is from genome assembly GCA_963969285.1 of Odontomyia ornata. Lineage (NCBI taxonomy): Eukaryota > Metazoa > Arthropoda > Insecta > Diptera > Stratiomyidae > Odontomyia > Odontomyia ornata. Next base: position 357,509,374 of record OZ017739.1, on the reverse strand, counting down.
CTAGAGAGCGAAAAACTGGCATTTCGAAGAAATCATCAACTCTATCGAAACTCATGGTTTGCTTACTGGCAGTTCTAATTTGCGTAACACGAACTAAGGCAAATTTTACTATAAAACACCCTGAGTCTGGTCTGTACATAGAGCATATCGGTCAAGTACACTTGATGAAAGGACAAATACGAATGGATATTCACATTTCACCTGAAGAAATCAAACAAGACCTTTCCAATCTTCAACAAGTACGTCAGAACACATCGTACATTTGCGAACAAGGTGTTCGACTTCATCAGGATACACGATGCAAGGAGCTAGTGGAGCGACTGAATCAGGGAGTCAATAGTACCTTTGAGTCAATCACCTCATGGATTCAAAATCGATCACGGCGTGGAATTCTGGGAAACATCCTGCAAGGAATATTCGGAGTGAACGATGAAGTCTACACAGATATCGACAACTTAGATGAAAACCAGAAACGCCTTATTGACACCATGCAACATCAAGGACATTTGCTATTAACCACGACTGCTAGAGTCAACGATACTCAACATGCACTGACAACCAAACTAAATGGCATCATTGAGAAATTCAATCACGTGTCCAAAACATTGACGAAAATGTCCTCATGGTACAATTCCATCGACCAGAACCGAATCAGCCTTGATTACTTAACCACATATCAATTAGCGTTTGAATGGCTAGAACAGATTCAGAATCGTTACAATGGCTTATATAAAATTCAATCAGGAATTGGAAGTCTTGCAGAAATATGCTCACCAACCACCATGCATAAAACACTGGCACTAGTACAGTCAAAGTTAGGAAAGGGATTATTTATCGAACCGAGGGAGATACAGAGGACACAAATTACAAAAACACAAAACGGCATACTCATATCAGGGTTCTTCCCAATAGTCGAACAAAGGAACTTCGAGCTTCTACATTGTACAGGCATTCCACATAGTTTAAACGATGGAAATTACTCAGTCCCTGACGTCTCCACGAATTATTTTGGAGTAAATTACGATGACCAACTGTATTTTGAACTGAGCCCTAAACAATTTGACCAATGTGAAACAGTTTCAAACAACAGGCGTCATTGCTCAGTCAGCATACTTCAGAGTATTAGCGAGCGTTCTAGTTGCATCATAGACGAGATTTTCGAGCGAACCAATAAGATCTCATGCCCACTCAACAGACTACACGTGAAGGATTTGCTATGGAAGCAGCTAACCCGAGCTAACAACTGGCTATTTTTATCCCCTAAAAAGCAATCAATCGCCATAACATGCAGTGGACATCGACAAGATGTTAAAATCCAAGGAGTGGGTATAATTGAAATGGGCTCTCATTGCAGCATCAAGAGTTCGACCGCCATAATTTGCGCTAACTCTCAAATTATGGAAACCGTACATGTGCAGTCAACCTACATTAAACCCATGCGATTGATGCAAGACACCGTAAAAAACACAAATCTGTCATATCTTTACATCGCCACGGAACCACTACTCAAACAAGACGATAGATTTATTCATGAAACCCAACAGCAAGAAGCGCTCCTGCGATCCGAGTTTTCGGCTACCATTTGGCATCAGACGTGACATCACATCATTGTTCTGGGCACAAGTGTTGGCCTCACCTTCCTAGTTGCATCTATCATTATCAGCGTCCTAATATGAAGATTGCGGAGACCACCAGTTACAAGCAATGCTAATCCGAAGACGAGATGGTACGAAAGATAACAAACTATCCTCTGTTAGAAGAACCAGCGGTTCTTGGCGGGCAGAATGTTCAGAATTATAATCAATTTGTAATCTATCCTTAAAATTAAATATACAGCAAAGCATTCATTATTGAAAACATTGACCTCTTGATTCATTGAACTATGTAATTTGCTTGCTTCTCCATATTTCAAATAGTCAGCATTTTTGTCTTCATCGAACATCGTTCAATTATTTAAAACATGTACACATATGTGCAACAGTAAGCACATTCTTTGCTCGATAATTGAACTCTGTTCTAGTTAACATAGTTGATGAGCATGTTGTTTTAGAATATAAATACAATTGAATGTTGAATAAAGGAGTTCAGTTTTGGAATCAGATCAGTGCGTGTTTTATTCGTGACCTTTCAAAGCGTGTTATTTTTATTTGTGACTTTCACAGTTTGAGGAACAAGTATTAGTTTCTCAACATCATGTTATATATTGAAATGAATTATATTACATCTAGTACATCTAAGTTTAGTACATAAGAATATATGATATTTAGAAGTTAAGCTAAAATGTCAAAAGAGTTAGTACTGTATGATAAATAGGATGAGTCTGTCATAAATCAGTCCGTCTCAACCATAGTAAGTTGATATAAAACAACGAAGACCCGAGAAGGGCTGTAGTGCTAAATTAAGAATCCTTTTTTTCTAAGTTACGAAAAAAATATATTTTTTATTTAGATATTCGTTGTACGATACTTTTCTTACGACTAAAACTCTCTTGCACCTTAGCATAATTTATTATTTTGTCTAGCCACGTGACTGCTTATTCGCGCAATTAGTTTCCAGGTAAATCATGTTCGTCTGGCGGAAGGTGAATGATACTCGATATGCTGTGTCTGGTGGGAACGTGTAGAAAAATGCAGTTTGATGAAAATTGAATTCTGCAAATTGTGGGAAAGTGCAATTTGCATGATGGAATGTGATATGCCCGTGTTAACTGCTACAAAGAAGGAGGTCAAATTAAGGAAGCGGTTTTGAAGCAATTAATTGAAAAATCCACAATGTACATTAAATTTGAATAATCGATTCTAGTTTATTTCTCAACAGACTCTTAAAGATAACACTTTACAATACATATGTACATACAAGTATCTTTATATGTTAAATTACGGTAAGGATATTATTTCCTTGGAAAAATATTGTACAGTGTTTGACTATTTCGTGAAGTGCTATTTCAAACTAATAGTTTATCTGTTTTACACAATATCTTAACTACTGATGAATTTAATAAATTTGTTAAGTTATATTATGATGAAACTTCATTTGGCCCACGTCAATTAATTAATGTTTTGAGTTTAAACATTAACATAATGCCTATTTTTTCCAGATGCAAGCACTACATGTAATTAGAGGCAACAATCTCCATAAAGCACCGATATGTAGTATGCATCTATAAATGTTTACTTAAATTGTTCTTATACATTCACATATTCTACAATAAAACATCTAACAAAATGAACCTAAATTTAAGCTTTAAATTAAAGTCGATATATGAACAATATACTGGTACAATATTATAGTATTAGTAATCTTTATTTCGATCATCTAGGTATAACTTGGCATTATTTACAGTTTACTTTGTATCACAAAGAATCACATATTCTTACTAAATACGTTAAATTTATGTATGTATTCTGAAAAAAAGTGATAGCGTTATGTATATTCATTACGCACTCAAAGCACATAAGTTTAATTAGAAACTTTAAAGTTCCATTCATTGGATTTGTGGGATTTTCTACAAATTCAAGCCTCCAAATGACCGTTTCGAGCTTAAATTGACATGCATAGCACAATTTTGAAATTATATTCCGAGCACAATGTCCTCGTGGAATTTCTTGGTGTCATTTAGGTTTCCCGAATATGGACGTGAGATGGTGCGGGACTAACCCCAAGCACGTTTCATTGTCAGCATGGCCGCTGTATTTATGAAGAAATTCTGCATGTCCAAGGCTTGTGCAGACCATCCGTGGTTGAGGGCATTTGGTATCAATATTGGAGTAAGATTTCGAGTCTCGACGGGCGAGTAGACGACCAGCTATGCGGTCACGTAAAATTCTCGACTTCGCTTACGACACTTTTCCCGGGCAATGTAACACAAAGCTATACTAATCAGAATGGCTATCGCAATTCCCATACCAATGCTAACCCACATGATTTCTTCGTTGATGCCGACATAGGAACGCTCTGCAAGAGACGGAGGAAATGATGGAAAAGTAGAAAAATAAATTGATTCTTACGGGACGTGTATAATATTACTCGCCGCAAAAATTTTTGTCTGTGTACAGATAAGGGAAATTGAATGTGCAAGTGAGAACATCCTTACTTGGGTTTGAACTCTCGCTGGTATGATTTTCATCCATGATGAAAGAGAATATTCCACCCTCAAGTGAATGAAACGTGAACTTTGAAAACTTGTTTCTATGTAGAGTATATAAAAACAATGCACCATATATGGTTTCTAGGAAGCTCGAAGGTTATCAAGAAGTTTAATTATGCAAACGGTTCAAAACGAGGATCATCTTTCTGGCATCTAAATTAGTTTCGGAACCAAATTATCGTGTACCAAATCTAATGAAAAATGCATACAATTAAGCGGAATTGACTTTCAATTGACCAAGACTATACTTCTAATTGACTATCCCATGAAAAAAGAATCAGGCGCGATGCACATTCAATTTCCGCATCAACTCTGACCAGTAAACTTTGCAAAAAACTCACCATTGTAGTAGCTGTTGGAGTAGCCAACTTTACCAGCTACTCGACCAGCTGGCATAGTCCCGACCGACTGTAGCTTTCAAGTGTCTGACGTATCCTGATTCCTCTATGCTTGTACTCTTCCTTTGCTGTTATGTACCCAAACAACAGATGGATAAATATAAAGTATCTATCTTGGAGTGGGGATGTGATTTATCTGCTTTGCTTTTCTGTGGGCAGCTTTCGAAGTTTGTTTATCCTCGACTACTGTACACGACTTTTATCATGGATTTATGTTATCTGGAAAAAAAGGAGGATAAATATGTCAAGCTGGTTTACAAACGGATACGAATGTCCTGGGAAATTCAAATAATTGTCTTTGTTACAAGGAAAATAGAAAAACCATTTACAGCGACCAAACTTCTATGTCAGGATGGAAAGGATTGAGTTCGAAATAGGGAAAATAAAAATAAATGAAAAAATTTCCAATAGAACATGATTGAATAGCTCTTGATATTGAGTTCTAACTAAAATCACTTAAAATTTAGCAACTTTCAAAATATGTCATCTAATGATGGCAATATTACGTTGATGAGTTTGGCTAACCAGCAAGAACTCAGAGCGCTCATTAATTTGCTGAGGTTCGGAACGATTAGCTTTGAATTAATTGACGATTCTCCATTTAATTATCCCCAGGCCATAGTGCTTTCATGGTAAAGAAAAACTTGTTTCAATTTGCCTTTCAACTAAGCTTTTAACTATTAATTTTCATCATTGAGTACTTGCTGAGTAGAAGCAAATTATAAGGCTCATTTATTAACTTAATGTTTTCCTCCTGTTTTTTGAGTGAAAATATTTCAAGATAAGTAACCTCATAATTCAACGACTTGGATTGACTAAAGACGTATTCTGTTAGGAAAATTCTTTAGCTCAGTAATTATTTATATGAATTGCGAAAAGTTCTTCTTGAGAAACTGTTGGTAACTTTTATGATTTTAAATTAATATTTTAAATCTTGACCAAAGTTTCGAAGCTATAACTAAGTTAGAGAAGTTAGGGCAACTCATCAGTTTTTAAAGTTTTTTATCAAATTACAAAATTTTATGGCATGCTTTTTGTTAGCACAACCATTTTGAATTGTATTAAAAATAAATGAATTGTACGAACGAGAATAAATGTGATATATAGGGTTATCCATTTTACGCTTGGGAAAGTAAAGCTAAAGAAAACACATAAAATATTCAGATGGAAACAAAACTTTTTATTCAATATAAAGATTGAACTTGCCATTATACATCAAATACAACATCATTCAAATATTCTCTACGGGACCTTTTGCAGGCTTCAATTCTTTTGAGGTAATTTTCCGGCAATATCTCGACCATAACCTCACGAATATTGGTTTTCAATTGCTCAAGGTTTTTGAGGATTGTTCGCGTAAACACGATCTTTTGCATAGCCCCATAAAAAAATCCAAAGGTGTTAGGTTGCAGGATCTTGCGGGCCAATTGACATCACTCAATCACGAAATTACGCGTCCTGGAAATTTCTCTTGCAAAAGTGCTCGATTAGCCTGTGTAGTGTGGCTTGTGGCTTCGCCCTGTTAGAACCACATGTTCTCCAGATCATAATCTTCAATTTCTCTCCAAAAATAATCGGTTAACATCCGTCCATAGCGGTCAGAATTGACTGTGATGACTCTTCCTTGATCGTTTTCAAAAAATACGGGTCAATAACACCACCAGACCAAAATGCACACCAAACGGTCACAATGGCCTTTCTGCGATCACCTGAGGATTTTGAGAGCCTCATATGCGGCAATTCAGTTTATTTACTTAACCACTGAGTGAAAAATGAGCCTCATCACAAAAGAAAATTTTGTTCGAAAAATCGTTATCAATGGCTTGTTGTTCAATCACCCAATTTGCATACATTCTGCGTTGTGTTTGGTCTTGAGGCTTAAGTGCTTGAGTGAATTGGATTTTGTATGGATGGAGATGCAAATCCAAATGCAAAATCCGCCACAATGAGCCGTAAGACAAACCCAAATGTTGAGCACGTCGAGGAATCAACAAATTCGGGTCTTCCTCCACACTTTGAGCAACGACAGCAATATTTTCAGCAGAACGAGTGCTGCGATGATGCACAGGCCTTGCAATATCAATAACCTATCCAGTCTCTTCAAGTTTTCTCACATTGTTCGAAATTGTTTGCTGTGTAGGTCGATTATGTCGACCGTAATCGGTTCGTAAAGCCCTAAATGTTGATACAGCAGAATCACCATTTTTATAGTAAAATTTCATAATTTTAACGCTTTTTTCGACTGCTAAACGATCCATATTTTTAAATGGCAAACATTGCTTTGGATGACATTTAATTTTGACAAATGTCAAATGGCAGGGTTATACTTTCCCAAACACAAAATAGATAACCCTGTACTATTAGGACGAGAGCTAGCGTAGCGATTTTGCAAGTGATTTCATATTGAATGAATTTAACATATCGCAGAAGCTCAATATTCACCGGATCAGGCACATTCAGATCTACACTATCCAACATTGCACCCATGCTCATTATCTATGTGATGTGTTACATATTTCTTCACTGTATATGCATCACTAATTTCATTTCATTATCAGCCGTCGACAAATGAGCACGAGGAACATACATAAGATATTTATTTATTGGTTTATTCATTTGAAAACTCTATTTAACAGAAATGAATCCAATAACAAATTTGGAAAAGTAACACAAATAAAAAGAAAGGAAATAATTAAGGATGCTTTGAAATAGAAATTCAAACAAGAAAAATAGAATAAGTAAATTAGATAAAGCTAATGATCAACAAAATATAGTGGCAAAAATTAAAGAAAAAAAAGTAAACATAGAAGCAACATTTGTAAATCAAATTCAGTTAGATTTTGCAAAGTCCTTATAACCCACAATAACAGATGAAGGAAAAGGACCAAGATCAAGATTATTATGTTTCCTAGCGAGTCGTAATAAAAGCGAGTGGTCGTATAAACAAATCAATTGTGTAGGACGTAAAGATAGTAGTACTAGCGCTGGTAATGAATCCAATAATGGCAACAAAAACATCGAAGGAGAAATGCGGTAAATGCAGGAAACCTGTACAAGATGCTCACTCAATGATAGGCTGTGGTGGGGTGTGTTTTAAGTGGTTTCACTTGCAATGTATAAAGATGGCTGGTGAGAGATACAAGACCATCAAGGAGATATCAGATGGTGTTATATGGATGTGCCCCACGTGTAAGCTGTTACATCAAAAAGCCAAGGAGGAACAAGTTTTCTTCTAATGAAAGATTTGAAAAGTAACATTAAAGAATTTAAGTCGAGTGTCAGTTCTTTAATTGATAACACGGCAGCTACGCACAAACCAACATATGCGCAGGTGATAAAAAACTATGCGACGCCTCAAACCGAGCTTCGCTCAGATGATATTTCTCAGTAAGGGATCATCATTAATACGTTCACGACATCATGTACCACCGGTGGTACACTATGTACATACTGAAAAAACGTCAGTTAGTTAACAAGTGTGATTGTGACTGGGTGTGTTTTATTTTTGAGTGATCTCAAATAGCTATGAGTTTTTTCTGTTATAGCTGGTTTAGATAGTATATTGGTTTGTATATCACTTACTTTCTTTATACTTTTAACGATGTACCACTAGTGGTACACGGCGTCCAAAATTATTAACCATTTGTGATTTTGCCATCAATTAGTGTTTTTTGATTAGAAAAAAATGAGCACAAGGCTATGGATGAGCTTGAAAAGAAACTCGATGGTGAGTCATCAGACTTTTCAAGAAAGCGAATCAAATTCAGAATTTGATGATGAATTAGATTTAACAAGTTGAAGTAGCAGGAGGATTCTCCTGCCAGAAGGGTATTGTAAAACAATTAGTAAATCAAACAATATATCCTACATATCAAAACGTGAGTCATATACAGATTCCATAAATTGAGTTCGAAAAATTATTATGGTTATTATGATTTTAATCTCGCCACAATTTTGTTTCAAGTGTTTTGACCCCGTCGATTGATTAGTCATGATAACACATGAATATTACAAACCATTTCTAAAATTTTTAATAAAATTCCTACATATTTGTAGTGTCTAGGTCCGTTGCAAACGTGTATCTTCCTAGTATCACGTGTTAATGTTGTTGTAATTGTTAGATATTCAATAGGCTGTAACTTAGCTGTTTATTGTTCAGAAAACTTAAATTATAGACTTTGGGAAACTTAAGAGTCCCATCTTGATTTTATAGAAAAAAAGCAAAATTTATAAAATGTACTATTATTAACAAAGTTGATCGAACTTCGACTTCTAAGGTATTTATTGCCCTTGTGAAGGAAAAATTGTCCGTTTAAGTACTGTTTTGAAAAGCTCTTATAAACAACTTTCATTTGATATTCATATCGGCTACCTTTGATGAAATTTATGTTAAGCGGCCACTCCACTGTACTGTTATCATCGATTCACGGCCTATTTTTTCGAATCCTAGAATGGTTACAAAGCCTATTTGCTAGGAGCTCTCTCCTGCCTCTTTGACTTGTTTCACTTATGAGTATTAATTGTAGGTACTCATCTTCAGTCATTCATTAAATTGAATCAAGTGTTAAAAGCATGCGCCTTAAACGTTGAAGTTGGGGCAAAATACATCAAAATTATTCAATCTTCGCATTTAAAACAGCCACTATTTTGCTTTACGATTACTAATACCGCTAGCTGAACCAATTCTCAAAGAAATTCATGATACCTATCTTTCCTAAAATTTCCATGCAAATCCTAGCAAACGTGTAGTATCTGAGTCGGTAAAAAGCGCATATTGTTCCATAGTAATACAGCGCATACTCGTATTGTTCCATAGTAATACAGGAAAATTCAAATCGCTATAACTTCGTTAAATACCATTCGATCTTAATGAAATATTCATTAGTGTACTGAATTTCATTGAATTTAAGGGTACCGTTAAGATTTTATTCAAGAAAACGTAAAATTGATAAATCATACTATTACTAACAAAGTTGAGTGAATTTCGACTTCTCATGTATTTGTTGTTGTTGTAGTACTCATAAGGGCCTATATTCATGATTTTTTTCAGATTTTTCGGGTCAAAGGTATCCAATCGCGAGGGGGGGGGGGGGGTACACAAAATTTTCGTACATTTCCCCTTCCCCTGCACCCCTCGAAGCAAAATTTGTCATTTTAAGACCCGTTTTGAAAAGTTTTCATTAATACCTTTCATTTGATACCCATATTGCCTACATGCGATGAAAACTTTTTTTTCAGGGGCAACTCCCCTATATGGGGAGACCCCCCTTAAAGACCTTATAAATTTTTTTTTTCGTGTTAAAACTTTGAAGAGGGCGTCACTTCGCACCTAATTACGAAATCTTATGTTTCTAGCTTATGTAGTTTGCGAGAAAAAGTGGTGTGACACACGGACAGACGGACGGGCGGGCGGACGGACGGACGGACAGACGGACAGACAGGCCGCGATCTTAATAGGGTATTGTAATTGAAAAAAACCCTAGATCCTAATCAGTTTTTCGTAATGTATACTTGGGATGAATCAACGAACCACATCCGAGCTTCAGAAAGCTCTTATAAGCCGTCCAGTTTGGAAGATCTAGATAGCGAATCAAATTCAGTATGTGATGACGAATTAGATTCACAGAATGAAGAAAACCTAGATCCTAATCAGTTTTTCGTAATAAATACTTGGCATGAATTAACAAATCGCATCCGAAAATTTCATTTTGATCGCTCCAGAAGCGTTGAAATTGATATAGGTTTCACAGATCCAAGCCAAGTATTTGGATTATTCTTAAGCAGAGATGTTTTAAAACCTATTTTATCTGAGACAAATAAATATGCTGCAAATTTTATCAGTTCACATATACTTCGGCGACGCTCAACTATGGCCACTTGGCAAGATACCAATGAAGAAGATATTATTTAGTTTTTTTTGCATAATACTCATCATGGTCCTTTTTCTCTTCCTAGTATGCGTTTATATAGGTCTAAAAATCCAATGTCTAAGAAATGCTAATAACTGTAAATATATCTACAGCTCTGCTACTGTTTCCTACTAAAACCTCCTTTGTGTGGACGTAGGAGAGTGAAGGTGAATCTCCCGCACCTGATAACAGAATGGACGTAATAACCATACCTCCGGAATGTAGGTTGGGTGACGGGCTCACTACCATAAAAGGACCTTTCACAACAGGCCAGTCAATAACAACTAAAAATACTAGCAGTCCAGGAAACGAATTGGACTGGAAACAACATTCAAAACATAAGATCGCATACAATATTCAAAAGTGGGAAGCCTACTGGAAAACGAAAATTTGGAGTGGCCTTCATTGTGGATAGTGAGTTCAAATCGCACGCTGTTGATTTTAATGCAGTCAATGAACGGTTGTTTGCGATCTGTACAAAAGTGAAATTCTTCATAATCTGGCTGATTAATGTTCACGCCCCGGCCAAAGAAAATGACGAAGAAACGGTGGAAACGTTCTGCAATCACCTGAAAAGACTGGTTGACTCATTGCCTCCAACCGACACAAAATAGTTCTGGGTGATTTCTAGGCTATAGTTGGCAATGAGATATCTCATCGGTGCACGACTGGAGGATATAGCCTCCTCGATGAAGCAAATGACAACAGCCAGCACCTGACTCACTTTGCATATAGCAGAGATGTAGTTCTACCTTCGACTTGCTTCCCACATCGACGCATTCATAAAATGACCTGGGTATCACCGGACGGCAACACTCAAAGCCAGATCGATCATGTCCTGATCCAACAAAGATGGGCCTCGAGCATACTTGACGTCCGTACACACCGACTAGCCAATTTTAACTCAGATCATTACTTGATCAAATTAACGTATTGATGTCATATGTTACAGGCATATTCAGCGGAGACCAGCCAGCTACAAAAATTTGACATCGAAAGGCTCCAAACGGCGTCTATGGCCAAAAATTTCACGGAGACCCTCAACAACCAGCTGGCTCCCATCTTATCAGACGCATTGTTAGAGACGAGCAACGAGCTCTGGATGGGAGTGAACAAACAAACAAACAATTGGACATCAAGCCCGGCGCAAGAGGAATGATTGGTTCGATGATGAGTGCCAGAATACGTTAGATAAAAAGAATCAGGCATACAAAGAATCGGTAGGTAGAAAAACCAGGACGAAGAGAGAACACTATGAAAATCTCAGAATAAGATTATTGGAATCAAGAAAAGAAAATACTATGACGATCAATTGAGAACTATAGATGTAAGTTTAGCGAGCAAAAACCCAAGACAAGCATACAAAGTAGTGAAAAGCCTGAAATATAGTTATCAGCCCAAAACTACACTCTATCGTGATTACAGCGGCAATATAATCGCTGATGAAACCAAGATTAAGGAAAGATGAGCATCATATTTTAAGAACCTCCTTAATCCTCCACACAGCGCCAGAATATCGGAGCCTATAGATATCTGCAGAGGGCTTCCATTAGCCCCACCATCTCTGGATGAAGTTTGTTTCATCATCAAAGCATAAAATAATAATAGAGCGCCAGGCATCGATGAGATTTTAGTGGAGCTCATTTTATATCGTGGCAGTACTGCTCATGAAGCTATTCACAAAGTCAGCCAGTACATTTGGCAACAAGAACATATGCTGAAAAAGTGGAGCCAGTCAATTATATTCTCTATCCACAAAAAAATTATAGAGGCATATCACTACTTTGTACGGCGTACAAAGTAATTTCTAAAATCCTTAAAAAATTAATAGAGGCATATCACTACTTTGTACGGCGTACAAAGTAATTCCTAAAATCCTTAAAAAATAAAATTCGGATCATACACCAACAATAATAATGGGGAGTATCAAGGTAGTTTTAGAGAAGGTAGATCGAAAACAGGCCAATTGTTCACATTCAAGCAGGTACTTGAAAAATGCTGTGAGTTCAACATGGACGTACACCAAATTTTCGTTGACTTTTAGCAAGCGTACGACAGTATTGATCATAACGTACTGTGCCAAATAATGAGCCAAATCAGGCCGTATCACCAAAATGACAATGACATCGATAACCTCCTAAGTCCGTATCAACAACCAACTCACCGATGCTTTTGACACAAATATCGGCCTAAGGCAGGGAGATGGGCTGGCCCCATTGCTATTCAATTTGACTCTAGAGTACGTCATAAGGAAGTTACCTGTCGAAACACGAGGTACATTACTACACAAGTCAAGCCAAGTAGTACCCTATATGGATGACATCAACATTTTGTCACAGTGATTAACAATTGCCAAAGAATTTTTCCTGAAACTCGATAGCAACGCAAAACTAGTAGGGCTTTAATCGATGAAAATGTGCTCATGACGCAGTCGAGGAAAATACCTCAAATACACAAAATATCACACTTGGCGAATACAGTAGAAAAATGTGAGCGAATATATATTAGGCATCAGAATAACGGGAACCAGTAATTAAAGAAACGAAAAATGCCGAAGAATACAGCTCGCAAATAAAATATTTTATTCAGTATTGACGATCTTGAAAATCAGTTGTATACACTGAAAACAAAGCTCGAAGTATACGACTCTGCGATTAGACCTGTGTTATGCTGTAGGAGTAAAATGTGGACACTAATCCAAGCATCCACAAATATATCGAACGCCTTTGAGCGACGGGTCCTGACGCAAATAATCGGAGCGAAGCTAAACGGAGACCAATGACGAATTCGATACAACCATGAGCTATATGCAATTTTTGATGAATTGGAGGTCTCAACGATTGTAAGACTGCGGAAGCTGCAAAAAAACGTATGTACAAACAACGTGCACCCAACTATTAATAACATCATGATTTATAAACAAATGTACTCGAAAGATAAAAATAGACCAAGTATGATCAATATCTCCTGAAAGTGACGTCCCTGCGGGGTATTTAGAATTGCTCGAATATTTCACATAGTTCTCGCCAGAACATTCGTGAATATATGAGAAATGGATTGAATGACTAGGGACCCTATATAATGACGAGCTGAATGAATAGGGAGGAGGATAGTAAGAACTGCGATAAGTGTGGGGTACGAATTGAAGGCGGTATTAGTTGATAGTTAAGATAGTTGAAATAAAAATTTAAAGACATGTAAAAATAACATTTGAATTCTTTTTTGTAAAAATAGTGAAATTAATGATTGTGCAATAAACTCTTTTAACTTAATTTAAAAGACATTGCGTTTTCACCTTCCCGGAACATTAAAATATTCGGCCGCAAATCAAAATACGCGACAGACATAACAATTTCGTATCCTTATATGAAAGCACCCTTAAGCTTTTTTAATGAATTTTTAATGTCAAAACGTTAGTTCAAGTCAAGATTTTCATCATGGTAAAATTTATGAACCACCAGCATTTGGAAATGATTTAAAAATTACTACCGAAGATTTGAGTTAGTGATTGCAACTTGAAGAAGGCTGACTCCAATTTCCGGCCGTAATAATCGTCCTACCCAACAGGCTGCCCGTGCTGTTTTGGATAAGTTCGAGACCAAACTTTCACGTTTGGTCGTTGTGGTGCAGAAAAAATGTCATTTCGCTTGAAGCGAAGGAAATGTCGCAGCCGTCAGTGCATCAATTCAAAATCAGCCAAATCAGCCGATTTTACGTCGTTTTCAAGAATTGGGCATCGCTCAAACGACATTGTGCCGCATTTTCTTAAAAATAAATTGGCCTCAAGGTAAAATTGACTCAATAAATAAAGCCACTTGATCATTTGAAACGCCAAACCTTCTCCAATTGGAGATCCACCCACGGTTTCGGCTATATTGCAGGGAGCAAACCCCTAATTTTTACATCTGTAGACCTGCTAACATCTGGACCATATAAGGCTATTCCGCTTTCATCTGAAAACAATACGTTCTTCCACTGCTCCATAGTCCAATCATAATATTCTCACGCAAAGCCAAGTCTAGCCCTACGGTGCTGGGGAGCCCCCACAAAAACTTTGGTCGCCATGCAAGAGGCATCTGTGACTCCAGAATTCAGTCGAATCGGCAGACGGTGCACTGCTTTAGGCAAACAAAGTATTTGGGGGCAGTTTTCGACAGGAAAGTTTCTTTACTGCTCACGTTAATAATATTTTGAAAAAGTGACTCATACGTACCATTTTCTTATACCTCTTTTCAGGAAACATTCCACAGCAAGCAAGTGAGTCAAGGATTATCCCATACGCGGTGATGATATGGGCCGAACTCTGAAAACCAAATAGGACAAGATAGGATTAGTACAGCGAACAATTTTTTGGGCTTGCACAGGGTCATACAGACGGGAGGGCGGACGGGCTTAGCCTAATGAGGTGCTGTACCAGGAGATAAAAATGGAGCCAATAAAATCATATGCAGAATAGCTGGTGGGATCGGGATCAGGAGAACCAAGTAGCGCAAGGCGGGAGTAGTCTGGAGAGCGACGGACAACCGCTCAATGGATGCAACGAATGAGTAGTTTTAAGTAGTCTTAAGGAAATAATGTACTTAATTTTAAAGGAATCAAATTTTAAAACTGTAGTTAAGAGAACAAATTAATTTTACAAACTTCTTTTATAATATATTAATGTTTGATAATGTTTTGGGTGTCAGCATTTGAAAGTTTGTTTTTACCGAAAAATTAATAATGTAAACTAATTAAAGTAAATTATTATTGAACTCCGAGAAAAACCCTGAGAAACAACTCGCATGAATATTGTTAGGTTAAGTTATTAATGAATTGTATATTATATATTGTATGTAAAAAATTAGAAATCACCAAATAAAGATCTTGAATTGATTTTGTTTGGACAGTCCGAGGAAAGATGAAGCGAATCACATTTAACGCATTGAGACCACGCATGACAGTTTCTAGAAGAATATCCAAACTGTTGGCAATCGTGGCACATACCCTGCCCCGTGCAAGGACGCTGTGCCCCCACGATGCACATAAGGTCACAAACAGATTTAACGTTGTAGATGGTTGACTCAGATTTTGGGGGGAGAACCTTGATCACTCTAGGAAGACGTTCCCTCATTTTCGTGTAATACACTTCAATTGAGTTGAAGCCCTGAGACTATAAGTCTTCCTTAATCTCTTCAACTGAAATGCCATCCAGGCCCTTAATGGCAACATACAGCTGTCTATCCTCCAATAGTAGGTACGTATAGTACTGTATTTTATTATCAGCGAATAATTTTGTCAGTCGTCTGTGATCTGTAGGTGTTGTTGGTATAATGTATACACGAAGGCAAACCCTTTTTGTGGATGAGTATGAGATGTTTTGTGTTTTCATGATACCAAGTATTTGGGACTATTTGGAGGGCTCCCGAAGGATAGTTGGTACTGTTTTGGGTTCTTGCGTTTGTGGTGCAGGTTGTATATTTATAGTACTAGGCAGTGTTGATTTTGGTTTTGGTGTAATGGTCATATCTGTAAATGTTGTAGCTGCTTTCAGTCATGGAAGGGCAAGGGAAATCTGATCTTCTTTATCTTTACTGCTGCTCATGCAGTCAACTATCATATTCCTTTCTTAATCTTTGGAAGAGGAATAAGAGTTTGGAGGTGAGGATGGCTTTACCTTTCCTTTTTTTTTAATTTTATAGCTATCTTTCTGAGATTTTCCGTTTATCTTAGTCTTATTTTAATTGCAGCTAGTAATTTATTTTTATTTCGTAGGTTGGCTAGCTTTGCATTTAATTTCGCAAGTGTTTTTTGTATTTGTAATAGCGTTACAATTATACACTATTTGGTATCCGCCTAACAATTTTCAATTCAATATACAACAAATTCAAAATTTAAAAAAAAAAAAAATGACTGGATTTGACCAAGGTCAGCGAAAGAATACCAAAGTACTCACCCAGAGCCCCATATATTCTTCTCATTTTCAAATCGCTTTTACTATCGTCTATCTATTTCTATCCTCTGTCACTTTCTATTGTCTGCCTGGGTTTTGATCTAGATTAAATGATTTTTGTGAATGCCCGGCCGACTGAAAATATTCAAGCTAAACACTATTCCTTAAATTTTCATGAAAACCTAAAGAAAATATAAGCGCCTTGGTCAATTTGAAATATGTATCAACCACAAACACGTGTTTTTGTTGTTGTAATTCCATACAATTGAAATGGCTAGAACTCACTTGTTTATGATTCGATCTCAATGAAATTTTGTGAACAGAAAAACTTTATACCAGTCTATATACCTTTCATTTGATACGTTTTCACAAAGTTTGAGTATTCTAACTTCTATAGTTCTGAGGAAACTGGCTGTGATGCACGGACAGACGGACAGACGAACAGACGAACAGACGGATGGATAGACGGAAAGACAGGTAAAAAAAATTTTTACAAAGACCTAAAAATGAAGCGCTGGAAGGCCACACTGGAGGAATTCAACTATGAGTTGAAGCATAATCCTGGACAATCTAATAAAGTGGCAGATGCTCTATCCCGAATGCCATCATCCGCTAACATAAATTATATATCTGCGGGTACAAATAGCGATGACAGCTCATCGTACAACCTGATTCTTAGCGTTGAAACTCCCGTCAATGCGTTCCGTAATCTACTGATCCTGGAAATTGGGAACCAAACAGAATACAAGCTTGAAAGAACATTCCCAAACTATCTTAATAGTCGAGCCCCAATACAACAGAGAAAACTTTATAGGAATCTTGAAGCAATATCTAAACCCAGGGGTCATTAACGGCATTAAGACCGCAGAACCAGTTATGAGTATTGTTCAGGAACTGTAACATTCATATTTTCAAAGTTACAAAATTCTTTTTACACAAATTGGGGTACGGAACATCCAAAATGAAACCAAACAAGAGGAAATAATTCTCAGCGTTCATAAAAGAGCTCACCGAAATGCAAACGAGAACAGAATACAGATTCTGGAGCACTATTATTTTCGTAAGCTAGCAAATAAGGTCAAACACATTGTAAAGCAGTGCAATAAAGGCAAGGAACCAAAATATGACCGTCACCCTAACCAGCCTCAGCTGAAACCTACTCCGATCCCGGAGTTTCCGGGACACACCTTGCACCTTGATGTATACTTAACGGAGGGACATCTGATGCTCACTTCCCTTGACAAGTTCACCAAGTTCGCTCAAGCGAGACCCTTGGTATCAAGGACAATTGAAAATGTAAGATCTCCCCTCAGGAAACTTCTCTGTTTCTATGGTGCTCCTAAAAACGTGGTCGTTAACGGGGAGCCATCATTGAACTCGGCATCATTAACATTTATTATGCAGGACCAACTGAACATTCAAATATATCGAACCCCCGCTTATAAAAGTGAGGTCAATGGACAAGTCGAGAGATTCCACTCCACTCTCACTGAAACTATGAGGTGTCTAAAAATTGAGGGAACACATAGATCATTCGAAGAATTGCCCGAGAGGTCCATGTATGAATACAACTGCAGCTTTCATTTTGCTACCGGTAGGAAACCAATAGAGCTTTTCTACGTAGAATCCTCTCCACAGACCCAAAAATGTTCGAAAAAACTCGAAAGGAAACATAGAACAACTTCAATGAAAACAGGAGAAAGACCTCCGATACCATACTAAAGGTAGGGAAGCTATCAGGGAATACACAGTAGGGCAGGAAATGTATTTAAAACCCACAAGCGCAGTGGAACAAAATTATCTACAAGATATACGAAGGAAATTCTTAAAGAAAATAAGCCAACACTAGTAATCACTAATTCCGGAAAATGTATACATAAGAGTGGTATATGGAATTAATTCTATTTCAGGCGCTTTGCTATCATTGCAACAGCTGAGGTCCGGGTTCTTGATTACTCAACGTCAACGTTTGGACAGCTTGAATCCAACAAGGATATTTGAAGCTTCTGCACACCTTTCACTTTGAACAATATAAGAAACTTACGCACGAGGTCTCCTCCTTACTTTCCGATCATATCTCCAAAAATAATCCTTTCCATACTCTCTTAGACGATAAGTTGTCACAAATACTGACCAATGCGATGATAAACCTAAATCTAAACGATCCCTAAACTTCCTCGGGTCCGGACTAAAATGGATTGCTGGAAATCCTGACCATGACGTCTACCTTCTTTTGAAAGGAAAAATCAACGATTTAGCCGAAAGCAATAATAAACAAGTTTTCATTAATAAAGGACACACTGATAGAATAAACCAACTGACAAGTTTAACTAATAGAATTTTGAATTTAATGAAAAATGATAAAATTTTTGAAGAAACAGTAATTTTGAGTACACAATAGAATGTGAAATTTGTCAAGGGAAGACCTTTTCGGCGAAGAGTTCATACGACTAGCAAAAGCAAATATAGTCAACTCAAATGTTTTGTCCAAGTCCGAAATTTTAAATTTTGTATGGAGATTCGATAACAGTCTATTTCTATATGTAAATAAAGAAGAAGCTCTGGGATTGGCAAATGGAAAAGTAACACAGAATAAAAGCCACTTTTTGTATGTTATTAAAGTTCCTCTAACGCAAAATGTAACGTTTGATGGGTTTCTTATCACACCTTTGAAAAAGAACAACACTGTATGCAAAATAATGTATCCATACATCTTGAAAAATGAAAATGTAATTCTTGGCGTGACTAACAATTGTAAAAGCATAAACGATATATCATTATGCAAAACAACCGACATCGCGGATATATCTAACACAACCTGCAATCCAAACCTACTGAGAAGCAAACCGGCAAGATGCGCTAAAGCAAATGGTCACCATCTACGATCGATTGATGATCTAAAGCCCGGAATAATCCTGCTAACGAGTTTGATGGAGAACTTGAAACAAGGGAATCAAAGCAACACTTAACGGGCACTTATCTTGTGAAGTTCGGAAATACCAACTTAAAAATCGCCAACAAGGTATTCACAGCAGAAGAAGTGACAAACGAGAAGCCACTGCCACCAATCCTGGAGCATGGTTAAAAAACAGATGAAATAGAGCGGTTTTGTCTTTGAGATGATAAATGAGCTACGAATAAATAATATAAAGGGAATAAACCTTCACTGATCAGCAGGAGACATGAGTCAATGGATTAATTATGGAGCTCTTATGGTGTTAGTTGTGTTAAGCCTTTTATCACGAATCAAATGGAAATGTAAAGAGATTCGGCGGGACGTCATCATAAAAAATGCAAATCCAACAGCATTGCCAAAGAGAACCCACCAAAAATATTGGTTTCGAACCACCCTAAATTAAAAAGCACAGAAAGCCTTTACAACTTTCCTTATTTCTAGCTGATCGAGGACGATCAGTTTTAAAGGGGGAAGAAATAAGTGATAGGACCACGATTTCGCACAAATAAAAATCCCACGAAGTCCGCAATATGACCCGTCTGCAAAACCAACAACAGTCGGCAACATTCCATTTTAGATTTAAGAAAGCATCTTCTTTTTAGGATTTTGTAAAATAATTTTACAAAACCCTACTAAAATCGCGTCCTGTCAGTCCGTCTCCTGTCCGTCCGTCCGTCCGTGTGTCACAGGAGTTTTTCTCGGAAAAACATCAAATTTTGTGTGTAGGTGTAAAGTGGTGATCTCTTCGAAGTTCAACTAAAAAAAATTTTATAAGGTATTTAAGGGGGGTCTCCCCATATGGGAGAGTGACCCACCGAAAAAAAAATTTCATTGAAGGTAGCCGATATGGGTATCAAATGAAAGGTCTTGATGAGAACTTTTCAAAACGGGTCTCAGTTTGGCAAAGTTTGCTTCGAGGGGCGCACAGGGAGGGAAAATACACGAAAAATTTGTGTCCCCCCCCCCCCCCCTCGCGATTGGACACCTGTGATCTGAAAAATCTGGAAAAAATCAGGAATTTAGGCCTTGGTGAGTACAACAACAAAAAATACGTGAGAAGTCGCAATAAACTCAACTTTGTTAGTAATAGTATGATTTATCGATTTTATGTTTTCTTGAATAAAATCTTAAATCTTATTCAGTACATAGATGTCTATTTATAATATTGATCTATCCTGAAATTTTTATAAAGATTGAATTATATTTAGCGAAGTTATAGCAGTTTGAATTTTCCTGCATTACTATGGAACAATATGCGCTGCATTTATTACTATGGCAACATATGGCTTTGGAACAACATGCACTTTTTACCGACTCAGACACTACAGTTTTGCTACGATTTGCATGAAAATTTCAGGAATGATAGGTGTCATGTATATCTTTGAGAATTGGTTCAGCTAGTGGTATCGGTAATCGTAAAGCAAAATAGTGGCTGATTTAAATGCGAAGATTGAATAATTTTGAGTTATTTTTTCCCAACTTCAACGTTTAAGGTGCATGCTTTGAACACTTGATTCAATTTAATGAATGACTGAAGATGAGTACCTACAATTAATGCTCATAAGTGAAACAAGTCAAGGAGTTGGGAGAAAGCTCCTAGCAAAAGGGTTTTGTAACCACTCTAGGATTCGAAAAAATTGGCCATGAATCGATGATTTCAGTACAGGAGAGTGGCACCTGAAAAAAAAATCATCAAACGTAGCCGATATGAGTATGAAATGAAAGTTTTCATGGGAGCTTTTCAAAACAGTTGTTAAACTGTCAGTTTTTGCTTCAGTGGGGGGCACAGGGGGAAAACACATGAAAAATGTGTTTCCTCCGTCGCGGATGGAAATAATTATCAAGGGAGATATTTATGAGTATAACAAAACCAAAAACCGCAGAAGTCGAAATTCGTTCAACTTTGTTAATAATAGTATGATCTTCGTATTTCATATTTTCTCCAATAAAATCGCCTTTGACATGTTTCTTGATTTGATTCGATCTGGTGACTGCATTTTGTAAATTGAATACAAAACCCATCTGACATGAGCGTAAGTCTGTTTACCCAACTTGTTTATAAAGTGTAGACATCAAGATCAACACTGGAGTCATTTGAAATTTTAACGCGGTAATAATATTTTATATGTTCATAATGACCAACACTCCGGGAATACCAGTCTTAAATACTGTAAACTTCATTCCGTCGTTCAGCTACGTTCCATTCCCATGACTTGAACATGTTTTATGCGTTCCGAAACGTAAAATTTGGGCTAAAAATGTTTGTTTGCTGCAAACTGGCTCGAATTTCCTGATAGAAGTCAACTGCATTCATTAAATCAGTCAAATTGTTTGAGAATGCAGAATCCTTTCCAAGAACATACAATTTGAGGTTTTCGGCCACCGAAATCGGTGAAGTTTGAAATTTTTAAAACTTTCCGCTTCATTCCGTTACTTACTTTTGCATGAGTTCTACCATCGCTCTCGTTATACAATGGCCGTACGAACACCTGATCAAAATATCAGCTGACAACCTGGACAATCCACGTCATCACGTTTTTTTGTTTTTTTTGAACAGTTGAGTGAAGTAACATTCCATTGGGCGACTTCAGACACGGCGTTAAAACCACCCGCGTCTAACGTGTTTGACGCTGATGCTCTTAGTTTTAAATGTCGGCTTGGCACCCCCAGCCTTTTTTTGTGTAACGAATTTTGTGCGCGGTATATTTTTCAAGCGAAATTACATAAAGTTTATTTATCAACTATTATGCGATTTTCAACACGAAATGATTGTCTATAAAACCTATTTGATGCTTCATTTTTACTGCA
This sequence comes from Odontomyia ornata, assembly GCA_963969285.1. Lineage (NCBI taxonomy): Eukaryota > Metazoa > Arthropoda > Insecta > Diptera > Stratiomyidae > Odontomyia > Odontomyia ornata. The sequence goes on along the minus strand of OZ017739.1, from coordinate 357,487,227 downwards.
TGTCTGAAAACGGCCAGGCATAGCGAATATATCTTCTTAACTTTTACGTTCTACGTTTCGAATTTTACCAGCCCGGCCATTATATAATGAAGGCGACGGTTCTTCTTTGACAACCGTGGTGGAACGTACGTACGTAATATATTTTTGATTTTAATTGTGGCGTCTAAGTAGTGTAGATTTTTAATAGTTATCGTATTGTCGTGTTGTGTCCAAACAAAAGTATCTTATATCTTCATCAGTAAGTAGGTCTTAATAATATGTATATCTAGTAGTTTTCTTGTAAGTTTCTTTTTACATCTCTTGCGTTTTACAAATTATGTGCTCCTTTGTAGTGGGTATATGCTCTCACTGAAATATTAATTTTACTTTATTAATGATTATGGTAGAAAGAATGACAAGCTATGTTCGCTCATGCAAAAAAGTGCTTTAAGCGACGTTACTTGGATCATATTCGGAAAATACTTTCGAACTTTGTGCTTCTCTACCCGTTGAGTTTCTCGACGGATTTGAATGAAGTTATAAAGTATGCATTTTTGATTCTTATTCCTCCTCCTTGTAAATTATTTAAAAATCGGATTTTAAATACGAATATATTACAGTCTACCTACTCAATATCGTAGCAATACCTAGAAATGGCGGCACAACTATCGCAAGTGAGCATACCTGATGTATTCTTTATACCATGAATGATGTTGAGATGAGACACAGTTGAGATACGTGCAGATATGAAGCTTGTACCGTAATTTGGTTTTAAAATTGAAGGCGGATTTCATGATAATAAAATATAAGGAAAATTTTAAAATAATTTCTTTTAACCAACTCATCGGATATTGGCTTTTTATATCGGCAACAATTTTCGGTTTTGCCATATTTTGCAGGAGTGTAGACGGTATTGCGGTAGTTTTTAACTTTTAAACTAAAATCATAGTCGAAGAGCTAGCAATATCACAATTCATATGATTTTAGAAGGGCTTATTTTGCAACAATACCTAGTCTCCTAAAATGACTTTGGATAAAGGACTCACTAAAATAACAACTATTTAGTGACAGAACAAATCCTAATTGTAGGCAATGCTGTTACATTTGGCACAAAAAAAATGTAATGATATGGATATTGACGTCGATCGAAGAAGAAGAAGAAGGGTATGAAAAATAATGCTGGGTGAACTAGCTCTTGATGTTGCTTTGACAATTGAAGGGCTAGTTCGTCGATCAACGTTCGAATGTATTGATCGATTTATAAAAGAATTGTCCCAACGAAATATGGCAATGAACGATATCAGAAAAGTTTTCAAAATAGTAGAAATAAGGTTCATGCTGGAAGCTTCTGACGACGCTCTGGCTGTAGCAGCAAACAACCTGGTATAAAATTACGATGAGTTCAATAAAAAGCAGGTGCTGCAAGAAATAAAGCGATATCGTAGGCATCTACTTGCCAGCCAATACGAGTGTGGACATTGCTACCAGCTGGACAGCCCAAAAATTCTACAATTTATAATAAAATGGGACTTCTGTGAATCTCTAACTAGTACATTAGTTATACTTTAGTATTTCTTGATCATTTGCATCTCAGTTGCATCATGTGAGAGAAGTTTTTCCAAACAAATTAAAAGTTACCTTCAATGTACGATGCATCAAAAGCAACTGGTCAATCTTTCCATGCTATCGATTGGAAGAAGAGTTTCAAAGGAAATTGATATCACTGAAATTATTGAAGAGTTTGAGTAAAATAACTACTAGCAGAACAAAAAAACGATGTACAATATTGTTTGTTGTTTCATCTCAAATTGAAATTCAAAGTTGCTTTATTTTGTAAATGATTATAAATCATATAAAAACATTAAAAAAAATATAAGTATTATAAAATCAAAAATCCCCGTTGGCAGCACCAGCCGGAAAGGTAAATTTCTCGTATGTAGCGTAAGGTTCCGAAAAAGAATTTGGCTTGCCTACTACTGGACTTTTTACTGCAATTTTTGTAGCACCACATGGGTATTTCTTAACATAAAAAGAATCTGCCGCCGTTCGTGTTTGGAGACCCTTCATCGAGGCGCAAATATTTTGCTAATTAAATTGAGTTGCACACGTATGGATCACATATTGAAAATCGGCAGGTAATAAATTGTTATAAACATATAAATACCGGTTTCACCCTTCTCACATTTGCTGTTTACAAATTTCACAGTGGTTACCACACAAAGGCTTAAATAGCTCAAATAGTCAATTTCAAAAGATTTCCATAAAAATTTAATCAATACTTGTATTGCCATTAATATATACATTTTCGATTCTTTTCTGAACCATCAGCGGCCGTCATTTTGAATTTTTATTGAAATCGGCTGCTAAAAATATTAAGCTGCAAATTTTTGAAGTTTTTATTTGTCATCCGATTTGCATAATTAAATTAAATCAGCTTGCCTTAATAACTTATTATTTCAAGTTTTATCGGAATCTTGAGAAATTTGGCTGCTGAGGGCTACAGAAATAAAAAAAAAATGTTTATTTCACGCCTCTGTATTGGGACCCCCTTAAACACTTCAAAATATTTTCTTACACTGCAAATTTCAAGAGGCACCACTTTTGACCTACGTAGAAATTTCCTCATTCTAGCCCATGTGGTTTGCGAGAAAACTTGTTGTGACGCACGAATAAACGCACGGGCAGACAGACAGGTTGCGATTTTATATTTTTTTAGAAATATTTTACAATCTTTAAAAAATAATCTGAATTATAAATACTTTCAACTTGTAATTTAAAACGATTCCATGAAAAAAATTCATTATTTCAGGTGCTACTAAAATAGCGAAATGCGCTTGCCTTCTGACCTTTGGGGGCCGCAATTTTAAGTGCATGGATTTGATTTTGGAATATTTAAAACTTTGTGTGCTAGAACCCCATCAGTCAATGTGGCAAATATCGTTCAAATCGGAGTTTCACTCTAGGCAGGGCAAAATAAATTAATTTTTAATGAAAATGGCAGCTTAAAAATATTAGGTTTTAAATTTTCAACTTTTATATTTTTGATGCAATTTTAATAATACAAGAGCATAGTACAGAAATCCATAATCTCAAGTTTCATCAAAATCCGCTGGAAAATGTGGCCGCCAGAGAGCCACAAACACCTAAAAAAAACGCATATTTAAACCGCCGCCATTTCGGAATTCGCACATGCATGATCACCAAAATATCAAAGTCTGTAGATCTAAGTAATATTTATCTTGAAGCCAAGTTTCATGTATTTCGGTTCAAAATTAGATGCCTTTGAAGCTTAGAGCTTCAACTGACCGCCATTTTGTTTTTTGTGACCTGACCTCCAGTTTTTCTACGTGATTTTTTAGATACGTATAATTTCTATCAAACTGCTGAATTTCATGAACATCTGTTGAAAGCTTTGACCACTATTACAACAACAAAATTGTCCACGTTTTTCGACCTTCGAGAGGCCGCCATTTTGTTTCTGCTGTACCGACTTTGGAGTTTTTATTGTGAGATTCATCACATACATCAGTGAACTTTTGTACCAAATTTCATGCAAATCGGAGCTATACTTTGGTCAGAACAGAAATCACGATTTTTCGTCTAAAATGGCCACCATTTTGTTTTCACCCAGCCGGCAAAGCTGGTTCACGAATTTAACTGAGATATCTACTCAATACACCTTTCCTGAAAATTTGTTGAAAATCGGAGCAAAAATGCAACCTCTAGCGTGGTCACAAATTTCGTTATATCCCATATATATATATATATATATATATATATATATATATATATATATATATATATATATATACATATATATATATATATATATATATATATATATATATATATATATATATATATATATATATATATATGAAACTCTCCGCAATAGGTAGATTTCTCTCGAGAAATCAGCCTAAAAGCATAATGACCCTCTTGGAACTCCAAATTGAAATAATATTAAAATAATGTCGATCAAAAACTAAGAATAATATCGTGCTTAATCAAATGCGAATTTCAACATATTATACGTTAGTTAAGAAAAAGGAAAAAAAATTAACCGACTCTGTTGAAACATGTATATATATATATATATATATATATATATATATATATATATTAATTTTAAAAACAAAAATTTACATACTCAGTAGACATACTACAAAAAATACGCACTAGCATCAACAAAACTGATTTCCACGAAGAACATAAGATATTAAGACACATTCAGGTAAAGCTTACGGATAACTTACTAACGGTGACAAAGGCTGACAAAGGACATACAATGGTGATCTTAAAAACAATGGACTACGAACAAAAAACAATAGAATTCATTAACGCCAACGGATACAAACTGGTAAACAAAGACCCCACCAATAAGTTCCAAGCGACTTACGTACTGCCAGTATACAACTCCCATTAATTATTCCTCCTAATACTAAGCAATGCTACATAAACCCAAATCCATGCCCACCACCCCTTAAAGCACAACGTTAGCTCAACAAACCTAATATGCCTATCCGTCCTGTCGTCAACTACCGCCCAGCTCCTGCGTACCAATTAGCACGGTACTTGGCAACGATAATGACTGATATCATGCACCTTGATGACAAATACGCATTAAAGAACAGCCGCGAGCTAGCAAACTCTACCACTTCTTTAAAATTGACTGAATCTTGTCAACTTTTATCAGTAGACATCACCAACCTCTATACGTCTATACTCATTGATGAAACACTGGCCATACTAAAAGAAAAACTTTCATTCAACAACAGCCGACGATTCACAGATCAACTGCTCAATCTCATAAAGTCCACAACTAAGCAGAACTATTTTAAGTTCACTAAAAACACAAACATTGCCAAGGACGGTCTGGGTATGGGACATCCAAAACCCTATATAATGTAAGAAATATTCTTACAATCGTTGAAAAAAGTGTTTATACCCAAAGTTGTCAAAAGATTCAATGTAATATTTTACAAACGATATGTGGATGACGGTTTTATCGTTATTGACTCACAAGGAACTAAAGAAGATGAACTACTTACCTTTATGAATGAAATTTACCCGAATATAAATTTCACTATGGAAAAAGACACAAACTCCTTATAACTCCTACTAACTACTCCAACGAACTAAACAACATTTACAGAATAGCTAATAATAACGGATACAAACAAAGCGACATTGACAAACTTGTCACACAGTACAAACAAAAACAGGAACGCCACCTGACTGAAACTTATAAGAACGACCAACAATGGGTTTTGTTTACATCCTTAGGCAAAGAGACATACAAACTATCAAATTTCCTTAGGAAATACAAACTGCAAACTGCATTCAAAACGAACAACAACATTGGAAACAAACTGAAACCAAAACTGAATGACACATCAATATACGAATACAGCGGCATATACAAACTGACATGCAAGGACTGTGACATGGTATATATAGGAAGGACAACAGAAAAACTAACGACAAGATATAAAGAGTACTTACGATCTTTCTTAAGCAACAAGGCAGACTCCTATTATGCGATGTACCTACAAAACCACGCGCATGAGCTTGACCCAATGACAAACTCTATGAAATTGCTACACAAGCAAAGCAAAGGACCGAGACTTGACATCCTAGAAAGGCTTGAAATTTATAAACATAGAAAGACAGACGGTCACATTATCAACGAATAACTTGGTACCAATTCCGACGCAATTTTCTCAGTACTAGACCACACTCTTAGACAAAAACGGAAACGAGATGAAACAGAACAAACGGACATCTAACAAGCAAAAAAAAAAAAATTAATATCCCTCTACCTGGCATAATTTAGTACTTGGCGTTATTTACTAACTGACCTTATTACCCATCCGCTAATTACCCATCCTACAACTATACAAAGTCATTAATTTCAACACATCCTTTAGACACTGAAGATGACTCGAAGTAGTCGAAACGTCTGCTCACACAACAAAGCAAAGCCCAACGGCTTTTGAGAAAAAAAAACAAAAATTTAACCTATGGATGTTCCTTTTTCCGAAATGTACTGTAAAACTACATTAACTTTTTTTTAGATGGGGGCCTCATATAGGTTTTCCGCCCCGGGCCTCTGACAGCTTTAGTCCGCCACTCCTCAAGTGTTTTGGGTTTTGCATTGTGGTAACATAGGTCAAGTAAATTCATGATCAATAAATTAACTAGACCCAGGGGATTGGGATTCACCATTGAATATTTAGTGGTAAGAATTTAGGTATTAATAGACAAGATAGCACAATCTACGTAAACCATTCAATACAGAACATATATCACAACAACACTGTACAGCAGTGTATTTTTCTTTGGCAATTCGTCAAACAATACAGAAGACAAATATCAATTTTGTTAGGACCAATTATGGTAACTATTTCGTCCGAAACATAAATTTCTTACTTGATCAGCCACAAAATTTGTTTTAATTACGACGGAAAACGTCTAGTCGTTAGCATCAATAAATTTGCTACCATTTCTTTGAGCTTGCATTTGCTCTTTACTTAAAGCAAATATTTTCACAGTATACCAATGAATATCTTTAAAACCCCTTTAAGGCACTGCAATCATTCAAATCAGTCCTTACGGTAACCATTCGATAATCCCTCCGCTGTATTTACACAATCATTGCTTAGCTGTACAAACATCGGGATAAAGTTGGATTCAAGTTCTTGCGAAACATCCTTTTTTTAGGTACCGTCACGGAACATTTTTAAAAGAGATTAATGGTATAAAAAATTTGTTGAAGAAGCCTTCATTTCATCACTGCAGAGGGTATAAAGATGTTTTCTGTCATGGGTGTTATTTTTCCATTTTCTTGGGATTGATCAAAAGCGTAGGAAAAAAGATAGCAAACAGTCTCTTATTTTTCATCTGTCATCCTCTCTTCAAGCATTGGACAGATGAGGTTTAGATTTAATTTCATCAAAAAATATTATTGGGCAATACCAGGATTAATTTTCAGTTGGTATTTTTTCTATAAAAGAGTACTTCATTTATTTGTTTATATGAAAGCGACAGCAATGACTCTTCTCTCTATTTAGTGCTCCCCACATAGAACCGAAAATTTATTTTTTCTATCGTTAGATAATCTCCTTGAATATCACTTTGAAGTTTATCCTTGTCAATAAATTCTGGCCGTTTATCATATTATCTCCAGGGAGTACAAAGCATTATTATTCCCATTCCTTTGAAGTATTCATTGCCTCCTAAACGTCTTCACTTTGAGTTGAAAAATATTTTAATATCATCCACCGAGGCCTCGCCCCATTAAAACCTCAATTCGATTTGAAATTCAAATGAATTCACCACATGGCTGTGCTTTCCTAGAACAATACAGGGCCAGACGATAGGGAACTAAACCTGTTACGAGCTCAAAGTGGCAGTTCAAAGTCACAACTAGCAAAAAGGATACTTAAAATGTGGTCACGGCCTTCCTGTCTTGTCGAACATGGCCAACACCAAAATGTTCCATAGTGGCGATCGGGTTTAGAGACACTTAAAAGATTCAGTCTCCGCCAAAGTCGAGGCTACAAGGATGTTTGGGGAGGATTTTAACAACGTGATATAATTCTTACTGCTTCTCCTTTCCATAGCGACCGTGTTCGGATGAGCTCCACCACGTGCCAAAGCGAATCGTAGTGGTATTGATTCATTCCCTATAGACGATGTTTATTACATTGGTCCAGGGAAAAATTTCCCGTTGGCAAGGATAACGAACTGAAATCCACAACCGTTCTGGCGACCTTCAATCGTTGCCCAAAGCGTTTGTGTTTGGCTTTTCCTCTTTTTATGGAAATCGGGCTACGATCCAAAGAGATGTTCGCATAAAAAGCAGACTTTTGGTGGCTGCGAAACTTTCGAGCGAAAATGAAATTGGGATGAATGCCATCCATAAAGCATTGGATTGTAAGTTAAGTGTAAAACGTAGTTTTTAAGAGACTCCACAACTACTAGAAACCTTTTCAACTTTTTAGTTAATCGAAACGTGGCATACTAAAGAAGCATTGCAAAGTTGACTAGGTTGGAAATTTTGATTGAGATATAACTTTGCCCTTAAATTTTTAAAGGATAGTCAGAAATCATCTGTTAAAATTTTTTTCAATGAAAACAGGATTACATCTGCAGAAAGTCAACGCTGTATAAATTAAGGAGTAAGCCTCTGATCACTTCAATTATGCCACAAATCTTTCATAATCCAAAATGAAATGCTTTCACTCACCAAATAGACTTGAAAGCTTAGAACACATCCCTCATAACAGGATAAGGTTTGCGGTTGAGTCACTTCTATAGTACTATTCGCGCTCCATGAAAACACACTTGAGTTAGTTTGAAAATTCCCTGTATTAAGAGGACGGGAAAATATGAAACATTTCAGGATTTACGATGAAAACATTAATAGCAGGAAAGTGGATTCTTCCGCAATATGGTCGTAAACTTTATCCAAAGCAATCGCTCAGTGAGGGGGTTGTAGCAAACAATTTTTATTGGCTTAGCATTAGTGTTGATATTTATGATGTTCGTAAAAGATGAATTATTTAGCTGTGTTTGTTACTGCACACAACAAACTTTGTATTTTAATGTCTTTTTGATTTAGCGTAGAGTGATAAATTTTTTCTTGGATCACGTACATATTTCAAAGAGGAGTCTACCAGACTAACCCTTTGTGGCATTCTTTTACTCCTTTTCAATGATAATAATCTTTTTATGTAGCATTAATAGTCTTTTTAGGGCTTTGTAACAAAATACAAAGTCAAAGTCAAAAGCGCTTTATTTAATACTGATCGTTATAAATTTTAAAAGAATATAAAGCAAATTCCAAACGATATCAATACAAAACTTAATGGCCCAAATGGCTCTCTAAATTTATACGTTATCATTAACACATTTCATCAAAAAAAACTATAGCAAATTCAATTAATTAGGATTATTACATATTTTTTGAATTCAATTGGAAAAAGGAGAAAAAATCAACCAACACTATCCTAAAATTATTTATCATCTTAACACTACAGTGAACTTTGATCCTACGCCTAATATGTTTTAACTTAATTCTAATAAATGCAGTCAAAAACTTTACCTTATACTAAAAAAATCTATAACTATGTTCCTAACCTAAGCGTTTTACCTTATCTCTAACCTAATATAATAAACATAATATAAACCTAACCTATCCCTAATTTTTAACAAAAATAAACAATAACACTAAATGTAGCAATAATGAGCTGAAACTCAAAAACTAAATAACGAAAAACACCAAAACTGAAAATAAACACGAGTAATTTAGACATTGTCATTCAGCCACCAATACCTAGATTGCCCCGTCTCAACTCGATCAGCCTCAACGAATCTAGCAAATGAGTATCTCCATTGGAATTGTTGGTCTCGTGAACTCAAGTTCGGAGGATATTTTATCTTCTTATCGGTGGCCCGTCGATATATGTGATATATGACTGGGACGCCGTCAGAATCAAAAACATATCGATTCATGTCCAAATACACGAATGCTTCTGGAGGAATGAAGCCAGTAGCGAGGTAAGTCGCTATATACCCGTCTGTAGGGTGGAACGGCTGTGAAATCCAAGGGTTTTCACTCACAGTCACAGATCTTGCGATATGATTCCGAAGAAGTTTCAATATGAAAATATCGACTCTAGTCACTTCAGCAGTTTGATAAATTCTTCTATTCGATATATAATGTTTCCAATCCGTCTCAGGCTTTCTGTACAAACCAGTACACGCACGAAGACATTTCCTTTCGAAAACTCTTAATTTTTCCATAGTACTAGCACTCTGGTTGTACCAGATCTGACATCCATATGTCAAAACTGGTCTAACCAGTGTCTTGTAACAGATAATTTTGACCTTTTGATCAATGTATCTGGAATGAAAGAGTTTTCGAAGGGCCATGACTACTTTAAGTGCTTTACTGAGCATGATTTTCACATGTTCAGTATAGTACAGATACTGATCGAGATAAACACCGAGGTATCGAACACAGGATTTATGTGGAACCCGTTCTAGACTACCCTCACCAGCCATGATGTGGAAATCTTTCCAATTACGTTTCAGGTCTTGACTGACCCCCTGCAGCGTTGTCCGAAACAAGATTGTTTCACACTTCTGCGCATTGATTTTCATTCGCCAATTGTCAGTGTACAGCTGTACATCATTGAACATTTTTTGGAGATTGCTCTGAACTATTGTGGCTTTTCGGTCTGCCGTATAGATGATCAGATCATCAGCATACGCTACCAATGATCGCGTTGGCGAGACATTAAAATCAAAGCCGTTCAATAGCTTGCGAATGAATATTGAGAAGAGCAGAGGCGCAGTAACTGTTCCCTGCTGTAGACCATTCAAGACCTTGAACTCGCGCATTGTTGTCAGATTTCCATCAGTTACAACAAACGATTTCCCGTATAACATATTACACATCATGGCGACAAGGTGTCTGGGGAACTTGTCCTGAAGGAGTTTAAAAATTAGTCCATCTAACCATACCGTATCAAAGGCTTTCTCCATATCAATGAGACATGCTCCAACACATTGTTTATCATTTAGTTTCCAACAGATGTCTGAGGTTACTTTCGTTATTGCATGTGTGGTCGAATGCCTGGCACGAAAACCAAATTGGCAATTCGGCATCAACTCATTTTCCTCAATGTGGGCGTTTAATGCTCTATTGAGTATCACTTCAAACACCTTGCTGATGTTAGGCAGCAAGCTGATTGGGCGATAGCTTTTGGGGCATGAAGATTCTTTTCCTTTCTTCAAGATCGGAAATACCTTAGCCCTTTTCCACTCATTTGGGAAATATGAATTGCTCAACATGTTGTTGAACAATATGCAATAGTTCCTAATAGCAACCTCAGGCAAATGTCGGAGAACTACATTTGGAATACCATCAGTACCACATGATTTCTTGTTGTTTATTTTGCGAAATATGAAACACAAGTCTTCATAGCTGACAAAATAATCAATAAGATTCAAGTTCGGTATGAGGTCAGATGTTAATGTTTCATTGAAATGAAGAATTGATTGGCCGTTCAGGCTTGACTTGAAGTCGGAAACTTTTGCTTCAACGATCTCTGAAACTATTTCATTCCCTCTCTCAAGGTTTGGTAGATGAACCAATTCAAAATGTGTTCCAATCAGGGCAAGTTTATCTAATCCTTCACAAATGATCCTGTTTCCATTTCTATCCGGAGTCGTACTATCAATTTCGATACCAGCCCTATCGAGAAGATTTATCTCATCACTAGTGACTTCAAGATTCGATACCTTCACTCGAGACTTCTTGCGGAATATGCTATTCACTTTCGTGAACACGCCGTCTGGGTCCTGTGGGCTAATACCCCTTAATTTTTCCGCCCATTGATTGCTGACCTCACTCCTGAAGTATGACCGGATTAAGTTCCGGACATTCTTCAGATGTAATTTCAACAAAGCCAACGAGGGATGGTTGTAATCCAAAAATCGTCGATAAATATTGTTGACGCGTGTGAGAAGGAGGCTTTTCAATCTTTTCAACCTTGCGATGGTTGGTGTTTCATATCCTTCCATATTGTTTCGATGTTTTATCTTGGGAACTACTTTCTCAATCGTTTCCAACGTCAGCTTCTCTAACCTCGACAAATAGACATCTATTTCATCGTTAGTTAGATTCCTGTCATTAGGAACCATTGAGCAAGAGTTGCCACCGTCAGAAGGGGGACATTGCTTCTGGTACTCCCGATTAAACTTCTTTTGAAACTTTCCCCAGTCTGTTTTTTTGAAGTTCAACCGATGATTTTCATGTTGAACTGGAATGAGGAAGAAATCATCCCTTTGATGATTGATTTCCATTACGATTGCGTTATGGTCGCTATCATAAGGAAGCACCTGCAGTTTCCGTTGAGGACTATTAAAGTTGAATTCGAGTCTTGCGTCAGCAATGCAGAGGTCCAAATATGAATTTGTCCTAGGGTATGTTGGGAACTCCGACCCATATAGATTGCACCTGTATTCAATCTGGTTCTCTGTTATCCACGATTTCAGGAATACACCTCTTGGATTATTGGTGGCGTTCAGCCATGATGTATGCTTGGCGTTCAGGTCACCAGCAAGAATATAATAATTATGAAGCCTGTTCAATTCGAGTATTTCAAACAAGGAATTGAGTTCCTCCTTGAGCCTGAGAACAGTTCCACCAGTTGCATAGGCAGAGATAACGAAGAGGTTATCCCCACCTGGCAGTGAAATTTTGATAACGGACACTTCAAGAGATTCAAAGCTTTTGAATTCGACTTTTTCAATATTTTGGAAACAATAGGGTCTTCGAACCAATATCCCGGTGCCACCTCCCCCATCACCTATTACCCTATCGTTTCTTACGAATTCAAAATCCTTGAATGTCATGGAGTGCCATGAATTGAGGTGGGTTTCGGTGAGAAGCATGATGTCAGGCTTTTGCTTAACAATGAATTCAAGGAGATAATCACGCCGATGTAAAGTAACAATGGAGTTGACGTTGATCGAGATGAGACGAATCCTATCCATGGGAATGTGACTGGATGACAAACTATTTTGGAGCATGTTGACCTAAACTTTGAAAAACGAAATTGATTTTTTGGTCTTGCTTATTAATTCTATCTGAAAGCGATTCAAGTTGCTGGTAGATTTTAAGAAGCAGCTCATTATTGCCACTTACATTATTTATTTTATTTATATTGTTGTCTGCTGGTCCTCTGGCAGCAAGTGCAAATGATACCCCGGGTTTGATGAAGTTGGGAGGTAACAGATTCTGATTTACTTTGGTTTGCTTTGGGGAAAATACAAAGCCCTATCGAAATCACGACCTGGGTGTCACGGCATTTTTTCTCCGAAACTATAGAACCTACAACCATCAAACTTTGTGAAAAAAATCAGCAGTAATGACTTCTTAAAAGGTTTGGAGTGAACAATTTTTTCAGAGAGATTCAAGGGGTTTCCTCGAGAGATAGGATGATCCTTAGAAAAATTGTACATCATAGGTTGGCAAGTGGGATATTGTATCGAAGACCTCAATAAAATATTGTCAAAGCCCGTCTTAAAATCATCTTAGTGTTGAGGGGGCAAGATAAGGGTAATGTATGAAATTTTCAGAAATTATACGTTCGCCACCAGCAACGGATAAATACCAGACCATAAAAGCAGCACTGCGTGACCGATTTGTCTGACACGCAGTTAGACAAGCTTCTTATGGAAGTGGAATTAGGTAGACTTGGTGGTACTCACATCAGTGAGAACGTGCTGCATGTGTAATGGCCTGACTTGTTACCACAGTAGCCACAACACATGCTCCCACTTATCAAACGCCTACCGCTTAAGTAGCTTCCATCGGTAGCCTGTGAGGTGCATGATTTGGGGCTTTCCCCTATGGGTACATTAATGCACCCGTCACGTTCTTTGGTACCATCATCTGCATTCTTGCTATTATGATCATGAGCAGACCGGTTGTTCCGGAACGTGCTGCATTTTGTTTTGCTGTCGTGCAACTTACATCTATTACGCAAGAAATACGTTAGATATAACCCAGCCAGCACAGCCGACAAGGCCGTTTAAACTTGCGTAACAGCCATAATGTCCAAGATCGCTCTGCTTACTTGCTACAAGCTCATTAAAAAAACTGCAATCATTTCGAATCTACGGTTCATCAACTTCAAGCTAGGTGTGCCATCTTCTTTATATAGGAAGGTTTTTGATAAGGAAATTTGGCCCATTTCTGTAAAATTGAGTCCGTTTATTACATATGATAAGCCAAAAAACGTAGAGAAATCTCCAACGACTCTTCCTCCACAACATACGGAGGAGACTTTATTGCACTCTCCCCAACCTGGGCTGGATCTTCCTCAGGCATCACTTCAACCAGAAGCAATAAAGCGTTCTCTTCGCCCAAAAAACAAATAATTATCTCTTCAAATTCTTCGACATCTGCTATGAACTATATTGAAGTCACGGCTTTATATTCACTGCGGACCTACTCCATCTACTATCAAAATGCTGGTGGTATCCGAACAAAAACATCGCAGCTATTACTCGCTTCGCATCTGCGTGAATATGATATTATTGTTCTGACCGAAACATAGCTTCACGATTGTATTTCCACTGCAGAAATTTTTAGTCGTTATTACCACGTCTAGCATTGTGATCGTTGCCCACTTGCTACTGGACTCGTGAGAGGTGGAGGTGTTTTAATTGCCGTGCGAGCTGATCTCAATAGTTCAATCGTTCAGCTACATGTAAATAATGCTACCGTTGAACAACTTTGCGTTCGCCTAAATTTCAATGAAAAGCATGCCGTAATTGTTTGTGTTTCTGATATTCCTCCAAATAGTCATATAAGTGTATACAAGAATCATTTGGATAACTTAGAATTTATAGTTAATTCATTAGATTTAAATATTCATTGCATTGTTCTTGGGGACTTTAATTTAGGTAATGTATTATGGGCTCATGATGATAGAATTTTATTGCCTCTAAATATTAAATCAGATATTGAATCCATGGTAATGGGCTATTTCTTATCTAATTATTTTCAGCAGATCAATAGTACTATAAATGACTTTAATAGAATCTTTGATTTAATATATATTAAAAATGATTTAAAATGTTCTTTCGAGCGCAACTTATCACCAATATTCAATAACAGTATGCATCACACAGCACTTACAGTAAAATTCAAGTTTTATAAATTTGATGAAACTAGCGATGATGATTTTTTTGATCAACTTGATTTTTCAAAAGCAAAGTTTGAAAAGATTACCGAAATGTTTAAAATCGTTGACTGGTCGGTTTTAGATTCATTCGATGACCCAAATGATGCTTACAAATTTATTTGCGATAAGTTCTCTCATGCCATTTCTAATTTTGTCCCTAAAAAACATAAAGTATTAAGGAATAAACCTCCTTGGCTTAATTCACACTTAGCCAACTTAAAAAATGTTAAAAACAAAGCATTCAAAAAATTTAAAAGATCAAACTCTGAGGAAGATAGATTATACTTTTTTCAAAAACGAAACGAGTTCAATTATTTACACAATTTTCTATACAATCAGTACTTATTTAAGATTGAGAGTAATTTGAAGGCAAATCCTTCATCTTTTTGGCATTATATCAATTCTAATCGCAAAATAAATCTGTTTGCTTTGTTTAATTAATTTATGTATCAGTTATGATTTTTTTGTATAGTCTGTAAGATATTGTAATCCGTAGACCGAATAATAATAATAAAATATACATCTGGTGCTACCTTATACAAGACTTCAGGAAGACTAAACAGTCTGATAGCACATGTGGCACTCGTTCCTGGCTTCTGCCTTGAGGACCGCTTATACATCATCGACTGCATTTTCAGTGTCTGACTTTTCCTCGACTTTGGGGCAGCAGTTTGTATTCTACCTAAGCACGCGATTTGTAGGCAAACAATTTCTTGTACTGCAAACAACTAACGTAGTGCCAATTGCTACACTTAGCTTCCAAAGTCTTATCCTAAAACAAGGGCTTTGTTGCTGTAATGTGACGCCCACGCCCGGGAATCGGAGTGATTCCAATCCCGAACCCTGGCACCCGGCCAGATATGTATGACTTCGAAATGCAGGCAGACTTTATCTTTTGTGCAGCCATCATTGCGCCGAAAATATTTTTCTTCAAATATTTATATTTGTGGAAAAATATTTTCTGTGAATGTGAGCCGCTGAAGTAAAACACTGATACATTTCGAAGCATATCTATCTGGCAATGCCTCCCACAGTTGCCATCCAAATGTCAAAGAGGCAGAAGGTGTTTGCGGTTAACTGTCCGTTGAATGAGAAGTCTCGCGAGGGTAGCGGATTAGCGGTAAGTCCGAAGAAAATTAGCGTGGCGTGAATATATAACGCAAAATAAATTTATCTACAGGAGGAGGCAGTAAATGGGGGACTTGGCGAGCGGCTTGGAGGAACAGATGTCCAATCTACCGCAAGACCTATGAATACGCGGTCATCAGATGTTTCAAGTGACGGATACAGCAGAGTGAAAGAGGCAGGTGACTTAATTCCAGGTTAGAGTAGACATAGTCAAAATAGGGATGTAGCACGTGTAAACAGTTGATGCCATACAATTTGATAAGGATATCAGAAAGATTTTACGAGAGAAATTCTTTTATACGATTCAGAGTCTTTCGCCATCAATCCCTGCCCGGTTTCAAACAGAATTCGAACTACTGTTTCAATCAGCTGTTTGGCTGGGATCCATCGGCAAACAATTTGCATCGTTTGGTCAACAATTGCTTTTAATTTGCTACGAAAGATGAATTAACCCGAGTGTAAGTCCTAGTGTAACCATTCCCAATATATCCACCGCAACGAATCAGTTCACTGCATTATCATCGCAGCCCCAAAACCATATATCGCAAATCTCACCGATTCCCGTTTTATCGTCTAAAGGAACTGGTTCCATAGCTAGCAGTGAGAATGGCGAAGTAGATGACTACTTTCAAGTTTAATCTTAAGCAAGTCTTGATGGGGCTGAACAACTATTTGCAAATGTTGTTGAAAAGTGATTCGAAATACAATTAAGTAACTAGCAATTGGTGTATCAAAAATGATTTCACATTCCGCGAGGGCTTTGTGCATCATTAAGTTAATTAAGCAATGAGCTTTGAAAAAGGCACATCGAGTAATGTGCTATCTAACAGCATTCTGATTCCTTCAAAAAAGTGAATAGATTATTATTTTCAACAGAAATAAAACCCAAAGTTAGTATACTAATATTAAATATATACCTCGGTTATCCATCAGCCATTATATTCTTTATATCAGTTAAAACTACCATCACTGAGTATTTGAAACCAACAATTACGTTAAAGAAATAAGAAAAAATAGTTTATGCATGTTTTATCAGCTAAAAAGTCTGCAACCATTGTGATTAGACGGAAAAAAAATATTGAACCTTTTGAGAGACTTGTTGGATCTTTGCACAAAATAAGACGATCTTATTTACATCTGCGTAGCGAACACAGATTATTAACTATCGCTAAATAACAATATGAAATGTTCATTTAAAAAGAATCAAAAAGGCCTTTTTGATAATTTTATTTTAAATAGATTTTAAGAGATATTTCTACCCAATATAAAATGCAGTTATTTATTTTATATGTTGCTATGCTAGTTTGAAAAAAAGCTCATACCTGAACGGAAAACAAGGCCCATTAGAGAGTAAAGTGTGCTTTTTTCATAATATGACTAAATTAAAGCTGGATCTTGCGCTTGCTTGCATTTTCACTTAACATATTGACTTGAAATAAAATAACGTTGAAATTGATGGAAAGCGGAAATATTTTTTTGGAAACGATTAAATACTTTGCTTACTAAACAATAAAATCAAAGAAATCGACCATTGGTTAAAATAATAAAAATAAGAAATCAATAAAAAAATACAAAAGATTAAAATACATAAAAAGATTAAACAACATAAAGACGTTAGAAGAAAAAAAAAAATTTTAAATTTTTTGATTATGCTGTCACAACAACCATTTGATTTTAAAGTTAATGGGTATTTTCCAAATGCATAATGGATCTCAATAAATTACAATTACTCTAGCCAGGAAAATCAAATGCAAAATAATTGCAAATTAACCAAGATAAATCTGAAGAAGAGGAAACGTACACGTACGTTTATTTACTTATTATTTAAAAAAAAACTCATAGTTTAAAGACAATGTTTTTTACCATCTATGATTTTTAAAGTGTTTATTTTCAAATAAATTTACTGAATTTAAAAGAAAAAAAAAACTTATTTCCGAAAAGTAATTTATTCTCTGTTTAATGTACTTGTAACTTCTAAACGCACCTGGACATGATAAATACAGAAATAAATTTTTGTTCAGTTTAGAAAAGAAAAAAAAAATATTTAAATTCACAAAATCCTCAGTTTATAAAGCATAATTGCTTAAAGTAATTCGCGTATATGTTTCCTCCTAATGATTTACGGGTACAATGACTGCAAAAGTTAAGTTTTCCCATTATATAAATATTAGGGAATTTTTTTTGGATAATTTAAGTGCATGTATAGATAAACATAGATATACATAAAGTTGCATGAGTTTCTTTAAATTTTTAATGTGAAAAAATTTATCTTTCTCAGCGGATGGAGTGTAGGGAGTCAAGTTTAATATATTGAGCATTATTTGGAAATTGTATTCTATCCCTAATTTATCTGTCAAAACTATGCTTTCAGAATTATTACTCTAACTTAAAATAGTTAAGCACCAGTGCTCATAGGGAAATACCTTAGTGTAGGCATTTCTCTTGGATTTATATTCACCATAATTAGTATAATTACAAGAACGAACACGCTCATATGTAAATACAATTAAAAATATGAAAAAAATATTCCTTTCTTTAAATATCAGAAGAGCAAAGGCTTATATTTAAATTATTTGATAGTAAAACCTTAGCTTAATTATTGTAAATGAAATATTCGAAAATTAAAAATGAAGTACTAAAGGAGCCATAAGCCTTTCCATTCCGCATGCTCTTTCTTTTGCAGCGGAAGTGATGACCGAGGGTAAGTATGTCTTGAAGAGGGTTAGGTTTTTATAATCTGCGGATGATTGATTTCGAGTCGGTTACGGTCCGCGGTACCCTTGTTTGCGCTCGTTGTTTTTATTAGAGTAGGTTATTTAGGACTTGAGGTAGTTTAGCTTGTTTCCTGGTACCGCGTCGGTGATTCGGTAACGCGCCTATGGTTTTAGATTTCGTAGTAGTTTGAATTGAGATCTGTGGAGAGATCACATCCAGACCTAATGTAACGTAGGTTTCCTGTTCTGGATGAGTGGCTGTTGACGCGTTTGTAAATCGGGCATGTGAATCGGTGGCTGAGTTACGTAACTCGGACTTAGTCTGCTCGCGTAAGACCCGCGACCGAAACTCCTCTCCGAACTAGCTAGCCTACAAGCAGCCACCACGGAGAAGACTAAGTGTGACCGGACTTGTTGACCTGAAGGGTACAGTCCGTTGTCACTTCCAAGACTGTACGTCTCGAACCGATGAGAGGTCGGTTCTAATTGCGATCGAACGAGACGAAGGTAGGAAACCGTTACATTGCCTACTGACCTGGACATTCATCATCACTAACGTCCAATCTGCCATTCTTGGAGCCAACACCATCAGTTTGCATGGGTTTTTCATCAACATACTTAGCTTCCACCCTATTGACGGGTTAACCAATTACACTACAACTTGCACACCAGGCCCGACAGGTGAAGTATATTCAGTTTCCTTGTCGCTCAGTGTACTAAAAGGGGATATCAAACATAACTCTAAAAATTAGATCACCAATTTTACTCAGGTCATCGCATATTCAGGATAAACGGCTTGACTGCTTGGCCTGCCAGTCCATCATCAGATTGAAACTGAAGGACTACCAGCTTTTGCACGTCCTAGATGGTTCACAGGAGATCGGCTCACTGCTACATAAGACGAGTTTAACAACCTCCTGAAAAAAGGGCTGTATGACCCTCGATAAGCCAATGTTTTACCCTGTTCATATGTTGCCCAAAACTAAAGGAAATTGGTGATTGTCACTTGTTAAATTCGCGTACCTGACTGGACTGCCATCCGCAGCCAACAATTTGAGACTCCAAGAAGTCAGAGGAAAGTGTTTTCTCTTGTTGATTTATACAGAGCATCCAATCAAATACTAGTGGTACCGGAGTATGTACATAAGACAGCAGTAACTATATCTTTTAGATTGTCTGAGTCCTTCAGTCTACGAAATTTAACGCAAATAATCTAAAGGACTTGCTGTAGTGCTTTCAGTCACCCATTGTAGGCCTCCACAGATGGCGGGAAGAGGGTACCCTAAGCAGCTATCTGGTGGGTAGAGGGGAAATAAAATGCCCCTTGCGGATCAAAACCAACTAGATGGAAGCACTGACAACGCTTCACTTAGTTTTTACTCGTTATGAAACCAGGACTAGCCCTAGATTGGATTGGCTAAATGGCAACGACTATTGTAACGTATAAATGACTATTTTTGTCGAATTTGGAATGTTAGATCATTGAACAGGCCAGATGCACTGTGACAACTTCTGATTAAGATTAAGAAACCTGAAATCAACATACTTCCAATGCAAGAAACGATGTACAATGAAGATACATTTGACATTAGAGCGCACGCCCTGTTTGAAAGTAGAAAATTGCAAGGACCCCATGAAGACAAGCTAATTTAAATTTTTTACAGCACATTTAAATAAATATTCACTGAAATCCAGCCGGTTAATGAAAGGTTCTGTGCGAATCATACCAAGTTCAAATTCTTTAATGTCTGGTTACTTCGTTGTCACGCATCCACAGGAGACAACGGAAGGTAGTCAAGGGCAAATTTTGAAGCACCCTGGAACGAACTGTCATGTCCAGGTATTGCTGTCAAAAGACATTGAAATTGTTATATGCAACTTCATTGCAACAATTGAACAAGAAATGGCATATAGAGGAACAAGCGGTAGGGACAGCCTTCATGCAGAGATCAGGGATAACGGACAATACCTGATAGACGTCGTTAGTAGCAGAGGCTTCATAGTAAGCTTCACACACTTTCTGCATCGAAACATCTATAATAAAACGTGGGCATTCCAAGATGGTCATACATTCAACCAGATTGACCATGTTCTCATGCAAAAATCTGCAGCCACCAGGATTCTCGACACACACTTCTTCCGGAACACTTCAGACCACTAGTTTATAAGAGCCAAATTTTGATGCCATATCTCCACTTTCAACACCAAGATAAAACAAATAAACAACAAATAAAAGACGGCTACAATCCATATACAAGTCTTTACAAAAGTGTACAAGGAACAATTATAGGTGACTCAGTCGAGATCAAAAACAGATAGCTGCAATATTTCCAGAAGCTATTTAGAGTGACCCCAGCAACTTCTTAAGCTATAAACATGTCAGAAGCAGAGCAAGATGTCCCAGTTTCACCACCGACCTAGGAAAAAATACAGGCAAGGCCCCAGGAATAGATGGAATGCAGCAAAACTACTCCAGAGGCCGTATCTCCATCCAAGTAACCTTCTTCATCGGCTAATCTGCAGAATATTGCTAGAGGAGTAGTTACTAGAGAACTGGTGGACAAATATTTTATGTCATATACTCGAAAATGGGACAAGCTAAGGTATGAAAATTATATAGGTATCACTTTAATGTGAACGTTGTATAAAGTGCAAAGTGCAAAGTGAGAATTAGAACATTATAGAAGAGTGTCAGGGAGGCTTTCAAAGTCTACAATAGTCCAAATATTCTCAGTTAAGCAGGTGTTCGAAAAGTGCTGGGAATATTACATCGATGTGCACCAACTCTTTGTAGACTTCAAGCAAGCATAAAACAGTGTCGATATAAATACACTGTACAAAATAATACTTGACTTTGGCATCCCAACAAAACAAATTCGCAGAGTCCAAGTCACGATGCTGAACACAAAATTCTATATTAAGGTAAAAAGTGAACTGACAGGTAGCTTTATAATGAAATCAGGCCTAAAACAAGGGAAAGTTCTTTAATGTTGCACTGGAATACGTCAAGACATCAGCTGAATTCTCTGGTACGCTAATGTGCACGTCTACAGAATTGGCCGCATATGCTGATGTTTTTAATATTATTGCATGTTCAACATTAGATGCGATAGGAGCATTTTGGAGCCCAGAATCTGAACCATACTAAATTAGCACTCCACCCTGACAAAACCTGACCCAAGGACACTACAACCTTGTAAGTATAGATCATTTTATGTGAGTTCATTTGAGCTAACCTGAATAGAAGAGACACCAAAAGGAACAAAATTGTATACCAAATAAACGCCGCAAATAAAGCCTAGTACACAGTACTTCCCGTTCCAAACTCAAGGGGTGTGCACAAATAAAGTACCCGTATTTACAAGTTACTAGCCAAACCTGTGCTGTTAATGGAAGTGAAACATGGGCCATGTAACCGACCTCAAAAACGCAGTGACCATATTTGAACGTAAATGGCTGCGGCAATTCTATGATTCAGTGAAACAAGGAACAGAATAGTGACCATGGTGCAATGATGAGTTGCATGAGCTGTTTGATGCCAATTACAATAAGTGTAGGCCATGCAGAAAAGATGGTAGAAAACCTCCCACCCAAAAGAACATTAAAGTTTAAAGCACCAAGTAGACGTTCAGCAGGAAGACCAAACACTCGATGAGAAGACGCGGTAGAAGCTGACAGCATATCTTTACTGGGAGTGATCAACTAACGAACGATTTGACGAACCTGCAAGGGTTGGAAGAGATTGATCGTGGAGGCCAAAGCCTATCTTGAGCTGTCACGCCATAGATGTTGATAATTTCAATGGGGTATCAATTGTCTAGTGCACAACTTTAAATCCATGTGCTCTTATCCAGGTATTCGCAACAACCTGGTTTTTTTGGACAGTCGCGAGGAACATATCCAGCACGTTTGGCATCTATTCATATCTTTCCAGCCACCACATCTGCCAGCTAACTGGAGTAAATGCCAGATTAGCTACCCAAAAGTTATTTTTGCAGTTTATTTTGTCTCCAGAACGAAAATTCAGTAAATCATTGGCTTTCCGAAACCAGTCAACTAGTTTCAGCTACAGTGTTTTATCAGGATGGCTTACTCTTGATGGAGATGCATTCTACATGCGTCAAAACTTCAGAAAATGCTGCTAGACATGCTTAAAAGTAACACAGCTAAAAAATCTACTTTGAACTGGACAATCAGGGCCAGCCAGAGTTTTTAACGGACCAAAGACAGCATCTCTGCAGTAGTCACCACAACTTTCCTGTTACTATAAGAGCCACTATCCCTGCATAGAGACTTGTCTAATTTAACCATTTTTGTGATTAAGAGGGGCATGTCATTTACGCACAGAGTATTGGACTCCCATTCTCGCAAGCGACTAGACAACCCACTAAATACTTCCCCTCACAATCCGAGGACCCAGCCTGGAAACGTTTGACACATTAATTCTGGCCAGCTTTCGTTTTATTATGCTGTGAGGTGCCTTCAAACTCCACCATAGCTGGCCACAAGCCCGTAAGGAAAGAAGGAAGGAACCCTTTTTTACCCAACCCATAGCTTTCATGATTCCTCATCCTAAATGCCCTAATTAAATGATAGTAAATGCTTTCGGGGTCGCAAATTGAGTTCACTGGTTCCCCAATAATGGGATATTAAATGCCAAGGTATGCTTATAACTGTAAATACATCTACAGCTCTGCTACTAAATCCTACATACACCTCCTTTGTGGGGACGGAAGATAGTGAAGGTGAATCTTCCGCGCCTAATAATGGAATCGACAAAATAACCATTCCACCGGAATGGAAAGGTGGCGGGCTAGCCCCCATCCCAAGAAAACCTTAAAATGTTTCGAAACCTGCAGATAGGCCTCAGAATGGATTAGACTCGCGGCAACAGCCTCGCAATGAAAAAAGGACTATAGCATTGGATCCAGTAATGTCAGATCACTAAATTACTCTAGCGCTGTTAAGGACCTTTTACAACAGGCCACTCAATATCAATTCAAAATACTGGCAATCCAGGAAACGAACTGGACTGGAAATGGCATTCAAGACTTGAGATCATACGCAATATTCAAAATTGGAAAGCCTAATGGAAAACAAAAATCAAAGTGGCCTTCTTTGTGGATAGGGAGCTCAAATCGCACGTTATTAATTTTGAGGCAATGAACGAACGGATGAGTGCGATCCGTATAAAGTTGAATTTTCAAAATCTGGTTGATCAATATCCACGCCCCGACCAAAGGAAAGGACGAAGAAACGAAGGAAATGATCTGAAATCACCTGAAAAGACTAGTCAACTCGTTGCCTAGAAATGACGCAAAAATAATTCTGGGTGATTTCAACGCTAAGATTGGCAATGAGCTATCTCACCGGGGAACGACTGGAGGATATAGCCTCCACGATGAAACAAATGACAACGGCCAGCGCCTGATAGACTTTGCATGTAGCAGAAATCTAGTCATACGTTCGACTTGCTTCCCAAATCGACGCATTCATAAAATGACTTGGGTATTACTGAATGGCAACACACAAAACCAGATCGATCATGTCCTGATCCAAAAAAGATGGGCCTCGAACATACTTGACATCCGTACACACCAAAGCCACGCTCTGTCGTGATGACATCGGCAATCCCATCGCTGATGAAACCAAGATTAAGGAATGATGGGCATTATATAGGGTTATTCATTTCGTGATTGGGAAAGTATTACTCTGCCATTTGACACTTGTCAAAACTAAATGTCATTCGAAGCATGTTTTTTTTTTTGAGTTGAAGGTTTGCCATATAGAAATATGGATCGTTTAACAGTCGAAAAATGCGTTAAAATTATTAAATTTTATTAAAAATTGTGATTCTGCTGTATCAACATTTAGGACTTTACGAGCAGATTTCGGTCGACACAATCAACCAACACAGCAAACAATTTCGAACACAGTGAGAAAATTTGAAGAGACTGAATTGGTTGTTGAAAGTGCATGGCCTGTGCGTCATCGCAACATTCGTTCTGCTGAAAATGTCGATGTCGTTGCGTTTCTCAAAGTGTGGAGGAGGGCCCGAATTTGTCGATTCTTCGACGTGCTCAACATTTGGGCTTATCTCACGGCTCATTGTGGCGAATTTTGCATCTGGATGTGCATCTTCATCCATACAAAAACCAATTCACTCAAGAATTTAAGCCACAAGACCATACACAACGCAGAATGTATGCGAATTGGGTGATTGAACAACAAGCCATTGATAACGATTTTTCGAACAAAATTTTCTTTAGTGATGAGTCTCATTTTTTGCTCAGTGGTTACGTAAAGAAACAGAATTGCCACCTATGGGGCTCTCAAAATCCTCAGGTGACTGCAGAAAGGCCTTTGCATCCGGAAAAAGTGACCGTTTGGTGTGCATTATGGTCTGGTGGTGTTATTGGCCCGTATTTTTTGAAAACGATCAAGGAAGAGCCATTACAGCCATTTCTGACCGCTGTGGAGGGATGTTAAGGCGCAGCCCCCAGTGAAACTGCAAATTTGGGTAAACTTTACAGCCGTTCACCTCAGAATTGTTAAAGATATTTGCAAAAATTTTTTAGCAAGAAGTCGGAATGAACCTTTGGCTATCGAATCAACTCATAACATTTTGCAAAAAGTTTGTTGCAAAAGTTATTAGATTCAAACAAAATAACATGTTTTCGTTAAAAAATGTAGTAGATCTCGGAAACTACTTAACGTACCAAGTTGATTTAAGCTATCGTTGTTAGATCTAAAGTATTTGCAGTGAATTAACTCATCAAAAATTTAAAAAAGTTTTTTGCAAAAAATTTTCTAGAACAAAATGTGTAATTTGCACACTCTGAACAAATATCATGCATGCACATTGATTTGTATCAAATTTCCACATTTTGCTCTAGGAAATTTTTTGCAAAAAACTTTTTTAAATTTTTGATGAGTTAATTCACTGCAAATAATTTAGGTCTAACAACCATAGCTTAAATCAACTCAGTACGTTAAGTAGTTTCCGAGATCTACTACATTTTTTAACGAAAACATGCTATTTTGTTTGAATTTAATAACTTTTGCAACAAACTTTTTGCAAAATGCTATGAGTTGATTCGATAGCCAAAGGCTCATTCCAACTTCTTGCTAAAAAATTTTTGCAAATATCCTTAACGTTTCTGAGGTGAACGGCTGTAAAGTTTACCCAAATTTGCAGTTTCACTGGGGGCTGCGCCTTAACCGATTATTTATGGAGAGAAATTGAAGATTATGATCTGGAGAACATGTGGTTCCAACTGAATGGAGCCACAATCCACACAACACAGGCTAATCGAGCACTTTTGCAAGAGAAATTTCCAGGACACGTTATATCAAGATTGAGTGATGTAAATTGGCCCGCGAGGTCCTGTGACCTAACGCCTTTGGATTATTTTTTATGGAGCTATGCGAAAGATTGCGTTTTTAGCGAACAATCCTCAAAATCTTGAGCAATCGAAAACCAATATTCGTGAAGTTATGGCCGAGATATTGCCGGAAATGTGCTGAAAAGTCATTGAAAATTACCTCAAAAGGTTTGAGACCTGTAAGAGGTCCCTTGAAAGATATTTGAATAATGTTGTTTTTCACGTATAATGGCAAGGTTTAGTCTTTATATTGAATAAAAAAATTTGTTTTTGTCTGAATATTTTGTGTATTTTCTTTAGCCTTACTTTTCCAAGCGTAAAATGGATAGCCTTATATTTCAAGAACCTCCTTAGTCCTCCACACAGCTCCACAACAGCGGAGCCTATAAATGTCGGCGGAGAGCTTCCATTGGCCTCACCCACTCTATCTGGGACGTTTTCCATCATCAAAGTCCAAAAGAATAATAAAGCGCCGGGCATCGATGAGATTCCAGTGGAGCTTATCAAATATGGTGGAAGCAATGCCATCTGGCAACAAGATCATATGCCGAAAGAGTGGAGTCAATCAATTATGTTCCCTACCCACAAAAAGTTGATAAGCTAAAGTGCAAAAATTGTAGAGGCATATCACTGCTTTGTACGGCATACAAAATATTTTCAAAGATCTTAGAAAATAAAATTGGATCATATGCCGACAGTATTATTGGGGAGTATCAATGTGGTGTTAGGGCAGGTAGACCGACGATAGACCAATTGTTCACAGCCAAGCAGGTACTTGTGAGGTGCTGGGAGCTCAACATAGACGTGCACAAATATTTCGTTGACTTCAAGCAAGCATACGACAGTATTTATCGTAACGTACTGTACCAAATAATGCTTTGGTTTGATATCCCAGCCAAATGAGTCCGTCTTACCAAAATGACAATGATGGCGACAATGTCCCAAGTCCGCAACAATAACGAATTTATCGATGCCTTTGATACAAATATCGAACAAGGGCTGGGAGATGGACTTGCCCTATTGCTATTCAATTTGGCTCTGGGGTACGTCATAAGAAAGCTACCTGTCGATACGCGAGGCACGTTAGTATAGAAGTCGAGCCAAGTAAGAGCCTAACGACATCAACATATTGTCACAGTCATTAATAACTGCCGAAGAACTCTTTCTGAAGCTCGACTAAGAAGGAAAAATAGAAGGGCTACAAACCAATGAAAATAAGACACAACCCATGACGCAGTCGAGGAAAAATACCTCAAATACACAAAATATCCCACTTGGCGAATACAGTAACGAAAATGTTGGCTAATTTGTATATTTTGGTGCCAAAATAATGGAAACTGCTAATGAAAGAGACAAAATACGCCAAAAAATACAGCTCGTAAATAAAATATTTTATTCAATCTTGACGATATTGAAGACCAGCTGCAGACACAAAAAAAAAATCAATCCCTAAGTATACAAATCTGTGATAAGACCTGTCTCATGCGATGGGTGTGGAAGATGGACCGTAAGCCAAGCATTCACAAATATATTGAGCACCTCCGGCTGTCGGGTCCTAAGATAAATAATCGGAGTAAAGCTAGACGGGGACCAATGACAAATTCGATACAACCATGTGCTGTATGAAATTTTTGACAAACCGGAGATCACAACGATTATAAGACTGTGGAAGGTGCAATGGTATTCGTTTGGAGAAGTTGAAGGCCGGAAGCCCAAAGAAAAGCTGGTCTGACTCGGTCAATGAAGACAGTTCATCGTGCTCGAATTTTAAAATCGGAGGACGAGGTTAATGGGCCGACAATGTTGGAGGCGCTATTTACAGGATGAGAAGGCCCGAGAGGGGATGTAGTGCTACAAAAAAGGAGAAGAAGTTATGAAAACAATTCTATATTTAATCCTATAAGCTTGCTTGTACACACGCTGATGGGTTGCTTGAAATATGGGAGCTTGCGGTGTTCTCAAATGTGTGTAGAATCGAACTTTTGGGAGCAATATGTCCAGAAAAGTGCAATAGGAGGTAGTTTGGTTTTAATAGGCCTGTATTGAAGAACGAGTGGCATTTAAAGGACAGCCAATGAATATTTGGGATAATATTTCTTTTTAAGTTTAATTTGAAGTTAAGTTCGTGTGCGGGCTCATCCGAGCACTCTAACTGCCCAACAACATATTTTTTTGTGGTTGGGAGGTAAGTGTCATTTACGCACTAAGTGTGGTGCTTGCGTGCTCACTAGTGACTGGACTACCCAGTAAGCATGTCCCCTGTCAACCCGAGAACCCGGCCTAGAACCGTTGGACACATTACTTCAGGCCAGGTCTCGTTTAGTTAGCCGTGTGGCAACTTCAAGCTGGGGAATCCCCCTTCTAGCGGGAGATGAGAAGAGAAGAGGAACTACCTGATAAGCGTTCTTCAAGTCCTGACGTTTCTAGCTGCTATGAATCCCTTTTACCTTTATGGACTGCCTGGACATAATGTGCCACATGGTTTCAAGTTTCATGCAAGCACCACAGTGACTATACTATTCGGAGTGAGCTCTCCCGTCACAGCCTGTCCCTTCTTTGAACGCAAAAAATATGTGGCAGGCATAGCCTTCCTCTTCTGAGTAAAACTGACGGTCAGGGGACCGTTACTTACCAATCTTGTGCAGGTAAGACCGAAAACACCCATCCCCACTGAAAAGCTTGGTCAGATAGAATTCAGTCTCACCATGCCTTTGATATAGCCACAGCCCCACATCAAGGATGAGGCACATAGTCTACCTACCTCTGGTGCGATTCACCCAAGACTGCTGCCAATCGATAAGCGAGTGCAGTTTCTCATTACGGACAACCATCTCCCTCGCATCCTCGTTTCGATACGTCCAACAACACACTAAAGAGATGCTGAAACAGTATGTCATGTCTGACGCTGGTTTTCAGATGAAAAGTTCATCCTCATACTGGACCAAGCCTATCCACGAATTGCTGCAACAGTTATTCAATATATATGTAACGTCGGGGTCACCAGCGGTCAACTCTCACCTTAATCCTGTAGAGCATCTATGGGATAAGCTACAGGTAAAAAAACCAGATCAAAGACCTAGCTTCCAGAAACCTCTCAGGAAATTAAATTGGCTACCAAAGGAAAGTGTGAAGATATAGCCCAAAAATTTATTAAAATATTATTGAAATCTATGAAAAATATGATGCAAGTGTAATGTACGAACACATAATTTTGATTATTGATATTGAATAACATAAATATTCATATGTTATTCATTATCTATAGAAATTATTCATCCTAAAATAATAACCATTACGTGCATTCAATATTGAATAACATAAATACGCATATGTTATTCAATATCAATGTACATACAATGTACATTCATCTTCAGATAAGACGAATAATTAATGTACAACTACGAAAGTAGATTGTTTTCATGTAGGTGTCAAATGACAAAATATTCGTAGACCATTCATGCGCATGGGTACGCGGTAAGATAAAACCAATGCAATCCAACAAGTGTTCTTTGCATTGTTGATAATTTATGGCACGCTTCGAAAGAAAAATAAAACTCAAGCGCATGAATGGGAATATGAAAAGAAGACGTTTGTGGACACGTGCATTCATGATATGAGTAATGTATGTGTATGGAGTGTTGATGTAGGTCAGCACACTTGAATCATAATGACTGAATGCACGTGATGACAGGGGTCAGATACACTGGTATTAACCATGACTAATTTATTGGTTGGTCATGGATAATACCATAGAGTTAAATTAGGGTATTGAAATTGAAGTATCGAATGTATTTATTAAGTGTGAAGCAAAGTAGGTTAGAAGTGTAGAATAGCGAGTAATGAGTTTATGAAATTAATTAGGTGAGAGAAAAATGTAGAATAAGACTTTAGAATAGTATAAAAGGCAAAGACTTGTAAATAAAAATTTAATTTCCGAACCAGAACTCGTAGAGTTTAAATCATAGCTGTGCCTCGCAGCTCAATTTGATTTTTTGGAATTTGCTGTGTCTTGCAGCATAAAATAATCAATAACGCTGTGCCTTGCAGCGAATATACTTAAACTAAAAGTCGCGGTGATTCGCTGCGCGCAAAGTAATATTCTCGGGGACTTGTCGAGATCGACAAAGGAGTGTGTTTTTTTATTAGAAAGAATGGCGCTAGTGAGCTCCGGCTCTCGCCAGCAAATATCTGCGGAAAGCCGCTTGGTTAGGTAAGGAAATTTACTCTTTTATAATTTTCCTTAACAAACAGACTTCAAAACAGGGAAGTTCCATCCCCCGTATCCACGGTAGGTCCAACATCATTATATGGCGATCCTGCGAACTCCGAAAGCGACGATGCATTAGAGCTGGATTCGAACTGGGAAGAGTTCGATAAGATATTCGAAAGGTGCGTGCAACGAGCGGAACAAGAGTACGTTCCAAAACAAATTAAGGGAAGGCAGCGAAGTATTGAGCCGTACTTCAGAAAGCCAAGACCAAAGGAACGAGATATTTTGGAGACGATTCCAAAGATACGACGACAAAGAGGAGGACGGAAGACGAAATTAAAAAGAGAGCGAGCAGAGCTACACAGGAATTTGAAGCTGGCGAAAGGTGAAAACAGGAAGATCCTTCAGCAGCAGTTACTGGAATTGAAGCCTAGGAAGACGTATTGGCAGCAATGGGAAACAGCTGTTCAGTCGAAAACACGTTCATCGAACAGTATCAACAATCATTGGCCACAACGGCAGTCTTTGTAATAATAATTGTCATTTTTTTATTTTTACCACCGACACAACAAGAATTATGTTGTCAAAAGATTGAATAGGAGTATAAATGTATGAAAAGAATTTTTATAGATCTTTCACTTCACAATAAGGGTTAAGAGTTTTCTATTTGAGTCCTATGTTTCCGGTCTGATGATAATTTGATTATTTTTTTTTTGTAATATGTATTGATTAATGGAGTTTCTGGAGCTAATAGTAATTGAGAATGAGAGGGTTTTGAGGAATTTTAAAAAATGTTCAAAAAGTTTATATACGTTTGAGACCCTAAAGACGAAATTAAATGATTTAGAAACACGTAGGAAAAAGTTCGGTGAAATTTTACAAGATTGTAGTGACGAAAGCCCTGAAGTTCTTGATCTCAAGCTTAAGTTCAAGGCACAATCATCTATTTTGGAAGGAGAAATTTGGCTGCAGTTAGGAAAACAAGGTTTTTCTGTAGAAGAGGTTCACGAACAATCAATAAGTGAAGATTTGGAATCTAGCCTACCGATTTTAGAGGAAAGATTTGCCATGGCAGACTTCAATTTAGAGACAGCCATGAAAATCATCCCTGTCTTTGACGGCAAATATAGAGAATTGGACCCTTTTCTCAAGATTTTGGAAATTCTTCATTCCACACTATCTGCAACTGCCAGGGTTAGTTTATTAGATTTTGTTACCAATGTTAAGCTAAGTGCCACAGTTAGGCTATCCCTATCTGGTTCCTCCATTACAACTTTTGATTCTTTAAAATCAGAATTAACATCCAGGTTTAGGAACACTAAAACAGTTCCACAAATTCACACAATGCTGAGTAATTCATTTCAAAAGAAATCTTCAGTCAGTTCTTTCAAGGATAAAATATTGAATTTGGTGGATGAATTAAACCAATTGCAGATTCAAGAGCTGGGTGATCGAGCTTCTGCAGGGGAAAAGAAAGTGATCGCTCAGATGAACGAAACCTATGCGCTAACTGTTTTTAAAAACGGTTTAAACGATCAACTGAGAAATACTGTGTTTTCAGCTAGGCCCAAAAGTTTCACTGAAGCGGTATCTCTTGCCCAAGAGCTAGAAAATGCTGAAAACCAATCCACTAATAGTATAATGCATTTCAATGGTACTTCTGATAGGAAAGATCGAAGGCGCAATAATCGCAATCGGAACAATGGTGATAGTAACGGTAGCAATAGGAATGGAAACAGAGAATCCAATAAGAATGATAGTTATAACAGTAACCGAAATGGTGATCGGAATGACAACAGGAATAATCGGTATAACAATAACAATTATGACCGCTCTGATAACAACGGGAACTATAGACGTAATAATAGAAGAAATAGGAATCGTAACAATAATAATAATTGTGGGAACTACTACAGTGGAAGGAGAAACGTACGCGTTGTAACCGACCAGGGAAACGTGCAGACCTCCGGAGAGGACATAGAAAACCTCCCGGAATAAAAATCACAATAGATGAACGAAAAATCTACCGCATAACTGAAAATTGTACAAATTATGTTAGAATTTACAATTTCAATGCGGACAGATATTTATTGTTTTTAATTGACACAGGGGCTGATGTGTCAATATGTAAAAATGATATCTGCACTAACCTACGTTATGAGATAGAAAGTAATAATAAAATTAGACTTACGGGTATAACTAAGGAAGTAACCACATCCCTAGGGACATGTGATTTAGAACTATTACTCGGGAAGCGCAAAATTATAGAATCCTTTCACATTGTGAACAACGATTTTCCGATAAGTACAGATGGCATTATCGGTCGTGACTTGATGGTCAACTATTGGTGTAAGATTGATTATGAAACATTTACAATAACCTTTAGCGTTGACGATGAAGATGTTGTGTTGCCTATGGACACACAAAGGCATGGTTATCCCCAGGTTAGCGTATCTGCAAGAACAGAGACGGTAGTTCCAATTAATATAGAAATTGAGGAAGATAGTATAGTACTGAACACTGAAGTCGAGAAGGGTGTATTCATAGGGAATACAATAATACCTGTAAAAGGTGTACGACATGTTAAGATTCTAAATACTACAGATAAAGATATTGTCTTAAATCATTTCAATGTAGAAGTTGAACCGTTGCGAGATTACGACATTTTCAAGACGGAAAAACTAAAATACAGCGAAGATCGATTTAAGAGACTTCTCGAAGTTATAGATAAGGATAATTTAGATAAACCCGCAATGCACACCTTGCTTGAGATAATAAAGGAGTATCAAGATGTATTCCATTTGGATGGTGAGAGGCTAGCTACAAACAACTTTTATAAGCAAAAATTACAGACTACAGACAGTAATCCAGTCTACATCAAAAATTACAGATTGCCTCATGCCCAGAACGAGGAAATACTTCAACAGGTTAGAGATCTGGAGATCAGTGACATCATTGAACCATCCAACAGCCCATACAATTCGCCACTGTTAGTAGTGCCAAAGAAAAGCACGGACGGGAAAGCAAAATGGCGACTGGTTGTGGATTTTCGCAAGCTTAATGATAAGATAGTCAATGACAAGTTTCCATTAACGAGACTTGAAGACGTCTTAGACAAGTTAGGTAGAGCAAAGTATTTTTCTACGCTGGATATGACTAGCTCTTTTCATCAAATTGAACTCGAAAAGGAGTCAAGGCCATTGACAGCATTCTCCACTGGTGATGGGCACTATCAGTTTAAAAGACTACCATTTGGGCTTAAAATTTCGTCCAACAGTTTTCAAAGAATGTTAACCATAGCTCTTAGTGGGCTTAGCCATGAAGCATTTTTGTATGTTGATGATGTTATCGTATTCGGTTGTAGCATAAAACACCACAATGCTAATCTTTGTAAAGTATTACAAAGACTACGCCAGCATAATTTGAAGCTGAACCCTAGCAAATGTCAATTCTTAAGGTCAGAGGTAGTATACCTGGGTCATTTGATTACCAGTGAAGGTATTAAAACCGATCCAGCTAAACATAATACGATCAAAAACTACCCTGTTCCGAAAAATGCAGACGAGGTACGCAGATTCGTAGCATTCTGCAATTATTATAGGCGTTTCATACCGAATTTTGCTGAAACAGCAAAGAGCTTAAATTCTCTACTAAAGAAGAATGTAGCTTTTGTCTGGACGGAAGAATGTCAGCAGGCATACGAAACTTTGAAAAGGAAGCTGATAGAACCACCGATACTCCAATATCCAAATTTTGATGAGCCATTTATCTTGACGACGGATGCATCTAACTACGCTCTAGGCGCAGTGCTATCCCAAGGTGAAATAGGTCAAGACTTACCTATCTCCTATGCAAGTAAATCATTGGCTAAACACGATGTAAATAAGCCTACTATTGAAAAAGAACTCTTAGCCATACATTGGGGAATAAATTTCTTCAGGCCATATTTATATGGACGGAAATTTGTGGTCGTGACAGATCATAGACCACTGGTATCTTTATTTACACATAAAAATCCTTCATCAAAACTGACTAGGATACGTGTCGACTTATCCGATTACGACT
The DNA here is from genome assembly GCA_963969285.1 of Odontomyia ornata. Taxonomy (NCBI): domain Eukaryota; kingdom Metazoa; phylum Arthropoda; class Insecta; order Diptera; family Stratiomyidae; genus Odontomyia; species Odontomyia ornata. The sequence goes on along the minus strand of OZ017739.1, from coordinate 357,452,978 downwards.
TCACCATTGTGTACAAGAAAGGTAGCATGAACACAAATGCAGACGCTTTATCAAGAATTGAGCTAGACTCTAATACTTTGAAAGCGATGATACCTCCTGAGAATGACGAAAATGCAAAAAAGAAACTATTAGCTATCACGAGGGGTATGGCGAATAATGCTGAAAAGCAAAAACAGATTGTCAACAACGAGAGCACCCACAAACAAGTAGAACCTGATCAACTCTACTGTTGGGATTGCACGAGTTTGTCAGACATAACCGGTGTAATGAAACTTAAGTTTATTCTGCGCAGAATAAAAGAAGATAAAGTCAATATTGTGCGTACAAAAGATACTGTCGAAATACATTGTAGCGATAAACCTGATGTGAAATCCGTTTCCGTCAATGAGAAGCTAACAATGAATAATATGGTTAACCAGAAAAATGAGATCAGTAGTGATAATCTAAACTCGAAACTCGTTTCGATTTTGGAGAAGCTATTGAGGTTCGCGAATAAAGAGAATATCAGTGAACTCTCATTATCAAATGACGATGCTATACTTAAATCTATTGACAAAAGAGCATTTAAGAAAATTTTCACTATGTTGCAACAAAATGAGCGTACGCAAAAGAAGCTAAAAATAATGATATACAAGCCACCCATCAGAATAGTAGATAAACTTGAACAAAAAAAGCTAATAGAGGAGTATCACGACTCTCCACATGGAGGACACCTAGGAATTCGGAAAACCTTGCTGAAACTTAAACAACGATACTGCTGGAAAGCGATGGGCAGTATGGTTAAGTCGCATATTAATAAATGTGTAGCTTGTTTGACTAACAAACAGGTAAGACACACAAAAGAAAAAATGGTGAAAACGGAAACACCATCGACTAGTTTTGAAACAATACAAATAGACACTGTAGGACCATTGAGAATTTCAAATAATTATAGATATATCTTGACATTACAATGTGAGCTTACTAAATTTGTAGTTGCCTTTCCGATAGAAAATAAGGAATCGAAAACTATAGCTGTAGGATTAGTTGATAATTTCATATTGAAATTTGGACATTTTAAGGTGCTTAAGACCGATTTAGGAACAGAATTTACCAATAGGCTTATGAGTGACATATGTGAGTTGTTACAAATCAGGCAAATATTCTCAACACCTTATCATCACCAGACATTAGGGTCGATTGAAAGAAATCATCGAGTGTTGAATGAATATATGTACTCTTTTGCTGATGACCAGCAGTGGGACAAATGGGTTCCATATTATACGTTTGCGTATAATACCACCCCACATGTGGACACCAACTATACACCTTACGAATTGGTATTTGGAAAGCTTCCATATCTTCCAAGTGACATAATTGAGAACGATGAGAAAGTCTATAACCTAGATGATTATGCCAGGGAACTAAGACTTAGGTTAAAAATTTCAATTACTAAAGCCAGAAATATAATCGAGAATGTAAAACGAAAACGGGTTCTAGAACAAAATGGTATAAACCCTCTTCATGTAAAAATTGGTGATCTAGTATTGGTCAAAAACGAAAATAGGAAAAAACATCAACCGCCTTATAAAGGACCATACAAAGTAGTAGATATTAATGATTGTAATATTTCAATTGACATTAATGGACTCCATAAGACAATACATAAAAATAGAGTAAAATTATGTGAGATAAATAAATAACAATAGATACTTACGAAATATTAGCTTTAAGCTAACTACAACTTAAATATTAGATTCGTCTTAATATTAAATATTTTAAATACTAATACTCATCTTAAGGGTTAGGGTGTAATGTACGAACACATAATTTTGATTATTGATATTGAATAACATAAATATTCATATGTTATTCATTATCTATAGAAATTATTCATCCTAAAATAATAACCATTACGTGCATTCAATATTGAATAACATAAATACGCATATGTTATTCAATATCAATGTACATACAATGTACATTCATCTTCAGATAAGACGAATAATTAATGTACAACTACGAAAGTAGATTGTTTTCATGTAGGTGTCAAATGACAAAATATTCGTAGACCATTCATGCGCATGGGTACGCGGTAAGATAAAACCAATGCAATCCAACAAGTGTTCTTTGCATTGTTGATAATTTATGGCACGCTTCGAAAGAAAAATAAAACTCAAGCGCATGAATGGGAATATGAAAAGAAGACGTTTGTGGACACGTGCATTCATGATATGAGTAATGTATGTGTATGGAGTGTTGATGTAGGTCAGCACACTTGAATCATAATGACTGAATGCACGTGATGACAGGGGTCAGATACACTGGTATTAACCATGACTAATTTATTGGTTGGTCATGGATAATACCATAGAGTTAAATTAGGGTATTGAAATTGAAGTATCGAATGTATTTATTAAGTGTGAAGCAAAGTAGGTTAGAAGTGTAGAATAGCGAGTAATGAGTTTATGAAATTAATTAGGTGAGAGAAAAATGTAGAATAAGACTTTAGAATAGTATAAAAGGCAAAGACTTGTAAATAAAAATTTAATTTCCGAACCAGAACTCATAGAGTTTAAATCATAGCTGTGCCTCGCAGCTCAATTTGATTTTTTGGAATTTGCTGTGTCTTGCAGCATAAAATAATCAATAACGCTGTGCCTTGCAGCGAATATACTTAAACTAAAAGTCGCGGTGATTCGCTGCGCGCAAAGTAATATTCTCGGGGACTTGTCGAGATCGACAAAGGAGTGTGTTTTTTTATTAGAAAGAATGGCGCTAGTGAGCTCCGGCTCTCGCCAGCAAATATCTGCGGAAAGCCGCTTGGTTAGGTAAGGAAATTTACTCTTTTATAATTTTCCTTAACAAACAGACTTCAAAACAGGGAAGTTCCAACCCCCGTATCCACGGTAGGTCCAACATCATTATACAAGCTACAAAAAGAATAAAAGGTAGCAACGCGAACTGTTGAATGAAATTTTTTTATCGATTTGAATTTTGGTCAATTTTTTTTCCATACAAACCAATAATTCTATCAGCTTTTGTTTTGAAGTCTGTGAGCCAATTTAAAAGCAACTGAATGACTAAATTAATAAGTTTAATAGAAGTTTATTCTTTCGTCCGCCAGAAAGTGTTAAAACATGTTTTTTTTTTTTGCTTTGGCACTAAGCCCCTTTTGGGCCTTCGCTTAGAGATAGAGTATCTCATTGTCCCGATCAAATGTATCGGCAACTCGGGAAGGTGATAAAGTCAGTACCACATTTTGGCCGTATGTCTGTTCACACAGCCGCGATAACTTTTGACTTTAAACCAGCACGCATCATAGTCCGTCTGAACTTATAGTCTGTCCAAAAATCACTCGAACTAAATCGCGTTGTCACCAACGAGACCCAAACATTCAACCCTCGGGTTACAGGGTAAGTGTTTAAACCACTACACTACACGGACTAATAAAACTTGCTTTTTAAATTGTATTAATCGAGCAGTAACACAATCAAACTGCTCGAAAACCTTCTCTCCTGCTTGGAATTATGTGGCAGATTTGAAAAAACATGTAATTGATTTTATTTGCAAACGTATTTTTGTAGAATATTTGTTGTTTTATAAATCTTATCGAATGTTATTTTTTGATCAATTTTCCGTTTTAAAAAAATTAAATGTCTCTTTTTAATTTTATTCGTCGTGAGATTTAACTTCTGTAACAATCTAAAATTTTTATTTCTTTACTATAGTTAAAATTTCTTTACTTCATTTAAATTTCTTCACCTCACTTAAATCTTCTGTACCTCATTTAAAATTCTTTACTGCATTTCAAATGTCCTTCCTTCATTTCAATTTACTCTACTGTAATTAAATTTTGTTTCAAAAAAATTTCAAATCTGCATGTAAAATTCCGGGTTTGGGGAACGCTGATGTAATACTCAACGGTGTATCGCATCACGGAAAAGGAGTGAACAGAGCTGATGGAGTCAGCTAAGGTTTCACCGTATGCATAGGATGAGAAGAATACAAGTTTTTGGGCGGATTGTGGAGTCGTCTGACCGCCGCTACTCGAGAATGGCGCGGTGAGCATAAAGTCGCGGTGCCACATACGTTCGGTATAAAAAGTGTTGGAAAAAATAAAAAAGTTTAAATTAAAACAATTTTTAACCATTCATCCTTTTACCGAAATTGAAGTGTCCAAGTATACAGCACTGCGGGGCAAATTCATTGGAAACTTTTGATGGAACGATATCAGGTTTCTTTGCAAGAATATTTCAAACTCGGGAGTCTTGATGTAAATGGAGACACGATGGAATGCATCGTAGTTACGGCCGTGCGTTAACGGGGATGGTGAGTGATCGTTTTCTATTCGATTTTTCGTATGATATCATTGGACGGGGGCATACTCGAAATCATCAACCCGGAAGGCAAACTGCACTTGGTTGATGTCAGCGAGGTTGGATTGGCACGCTTGATGAAGGCAGTTAGTCGATATCAATGTATCTTGGATTTTCACGTCCGGAGGCTCGTCACAGGGAAATTCTTGGTGAACATTGCAAATTTTGATTTTTGAAGTAATGTTTGGATGGCCACTTCTTCTTCTTCTTTTTAGCACTACAGCCCCTTTCGAGCCTTCGCTTCCTGTAAACAGCGCCTCCAACTGTCTCAGTCCGTTGACCGTGTCTTTCAATTCCGAAATCCGAGCAGCAATGAACTATCTTCATCGACCGAGTCAGACCAGCGTTTCCTCGGTTTCCCTACTGGCCGCTGGCCTTCAGTTCTCCCTACGAATACCTTCTTGGGTATCCGTTGTTCGTCCATACGATTCATTTGTCCAGCACATTGCAGCTTCAGCAGTCTTACAATCGTTGAGACCTCCGGTTCGTCAAAAATTTCATGCAACTCATGGTTTTATCAAATTCGCCATTGGTCCCCGTCTAGTTTCGCTCTGATTATTCGCCTCAGGACCCGTCGCTCAAAGGCGTTTAATATATTTGTGGATGTTTGGGTAAGGGTCCATGTTTCACACCCATAGAATAACACAGGTCTTATCACAGATTTGTATACTTGGAGCTTTGTTTTTCTGTGTATGCAGCTGGTTTTGAAGATCGTCAATACTGAATAAAATATTTTATTTGCGAGCTGTATTCTGTATTTTCGTCTCTTTCAATGCCCGTTTTCGTTATTTTGGCGTCTAAATACACAAATTTGCTAACATTTTTGATATTGTATTCGCCAAGTGTGATATTATGTGTATTTGGGGTACTTCTCCTCGACTGCGTCATGAGCTTTGTTTTATTTTCATTGATTTCTAGCCCTACTAGTTTTGCTTCGCTGTCGAGTTTCAGCAAGAGTTCTTTGGCAGTTGTTAGTGACCGTGACAAAATGTTGATGTCGTCCGCATAGGCCACTACCTGGCTCCACTTGTATAGTAATGTACCTCGCGTATCGAATGGTAGCTTCCGTATGACGTACTCCAGAACCATATTGAATAGCAATGGGGCCAGCCCATCTCCCTGTTTAGTCCGATATTTGTGTCAAAGGTGTTGGTGAGTTGGTCATTGATGCGGACTTGGGAGGTCGTCGACATCATTGTCATTTTGGTAAGACGGACTAATTTGGCTGGGATGCCAAAACCAAGCATTATTTGTACAGTACGTTACGATCAATAATGTCGTATGCTTGCTTGAAGTCAACGAAAATTTGGTGTACGTCTATGCTGAACTCCCAGCATATTTCAAGTACCTGCTTGACCGTGAACAATTGGTCTGTTGTTGATTTACCTGCCCTAAAACCACCTTGATACGCCCCAATAATACTGTTGGCGTATGATCCGACTTTATTTTCTAAGATTTTAGAAAATATTTTGTACGCCGTACAAAGTAGTGATATGCCTCTATAATTTTCGCACTGTAGCTTGTCACCTTTTTTGTGGATAGGGAATATAATTGATTGGCTCCCCTCTTTCGGTATATGTTCTTGTTGCCAAATGTACTGGATGACTTTGTGAATAGCTTGGTGAACACCACTGGCACCATAATTGATGAGCTGCACTGGAATCTCATCAATGCCCGGCGCTTTATTATTCTTTTGGGCTTTGATAATGGAATAAACTTCACCCAGAGTTGGTGGGGCCAATGGAAGCTCTCCACAGACATCTATAGGCTCCGATGTTCTGGAGCTGTGCGGAGGATTAAGGAGGTGCTTGAAATATGTTGCACATCTTTCCTTAATCTTGATTTCATCAGCGATTATATTGCCGCTGTCATCACGACAGAGCGTGGTTTTGGGATGATAACCACGTTTCAGGCGGATGGCCACTTGGCGGAGTGATGTGCCCCATGATCGAAGAAAACGTATTGATAACGGATCTATACAACCGTCGGGCGATAACTCGTCTGGCTTCTTGCTGGGAAAAATTTATAAACGCAAGTAGATTACCAGAAAGCAGAGTATTAATCTCGAGAACTGTAGAGAATTTAAAACGCAAAATCGAGAAATACTGCAAAAAGAACAAAAATTTGATTTTTTTGTTCAAAGATTTCTTTTAATACTGTTTGGTTATTAGATTGTATTTCGCTTTAAATTTCTAAAATACCAAAAGACACTAAATTTCTAAGAGTCATCAAATATTGGAATAATTTCTTTTGATGTAACGATCATTAAAAAAATATTGACTAAATGTCTTTCCTAATTTGACTTGTATTTTGTCGTAAAGACTTCTTTCGAATATGATTCGACCCGTTCCGTTATAGAGAATTTTTTTTTTTCAAAATATAATCATACTGATTAGCAAACAAAAGCTTCGAAATGATTGTTTTAGAAGAAAAAAAAAATTAGTGAATATTTGTTTTTATTGCAAATAATTATTGAGAATAAAGCTTGCATCACGTTCGTTTGCTAGGCATATATTTTTTGTTTCAAACTGAATCAAAAACAAAAAACAAGGTGGACGGATGGAATCAGTAATATGAGAGGGCATTTGTTTGAGAGTACAATCAAAATATGGAATAAGGGAATGTCAATATCGTTCATCATATTTTCACTTTAAAATAATTTAATGTCAGGCTAGATCACGTATCGAAAACCTCGAAACTCTCTTATTTATAGTAATTGTTAATAATCTCGAAAAGAAAAGAATGAAATGAATCATTGAATTTCAGAACCTCGGTCTTTCCATTCTGTCAAATCTGACCGGGTATAGGACCCGCCACGATGGCAGGCTTTTCGCATAATATGAGCTAGCCATCGGGCGCGGTCCACCGTTTTGTTGTTAGAAGGGGCTCTTGATTGGGTAGGGTGGCCTTCTGCTCGCGTGCCCTTTTATGGTGTAGGGTTATGTGATTCAATCACATAATTTCATAACATAAATCGGTCACGTCTATATTTCTCTTTTGATGGGAAAGTTCATGCAAATTATGATTATATGAGTTTTCCGCTCAAAAGTTAAATATATGGCCACGTCTTCGTTTGGATCTTGATCCGGTTGGGAGGATGTGAGGGGGCACCACCTCCATCTGGATACCCCACTCTTTTTTGTGGGCCATAAAGATCGTCGTTAATGACGAAGCCTTCGCCAGTCCGTCCATTTTTGCTCGTCCCAACTTGTTCTCTGAACAAGCATTTTCAACCCTTAGTAGGTTACCTCGGCCTCCACACATGTCGATCGGCACTTTTAATTCGTGAATGCAAAATTTTTCTGTAGTGGATCCTTGTGCTAGGGGGGAAAGAACCCACCTCACGATACCGCAACGCTAGCCTGCCAGCGCATTCATGCGTCCCCAGACAAGGCCAATCTTGGCGGATCTTAACATCCTCTTCCGCCGAGGCAGCAGGCCGCCGCTGCAGTCCTTTACGGAGATTTTCATACCCTTTTCACTATAAAATATTTATTGTTTGAATTGTCGTGCCCTTAATCAAAGCATACGAGGTTGGTAAAATTTTTTGCACGCAAGTTTCGATGCCCAAAAGTCTTGGCACTTCTGATATGAGAAATCCTTACTTGAGTAAATCGAAGATATTAAATTCCAAATAAGTTTTTTCTTGTTCTTGCAGTTATTTCCGAAGGTCTTACTAAAGAAATTCATTTTAATCGGGGATTTTTATTTTATGAATCTAGGTAGTAACTTTTTTTGGTTTTTTTTTTTGTTTTTGCTTTAGCGCTACAGCTCTCATTATCTTGATTGAATGTATTCGAAAGGTGATATGGTTAGTACCACGTTTTGCCTGTATGTCCATCTACCCAGCAGCGATTCGTTATGATCGTAAACTATTACATATCATAGCTCAACGAGCTTATAGCCTGTCCAAAAATTACGCGAAACAAAGGTCGTCGTCACCAAAGGGATTCGAACCGGGGACTTTTGACTTACACAGCAAGTACTCTAACCACTACACAACGTAGACCACATTTAAATAAAATTCCTTGACAAAAACAATTCTGATTTAGAATTAACAATGATAAAAACGTTATTTTGATCAATTTATCGCTTCATATTTCATGTTACAGCATTTCTATCTATTGAACTCATCACCTCACAATTGTCATAACCAAATAATGGTAAATTGCTATAAACCACCGGAGGGAGGTAGCTAATAGATTTTAACAAAATTAGCTATATCTATTAATCAATTTAATATTCCACATTAAAGCCAACTCCTTTAGATACGTATTGATTCAATACACCACAAAACCCATCTAAATTTGCACTTTATCCCTAATAGTCGTCTAGGATAATTTGATTAAACAGAATGTTAGTCTGTTCAGGGTGCATGAAGTGCAATCATCCAAATGTGTACAAAATGTATAATTGCTCTGAATTTATTATAGCCCATATGATACCGGGTTGTTTTAGGGTTTCAAAGAACATGCATGAATTCTCATCAACATCAAAACTTATACATTATTCATGGAGCAGACTCGCAAGCAACAAAAACAATATTCATTTGTGGGATATACGAGGATACTCGTAATTTGATAGTTGAATAGAAGCTTATACATGTAGAGTGAAATTGCATTTTGTCTCCATTCTACTACTGTCACGAAAGGCTGATATTATTTTATAACAGTGGTGTCCTTCAAAGTCCAGGAACAAATTTAATGAATTATCTGTAGATTTATGCATGGATGGATCTTGTTGCTGACTTTTCCTGAGAAACCATAATCCTGGAACCATGTTCCTATGAATGAAGCAAATAGTCAACGAGTCTCTGATTATCAGCTTACATAACTATTCCATTCCATTCGCGAATTTGCCTAAGTCCAACTAATGAGTATCTGTTGATGAAGGATTGCAATGAGCTGTGAAGGGTTTTAATATTGTTTATAGATGGCACATCGGATTGAAATTTGCAGATGTATATTTATTAATTTATATATTTATATAACTAACCATCTTACAGATTAAATTGTTCAATTATGTGTTGGTACCTGTATATAAAATTAATAACAAAAATTACATTATGATGTTAATAAGGAACTCGTAATTCTACGCGAATAAACTGAAAACGAGGAATACAGCGGGCAAAGTTGCAAAATGTTATGGTTGCTTGGCAGACGCCGTAAAGAATAGAGAAAGAGGTATCTGTTCTAGCAAATGATATTTGGTATCATTATCGTTTCAAAAAGAAAAAGTCGATGGAATGACAAGGTAACAAATCTATTCTCATAGGGTTTGAATGGAATTCTAAATTAAGAAAGTAAACAAGTTGGATATACTCTCACAGTAGTAAGCTCATATCTGAAGGGTTTGTACTCAATCTTTGATATGGAATCACCAATAGTTTATGATTTCAAGGAAAACTTCATTGACGTGCACATCTTAACCCTTGTGTCGACACCATGGCCTAGCCAGGCCAAAACGGTCATTAAACTGAAATATAATAAAATTGAAGGAATTTTTCTTTTGGAAAATCCCATGAAAGGCTAGTGCTATTGCTCGAGAATGGATTTCCAGAAAAAACGAAAACAAAAGAATAAGGAATTCCCGAAACCCGGGCACGCAAAATATTATGACGTATATTGTACACGATGGCCTAGCCAGGCCAAAGTAATTACATAGAAATTGTAGCATTTTTTGTCTACCTTGTCTGGTTTTTATTATGCATCTTTATTGCTTTTGTCTCGTTTTTCACCGATTAGCGATTTATTTGTTCCTGTTGAACATTAAATTTCAGATTTTTGATATAATTGTAGTTTTTTGGCGCGTTTCATCGAGTGAACTTGATTTTTTAAAAGAAGTTTTGTGATATTGTTATTGGCGTATTTATATCATTTTGAATTTGAAAATGGAAGAAAAAATTTTGTGTGATGAGGTGGATACAAGGTACAATACTCGTGGGCATTTTCAAAATCAAGAACTTTTTCGAAGACTTGCTGCAGCCATTGCAAATGATTTGGAACGCGAGAGATCACAAGACGAAAATATCGAAGATTCGGTACAGCAATTAGAAGCAGATGAAGATCTTGATGGTGATTATATACCAGATGAGAATGAAGTATCTGATATTAAAAGAGACATGGAGGCTGAAGCAGACAGCGAAGAGGATTCTGAACCTGTGGAAGACGAAGAAATTGGTCCTTTTAATCCGGCAAGTTGAAGGTGGAGCTGATTAGCTAGCAGTAGCAGCAGCTTACAACAGAGTGATCATCATGAATTAATGCGTTTGCGTGCGCTTGAAAATAGTGCATATTTTATTTCCAAAGATGGAACCAGATGGTGTAAAAGTGTACCACCAGTGACTCGATTTCGCACTCACAGCGTTGTGAGAGCAACAGGTGGCCCAATGGTAACTTCTTCCGCGCCAAATGATGTTTTCAAACGCTTGTTTTCACAAGAAATGGTTACTCCCATTTTGAGAGAAACAAATAGAAAGGCATCAGAAACAACAAATAAATGGAACGTCGAGAATCCACAAGCTAAGAAAAAGAAAGAATGGAAAAACGTAACGGAAAATGAGCTCTACGCGTCTTTTGGCTTATTAGTAGCAGCTGGCGTTACCAATAGCAATTATCAACACACAACCCTGCTATGGAGTTCAAAAAATCTGCCAATATTTAGAGCAACAATGTCAGTGCGCCGTTTCTGGTCGATTTCGACATTCATTGGATTTGACAATTCCCGAACACGTGAAGAACGCCTTGGTGGCGATAAAGCTGCGCCGATTTCTGATATTTGGTTGATGTTCAACTTAAACTTGAATCGCGCATATTGCCATCACGAAAAAATAACCGTGGGTGAGCAATTATTTCCATTCCGAGGAAGAACTTGTTTTACTCAATATATTCCGAGTAAACGAGCAAAATATGGTATAAAAGTTTTTTGGGCTTGTGATTCGAAAACAAAATTTCCCCTCAAAGGAATTATATATACTGGCAATCAACGAGGGAGAGAACGCGAAAAAAATTATGGAGAACGAATTGTCATCGATTTGACCAGTCAATATGTAAATACAGGACGTTGTATAGTTGCTGATAATTTTTTCACTTCGTTGAATGTTTGTACACGTTTGATGGATGCTGGCTTGAGCTACGTCGGTACAGTTCGAAGAAATAAGGCTTACGTTCCAGCTGAAATGCAACCTAATCATTCACGTCCAGTAGGATCAACAGAATTCGGCTTTTGTGAGAACAAAATAGCTATGTGTTCTTTTGTACCGAAAAAATAGGTCAGTAATTTTGCTGTCAACAATGCATTACGACAAAGAATTGTCTGGCACACAAAATAAACCAGCTGCAATTTTATTTTATTATCAAAATAAATCAGGGGTTGACGCAATGGATCAGCAAATAAGTAGATACACGTGTAAACGTCGTACACAAAGATGGCCATTGGCTTTTTTTTACAATATCGATGTATGTAGTTTAGCTACATATATAATTTGTAACGAAAATAGTCCAATGAAAGGTACTGATGCTCGTCACAACTTTCTAATCAAACTCAGCAAAATACTCGTTACACCACACATTAAAAGTCGCTGTAAAAATCCACAAGTTTTTAAACAGAGTGTCACACGATCTGAAATTGAAGCTTTCTTTGGGGAATCATTTGAGGTTAGTATAAATTTCAAATGACATTTTCATAAACTAAATAAGTAGTCAATAACTTTGTTTATTTGATATCCGCAGGCCAATCCTCTTTTTTCTTTAAAAGCCGTCGGGCCTTGCTTAGTTGTGTGAGCAGACGCGTTTCGACTACTTTGAGTCATCTTCATCTTCAGACACTGAAGATGACTCAAAGTAGTCGAAACGCGTCTGCTCACACAACTAAGCAAGGCCCGACGGCTTTTAAAGAAAAAAAACTAAATAAGTGTTTGCTTTGTTTAGTCAACGCCAGGTACATCCGGTATGGTACAGTTACGACGACCATTAGCAAGTACAAGTTCTGCTGCAGCAGGTGGAGCAACGGTACGACGAAGGTCGTGTTTTATTTGCTTATTGCCTGGACCTGAGAAAAAACACCGCCGTACGTTTTATTCTTGTCTGGACTGCAACAAACCGATTTGCCTTCAACATTCTGTCAACCTGACTCATTACAGATGCACAGTATGCGCTGATTCCTTAGCATAACAGTAAATGGACGAACAGCGATAACTTTCCATTTTCATTTAATTTAATAATTTACTTTTAATTCATATTGTAATGCTACTCTTTTCTTTTGAGATAATACAAATTAATAGACAAAACATTATTTTCTCTATAACTATCATATTCTTTTCAGGTAAACATAATACGCGAACACCTTCTAACTATGGCTAAGGCATTGCCAGATGTTTTTACATATACGTACCCTAGTTACTTGCTAAAAACAATACTCTTACTCCCATACATTTCCATATAAATATTGTGGCCTGGACAGGGCATGGTGTATCAAATATGTATATATGGTGTGGTGTTGACACAAGGGTTAAGCGTCAAGTACAAGGAGGCGAGCTCGCAAGCTAGCAAGCCGGCGAGTGCGCTAGTAGTCGAGTACATATAAAATTTCCCACTTGCTAAGTATCCAACTAGCTGGCGTGTGAAAATCATGTGTTGTCGTGTAATGGTAGGTTAGGTTATTGTGAAAATTTTCGAAACTATTGGTGGTTTCCCTACAGTATCCTTCTTTGTTTCCACATTTGTATCAAAAATTTTTTAAATTGTGGAACATTAAAGATGCTTAAGAATTACTCTTAGTTAAGCGTCTACAAGTGAGGACCCTGTCATCGATCATTCTACGACGACCAAACAATTTTCTATCACGACGAAACAAGGATGCAAGTTTGAATAGCATACCTCCTCTCCTGACTAGCTAGTGACACCGTACTAAAGCACATCACCCATTTTCCCCGCACAAATTCACTGATATCCACCACGGAAATCTAAATGAACAAAATCACAACATTCCCGAGAGAGATTCTATGACTGAAATTACCTGGAACTGGTGGATATATAACACGCACGACACGCCATGGGTTGGTACGGTGATGCAGCTACCGGTAAAGATGAGGAAAACTGAGAAACATCAACGCCTTGGCTCGAAAAAAAGAGAAATGTCAGGATTATCGACGGAACCCTCATTTCGCGTTGAGATCTAAATAAAAATTACTGACAGTTTGAACTTTTAGCCAAATTCATACGGCACGAAATGCAATTTATTACCCCTTAGATCGCCATTGAGTGGAACTCGTTGTGAGTGACATCGAAGCGAGGGGAGTTACTCTGACGAACGAAAAACCACTCCTGAAACATGATTTTCCCGGTGGATGGGAAGAAAACGGTCACCAGATGTTATTTAAGCCCAGGAAGGTTGGCACACTTTCTCTTTTTTGGGAGTTCTCCATCAACTGTCAGACGAATAAACGGGGCGATATTCGATGAGAACCTTTTCTTCGAATTGTAAAAAAAAATCTGGATTTTGGAGCAAGGAATTATGGTGAGACAACTGAGACCCGACGGTGGCTATATCAATAAGCGGAAGAAAGGGGCTCCTTGCTAGAGTAATGAATAAACATATGTAAGTGGCTTGAATTTATTTTATCAGAAGAGAATTTTTCTTGGAAGAGTTTGTTGTAAAATACAAGATGTTACTCAGAGTTCGAGTAAAGTTAACATTCGATTTTCTTTTCTTGCTATCACATAATTACATTCGTTTTCAGCTTGTAAAATGTGTTGCTCGGGGATTCTTTTCCCGAGACGGTGACCAAGCAGAAAGATCTGGGAAAACGAATTAAGGTGGTAGTGTTCGGTAGGTGGAGTGAACGAAAGTGTGGTCTCAGTCCTTTCTTCTGTTGTCAATGTTAAGGATAAGAAGGGCGTTAATTTCGGTTGCCCTGGTGTGGAAAACTGCGAGTTTTGAGAGGTGGTCTAATATTTTGAATCGTACTGCGTGGTATGGTGTTGGGATATGACCTCCGAGGCTAGGTGGTGGCGAATGCCAAATCGTTTTCAGGAGATAATTGGTGCGGGGATCTGCGAGTTCTATGTGTGTAATATTCCAACCAATACTGCGTGGTAGGGTTCTTGGAAGGTGATCTTTATGGCTATGTGGTGGCAAACACCAAAACGTTTCAAGGTGATAACTTCGCTCCGGATGGTAATTCTCTCATTTGGATGACTTTTTTGAGGCCCTTACCGCTAGACTTGACGAGGCAATAAAACCTGAACAGCTCCTTGCGCTCAGTGCCTCGTCGGATACTTGCAGTGTGCCTCCAAAGCAAGTTTTGCCCTCGTCAATAACTGCTGCCCGCTATGGTATTGTTGCTGGTGCAGTTCATCTCCCAAAGTGCGTTCACAAAAAACTCATTAACCAGGGTATTTCATTATTTGGTAGAGGCAGGTCTCGATCTAGACCAAAGGTAAAATTTTTAACAGATAGCTGACTGGTCGCTATGTCAATCGATCCCTGGGGTTTTATTTCACATTTTCCTTTTTGTCCGAGTGATTTACACTCGACATTCGAATACCACGGGACAATTGCGACTTGCGACGCGATCGTGGCGTGAGATTTGGCCTGGACCATTACTGGCTGCTGCTCTGAGCGAATTCGCCGCAAGGCAATCAAGCAAATCGTTTTCAATTCTTACCTTTGAGGGTATAGGAACGGTAAATTCCAAACTCAAAGTCATTTTTAACCAATAATTACTACAACACTCCACCGTACAACAGCCAAACTCTGGGTCCATTGTGAAAAGAAATGATCAATGCTAGCTTCTATGGCGACTGCAATGATCCAACCAAACAGACGAAGGCAACGAGGACTGGGCTAGAAAGGCGTCAATGACGTTAGCATGATACTCACCACTGAATTTACAAATTTCTCGACATAATTTGCTGCAGCTAGTCCACTACTCAAGTTTCGCTGCAGATATTATTGTTTGCAGTACAGTGCATGCCATCAAGCATAAAATGTGAACCTACTTGAGGATGAAACTTGTCAGCCAAACGTGACGTCTGAGGAAGTCTCCCGAATCCGACACTACACTATTGACGTCAAATGCTCGTTTCGTGGGAGAGCTTTACTCCGCACACTGATGAAATCAGGTGGGGAGTAGTAGCAGATATCGGAAATGGTGTAGATGTGACCAATATCTTCTGGGTATCGCTACGCAATATTATGCGCCAAGTGATGACATAATATTGCCGCCGAAGCAGCATACCCATTGCGGATGAAATTAGTGGGTGCATGGCTAATTTATTGAGTAGTTCGCGGGACAAACTGCTCGATTAAAAAGGTCCGATAGATTGATTCAAAACTGTACTGTCGGTTATTTATCAGTCTATTGATGACAACATAAGAAAAATGAGATGATAATTTTAGAATTGTAGGAGCAAAGTGCATTACGTAAAGTTATTAGAATTTGGACAAAAGTAATCAAAGAATTTAAATTCGGTATATTATTCTGTTAGTTTAGTTGATTAATGAGCATAAAAAATAAAGTGTCATCAAATTTTCTAGCCTTTTCTCCCAGTATCTTAGACTTTCAAGGTAGAAATGGAGCGTACGGGTGAGCATGTCTCTTAAGTAGTTATGTTTTGGCAACGAATAATTGTCTCAACGCCTTTATGTCTGATTTGTTTAGAGTAGAATAAGTCTTGGCACCACGATGATATGAGATTGGTGACACGAATAGATGTCAATTGATTGGTTTCTTGTCTGAAGTTTTTGATTTGGAAGATACAGAAGTGGTAGTTTAAAGTAATATGTTTAGGGAAATGAAATGGTACTTCATTAACACTAATAAATTTATTCGCAAACTGAAACTACAATTTACGTTTCACAAGTTACAAGTTAGGCTACGATGAATGTAGAATGAGAGCGCTTCTTGCTACTCGTGCAATAAATTCTTTTTCACTCGATGCTTGCTGCAAAGAATCCAAGCATCGCCAAGGGACGAATGACGATCAAAAGTAAAATGCGTCTATGATGCATGAAACGACGTGTCCACACTCTACATGTGCGTGTGTTAGCATCACAACCAAGGCACGCCAAAATCTCCCTTGGTATAATTCTTTGTTCACGCCGAGACTGTGGAAGTGGAGGCGCTATAGCTACTCCCTCCCCAATGAGCTTCGTGGAGTGCGAAGGGAATGAAAATGTAACGCGCTTTTTGGCCTTCGGTATATTTGCTATTGATGGAAACTGAGCAGGTATCGAAGGAGCGACAGATGTTGGTGAATGAAGCGGTGGGCTGCGAAGCTGTGGCGTAGGCTGTGAAATTTGAAGCTCTGGTATGGAGGCTGGTGAAACGACTGGAGTAGACGTTTGTGAATCTGCAATTACTGGATGCTTTAAATCTGCTGGAGCGATGTAAGTGGGCTTCAACTGATCGGTCGATAGTGTTTTTAACTTAGTCATTGACGTCTACGACGAAAGTGCGCTCGTTGATATGCTTTATCACTCGATGAGGGTCGGAGTACGGTTGCTCTAGTGGCTTTTTGATTGAGTCTATTCAGCAAAAAACGGATTCGCAAGTGGCTAAGTCCCTGAAAACGAAAGGACGATAGTTGACATGTCTGGAAGCTTGAATTGGGCGAATGGCGCTGAACAGGCGACGGAGGTCGATAGTGAAATCTGCCGAAGTACAAACAGGAACAAGACGAAGATCAATGAATTCACCTGGGATGCGAAGTGATATCCCAAAGGCTAGCTCTGCTGGTGAGGCCTGAAGGTCCTCCTTGAAAGTCGTTCGCGAACCAAGGAGTACAGTTGGAAGTAATTTCGGCCAGGAGATTTCTGGAGCACTGTCGAAGGCTGCAAACAATGTACATCTGAGAGAAGCCTTGTGCGTGCGGTGCGTACACTCTACAATGCCGTTCGATTTGGGGTGGTTAGAGTTCGTATGAATTCAATGAGCTCCTGGCAGGCAAGATAGTTCACGGCGAAGCTCAGCCTCGATTCGCGTGCCCTGACAGTCGTTATTTGGAGCAGCGTTCCAAAGCAGGATATCCAATTGTCAACGAGAGAACGGGTGACGGTTGCGACTGTCATGTCACGTACTGGTATTGCCTGCGGCCAACGGGTGTAGCGGTCTATAATAGTTAGACAGTGTTCAAAATTTTCAGCGAGTGGCTCTCTGATCAGGTTAAAATGTATGTGGTCAAATCTTTGATCCAGTGCTGTGGAATTCCCTAGCTTCGCTCCGTTGTGGCGATGAACTTTTGACTTTTGGAGGGGAATGCACTGCTTGGTCCACCAGGATATGTCTCTACAAAGGCCTGGCCAAAAATATTTCAGGGCGATGTGCTTAGCAGTAGCATGACCACTCGGATGCGACAAATTGTGAGCTGCGTCGAATGCTTGCTTGCTTAGTGAGATTGGCAAGTAGGGCTTGATAGTGCTGTCGTGTTCGGTGCGAACCAATGAACAATAAGCTTGAAACAAGGAATAGCTAATAGGTGCGGTAGCTGTTCATCTTTCTCTTGCTCAGTGCTAATGGTGCTGAGGTTGCAGGTGGCAGAAAGGGAGACAGTTTCCAGGTGCCAGAGTGCGTGGGCTACAGAGTTTTCTTCCCCAGGTGTATGTTCCAGCTGGGTATTAAAATGCGATATAAAATCTAATTGCCGAATCTGCCGAGGCGATGCTTTTTCTGATCGTTGCTTGAGTGCATGAGTCAGTGACCGATGATCTGTATAGGTGGTGAACTGCTTGCCTTCGAGAATGCGCTGGAAATGCTTGATTACATCGAATATGGCTAGAAGCTCCCAATTGTAGGCCGAATATTTCTGTTCTTCATCTGGGAGCTTTCTCGAGAGGAGTCCTAGTGGGACGTAGGCGCCATCAGTAAGCTGCTGATCTAAAACTGCGCCTATGGTGGTGTTGGATGGCTCTGTGCGTTAAGCGAGCTGTTGAGTGGGTGAGAGAAAAGCTGAGATTTTTGCAGAAGCTATAGCCTGTTTGCAGTGTATGAAAGAATCATTGGGCTGCTCGAACCAGGCAAGCTTAGCTTTCTTTTTCGTGATTCCCTTAAGTAAGCTGGTAAGAGGAGCTTACATAATAGCAGCTTGTGGAATGCAGCGCCGTTAAAAGTTTAGCATTCCCACGAAACGACTGAGTTGCGTAGAGTCCTCGAGTGTTGGGAAGTCGATGATGGTCTGGCCTTTTGGCAGAGGTGGGCGAAAACCTTTTTTCGACAGGATAATGTTAAATACGGCTGGGCGACCTGACATTAAGTCCAGTTGATTTGAAAGCGTGCTTCGTTTTAAGTAGAGAGAAGCGAGGTGCGCCTGATGCTCTTCGTAGCTGTCTGAGCTGACGAGAAGATCATCCTGATATTTACGCACAAATGGTAGATTTCTGAGGACATTATTAATTGTACGTTCCATGGATTGAGTCACATTCTTCAGACTGAGTGGCTTGCCCAAAAACTCGAACAATCCAAAAGGCGTCAGGACTGTTGTCTTTTCAATGTTTTTCGGTGCCATCGGGATCTGGTAAAAGGTGGATGACCGTAAGCACTTTGCCTTGAGCATCCTGCAGCAAGTCCTCTATAACTGGAAGTTGCTAATGGTCAGGGTGGGTGATTGCATTGAGCTGGTGACAGTCAGCGGTGGCTCACCAACCTCCATTGTCCTTCGGCACCATGTGAAGAGGATTGGCCCACTGGTTTGCTGAGGGGTGGACGATTTTTCGCTCTAGCAGTTCGTAGAATTCCCTTTTAGCTGCCCTAAGTCATTCGTCTGAGAGTCTACGTAATCGGGCAAATGCTGACGGACCACTGGTAACGACGTGTTGCTGAACGGGTGGATCAGGAACGTGCACCATCTCTCCAGAGCGAGCAGAGTTTTTGGAAAATTATCGATAAGCTTTGCGTAGACCTCCTTTAGAGATTTGTGGGGCATGATTTTGGGTGCAGCAATGATAATAGAGTGCTCTTCCTGAACTGGACCAATTGAGCAACGTGCTGAAAGGCTGGTGCGACCATCTAGTAAGCGGTGATTTCAGAGATCTATGAGAAGTCCATGGTGTTTCAAAGCGTCTACTCCAAGAATTGCCATCTGCACGTTTGCGATGATAAAGCTCCACTAAAAATGGTGGCATAAACCAAGGTTTAAGCTGAGTTGTCTCACTTCGAAGGTTGCAATAGGCATTCCGTTGGCTGCAGTACGAGTCAAACTCTGTTTTTGAAGTGGTTTCTTGATAATGTTTTTGGAAATGATAGAAAATCAGATCCTGAGTCGACGAGAAATCGGATCGAGGGATTGCGAACCAAGACGTAAAGGCAGCTTTCTGAAGAGTTGCCGGTGACAGCCGCCAACAGTATCGCCGGCTTCTTCAGGTTTCCTTAGATGGCAGTGCCTGAGTGGAAAAGGAACAAGACTGCCTGCAATGTTGCATGCGTCTGCCGTGCCTCATGTGGTACCAACAATACCGCGTTCTTTCGCTGGGGCCTAGTGTAGAGGAGCGGGCCTAAGGTTTACGGCTGCTGCGTGATACTGAATGGCTTTTCTAATCTGGATCCCTCGTTTTTAGTTGGAGCCTGCGAGTGATGTTCTCGAGTTGGGCGATGGACTGTTGCATTGCAGGTAGCTCCTGCATTAGCAGATCGGACGGAGGTTGCGGAGATGCATAGCTGGACGAAGGCGTTGAGATTCGAAATTGAGAAGTCACCATGACAAATGGTCCTATGTCATGAGCCTCATCAGCTACAGCAACAAGCTCTTCGAGTGTCTGGCCTTTTATGAAAAGAAGCATGCGGCACATCTGCTGTGGCAAAGGATCTAACCACTTGACTCGTAAGATGTCATCTCCAACACATGTGCCGGCAAGTGTTGGCATATGGCGCAGCACTTGCGATGGCCTTTCATCCCCGAGCTCTACTCCAGTCAAGAGCTTATGGAACTGCGCATCTGGTGAATCGATGAGGCGCGTAACTATGGCTTGCTTTAGTGTGTTATAGCTGTCTGCCACCGGCAGTGTACGGAGAATGTCAGAAATGTCCACAAATGTTTCAAAGTCCAGTGCTTCGACAACAAGGTGATACTTTGTTAAGTCCGAAGCTATTCTGTACACGTAAAAGTGTGACTCAATCTGAAAAAACCAAAGTTCGAGACTCGACCACCAAATTGATGCCAATTTTTAGCTACTCACGACATTGACTTGTTGCTGCCCGTTGGGCTCCGGAGCCAAATGATCTCGTTCCCCGGCTACGATTTGCTCGGCATGGTTCTCCGCACTCATTTTGGAACTTGCTGATGATTCACTTAACTGCAATTGCCAGTGTTTTCCGAATTACCGTCTGACATACGAACTGAGTACAATTCACACTGCCGATTGAGTTCATAGTATTTTGCTTTTCTGTTGTTCTTTTGTTTTAAATACGGGGTCACCACTTTAAGGAAATGAAATGATACTTCATTAACACTAATAAATTTATTCGCGAACAGAAACTACAATTTACATTTTACAAAATACAGGTTAGGCTAGGCTGAATGTAAAATAAAAGACACGTTTTGCTACTCGTGCAATAAATTTCCACATGCTGCAACGCATGTATCGCAACTCCTTTTCACTCGATGCTTGCTGCAAAGAATCCAAGTGTCGCCAAGGGACGAATGACGATCAAAAGGAAAGCGCGTCTATAATGCCTAAAGCGACGTGTCCATACTCTGCTTGTGCGTGTGTTTGCACCTCAACCAAGGCACGCAAAAATCTCCCTTGGTATAATTCTTTGTTTGCACAGAGACTGTGGAAGCGGAGGCGCTACATATGTAACGCAAAATATAAAATGATTTTAAAATCGTGGAAAATCACAGTGGCTGAACAATTATGAAGGTAATCTACGTGGTCTAGTGGTTAGAGTACTAATTCCGTAAGCCGAAGGTCTCTGGTTCCAGCTTCGTTGGCGTCAACGAGATTTAGTTGTAGTGGTCCTTCGGACAGACTATAAACCTCTTCAGTTATGAAACATGCTGGTTCAAAATCAGAACGTCTCGCAGCTGGGTGGATGGACACACGGCCATAGCGTGATAATGATCATATCACCTTGCGGAGTGCCGATATATTCGATCATGACAGTGAGAGGCTCTAACTATCTCTAAGCGAAGGCCCAAAAGGGGTTATAGTGCGACGAAAAAAAAACAATTATGAGGAACGATAAGCTTACGAATTGTCCGACCTACAAACGAGCTCCTTGCCGAACGAAGTAGCCTGCAAGTACCTACCAACTTTAGACTATTGTGTGGCTGAATTATTGACTTCAGGGCACAATTCGTCTGCAGGCCCTGCGTCCTAAGTCGATTGCGAGGTGGACTTTAACTTTGTCGTAAATTGCGAAATTTTCTGAGTCAGATTAAATCATTTGAACTATCTGGGGATGCCTCCATTCTGTCATGTCATGGTGCAGAAAATATGCGAAGCTTACTTTGAGGTCTCTGCTAGTAACAAAATCTATTCCTTGCTATCTCTTGTTGTTGGTTTCTACATAAAAGCTATGCCCTCCAACTGTGCCTCTCAGTCATATATTGTATTCATTGATAAATTAAAATGTTTGTTTGAAGTCAATAAATTTTTTTTTTGTATCTCAAAGTAAATATTGCATCATAAATTTATTAGTTTAATCGATGTTTGTGAAAATTTCTTGGATTTCCGGGATCAATTTCTAATGTATACACCCTGTAAGCGCGTTTTTATATTAACCTGATACATCTGAAGCCTCAACTATTTTAATGAGTTTACAAATTTTATCATAAGATAGATTAAGTATTGTGCAAGTATGAAAATATTACCTCGGTTTAATTGATTCATTTCAAAGTTATGATTGAGTGAATCGATAAAACCAAGAACTTTTCAATAAGACCAGTAGCTCTGAAACGCCCTCAAAATAAATTTCATCTTGATTTTGCAATGATAAAGGATAAACGCCTAATAAATAGCTTGAATATAACAATGAAAACATATTTGGCATGGTTTCAAGAAATTCATTTTATCATTTTAGAGCATTTTGATCTGGGTTTTCTTCTTTTCGAATGATGGGCAAATAGGTGTAATTTATCTACTTATATATAATTTCAAAAAATAAGACAAAAATGAGGAAACCATTCTTACATGTATCACTCCAATTTTCAAGCCGGCTTTATGTTTCCGTGAAAAATAAGCATAAATAAATTTTCGGAAGCTTAATAAATAAAATAATTTATAAATTTTATTTACAACAAATAAAAATCGCTCGAATCCGAAAAGCTTATCTTATTTACTTGTATTTATGTATCATTAAAATTGGAATTTTACTGACTTTTTACCACCAATGTCATCATGCTATAAGTTAATTCTTGAATAAGTTTTTATGAGCGAATAAACTTGGAAATACTACTTGTGTTTGGCATTTAAAGCTTGAGCATAAAGGAGCCCGCCGTCAATTGCCTCTTATTAGACTATATGTTATCTGTGCTCGGATTCTTACATCAGAAGCTATCAATTGAATGAACTTCATTGTCATGACATTAATGACGAAACAGTTCCTTGCTCTACTTTTCACAGAAATTGACTTCCACACAATTGAACTGTGCACACATCATAATGTGTGCTTCTCCAAATGTTATAATCTATAAGACGTTTTCTGTCGCATTTTCTCTTGGAAAATCGTTGACTTCACTTAACAGAATGTCTTCTTTCAGAAGACAATGATAAAAAATCAACAAAATTTCCTATTTATCTGAATCAAATTAAAGCTTGGTAATGTCGATCCTTGTGAACATGCTACGTGTAACTCTAGTGACATTATCTGACTTCCTGAAAAAAGATTTCGGATCGATAATATGACACCAGACTCCCATTCAGCTTTCGTTGTTATTAAACTGCTCTGGAATACTTCTATCCAAGGAATTCCACTTTACTGTGACTCCTTGTGTGCCATTTATAGAAGTACATATGAAACAATTTCATTGAAAGGACTAACGGAGGAATCGACATAACATAATTTTAACAACTCTACAAGGACTGTTGCCGAGTGAACGTCAACAGCGTGTTCGTAATAGAAACGGTTTAGCAGTTATAGAGGATCAAACGTAGGTGTGAACATTACGAACGTTAAATTGGGTCCAGTGAATTTGATGGGGAAGGAAAAGGCTGTAACCATGTAGTCGGCGATGAAATGGAAATTGATTGAAACGAGCAAAAGAAAAAATGTTTTCATGGTCGTCTCGGTTCCTTCTTGTGGCTTTTATCCAATTGTGCTACATTTAATACCAGTTATAGAAGTGTTACAAGTTATGAGTATGGACTGGAAGGAGTCTTTATGATTATCCGTTATATGGGCTTCTTATTTAGAAGGAATCAGGCAAAAGAATAATAAAATATAGCAATAAATGAGATTTAGCGATGAAAAGAATCATAAAGCTCACCAAATTCGGCGATTGAATTGCCTTTATGAGTATATTGTCCCATTTGTTATGTAATTATATTATTCTGCTTCCGTATATCCAAACAAGAGGAAGAGTAATTTCATTTAAGAAACGACGGGTTGGAGGGTAAAATATAATATAACCAAAACTGCCATATCTCTAGCACTCAACATTGTTAGGCGAAAATGAATAAGAAATGACTTTTGGCGCAAATACATACCATAATGGAAATACCCAATAACTTTTACGAGTAGCTTCACAAGAACTCAACTCTTCAGTCTCTATAATTGACTAGAGGAATAATACTGTACCAGATTTTACTATAATAATGAATGATCATTCATATCGTTACATGTTCACATAAACTTTCCATGCTGTGTGAACATTATATTGTAATTCCATCATCAACAAATGATAAATTACGTAGCAAACTATTAGTTACTATCGAAAAATCAAGAACATATTCGAACGATTAACAATCAAAAACACTAACGACGACGGCGGGCCTTAAGTGATTACAACATCAACAACAACAAGTATGAGGCTGGTGATTAAAAGTATCTGGCGTCATCAGTGAATAAGTTCAAGATATTTTATTACCGTGTATAAAACGTCCCCACACACATAAAGGTAGATCAGTAGACTTATATCAAAAGTGTCAATGCGTGTTACGCTATTGCGATAAAAGAATTAAACGTGGTAAGGTATAGATTATCGTGAAAAGCAAAAAGGTGCGAGTCTAGTGAACAGAGCGAAATTGTGATGAATAAAATTTTTAATTCAATTAAAAAACAGTATTTACTTTCGGAAAATATAAATTGAGAGTAGTGCAACTGATACATGTAACATTGGTGACAAAGTAAATTTGAGGCTCAATCTCACGTGATTGGGGCTCAAGCGAGATTTCGTGAGTTTATGAATGATAATACTACGACATCTCGCGAGAATCCAGTTTTTTGTGTGTTTTTTTGCAAATAATCAAAATAAAAATTATAAGTATTATAAGATAAACATTTATTTTCACAAATTTTTTCAAAAGACTTTTATGCATTGAGCATTTTTTGACGTATCTGTCTACAACCTTTTGATAAACTTCTAAGTAGTCAACTTTGACGTACGTATCCATCAAATAACAAATGAAAAAAACAACTAGTTTTCTCTTCTAATATCAAACAAAAATTGGTTAGTAATTAAACAGTTCTTTTGTAACAAACAAAACAACGAGAAGTTAAAAAAAGGAAACTTATTATCTAAGTTGAGTTGACTATTAAACTGAGATATTATTATCAATTAAATAAAACTATATCTACTCAGTAGACCCATTGGATATTACAAATTAACTAAAAAAATATACCAATTAGTCAGATTATTAGAAGTCACAGATTAATTAACAAAATATTGTATACCAATCAAATGAAAGATTTGTTCAGTTCAAATCACAAGCAATTATTACGTATTATTTTGAAAATAGCTCCTTAAAAAGCACAAAATGTCCAAAGAATCGTCTGTTAAACGGCTTCTTATTGTGTTGACCAGATAACCAGCCACTGAGAAGGCCCTTTCGGATTCAACGCTGGTTGGAACCACAGATCTCAGGTAGTTATAATGAACTGTAAAAGTTCGCATTTTTATCCCCCGGACTCGTATAAATTTATTTCCTTTTTGATTAATACCTCCAGAGAATTCGTAGTTAGTTTTCTATCTCTAGGTTCTTTGAACGCAGCAGTCAATCTTTCTTAAAGTTCTTCTTGCAATGAAATACTCTTGCGTATCTTAGAAAGAGATGAAAGCAGCTCATTATCATCGTCATCAAATTCAGCTGTATCATGTGCGGCGGCAGCTGATGTTGATGCGATTGACCATAATGGATTAGTCAAACTGTTTCAGTTCGAATCACGTGTTCCGGAGGCAATTTAAATGTTTCGTCTTCGTGAACTCTTCTTTATCTGCTTGATATTTAGCTGGATCTCTAATAAGCAACATGCATGCTGTTAAATTCCTCCAACGCTCAACAATGCGCTTTCTCAAAGAGCCAGCTAGTTTTTCTTCCAATGGAGTTTTTAGCTCTTCCAGTTTGCGAACCATAAACCTAAGTGTTGTCCCTGCGATAGCCAAGTCTATATCTTGACGACATAACACCTCAACAGCTAGTTTTACAGGTTCAAATGGCTTGTCTAAGTTCGCTAAAACTGCATGTTCTTCCGCATTCAAAGAGTAGTTTGAATCAGCTTCCAGGCTGAAGTCAATCGAAGCTTTGCTGACACTCAGCTTGATTCTAATAAATGTAGAAATTATGTTTGCTAGGCTCAACCATCGAGTTTTACAATCAATTTGTAACTTAATATCTTTTCCAAATTCTTGCTTTACGTATATTTGCATAGTATCATTTTTAGTAGGTGATCTTTTAAAAAGTTTCACCAATTTTCTAACTTTCTCAATAGTAGCTACACATTCTGCATCTAGGTCCACTTCTATTCCGGGCATATAGCAAGGAAAAATATCATCTTCTGAGTCTGAGCCTGTGCTAGAAATTTCATCCATTTCCAAAGGAATTCCATCGTCATTTTCCACATTTTCAGATTCTATCACAAGTTCATCAATATCAGTTTGTTTTTTATAAGTTGCCAAGTTGAACTCCATGGGCATAGCAGAGCTAATGTGAAAGTGATATCAATCGACCCAACTTTTTCATCACACTTGCCCCATCTGTAGTAATATTGATAATATATTTTTCCAGAACAAGGCCAAATTTGATTCACTTTGTTTTCAAAATACTGACACCCCTTTCAGCAGGCTTACTTCCAAAGACGCAAATCAGGCTCAAGTTCCAAGACAGAGCATGCTGTTCAAAAATTTGTGTACGTTTACACTCATGTATCGCTTGTTCATAGAAGAAGTCCACTCATTGAATGTTAGTGTAAATCTGTGATTATTTTCCTTCAGTTGAGCCAATTCACGCAATTTTTTCATTTTCAATGTCATGCCATAATTCATAACAATAAATTCAATTGCGTTTGGGGACATAAGCACTTACCTTGATAGCTCCAAGAAAATTGAAAAGATCTATCATATCTTTGGAAGTACAGAAAACACGGAAAAGTAGTCCATCTTCAACATACAATTCCCCTCTTTCTTGCTGGTGGCACTGGTGCGCCGCCGACCCTGGTGATTCTGGACTAACATTTGACGTAGATGCGGATGCTGTTACTAATTCCATGTTTTGATTAGCCGGAGTGATATGACATTCTTCGTTTTCGTGTCAATTTTATGAATCGATTTTTAATGCACATGTAAGCCACGCGGAGATCAATTTTTCGTTTTAAGAATCTTCTTACAAAGTTTGCACTTAGCACTCAATCCACTTTCTGCTCTCAAAAAGTATTTGCATACTTCCGACATACTCTCATAGTCTTTATAAACTATATTTGCTGACATTGTTTGTTATTTCACCCTTAAATCACATAAGAAACTTTTTTTTTGCATAAATAACCAAAAGAATACTCAAATGCAATCAAACCCAAACACGTTAGCTAGCAACAGCTATTAGTAAACAAGACAAATGTGTGCTGATGACGCTGCATGCCAGCTCAATTTTCGACCAATTGTACGCACAAACGGCCGCCACATCCCGTGCATCGAACTCCATCCGTGTCAGTCCGCGCTTGGAATAAGACGTTTTAATGCTCGAGCGCAATCTCGTTGAACTCGCGAGATCTCGCCCTTTTTTCGTCCGAGATCAATCTCGCTAAAAAAAGCCGAGATCTCGCGAGAACGAGATTGCATTCCCTGATCACGACTAAGTAAACAAAGTTCAGTTATTTATTAACTTCCCTGGTTCAAGATCTATTCAGAGTGGTAAGTGATCTTATTAGATCACACCCTTCATCTAATCTATCTAGGATTTTTCAAAAAGCAGTAGTATGTACTCGTTAATTATATTATCGTTTTCCCAGGCTGAAAATTTAATGCGACTTTCTTTAGGTGGTAGTAGCCCTCACAACTATTGCAAGATGTGAGAAAAAAACATGCGGAAACATTGACCGAAAACTTTTTCAAAACATTATGGCTCATAAGACTACCTTATCTCATGTCGACAGTTTTAACGTGTTATTATGGCACATTAACATAGATGAAATGGCAACTTGCACTGATGGAATTAACGAGATTCATTGTGCAAGTGCAATCTATGCCATTGCTTCATAAAGTTCCTTCGCTGCAAACAATTGTTACCCTCTAAACATAGGATACTCCGGAGGAGCTGCTTTGTCCTGGTTAGCATGCAGGAGGACAGGTCATAGGCACTTCTCACTTACCTTGATAGCCCCAAGAACCACCGAGTGAGTTTGCGGCTTGCCGGTGTCTTAAACCTCGTATATTCTGGAAAGGAAACAATTCAAAAGAAGACGCGGAACGCTCACAAAATGAATAGCTCTTTCCGCAACCTGAAACTCCATTAAAAAAAGAGCACCAAAAGGAAATTAAAAACCAAAGAAACCTTCTTCCTGCACTGCCTAAGCCAATTATAAGGCTAGTGAAACCAAACCATTTTTTTTTGTGGTAGGGAGGTGAAGGCATTTATGCCCGCCGAGTCTGGCAGTGTGGGACTCCCATGGAGGATACCCTTGGACTACCCACCAAACACCTCCCCTGTCAATCTGAGAACCTAGCCTGGAACCGTTTGACACATTACTTCGGGCCAGGTCTCGTTTTGTTACGCCGTGGGGCGCCTTCAAGCTGGGGAGTCGCTTTCCTAGCGGGAGGGGAGAGGGGAAGAGGAAATGCCAGAAGAGCGATCCTCCAGCCCCAGCGCCTCAGGCTGCTGTGAGTCCCTTTAAACGACCGCAAAACGTCTTAGATGAAAGAGAAATCAAACACAATCCATTTGCTTTAACTTTGCAAATTATGTTATTACTTCTCAGCCTACAACAGTTCTATGCATCACACTTTGTCTCAATTTCAAATCAAATTCAGTTCACTTTAAATAATTTCCTTCTTTATATACAAATCAAGTTCGCTTTAGTTTAACTTCTTTCCCTCTGCAAATCAAATTCGCATGCGAATTATTAACTTAGCCGGCTTACCTATACTAAGCCCTACTTGTTGGGGCCCTTTTGCAGCAAACGTTAGAAAAAGGAAATAAATTACCAGGAACTGATTAACTTCCACGACACGAATTTACTTTGCGCTGAACTTTTTGCTACCACCTCCACTCATCTTTCCAATTAATGTTTTCTCTGCCTAGCATCCCCTTCTTCCGGGACTTCGCCGGTCAACTACCTTACAAACTTCAAATTATTTTTCGTCCCACTCAGTTTTTTTGAGTTTCCACTCAAATATAACTTCATTTTCTGGACGCTAAAAGTGTTAATAATTTCACCTGCTCGATCATATGTGTGGGGAAAAGGTGAATTCTGCAAACGTCAGTAGGGCAGTTGTCATCTGCTAAAACAAGCATTGATTTGCTTTGGAATTAAAAATTAAAGTTTGCGTAGATGTTTGGAAATTAAAAGTTTGATTTCCGTTTGGAGAAGATGCATTGTCTCTCTACTGGTAAGTAGAGTTTACTTCTTCCTCGGGGTCATTTTCTTTCTTTTCTTTCATAAGATTTTGTAGGTAGATGCAGAGTGACGCCCTCTTCAAAGTTTCACCACAATAGGAAATCTATAAGGTGCTTGAGGGAGGTCTCCCCATATAGGGGAGTGACCCCGAAAAAAAAATTTCATCGCATGTATGCAATATGAGTATCAAATATAAGGTCTTAAATGATAAATTTTGCTTTGAGGGATGCAAGGAAAGCTCAAATGGACGAAAATTTTGTATCCCTCCCCTCGCGCTTAGACACCTTTGACCCGAAAAATCTGAAAAAAAACCACAAAAATGAGGCTTAAGGAGTACAAGGGCAACAAATACCTCAGAAGTCAAAATTCGATCAACTTTATTAATAATAGTACATTTTATAAATTTTATATTTTGGCCTATAAACTGAAAACGGGACTCTTAAATTTCGCAAAAGCTACAATTTAAGCTTTTTTGAAAGCAATTGCACAATAATCGAATATAGACACTACAAATATGTAGGAATTTTGATAAAAATTTTAAAAATGGTTCATATATTGATTTGTTATCCTAGCTAAATGAGCCGTGGGGTTAAAATATATGAAAGGAAATCGCGGCGAATTCGAAAACATAATAACCATAATAATTTTTCGAACTCAATATATGGAATCTGCATATTAGTCCAGTTTTGATATACAGAATATATTGTTTGATTTACTAATTGTTTTACAAAACCCTTCTGGCAGGAGCACTCTCTTGCTACTTCAACTTGTTTGCATCTGGAAAGGCTTCCACCTTAGTTTTAGATTTAATGGAGTTCGACTGTTCCCGCTTAATCGGGATGGAGACAGGATCAGGTTTCTTTTTTGTTCGAGCTCCACCTTGTGGAGCTTCTGAAGTTTCATATGGGCTTGTATTTTTCTTGGGTGCTGTAACACATCGTTCAATAAGTCCCGAGACTAACTACGAAAACAATATTTTTTTTTCAAAAATCATTTTTATTCATCAATATAACCTCCTTTTAGGGTGATACAATCTTTCCAACGCCTTTCCAATATTTCTATACCATGTTCATAGAAGGATTTATCCTTTGCTTCAAAATAGGCTTCAGTTTCGGCAAAGACCTCCTCATTCGAGCCAAATTTTTTCCCACGGAGCATTTTTTTGAGATCAGCAAAGAGACAGTAGTCGCTGGGGGCTAAATCTGGCGAATATGGGGGATGGGGAAGCAAATCAAAGCCCCATTCGTTCAATTTTGCCATTGTCAACTAGTTGCTGTTTTTGTTCCACTGAAATCAATCGCGGCACCCACTTGGAAAAAACCTTTTTCATGCTCAATTTTTCATGAAGGATTGTAAATACGCTTCCAGATGATATCGATTCATTAAAATTTTTAGCACTTCACTCACATTTTCCTGTGTAATGGCTTCCAACGGCCTACCCAAACGTTTCGCATCATTTGTGTCCGTACGACCACGTTAAAACTCAATATACCAACGACAAATCGTTGGTTTCGATGAAGAGGAGTCCGGGTAATGTCAAGCCATTGCTGGGCTCCTACGGTGTTTTTACCCATTAAAAAACAATGTTTTATCAACACGCGAAACTCACTTTTTTCTATTTTTCAAACAAATTACAAAGTGACTTTACTCTAACCTCGATAACTCTGCTGTCTGTGATCCGATCGGCGTGAAATTTTTACGCGTTTCATGTAAAGGTTTGCACTCTATGGAAACGTGGCCAGTTTGGTACAGCTAGCACCATCTCTAGGCTAGTCTCGGGACTTATTGAACGATGTTAGCATTATTTGTTGTCCGAAGTAAGGACCTCAAAGAAGGATTCTTCAACATAGCTTCTGCTGTTACTGATTTACGCATTCACCCAGTTATTGTGGTTGTAAATAGTTGCTGTTGTGTTGTCCTTTTCAGCAGCCTTCTCGCAAGTTCTAGGACTATCTGATTCTGGAGTTGTAATTTTCTTCCTTCTTTATCTTGTTAGATATGGTTTTGTCAGAATTACCAGTAGTTGAATCTGTGGGGGCATCACCTGTCGATCAATTTGGGGCTGATATGTTCTGTGTAGAGGTCGTACGACGTTTGCGTTTAGGATCTGTAGCGTTTGATTGATTGCCATCCTTACTGATAGGTGTTGATGGTGGTTCAGACGATCTACTACCGGCATTTTGACGTTGTTGTAGTGTTCAACGAAGATACAGTGTCCTGCGATGATGATATTATTGAATCAGCTTTCTGTTGTTTCTTAACTGATTTGCGGGTAGACATTTTTATACATTTATTTGGTCCTTACTTCAGTGTAGCATAGATGATATAAGGTAATGCATCATTGTAGTATGTTGAGCAATAGCGATTAAATCCGCCAGCTGACAACGGCCAGACACAGGCTCCGTGCTTTAGGTGTTGACGTAAAGTATGCTTGTTGGGATGATCGGTCAACTATTTGGCATGATTACTGCACGAAGATGAAGTTAAACCTAACTGAATATTGTACAGATTTGACATAGTTACTTCTTTTGAGTAAATGAGTTACTAAACGGATTTAGGATCTTTGTGTGGTTTGCGTAATTTGCCTCAAAAGCCCGAACCAATTGCCTAAATCGAATTAAGAAGTGCCGTCAACAATTCAGGGGTGACACAATAACAACTCTGTTGCAACCTGTGCCGTTAGTCAATCAAATGTTGATTTGATCAAGCAATTAACACAACTGACAACCAAGTCTCAAATAAAAAATATCATTCTCTCTAGGAGTTTCAGTAGGAACAATCATTCTCATAATCACAGCAGAAACAAATAACATTAGATAAAACGGATTCTGAAATTTATTACCATCACAGATGATTTGGTATATAGGCTCATCATTCCATGAGCCATATTAATTTCCTGATTCAACTGTCAACTAAAAATTGTCTGTAAGCTGATGGGCATACCCATGCAGACATTTTTGACTCCCCATAAAGATTAATTTACCTGATCCAGACAATCTCTGAAGTCTCAGTTATTCCCTCTAAAAACAGAATGGCTAGGCAAGATTACAACTTTTATTGAACACTGCCAAGGCCACAAAAATTGAAACCATTAATTTTTTTTTACGTAGCACGTTCCAATAGAACTTTTACTGCCAAAGTAGTCGGACTAATTAGTTATACCGATTTTTTTAGGATTTTGTACTAAAATACAAAACCCTATTGCAATCACGACCTGTGTCCGTCCGTCCGTTTGTCTGTATGTCACAGCACTTTTTCTCGGAAACTGTAGAAGCTCCAGCCATGAAACTTTGTGGAAAAGTCAGAAGTGGCGACTTCTTGAAATTTCAAGGGTGGAAGGGGTGGTTTAAGGGGATCTCCCCATATAGGGGGGTAATCCTTCAAAAGGTGTCTTTGGAAAGGTTTTAATGAGATCTTTTCAAAACAAGTCTTAAAATTGCCGTATCAGTACCGTGGGGGGCAGGGGAAGGGAAAATGTACGAACTATTTGCGTACCCCCTCGCGATTGGACACCTTTCATCCGAAAAATCTAAAAAAATCAAGGATGTAGGCCTTTATGAGTGCAACAACAACAAATACATGAGAAGTCGAAATTCGCACAACTTTGTTAGTAATAGCAGGGGGAATGCCGGTCGACAAGAGCTCTCTTGGAGGCTAGCATTCTTCGGGGAGTTCCGCCCCCACGTACCCGAGGAAACTCCGCAGGGGGAATGCCGGTCGACAAGACCACTCTTGGAGGCTGGCATTCTTTGGGGAGTTCCGCCCCCACGTACCCGAGGAAATTCCCGCAGGGAGAAAGCCGGTCGACAAGAACATTCTTGGAGGCTAGCATTCTTTGGGGAGTGCCGCCCCCACGGACCCGAGGATATGGGGGGTGCCGTGAGGCTCCCTCTTATTGTATCTGGATTACGCTTTGGACAACGAACTGGAATTGACGCTTTGGGCTGGCGGATGTGATGGTTTGGACCTAGTTGCTTTGCAGAGTAGCGCCGAGGTGAAACTCGTGTGTGAACGGCTCCAATTCAACTATCATACCGTCTCCGTCCCGGTAAAACCTTGGCAGGCCTCGGAGTACGTTCGAAGTTCGCACCATTGGGTTGGTGGTGTAGGTTCGGTTGAGACGGACTCCCGATTAGCGCTGGTCTGGCTCTGAGCACTTGTCCCCATAAGGGCTTGTGCCAACCCTCGCATGGCCTCCCTGCTCTGCAAAGATAACCATGGGACCAAAAAGGCGACTACACACACGAACGGAGATAGCGGCTCCGAGGGGGGACCCAATAAAATGGAGCAAACAAATGAAACCACAAGCAAACAGGACGCTAGCACGGAGAACCCTTTCAGGCAAAAACCGCTGTTGGCAAGAACACCGATAAAACAAGTCACCGATTGCGGGGGGAGGCAGCAAACCCCAGAAACACTGTTAAAGTCAACACCACAGGTTAAAGCATCGGAGACAGACCACAGACGGACTAACGAACGAAAGAAGGCAGAGTGCGTTGTGCAACCTGGCATCATTGCAGCCTTTGGGCGCAGTAGAAGGACTATGCGCACCCCGGAGCGCCCAGTGCAAGACGTACACAATCCGAATCAAGTTGCGACACCAACGGAGGCCAGTGTAAGACTGGGGGAGGGAGAAGTTTTGCCGTTGGCCGACGCCACTTCAAACGCGATCCAAACGATAGAAGAAAAAGGGCTAGGAAACGGGGGCCTCTCCCAAGAGGTGGCGCCAAATAACACAATCGCCCTTGACCGCGCCGAAGAGGAGCGGCTTACTCGGAAAGCGGGGAATATCGTCAAACAACTGAGGGCTGCCTGCGAAGTGCAGAAAAACATAGGCAAGAGTGTCAAGAATGGCATTCTTGAACTGGAGGAGCTTTTTGGCCGCATAACGCACAACAGGCGGAGGTGGCTTGCAGCCGAGAAGCACCAAAAAGACACGCTCTCCCTCGAGGCATCAGTGGGTCCTAGCAGCAGCAAAAGAATGGCCGGTAGCCCAATTGAAGGCGACTGTGAGAAAAGGAGGAAGGATGAGACCATTAACGAAGTTGACACTCCAGGCGAGGAGTTTCATGTGGTGCGAAACAAGGCAGCGAAAAAAGCGGCCAAAAAGCTACTCCTAGAAAAAAAAGACAAAGAGCTCAACCACGAAGAGAACAAGGAGCCCCCCGCTATACTGCAGAAAACAAAAAGCAAACCGCGGCACAAACCCTTGCGAGAGGCACTGCTTATTAAACCCACTAAGGGCCGAACCTACGCAGATGTCCTCCGTGAAATTAAAGGAGCGGTCAAGCCAGACGACACCAAAACTGCCATCAAAGCAGTTCGACCAACCCGGACCGGCGGCTTGCTGGTGGAATTCGGGCCAGAGGCCACAAACAAAGATGCATTCCGTGACGCGGTTCAAAAGGTTCTTGGAGATGCGGCAACGGTTGCCTCGCTCGAACCAATGGCCACCCTGGAAATCAGGGACCTCGACTGCGTCACGGACAAAGCTGAAGTAGAGGATGCCATTAGGAGGGAGTTCCCCAGCTTAAGTGAAGTCAAGGCAAGATTGACGCGTGAAAACACAAGGGGGCAACGCATGGCTATTGTCGAACTAGCTGATAAAGACGCCCAGCAAATCCTGGCGAAGGGCAAAATTAAGATAGGTTGGGTGATCTGCAGGATACGGAGAAGAGCGATCCCTATCCGCTGCTTCAGATGCCTCGAATACGGACACACCGCGTATGGCTGTAAGGGAACCGACAGGAGATCTCTGTGCTACAAATGTGGTGAAACGGGGCACAAAAGGAAGGAGTGCACGAATGAGGCAAAATGCATTCTTTGCAAGGACGCTAAGCTAGCACCCGGTGACCTCAAACATGAGCCGGGTACAGGGAGATGCCGGGTTTTCAAGGAGGCCCTAACTAAAGCCAAATCGATACTCAAATGATCCGTATCCTGCAGGTCAATTTGCACCGAAGCACAAACGCCCAGGACCTACTTGAGCAGTTTGCGAGGGATAAGAAAGCTGACCTCCTGTTGCTGAGCGAGCAACATCATAACAAGGACTCGCAAGCGTGGTACCCTGACAAAACTGGTACCTCGGCCATCTGGGTTCGAGACAGCGCCCGCCTTCAGGTGCAGGGCCATGGACGCGGGGATGGTTTTGTGTGGGTGCGGTGTTCAGGGATAACATATTTCAGTGTTTATCTGACGCCTAACGAGGCAATGCGATCCTTTCGAACCAAACTCGATGCCCTGGAGGACGCTGTCTCGAACACAGAGGGCCACATGCTGGTCGGGGGAGACTTCAACGCTAGAGCCATCGAATGGGGTATGCCACAATCCGACCCAAGGGGAAAGCAAATATTGGACATGGTGGCCAGAACAGTGCTTTTTGTCCTAAATACTGCTAACACCCCTACTTTCCGCCGCTGGGGTTGCGTAGGAACCATACCCGATGTGACACTGGCTTCGGAGTCCCTGGTACCTAGAGTACACAACTGGCGAGTACTAGAGGACTACTCGGCTAGTGATCACCAGTATATAGCTGTTGAGATTCACGACAGTGCCACTCTGCGTGCATATGCCCAAACTTCAATCCTCGGATGGAGGACTGGGAGGATGGACGTCGAGAAGTTCACTGACGCGCTTACGGCAGGCGCACCGTTGCTGGGAGCTCCGCCAGGGAGTGGAGGACCTACAGCCAAGGACTTGGTGAACTCAACTATGAGTACCATCATAGCTGCTTGCGAGTCTTCCATGCCCCGCCGGAGACCCCGAAATGGTAAGCCTCCAGTATACTGGTGGTCAAACGAGATCGCCGAACAAAGAAGCGAGTGTCACAAACTTCGGCGAGAGGCCCAACGGGCGCGAACACGGGAGGAGGCAGACACTAGGCTAGCAGCATACAGGTCCGGCAGGAAATATCTTCGCAGGCTTATTAACAAGAGCAAGGCCCGATGCTGGCAAGACCTCGTGGACGATGTAAATAGGGATCCGTGGGGCCTTGGCTACAAGCTGGTCATGGGGAAACTTGGTGCCCTACGGAAGCCTTGTATACATGACGCGGAAAAGATGGACGCGATAGTGCGGGGACTCTTCCCCGCCCATCCCGTCCGTGTTGACGCTGTCCATGGTAAAACAGCAGTCGAGGGCCCACTCTTCACACAGCTGGAACTGGAGGAGGCAGTCCTCTCCCTGAAGGCAAGGAAGGCTCCAGGTCCAGATGGTGTTCCAGCTGAGGTTTTGCAGCTCGTCTATCACCATTGTCCTGACTTGCTGCTCAGCACATTCAACGCTTGCCTACGGGACGGGGTTTTCCCGGTACGATGGAAGGTGGCGAGGCTCGTGCTGGTCAGCAAGGGGAAGGGAAATCCCGAATCGCCGTCTGCATACCGCCCGTTATGCATGCTAGACACGGCTGGGAAAGTGCTAGAGAAACTCATCAAGGGAAGACTCACTGACGCGATTCGTGCTGCTGGGGACCTATCTCCTCGGCAGTACGGCTTTAGAGCAGGACGTTCTACCATTGATGCGATTGCAGAGGTGGTGAACGCGGTCCAAAAGGCAGAGGCATATAGTCGCACCAAGCGACGGATCGTCCTGTTGGTGACACTCGACGTCAGGAATGCCTTCAACTCCGCTAG
This sequence comes from Odontomyia ornata, assembly GCA_963969285.1. NCBI lineage: Eukaryota > Metazoa > Arthropoda > Insecta > Diptera > Stratiomyidae > Odontomyia > Odontomyia ornata. The sequence continues at coordinate 357,416,010 of OZ017739.1, read as the reverse complement.
ATGGGTGGATATTCTGGATACGCTGGAAAACTCTTTTCAAGTTCCAGAATATCTAATGCGGCTTTTGAGGAACTACCTAAAGGACCGAAGCCTGCTCTACGACACGACACAGGGCCAACGAAGGATGGAAATTACATCGGGTGTTGCCCAGGGATCTATCCTTGGTCCGGACCTGTGGAACGTGTCTTACGACGAGCTACTGAGACTTGAGATGCCAGATGAGTCGCGCTTGGTCGGCTATGCGGATGATGTTGCGGCTCTGGTCGCCGGACGCACCGTTGAACAAGCGCAACTTAGGCTAGGTATGCTAATGTGCCGAGTGAGGGACTGGATGACTACTCGCGGGCTCAGTCTAGCACTGGAGAAAACCGAAGTGGTCATCTTGACAAAAAAGAGAATCCCTAGAGTAAGGATGATCAGTATTGGAGATATACAGATCGAATCGAAGCCAGCGGTGAAGTACCTGGGGCTACTGATCGACTCGAAGATGAGTTTCTCTGAGCAAATCAGGGCAACGGCTGAGAAGGCTGCTTCGGGAATATCGGCCCTGAGTCGACTTATGGCCAACGTAGGGGGACCCAGCCTATCAAGAAGACGCCTCTTGATGAGTGCTGTAGGGTCAGTGCTACTGTACTCAGCAAGGAGGTATACCGAAAACGATTGGCACAGGTACAGAGAAGAGGAGCACTGAGAATTGCATCTTCGTATCCAACAGTCTCCGACTCGGCGGTGAGAGTGATTGCAGGCGTGATACCTGTCGCCCTCCTTACTAGAGAGCGCCGCGCTATATACCGGCGCCGAAACGAGGATGTGAGGGAGATGGTTGTCCGCGAGGAGAGACAACGCTCGCTCAACGATTGGCAGCAGTCTTGGAGGAATAGCACGAAGGGAAGGTGGACTGCGCGCCTCATCCCGAATGTGAGACCGTGGCTAAATCGAAGGCATGGTGAGACTGACTTCTATCTGACCCAGCTTTTGAGCGGGCATGGGTGTTTTCAGTCTTACCTGCACAAGATCGGCAAGTCACGGTCTCCCGATTGTCGGTTTTGCCCAGGAGAGGAGGACAATGCCTGTCACACATTTTTTGCGTGTACCAAATGGGTCAGGCTGCGAAGGGAACTCTACAGGGAGACGGGAGAGCTCACCCCGGATAATATAGTTGCGGTGACGCTCGAATCGGTTGACAAATGGAACCAGGTGGCACATTATGCTCGGGCAGTCCTAAAATATAAAAGGGACTCACAGCAGCCGGAGGCGCTGGGGCTGGGGGATCGCTCTTCTGGCAATTCCTCTTCCCCCCTCCCCTCCCGCTAGGAAAGGGACTCCCCAGCTTGAAGGCGCCCCACGGCGTAACAAAACGAGACCTGGCCCGAAGTAATGTGTCAAACGGTTCCAGGCTAGGTTCTCAGATTGACAGGGGAGGTGTTTAGTGGGTAGTCCAAAGGTATCCTCCATGGGAGTCCCACACTGCCAGACTTGGCGGGCATAAATGCCTTCACCTCCCTACCACAAAAAAAAAATAGCATGATTTATCGATTTCATATTTTCTTGGATAAAATCTTAACGGTACCCTTAAATTCAACCAAATTTAGTACACAAATGACTATTTACAAGATTGACCTTTCCTACAGGGTTAACAAAGATCGAATGATATTTAACAAGGTTATAGCGGTTTGTATTTTCCTGTAATACCATGGAAACATATGGCTATGGAACAATATGCACTTTTTATCGACTCTGACACTACAGGTTTGCTAGGATTTGCATGAAAGTTTCAGGAATGATAGGTTTCATGAATATCTTTGAGAATTGGTTTAGCTAGTGGTATTAGTAAATCGTAAAACAAAATAGTGGCAGTTTTAAATGCGAAGATTGAATAATTTTTTGTTATTTTTCTCCAATTTCAACGTTTAATGTTGATGCTTTTAACACTTGATTCAGTTTAATGAATGAAGATGAGTCCCTAGAATTAATACTTATAGGTGAAATAAGTAGAGAAGGTAGGAGAGAGCTCCTAACAGAAGGGCTTTATAACGACTCTAGGGTTCGAAAAAAAAATTCAGATGCCCTGAATCGATGATTACAGCACAGGAGACCATACACAATGTCCCAATAACATGTAAGTTTGATAAAATTCCTATCATATTCACGGAAGTTATATCCATTTCTCCAATTACAACAACAATAAAACACTATTTTGGTATTTTATGGACTTTCCTAGATATTATTCGTTGCTGTTGATCGCATTTTGTAAGTTGAGTACAAAACCCTTCTGACATGAGCGTAGGTCTGTCTACCCAACTTTTTAATTTCGGTTTAGTTATTGATATTAAAAAAAAGATCGTTAACTGTTCCGTTAACTAAAATTTCTTGCAAAGCTAAAATTTACAATTTAAATTTAGGATCGAATCGATTGCAGTTGAAAATTCCTGAATGGAATTATTGCTCAGAAGGTTCAGTATCGTCGATGATGGTAAATTGAAACCAATAACACACTCGGTCACTCACAAAGCCATTTCTTCTAGTCATACATTTTCATCAAAAGTCAGACATCTAAATTGTGAATGATTATCTGATCCTTCAAAAAGCCTTTGACTAAATTTTCTCAACTGGAATTTGTCATCCTTCAAAAAGCCCATGGTCCCATCCTCTATATCTTTTTTAAGAAGAAGAACGGTGAATGAAGAGCATGTGCAATTGAATAGCTTTATTGTCCCAGATAACTATCCATTACCACACATTTGCGACTTCACAAATAATTTATTTGTTTGTCGTGTATTTTTAGCTTTAGATTTGGTCAAAGCAAATCATCAAACTCCAGTTGAACAATCTGGCATTGAAAAAAGTGCAATATGCTCTCTTTTCGGCCTTTTAAATTTCCCAGGATGACCTTTGGATTGTGTAATGCCACACAGATATTTCAAAGGTTTATCAACACAGTTCTTAGGGAACTTCCATTTTACTTCGTCCACTTAGATGAAATTCTAGTGGCCTTGAAAGATGAAAGTTAGCATTTGCATCATTTGAAATCGTTTTTCAATAAGTTGAATAAATATGGCCTTACAATTAATTTGGAGAAATTCTTATTCTTCAAGGATGAAATCAAATTTCTAGGACATTGCATAGATAAGAATAGAATCAAACCATGCCCTGATTGATGGAAAATAATTTGAGGTAGTGTTGCCCAGAATGCTTTCTGAAAGTCTAAGCAACAATTATCTCAATTAACACTCCTTCATGTCGCTTTTTCAATGCTTAATTATCTCTTGTAGTTCATGCATCCAATTCCATGATTGGTAGTGTTGAACAACAACGATGTAATGGCTGGTACAAGCCTTTAGGTTTTTTCTCAACAAAGTTGTCACCATCACAAATGTCACTATATCAAACATTTTTGGTATTTATTAGAAGAAGCTTCCCCCGTTCAAACTCGGCACCTTAATTTCATCTCGAAATTTAATACCGACATTAAACATATCTCGAGAGCTGACAACTTGGTATTGGATTCTCTTTCCCTTTTTTGCGACACTAACAAAATTTGATTAGACCTTTCACACATCAAATATTTAGACCACATGTCTTCATCATTCCCGCATCAAAACCTCTATTAAATTGCTCCCAAACAAATTCGTCTTCAAGCTGGTGGACCCCTCCTCTCGCAGGAAGGGAATACGGAAGAGGATTGCCAAACAAGCGACTTCCCAGCCCTGATGTCCCTGGCTGCTGTCAGTCCCTTTTATTTTTTAGGACTGCCCCGACATCATGAGCTGTAACTGTACCATTTGGGATGAGCTCTGTCATCTCACTGCATGGCTCTCGTCACAGCCTGTCCCATTTTTTGCATGCGAAAAATGTGGTACGCTTCGTTTTCCCTTCATGGGCAAAACCGATAGTCGGGGGACCATGACTTACCAATCTTTTGCAGGTAAGACTGAAAACACCTGTGCCCACTCGAAACCTGGTTCAAACAGGAGTCAGTTCCACCATGCCTTCAACTTGGCATGGAAATTTACATAAGACTGCTGCCAATCATTGAGTGAGCACTGTCTTTCCTCATGAGCAATAGTCTCCGTCAAGTACCAACTTTGGTGCAAGTAAATAGTGCGGCAATCTCTAACAATGAGGGCAATATATCATGCCTGCAAAAATTCTCACCACCTAATCAGAGGCTGGCGGATATGTAGATGTAATCCTCAGACTTATCATCTCTGTCCTAGTGCCAAGCGTTTTCAGTGCACTTCCCTACTGAGAACGTTGCTCCATAGTTCTGCTTCACACAGTGGCACTTACCCCACGGTGCTCGTCAAGAGGCATTCTCTTGATGTGTTGGGTCCCTCTACTTTGGCCATGAGTTGATTCAGAGTCTATACACTCGAAGCAGCCTTCTCAGCCGTTGCTCTGATTTACTCAAAGAAACTCACTCTTGAGTCGATCAGAAGCCTCAGGTACTTCACCGCTAGTTTTACTTATTAATTTGTCTGCAATACTGATAACCGGTACTCCAGGGATTCTCTTTACTGTCACAGATGAGCATTTCGATTTTCTCCACTGCTAGAGTGAACCCACGAACATTTATTCAGTCTCTCATACCTAACCTAAGTTGCACTTGATCAACGGTACCTCCAGTGGCTAGAGCTTTGACATCATCCATATAGCTAATCAAGCGTGACTTATCTGGCTTCTCCAGTTTCAGTAGCCCATCATAGGATGTATTGCATAGGTCTAGACTAAATGTAGATCCTAAAGCTACACCGATATAACTTCGATCCTTCTTCAGCCCTGTGTCGTACCATAAAGCAGGTTTCAGTCATCCAGGTAGTTCTTCAGGAGCCACATAAGATATTCTGGAGCTTTAAAAGAGTTTGCCAGCGTATTTGTGTATCCAGATGTCTAGTGGAGTTGAAGACATTCCTAGCATCGAGTGTCACCAATAGAACAATCCCTCGCTTGGTGTGGCTATATGTTATATGAGATAGGTCCACAGCATCACAAATTGTGTCAGTCAGTCTTTCCTTGATGAATTTCTTCAGCACTTTCCCACAGTGTTTAGCATGCATAACGACGGCATGCAATTGTGGTCTGAAGTTTCCCTTCCCTTTGCTGATCAGCACAACTCTCGACACCTTCCATCGTTCCGAGAAATTACTGCTCCGTAGGCATGCGTTGAATGTACTGAGTAGCAAGTCAGGACAATGGTGATGGAGAACTTGCAACGCATCGGCTGGAACACCATCAGAGTCTGGAGCCTTCCTTGCTTTCAATGGTAGGGCTGTGCTTTCCTGTTCCAGTTATTTGAACAGTAGGCACTTGATTGCTGTTTTGCCGTGAGTAGTGTTAACATGGGTGGGCGCAAAGTTTTTACAAAACTAGCTTGTAGTCAAGGCCCCACGGATCCTTGTTCACATTACCATAGATATTACCAGCAGCAAGTTTTGCTATAGCTAGCCAGTTTTCGAAGGCATTTCCTGGCCAACTTCTATACTGCTACGCAGTTGCAAGCCTCGTCATGGTTTTGCTCCTATTGAGCCTTACGCTGAAGCTTATGACACTTTTAGTCGGCCACCAGTACACTGGGCGAGGCATCAAAGCACTGCAGGCAGTTGTGGTGATGCTCATAGTTGAGTTTACCACGTCTAGAGCTGCTGGTTCTTCTGTCCTCTGAAAATTACCCTGCAGCGGAGTACTTGCCGTGAGTACCTTGATGTCCATCCATTCGATGTGCCACTCAATCGTAGGTCAAGCACATGGACACGGGGAAACAACACCATTGATCTCAAGCAAAATATACAGACGATCACTGGCTGAGTAGTCCTTTAATATTTTCCAATTGTGTTGCCTCCATACTGAGGTGAGTGGTATGATGCTTTCACGGTCATTATGGCGGAAAGTCAGCGTATTTTTTGTGTTAAGTACGGAAAGTGCCCCGGACTTGTTTAAAACTGACCCCATTCGATTGTTTTAGCGTTGAAGTCTCCCCCACCAAGCAGGTTGACATCTGTTTTTGAGACAGCGCCCTCCAAAGCATTAAGCGTGGATTGGAAAGATGATATCAGTTGAGCACCAAACTTACACTAAACCATCCTTCACCCCCAGTTTTCGGCTATTCACTGTTTTGAACCCAGATTTCGGTGGTCCAGTTTCACCAGCATACCATAATGAAGAATTTTCATCGTGATATTCCTCACTCAGCAGCAAAAAGCATGCTTTCATGACCCTCGCAAACTACTCAAGCAGATTTTGGGCAGTTGAACTATGGTGTGGATTTATCTGCAGAATATGGGTTATCGAAGCTCTGATTTTACCTTAGCTAGGGCTTTTTGGAAAACTTAACATTGTCTTGATCTTAAGACATGCCCAACATCCTTGCAAAGGGTACAATGTGCCTCTTTTGAACACTCTCTTCTTTTATGCCCATTTCATCGCATTTGTAACATAGGGAACTCCTATCCGATACTTTGCATGCTTGTGCGGTTCGACCATGGCTAAGACATTTGAAACGTTGAAGAGGCGCTGCTCTTTGCCATTTCTTGCAGATAACCCACCTTATTCTTAATTTGAACTTGTTCAGAAATAGTTTGGCATTCTTTTTGGTCAAGTCAATGACGGCCATGCGTTGTCCTCTATATTTTTCTGGAGTCAGCTTCGCTTTGAGCCTGCCCATGCTAGGAGAGCTCCCTTTTGCTGGCCTCTTCTACCTCTACCAGATCTGTGATGCAGGAGATGTCTCTTTTTCGATCGTTGTCATCGGCTCGAGCGAAGCTATTGTTTCGCTTTTGTGGAGGACTCTCTTTACTGCGTTGTAGAAAGCTTCTTTATTGTCAGCCACTGCTCCAAATCCGACCAGTTTGTGGCCTAACCATACTGAACGTGATGCTGGAATGACAGTGTTGGTGTCTTTAGGCCTAACATTTTCCCTGATATCTCGCAACATTTCTGGATATGATGGATATCTTGGAGTTTTACGAGCAGTGTCCACTACCGGGGCCTTTGTTCTGGCTTCTTTCCCTCCTGTTTCGCGTTGAGTCTGTCTTTCGTACTAGGCGTCCACGTAAACTTTATTTTCTGTAAATTTTTGAAGGAGTTTCTTTGCAGCACTATTAATCTTTTTGTCACAATGGTCTGAAAAACCCTAATCTTGCGTTTCACGCTCATCTTTCGTTTCATGCCCTTCCTTCCTTATTTTATCCCGCTTTTCTTCGATTGGACTAGAAGCCATTCTCTTGTTGATGTTTGATGATAGAGCTATCTATGTGTGCATTTTATGCTTAACTTTCAGCGCTTGTTTAGCCTTTTGCTCTTCTTTGTTCTTTTGATTGGCTTTGGCGTTTAACTTGCTCTTCCGGCGATGCCCTTTGCCATCTAAGAGCTCCTCTAGCTCTGAGATCCTACTCTTTACACTATTGATTATTTATGACTAGTCGCATATAGATTTTATTCTTTTTAGAATATATTCCACTGCTTGGAAGATATCCTTTCTTGAGAGAGGTTATTGACATCCGTTTCCGAATGCAGCAATTTAGCCACATTCCCCACGGGGAAATGGTCATTCCTTCTTTTTGCTGCCGTGATCACTTTGTGGAACTCAAGATGATTCGATATTATTTCGGGACTAAACACCGCAGCCGTATCGATTGAATTGTCGATGTTTTTTATATTTGCCTTCACAGTGCGAGCATCTTGCACATCGTGCAAAATTTTCCACTCCTTTTTAGAACGCTCTAGCGTTCGTTAATTGTTTTGCTGTACTCGAACACCGCAGGAATCTCAGTCTGCAAAAGACTGTGCTCCATTTTTAGAGTTTCGTAAAATAACTTTACAAAATCCTCCTAAGATCACGTCCTGTCTGTCCGTCCGTCCGTGTGACAGCCATTTTTTTCGCAAACTGCATAAACTAGAAACATAAAATTTTGTGAATATGTGTAAAATGGTGCCCTTATTGAAAGTTTCATGACAAACGAATTTTATAAGGTTTTTAAGGGGTCTTCCCATATAGGGGAGTGACCTTTGAAAAAAAGTTCCACTGAATGTTGGCAATATGGATATCAAATGAATGGTCTTGTCAGAGCTTTCAAAACGGGTTTTGAAATGAAAAGTTTTGCTTCAAGGGGTGCAGGAGAAGGGAAAACGTACAAAATATTGGTGCCCCCCTCGCGATTGATAACCTTTGACCTGAAAAATATGAAAAAAACATCATAAAAATAAGTCTGGAAAAGCACAAGGGCAATAAATACCTCAGAAGTCAAAGGGCGACCAACTTTGTCGATAGTAGTAGATTTTATAAATTTTAAATGTTCGCTGATAAAATCAAAATGCGACCTACAAATTTTCCAAAAGCAACAATTTAGGTATTTTGATAGCAATTGTATATGTCCTGAAAATTTCACATTAATGGAACAATGAACAGCTAAGTTACAGCCTATTGAATATTCAACAATTTAGACAATATTAACACGTGATACTAGGGAGATACGCGTTTGCAACAGACCTAGACACAACAAATATGTAAAAATTTCGATGAAAATTATAGAAATGACGTAATATTTATTTCTTTTCATGACTAATCAAGCGACGGGGTCAAAACGCTTGGAAAAATGACGGCAAATTCAAATACATAATAACAGAGATTTAATTTTTCGAACTTAATTCATGGAACCTGAATTTTCGCCAAGTTTTAATATTTTGAACAAATTGTTTGATTTTACTAATTGTTTTACAAAGCCCTTCTTGTAGGATCACTCTCCTGCTACTACAACTTGTTTTTATCTATTTTTAAATTTCTTAGTTTAATTGGGCCTCTATTTCCGTTCATGTGAGTAGTCACCTTCTGGTCCTATAGTTATCTTTGCAGAGCAGGGAAACCATGTAAGGGTTGGCTCAACTCCTTGTAGGGACAAGTGCTCACAGCCAGACCAGCGCTAATTGGGAGCCCGTTTCAACCGAACCTACACCACCAATCCAATGGCACGAACTTCGAACGTACTTCGAGGCTTCCACCGAGGCAGAGAAAGTGCGATAGTTGAATTAGAGCCGTTCACGCACGAGTGCCACCTCAGCAATACCATTTGAAGCGACTAGGTCCAAACTAACATATCTGCCACCCCAAAGCATCAATTTAAACTCATTGTCTAAAGCGTTGTCCAGATTCAGTCAGGGTCGTTAAATTGCCACGTCACTTCTATCTAAATTTGAATTTCCCTTTAAACGATTCAAAACAATTCCATAGAATATCGTTGATCGCTATAATGATTTCAAATATTGTCTAACCATTAAAGATTGCCTGTCAGAGTGGATAGAAGTAGTTCCTATGATGGATGTCACAACACAATTAGTTGTACAAGCTTTTATTAGAAATAGGATAGTGTGATTTGGTATTCACAGAACCATTATAACTGATCAAGGATCTAAACTCTGCAAAGAGCTCAGTAACAAACTGGGGTTTACACGTAAAACTCATCTCCTTACGTCTCCCAAACAAAAAGTTTACTAGAGCGATGGCACAAAACACTTAAAGAGGCTTTACTTTGCCAAAAAAAACCCAATCATGGTATGAAGCATTACCTATGATTCTCCTAGGACTACAAACAATACTTTACGACAAGACCAGATTCTCTCCAGCCATGATGCTATGTAGCGAAAATATTTGCATTCCGGGAGATTCCCTCAAAGAATCGAAAGCAAAGCAGCTTCCCAAAGACGAATTCATCAGAGAACTACAGCCATTCATACATAATAAGAAACATTACAGTTCTCCAATAACACTAAATACAAGGTATTCATCTCTAAAGATCTCAACACCTGTTTGCATATTTTCATTCAAAATTCTTGGTCGTTATCAAGTTGTCAATCGACGGATAACATTTTCACAATCGATGCAATTATTAATGTGTAGGGAATTCAATCCAGACCCTTTTTTCCGATCCCGGGATTTTCTCTAGATAGCCCCGGGATCCCAGGAGATTTAAAAGCGAATAAAAGTCTGATTGCTCTTCAAAAATCAACTTTTTCATTATCTTATGTTTATAAAATCACCACAAATGCAGGAAAATTTAATACAAAACAAATCAACATAAATCTCTTACAATAAACGGACAACTTATTTACATAAAACCTTGAAGCCCACAGTAAAAAAACAACTCACCTCATCTTAGATGTCTTTAATAAATTCATTATTTTTCTACTTATATCAACTGTTATCATTAATTAAATATAGTTATCAGATATAATACTTTGTTACTTAATTTCATAAAAATTCGCCTTCAACTTAAATTGATCAATTACTTGTTCTCGTAAGCACATTAATGTTTGACATTCTAAAATCAACTTATTAAATTTTCATCGGTAATAAACAAAGTATGTTCCAGATATCACGATTAACATTATTAAATTACTGAATGGAATTTAAGGTATAAACCTTTTACATCTTATTTGCGTTGCGAAAATAAAATCTTAGAAAGACTAACGCACCCAATGTTGCGTCCCCAAGCCTAGTTCCCAATTTGTTGCACCTATCAGCAGACGCTGAGTAAGCGCGTTCCGCCTCAATGGAAGTCGGAGGTATTGCCAACAAATGTTTATAAATTTGTTCCAAGGTATGGCCTTGAGTTTTAGTTGCTTCGAAAAGAGCCATTTCTTGCTTGATCAATTTTGAAAAATCTGTTTCTTTGATACCCTCAGGAGTTAATGTTTTTTCCAGCTGAAGCTTATCTTTTAATGTTAAAAACACCGTACTGCAAGATGTGGATTCCATTGGCGTATTCGGATAATTTTCTTCACTACTTACACAAAAAGTGGTACTCAACCTCTCAAATAATTAAATTGTCTGTTTTTTAATTTGGACTTTGCTTGGACATGAAAATAAATCTTTCACATCATAATCTAAACAACTATTCTCATTGTGAGGATTTTATAAATAATTTGACATGCCACTTAATTCACTACGTCGGCGATGTTGTAAGCGTTTTAACAAATGTTAATTCAATCGAGTCGCCATAATTAACTCATTGCGACTCAACTGTTTAAAAAGAAACTTTAAATTTGCATCAGCCATGCACAAATTTGAGTTAGAACGACAAAATGCTGTTACAGACAACTTAACTGGCGCCAAGACATTGATTATTTAATTTATAATATCTTATTTATGTTCATCGAAAATCTCTGGATAAGAGCTTTTGGAACGCAATTCTTTATAAGAACGAAGCGTTCACGCATTGTGGAGAGGCGGTCCCATCTTGTCTGACAGTCAAGCAAAAAGGTTAGCTCTTTTCCATGTTCCTGCTGTACATATTTTTGAAGAATTTTATCATTCTACATAGATGACCTTTGGAATAGAACAGCTATTCGACGAACTTTTTTTAATTACGTTTTTAATATTGCGTTCGTTCGTCGATAATTCAAACTGATCTAAAATCATTGTCATCATCATCTGAATTCACGTTCAAAGATTGGCTCATAACTGAATCGTCTTTATTTTTGTACAACAAATCGCAAACGGCTAAATGAATTCCATGTGCAAAGCAAACTTGGTGCTCTGCTTTCACAAGCTTTCCAATCTTAAGCATGACATTTGCAAAAAAAACGTTCAATGTAGACACTTTTTGGGTGCATGCTACTCTCTTTAAGCTATCTAGAAACAAACAAATGTATCTCATTTGCGTCTATAAAACTAAAAATCAATAGCTTTAAAGTAAAAAGAAAATAAAAACAACGTCTGTTTGTTTCGTTCTGACTATTCTAATGAAAGAATAGTTTGTGTGGCCTAGTGGTTAAAACATGAGACACACAAGCCAAAGGTCCCAGGTTCAAATCTCATTGGGAGCAACGTGATTTAGTTCAGGGGATTTTTCGCACAGACTACGAGTGTTCACTCAGTGATTATATGTACTGGTTTAATCAGATCATATCATAGCTGAGCAGACACACGAGAGCATTGTACTGACCAAACCAACTTTCGCAAAAATCAATTCGGTCATGAAAATGAGATACTCTAGTGTTAAAAAGAGAAGAAGAGTTCTAATGAAAGAATTTCTACTAACAATAATGTTAATGTGGGAAAAAACTACCTTTTTGGAAAGCGTGAATCCGTCCGATTATCACTGCATTCAAAAACTAATTGAGTCGACTGGAGAAATGAACGGGAAATGCAAAAGAGCGGACAAAATCGTATTTGAAAAGAATTCCTACCAACTATAATGTTAACGTTTGAAAGAAACTTCCTTTTTATACTTTTCCACTTTACTTTTTTGTACTTTTCCACTTAATCTGCTCGATTGCCAGGCAACACATAAACTCGTCGAATTTGTTTGGACAGCGTGAACTTGCCTGATCGTCACCGCGCTCAAAAACTAATCGAATTGACTGGGAAAAACTAAACAAGTTAAACAAGCAAAAACAAACGAGTGGACAAATTGTAGGTTAAAGCGGAGGAGGTCATTTGAAGCAGCGTATTTATTAAATGTTCAAAAATGATTAATCAATCCCGTAAATCCCGAGATTAACTAAATAAAATTCCGAATTTTGATATGTGAGATTCAATTGTAGCAACCTGTCTTTTTAGCTAACTTAAAAGCTTGGTGGTGGGGGAGTATGTGGCGTTGATCTCTGTAACGATACATTATTTTCATGTTATTAAGAAGTTCATTATTCACTACGAAATTTTTGCTTTAATAAATTCGTTCAATAATGTCAATATTCAATGCAATAGATTACAATATACATGCTTCTTTTACACTAATGATTCTATTATTTATTTTAAGTTTCTTGATATACCATTTTCAGCTAAATTTAATATTCAAAATTTACTCTAAAATAAAGGGTGCTCCAACCATAATGTACGATGTAAGTTGTAAGTCACACCTTAACGTCATTTTTTGCCCAGGACATTTGGACATTTCTTTATTTTGGTGTTTGACAAATGCAGCCATGGAGAGGTACACAATTGAGCAGCGCGTTAAGCTTGTTAAAGCCTTTTAAGAAAATGGTCGTTCAAATCAAAATGCATTCCGTGAACTTCATGATTTTTTTGGTCAGCATAATCAACCAAATGTGTCCACGATCAGGAGAATCGTGCGCAAATTTCAGAAAACCGGGTCTGTAGGAAATGTGAAATCACCTATGTATGGTTGCCCAGTTCGTTCTCGGGAAACACTCACGAACATCACTGATGTGAATTTTGAATGAAGACTTGAGTTTCCACGCTTTCAAGGTTCAGTTGACTCAAGAACTGAAGCCTGTTGACCATTTCAAATGTCAGCAATACGCCGAAAAGTTGGTTGAACAGACAAAAGGGAATGGTGACGTTACAAAGAAAATCATCACACTTTCACTTCAGTAGGTTCGCTAACAAGCGGAATTGCCGCATTTGGGCAAATGAAAATGCACGAATGATTGCTGAAAAGCCAACCTATCCACAAAGAGTGACTGTTTGGTGCGGTTTATGGGCTGGCGGCATCATCGGGCCGTACTTCTTCGAAAATGAGGACGACCAAGCAGTTGCCGTGAAAGGTGTTCGCTTCTGCGAGATGATAACGGAATTCCTGTGGCCAAAAATTGAGGTTATGGACCTGAGCAATATGTGATTTCAACAAAATGGTGCCACTTGCCACACAGCCAACGAAACAATGGCTCTTTTTCGCGAGAAATTCAATGGCCGTATTATCTGACATTGTGGTGATGTTAATTGGCCGCCACAATCATATGATTTGACACCGTTGGACTTCTTTCTCTGGGATATTTGAAAGAAAAAGTGTACGTCAATAAGCCAAGAACAATTCAAGAGCTAATAGATGAGATAATTCAGCACATTAACAACATTGAACCTCACTTATGTCTCAGAGCCATTGAGAATGTTGACCATCGGATAAAAGTACACCACCGTAGCCGTAGTAAAAATTTGGGGAATATTTTGTTTTACACATAATTGTCATAGATTTTTCTGTTGCAACAAAAAATATCAACATAATTCTCTGAAAACTTTTTGTTTCATTTACAAGGAACATCATGGGCTTATGTTGGACAACCCTTTATTTAACTTCCAAGATATATTTAATATACAACATTAAATCAATTGCAAAAACACGTTATATATACATATATATATATATATATATATATATATATATATATATATGTATATATATACATATATAAATATATATATATATATATATGTATATATATATGTATATATATATATATATATATATATATATATATATATATATATGTATATATATACATATATAAATATATATATATATATATATGTATATATATATGTATATATATATATATATATATATATATATATATATATATATATATATGTATATATATACATATATATATATATATAAATATATATATATATATATATATATATATATATATATATATATATATATATATATATATATATATATATATATATATATCTATATATGGTCGCGTGTTAAAGTTCGTGGCCGATAATTTTAATGTTCCGGGATAGTGAAAACGCACTGTCTTTTAAAATAAGTTAAAAAGGTTTATTTACTAAGAATTCACAATGATTAATATTACTATTTTACAGAAACTAGTTAAAATGTTATTTTTCACTTGTCTATAAATTCATATTTCAACTGTCTTCACTATCAATCAATATTGCCTTTCATTCGCGCTCCACACGATCGCAGTTTCTACTATCGCGATTTGACTACTCCCCCCCCCCCCCCATTCATTCAGCTCGGCTTTAGATAAGGTCTCTAGTCATTCAATCCATTTCTCGTACATTGGCGAATATTCTGACGAGACTACCTGGAATATTCGAGAAGGTGAAGGACTTTCAGATGTTGATCATGGATCTAATTGGTGTTATTGATAGTTGCGACGACAATTGCGACAGTAGCTCGCAGAATTATTTGGAAATGTAATATATATATATATATATATATATATATATATATATATATATATATATAGGATATAATGAAATTTATGGCCACGCAAGAAGTTGCAATTTTGTTTCAGTTTTCACCAAATTTCCAGGATAGATGTGTGGAGTAAATATCTCGTTAACCAGCTCAATTGGCCAAACGAAAACAAAATGGGGGCCATTTTAGACAAAAAAATCAGAATTTCTGCTCGGACCAAAGTAGAGTGTCGGTTTGGATAAAATATGGTTCAGAGGTTCATTAAACTATGTGATGAAGCTCACAATGCAAAATCCAAAGTCAAACCATCTAAAACAAAATAGTCGCCGCTCGTAAGTCGAAAAACGTGCAAAGATTTGTAGTGGTTGGCAAAACGAAAGCGAGCAAACCAACGCCGACACTGGCGTTTAGTAAAGCAGTCCTCGCTATAAACTCCATATTGAGGCTTAGGGATGCATCAGACTACGACTATTTAGCCGCACTTCTGTCGCAAGTTACACATGGTTAAATGGAAGCCCGCACACTGCGATTTTCGACAATTTTGTCCAGGTCGGCTGTCGCAGGAATTTGCGATTTTTCCTACAACCAGTTTAGCAGGTAGTTTTTGTGATACTCGCGCAGGCGCACATCATTTGGACATTTGACGCTGACGTGCACGGAGGTTTCTTGCATAGCGTGCAAATGAGTTAGCGCATGTGTTCCTGGCAAAGACATACCTTCAAATGAGCATATTAGTTCTGCGCATGCGTGAAGTTCCTTTGCAAATCTTGTCGCAGTGTGTTCGTATTTGCGTCTGAAAATCGCTGGTTACGGCAGAAAAATCGCAATGTGGCCAAACCCTTAAGATATTGAGTGAGTTGGATTTTGTACGGATGGAGATGCAAGTCCAAATACAAAATCCGCCACAATGAGCTGTAAGACAAGCCCAAATGTTGAGCACGTCGAGGAATCGACAAATTCGGGTCTTCCTCCACACTTTGAGCAACGACAGCGATATTTTCAGCAGAACGGATGTTGCGATGATGCACAAGCCTTGCAATATCAATAACCCGTCCAGTCTCTTCAAATTTTCTCACTGTGTTCGAAATTGTTTGCTGTGTAGGTCAATTATGTCGACCGTAATCGGAATCACCATTGTTATAATAAAATTTAATAATTTTAACGCGTTCTTCGACTGTTAAACGATCCATATTTCTAAATGGCAAACCTTCAACTTAAAAAAAAAACACGCTTTGGATGACATACCCGTAATTCTGACAGATGTCAAATGGCAGGGTTATACTTTCCTACCATGAAATGGATAACCCTGTACAATTTCTTTCGAGTTTGCACCGTAATTTTGCTCTTGCGGAAGTGAGACAATAAAATATGCCGATAATGCTTTCTTTGATTGTCCATTTTCAAGTTTATTTTTAACTTACTGGTGGTTTACTAATGACGCTCTGTTTTCGACCGAAGATAGTCTAACGTCAAATCTTTAAAATGGAATCTAATAATATAAGCCTCGCAATCACTACTTCATGAAATACTCCGTTCAAGTCATCAATTATGCAGTTCACGTAATCTTTTATATAACAACTCTATATATACGCGACAAACTGATAACCTTCTTCCCCTTGGAAGTCGGTTAAAAAAAGAAATAGCGTTTTTGTTGAATGAAATTGAGAGATTAAGATCAATATAAATAAGGATTCAATTTGTACTCAACAGTAATTCTCCTTGATTATAGCAGTAGTAGTCGTATGTATAATTCTTCGAAAGAAGAATAATTAAGTGCTACAGGTATGTTTATCCCAATAACTTAATAATCTTTGTTTGATAATCATCATTCAACTTTAGACGCCATTTCCCGTATCCAGACAAAACAACATTAACATGAAAGCACTTCAAAGTCAAAGATGTTCAAATATTAGAACGTCGTTAAGTTACAATGGTGAAGGATCTAACAATAGGAAACTTGATATCAAAGAAGAAAATTATTCTTGAATTCCTTTTGGTTGTTTTGTTCTACCAGATGCCTTTCGTTTGCTGTAGTTAATTCATCGTTTTCATTAGAAAGAACTAGCAAGTGAAAGCAACGTCAAGCAAAAGGACGATCCAACAGAGGCGTTGAAGAACAATATCAAGTTTTCCATCCTTACCGCATTGACGTGTAGGATTACTGATGGCGCCACCGGTGCCCGGACGAATGGGAATCAGTATGAGAAATAATTGCAAACGCTTCCATCCAAGACTGAAGTGAATAGAGCGAGATTATACCCGACTGCCTGGTGACAGAACTGGTTCAGCTAACATCCTTTATAGCTATTCAACCGTCCTGCATCCAGAGTCCTAGAAGCGTGCAATAGTGCAAAGCTTTTGCAAAGAGTTTCCACCAGACGAATTGCCGTGCAAATTATTGAAGACTGACGAACCACACTTTAGAGCTAACGCCAAGCAAAGGATGAAGAACTTTTATGAGTGCCTGTTATGAGGCAGTTGTAAAACATAATTTTCATGCGAAAATTCCATCAAGGTTATGCTTTTCAAAATTATTAGGTGACACTTTTAAACAATTTTTTTGTTTTGAAGTTTATTAAAAATTTCAATTTTTCCGGACTGCAAACATTCCATTTGAAATTTTTTCTGTGAACATGATTCAATACTTGAAGCATGTGGCAAATTTATTAGGAACAACAGAGCTTCGGAGAACGTTGTGTTTTTCAGATAAAGCCATAAAATTTGGCGAGCGTTGGAAGCGTTATTTATAGTCATTTCTCTGATACTAGAGTGCTTAATTAATTGATTACATTTGCATAGAAATTCATTGAAAAAATTGCTATGTAATTACGTTTCAAGATGTTTTAAGGTATCAAATGTATTTAGCACCAGAAGTATTTAGTTTTCACACATTAGCTAAATGCATTTATCATTGGGTCTCATCGCATATATAAGTTTTAACAACATAAGTAGACAGGAATACACTCCTGTCAGTATAATAGGAACCATTTTTCTATGTTCTCCCATTTTCCCTGCCTACCCCCTTCACCTATATTGGAATTTTATCAACTGATTTCATAGAAATCTTACCAAGACCTTTCATTTGATACCATATGGGACATTCTTCGGTGAAAAAATTTTAGGGAGTAACATTTTTATATGGCAGACCATCTTTACTGCAATTTTTTGCCCAGTACCACCATTTAATGTCTGCATAGCCTATAATTGAATTACAACCAAAAGCTGGTATATCAAAAGTACAATTGCCTGAAATCTGTACTAGGTTTGGAGAATTGAGGTTACCAAGAGATTTTCCTCCTTTACCGTCATCCGATATACGAGTACGTATGATAACTGAGTGAAATTATAAGTCAATTCGAAGAATCACTCGAAACAAATCCTTCGACTTACATAATGGGTAGTCTGACCACTGCACCACGCGGACTACAAACGATATGCTTTGCTCGAAGCTTTTTCTACTGAAACACAACTTCAATGGTAAAACAGCTGGTAATTATTTCAACGAAAAAGCGTTAAATAAATTATAGGAGCTACATGAAAACTAACCTATGAAGTTGGGTCTGGGATCGTCATTTTTCACCAAGTTTTGTTTTTTGTTTTGTATAATGCAAAATGCATGTAGCTTAGTTGTCGTGCCTATCTTGTTAGCCTTCTGTAGTTTAGCCACAAAACGATTAATGTGTTTAAGGCAGTTATTTAGATGCAGGCCCATCCTGGCCAGGTGCACGATCGCGAACGGCCCGTGGCCCGAGGGGGCCCCACAGGGGCCCCACATAACGTACAAAAAAAATGTTATTGTCTCGTTAGAAGTTATTTTGTGTTTTTGGTAATGTTTTGTTTAGATTTTCAAAAGTATAACATGTCCAACAACTGTTTATATTCTCACCGATGATACGAAAGCCTTATTCGAGCTACTGTGTTGTGAGTTGAGTTACGTTGTTGTAGTGTAATGTGTAGTGAAAATGGGTAGATTAAAATGTTCATGAAGGACTTCAGCGATGGTTTGCTGCTTCAGCGAGAGAGGGTGATGGGGTTCGCCGAGATTGGCCTTGCCTGAGGACGTGTGAATGCGCTGGTAGGCTAGAATTGCAGTATCGTAGGGCAGGTTCTTTTCCTCAGCATTAGGACCCCCAACAAAAAAATTTCGCATTAAAGAATTTTTTGATACAAATAAGTATCAACCGGAGTCGAGACCGAGGTAACCTACTAAGGTTTAAAATTGGTAAAGCATATGGCAAACGGGGCCTGGAGAATACAACGAGACTTGGGAGGACTTAGTCGGGACATCCACGTTGAAGCCATGCCACTCGCACCCCCTATCCGGATCAAGATCCAATGTAGACATGGCCATATATTTTCCATTTAAGTGAAAAACTCAAACCCAAATAAATTGCATGAATTTTTCCCTTAAATGAAAAATATGAACGTGACATACATATTTATGTTATATGATGGAATCACATAATACTATAACATAAAAAGGCATGCGAGCGGAAGGCCACTCTATCTAGCGAGAGCACCTGTAAACGACTTTATAAGGGGTGAGCTTACCCAATTGCTAGCTCATTATAGTGGAGGGGCCAGCCAAGTTGGTGGGTCCCATACCCGGTCAGGTTTAAAAAACCAAATGGAAAGACCAAGTTTAAAATTTAGTAATTCATTTTTTGTATTTTTGCCTTAAAAAGAACAAAATTGTTTGGTCTAAAGTAAATATCTAAGCAAAATGTTGGGACAGAAATTTTGGTTCAAGAATTCAATTCGATGTTTGCGTGAAGCTAGGCAAATATTCTCGTGATTTTACAATCATACAAAAAAATTTTTTCATCACTTTTCTTATGTTTGGATTTTATTGAGGTTCGTATTAGATCATGTGCATATTGTTGTTCATTTCCATATCATTCATTCATGACGATTACTACCATTTACGTTACGTACTACAAAATAAGTTGGGTATCAATATAATTTCGACAGGCTTGGCTAGATCATTTGCACATAGTGAGTTCAATTAATCGTTCTCTAGCGAGCTAACGAAATTCTGCGCTAATTTCCAATGTGTGAAACATAATATAGTCCAAATGCTCGCCACAGCTGCGGTGGCTCACCTGTATCTGATGGTCCGTATTTTCAATGACGCTGAGACATAATTGAGGTTCAATGTCGTTAATGTGCTGAATTATCTCATCCTTTAGCTCTTTAATTGTTCCCGGCTTATTGACGTACACTTTTTCTTTTGAATAACCCCAGAAAAAAAAGTCCAACGCTGTTAAATCATATAAGCATGGCAGCCAATTAACGTCGCCACAACGTGAGATAACACGGCCATTGCATCTCTCGCCAAAAAGAGCCATTGTTTCGTTGGCTGTGTGGCAAGTGGCACCATCCTGTTGGAACCACATATTGTCTAGGTCCATAACCTCAATTCCTGGTCACAAGAAATCCGTTATCATCTCGCAATACGAGCATCGTTCACGGTAACTGCTTGGCCGTCCTCATTTTCCAAAAAGTATGGCTTGATGACGCCCCCAGCCCATAAATCGCACAAAACAGTCACTCTTTGTGGATACATAGACTTTTCAACAATCATTCGTGGATTTCCATTAGCCCAAATGGGGCAACTCTACTTGTAACGAATCCACTGAGGTGAATGTGTGCCTCGTTGCTGAAGATGATTCTCTTTATAAAGCCACTATTCCCTTCTGTCTGTTCAACCAACCATTTGGCGTATTGCTGATGCTTCAAATGGTCAGCAGACTTCAATTCTTGACTTAATTGAACCTTGAAAGCGTGTAAATTCAAATCTTTACTCACTGATGTTCAATTGTTGCGAACGACGACGAATCGAGGTTGACGGTTCTTCTGCCACACTATCGCGAACAAAAGGAATGTTTTCCGCAGAATGAACTGGGCGGGCATGCACAGGTGATTTTACATTTTTAAAGACCCAGTTTGCTGAAACCCGCGCACAATGCTCCCGATTGTTGACACATCTGGCCGATTATGCTGACCAAAAACATCACGAAGTCACCAAATGCATTTTGATTTGAGCCCCCATTTTCATAAAAGGCTTCAGCAACTTTAACGCGTTGCTCAATTGTGTAACTCTCTATGATTGAATTTGTCAAAGACTGAAACAAAGAAATGTCAAATTGGATTGGGCGAAAAACTTGACGTTAAGGTGTGACTCACAATCAACATCGTGCATTATGGCTATACCACCTTTTACTTAAAATTTAAAAAATTCATTACTGCTGAAATGTCATTATAATACACATAATCATGTGTTTTAGAAAAATACGGTTTAAATTCCTCGTGACTATGTAGAAAATAAGAAATTTTTAAGTTATAAGAAACTCAATTCCAGTCGTTTAATCTAGACTCCTTGCCTGTTTTTAAGTCAAATTTAAATTGCAGGCTAATGCATTTAAATCACTTTGAGTCTTTTGAAGTAAGTGGTTCATAACTTGAGTCGCTCTCTTGAGATATATTATCGTGCTGATAAAGAGCAGATTCCTCACTGGGAACAATCTCCTGACTTTCTTCTCGATTTGGAGGCTTAGGCAAAGAAAATCTGGTGCTATGTGGCATTTTTCTAATGGCCAATGGCAAGTCTGGGTACATAATAGCGTGTTTGAACTTTGTTGTAATGCCTTTTGTATGTAATCTTTAGGTTGCACCCAAATCATTGGCTTTCCAAATGCTTACATTTTTCTTTAGATCGACTTAATAGGAGTCTCACACATGTTACGCAACATTTGTGTGGAGCCCACAATTTATCTTGATGGCGCACTTTAAAAGGAATTGCTAGACAAGAGATCCCCCAACTCCAATGTCCTCAAGTGTGGTGAACCCCTGATATCTTTTAGGGGTACCTAAACACAATGTGTCATATGGTTCTATTTGCCAATAGATCGCTACAACTACGCTATCCAATATGAGCTCTTTTGCCTTCCAGTAGAGGTTACGCCGCACCTTGTTCTATTTTTGTCAGCAAAAAATAAATGGCAGTTATCCTCTCCCTCCCCTGGGCAAAATATACATACATACAAATATATATCTTGTACCAGTACCACTGAAAACACCCATGCCCACTTAAAAGCTGTAGAAGTCAGTCTCATCATGCCTTCGATTTGGCCACGGTCTCAGATTCAGGATGAGTTGCGTAATTAACAAAATCGTGTTACCGATCGTTGAGTGAGTACTATTACTCTCCTTAGTGATCTTTGTCTCTGTACCAGTGCCAAGTACTTTCGGTTCACCTCCTTACTGAGAGCCTTGCCCCATGTTTCAGCTCCGAACATTAAGACTGACCCTACTGCACTCATCAAAAGTCATTTTCTTGATTGGTTGGGTCCTTCTACGTTAGCCATAAGTTGAGCGAGGTCCGATATGCCCAAATCAGCCTCCTCAAATGTTGCCTGGATTTTCTCATAGAAACTGATCTTTGAATCAACCATTATCTCTAGGTACTTGAGTGTTGGCTCCGATTCAATTAGTATATCCCAAATGCTGATTATTCAACTTCTACGGACTATCTTCTTTGTCAGAATGAGCACTTTAGTTGTCTCTAGTGCCAGTCTGGACGCGTGAGCAAACATCCAGTCTCTCAGTTGACACATCAACATACAAAGCCTAGAATGCACTTGCTCAACGGTACCAACAAGAGCCGCAACATAATCCATATAGCCAATAAAGTGCAACTTATGTGGCATTTTCAGTCGCAGAAAATATCATAAAATATATTCCAAAGGTCTAGACAAAGAATCGATCCTTCCTTGGATTTGTGTCGTATCGCAAAGTAGGCTTCTCTCCTTCAGGTAGTCCCTCAAAAACTGCGTAAGACATTTTGAAACTCAAAAAAGTTTTTCCAGCATATCCAGAATACCCCCCAACCTAGCAGAGTCGAAGACGTTCCAAACGTCAGTCACCATAAAAACGATCTGTTACTTAGTGCCGTTATATGTCTCTATCTTTTGGAGTACGATCGCCACATTTGTTATTATATTAATGGTGGAGAGACCTATTACCGAGGCGAAAGGTTCCCAGCAAGCATGAATCATGTCAATGAGTCTTCCCTTGATAAGTTTATCAAGCATATTCCCAGCCCAGCATACATAACATACGGAATGCAGATGGTGATCCAAAATTTCCTTTCCTCTTGATGATCAGCACAAGCCTTACCAACTTCTATCGTACCGCGAAAATCCCGTTCCGTACGAAGTCAGGACAATGGTTATAGATAAATTACAACTCCTCAGATGGAACACCATCTGGGCTTGAAGCCTTCTTTGCTTTCAATGATTGAACTACCTCCTCCAATTCCGGCTAGGCCAACGAAAAGTAGCAGGCTAAAAAACTCATTTACTTCGTCACGGAACTGGCGGAGGTAGAAAAGGCCGTCAAAAGGAAGTTCTCTAGCATGGGAAGGATTAAAGTGAGGCTGGCACCGAAAAACCCTAGCAGACAACGCCTGGCCACCATTAGCATGACCAAAAATGACGCCGAACAATTTCTGAATACTGACAAAGTACGAATCGGGTGGGTTGTCTGCAGGAAACAGCAAAGAGCAGCACCTCTTCAATGTTTCAAATGTTTTGGCTATGGTCACACCGCGCAAGTATGCAAAAGATTCGTTTTGTTATATAACAAGTGCGATGAAATGGAACACACAGATAAGAGTATACAAAGGAGGCACAGGGTATTCTTTGCAAGGATGCTGATTCAGGACCTAATCTTGGGTACGCCTTGGGGCTAAGAAAATGCGGGGTTTTCCAGGAAGCCCTAGCCAAGGTAAAATCAGAAACTCGATGACCCGCATCCTGCAGCTAAGCCTACACCGCAATTCAACCCCCCAAAATTTGCTTGAGCAGTTCACGAGGGACATGAAGGCCGACTTTATGCTGCTGAGTGAGCAACACCATGATAAGAGTTTGGCATTATGGTATTCTGATGAAACTGGTGCTGCCACCGTCTGGGCTCAGAACAGTGATTTCCAGGTGGATAGCTGTAGACGGGGAGATAGTTTTGTTTGGGTTTGTAGCTCAGGGACCACCTTCTTTAGTGTGTACCTAATGCCGAATGAATCGGTATTGTCTTTTCAAGATAAGTTTAATGCTTTGCAGGGCACTGCCTTAAACGCAGATGGCAACATGCTCGTTGGGGGAGACTTCAGCACTAAAGCAATGGACTAGGGCACGCCTCAAACAGATCCGCGGGAAAACAAATTTTAAAAATGGCGGCAAGAATGGTGCTCGTCATACTAAACACCGGAAGTACGCCAAGTTTCTGCCGTATTGGCTGTGAAGGAACCATACCTGACGTGACATTTGCCTTGGAGTCCTTAATATGGAGGATACACAATTGAGAGGACTACACAACTAGTGATCAGTCTCCCGAAGTCCATGCTCTTGGCTTTCTATAATTGGGTGGAACATCAGAAGGATGGACGTCGAGAGGCTCGTCGAGGTGCTCATAGCAGGTGCCCCGCTGCAGGGTGATTCACAGGGGACAAAAAAACTGGCAGCTCAAGACATGGTGAACTCAAATATGATCATCATCACGACTGTTTGCAACGCTTCTATGCCCCGTCGAAAACCCTGGCACGTCAAGCTCCTGTGAACTGGTGGTCGACTGAAATTGCTGAAAAGCGAAGGGAGCGCTATAAACTTCGGCATGAGTTTCAACGAGCACGGAACCCTGCGAGGCATGCAATTGGGTATCACTATATAAGTTAGCCAGAAAATGCCTTTGCAAATTGATTAACAATAGCAAGGCTGGCAAGATGAACAGGGATCTGTGGGGCCTTGGCTACAAGCTAGTTATGTTGAAGCTTGGTGCCCTACGGCAACCTTGGATACATGATGTGGAAAGGATAAACGAGATAGTGCGTGTACTCTTCCCTGCCCATCCCGTCCATTTTGACGCCGTCCATGATGAAACAGCAGTCGAATGCTAACTCTTCACACAACTGGAACTGAAAGACGCAGTCCTTTCATTTAAAGCGAAGACCGCTCCAGGGCCAGCCAAGAAGCCGCAACTTGTCTTTCAATATTGTCCTGACTTGCTGCGCAGCACATTCAACGTTTGCCTATGGGTCAGGGTTTTCCTCGAATAATGGATCAGCAAGGGGAAGGGAATTTCCGGGTCCCCGTCTGTGTACCGCTCATTATGCATGCTAGACACTGCTGGGAAAGCGCTACAGCAACTCATCAAGGCAAGACTCACTGACGCGATTCGTGCTGCTAGGGAACTATTTCCTCGGCAGTACGGCTTTTGACAGGATGCTCCAACATTGATGCGATTGCAGTAGTTGTCGGCGCGGTCCAAAAGGCAAAGGCATATCGCCGCATTAGGCGAGGATTCGTCCTGTTGGTAATACTAGGCAATCAAGAACGCATCTATTTCCGCTAGATGGGTGGATATACTGGAAAACTCTTTTCAATTTCCAGAATATCCAACGCGGCTCTTGAGGGACTGCTTGAAGGTCTAAATCCTGCTCTACAACACGACAAAGTGCCAACTGAGGATGGAAGTTACATCAAGTATTGTCCAGGGATCTGCTCTTGGTCCAGACCTTATAAAACGTGCCTTTCCACGAGCTACTGAGACTGCGGATGCCATATGAGTCACGCTTGATCAAGAAGACGCCTCTTGATGAGTGTTATAGGTGCAGTGCTAATGTACGGAGCAGAAATATGAGGTGACGCTCTCTGTAAGGAGGTATACGGAAAACGTTCCGCACAGGTACAGAGAAGAGGAGCGCTGAAGATTCTATCTTCGTATCCGACAGTCTCTGATTCGGCTATGAGAGTTATTGCAGGTGAGACACATGTTGCCCTCGTTGCTACAGAGTGTCACGCATTTTACCTGCGTCGAAACGAGTGTGGGAGGGAGATAATTGTCCGCAAGTAGGGTCAACACTCACTCAACGAATGGAAAGAGTCTTAGATGAATTACTTGAGGGAAGATGGACTGCGTGGCTCATGTCTGATGTGAGACCGTGGCTCAATTGAAAGCATGGGGGGACTGACTTCTATGTTATCCAGTTTTTGAGCGGGCATGGGTGTTTCCAATAGTGCCTGCACAGGATTGGCAAGTCACACTCCTCCGGCTGTCGGTTTTGCCCAGGAGAGGCAGCCAATATGTGCCGCACATGTTTTTGTGTGCCTAGAATGGAGCAGGCTACAACGGGACCTCTACAGGGAGATGGGAGAACTCACCCCGGATAATATAGTCGCGATGATGCTTGAATTGGTTGGCAAATAGAACCAGGTGGCACATTTTGCTTGGATATGTTAGTCCTAAAAAATAAAAGGGACTCGCAGCAGTCGGGAGCATTTGGGCTGAGGTATCGCTCGTCTAGCAATTCTTCTTCCCCTCTTCCCTCCGAGGTGCCTCACGGAGTAACAAAACGAGACCTGGCCCGAAGTGATGTGTCAAACAGTTCCAGGCTGGGTTCTTCGGATTGCAAGGGGGGGGGTGTTTAGTGAGTAGTCCAGTAGCTTTCTTGCGAGCATGGGAGTCCACACTCTGTGCGTAAATGATATTCACCTCATAACCACAAAAAAGCTCAGGACCTATCTTTCAAAAGCATTCAATATATTTGCGGATGCTTAGGCTAGGGTCCATGTTTCACACCCATAGCATAATATAGGTCCTATCAAAGATTTGCATACTTAGGGCTTTGGTTTTTTATATATGGAGCTGGTTTATATGATCGATAAATAATAGGTTTATCAAGAATGTGGATTTTCTTAGAAAACACGAGAACTGGTAAGTGATTGTTAAAGTGAGGGGTATGGTTTGTCTTATCAACAAATTTATATTTTTTGTGTGGATTTGCTACGAAAATTTTATGTATTTAGGAGCTGTTTAGGCAAGGTTTCTCATGTTTAAATTAGAAAGTGTGCTTCAATTGGGAACTTTTGAAGCAATCTCCATCACAGACTGAATCAAGAAGTGTACAGGCAAGCCCCATTACAGACTTAATTAAGAACTGTTAGGCAGTGATGGAGTAATACGTTACTTTAAAGCATTAGGGCCTAGTACGAAATCTACATTAGGCCCTAATGCCCATTCAGGCATGCTTAATTAGGGTCTAATCACTATCAAATTGATTTCTACTCGGGAATTCAGTACTTAAAATTTAGAAAAATGTGGAACTCACAAAAGAATGTCAATATCAAGGTCTTAATATTCTCGTATTTTGTTACGGGTGAACATTGAGATTTCATTGTGTTGCTCACCCCGAACACTACCGTACGCGATTTTGTAAGAGTTTAACCAACGCAATACCGAGCCGCACTTTATTAATTTTTTTCGGTAACCTAATAATGTAACTAACATCAAGTAATTTAAAATTTCATTTATAAAAGGACCACTGGTTAGATTACTGAAAGAAAGCCGCATAATCGTTTTTACTTTGTAACCTTATGTAAGTAAACTAAAGTAGCTAGATTGCCTTCGATTTACATGCCACAATTATGGACAACGCAAGCAGCAACAAGCGCCGAAAGCATCAAGAACCAGTGCGAGCTCGAAACGAAATGCAAATTCACACGCTAGCGGAAACATTCGTCATCCAGTCAACATATGTGGCAGCATAACACATATCACCCCTCAAAGCAATCGGAATTGCATCGCAAACAAAATAACATGCAACGCTGGGAGGAAATCCGAAGTTGAATCGTTACTCCCGTCATGGAACAAGAAGTGTTTGTGTTATGCGCGATAATCTGCGAGCTTTTACATCACTTCCTCGAATCAAGGTTTCACACTGCTGAATAAACTCCCAATGAATTTTGATGCAGTATATAATTCAATTAATTCAAATTTGAACCTGAGTGCTGAGTGCGCAGCCACTGAGCTCCCGGCCAAGAATACAAACTTAACGATCCCACCGCAAACATCTTCACACTCACGCAGCTCCAGCGGAGAAGCTGCTGAGGCAGCAATGGCATTTATACCGCAGGAAGACATCCGCGAATTTAACACTTCATTAGTGGCAAACACGGGACGAGCAAGGTGCGAGTTCGAGGCGTGAAGTAATTATAAGAAGCAGTAACACGAAAACAAAAGTACTAAAGAGCAGTTAAAAGGAGTACTTTAAGTTCTAGAAGGATTGACTGTTAGCTACGATCAAAAAATGCGGCTCGATATATAGCAGCAAAACTAAACCGGAAGCTAAAAATATCGTACAAAATATCCAAATCTGGAGATGTTACAAACAGAGCCAAATAAAACAATGTTTTTAAGTATGGAAAGGACTCAGACGAATGCCGTTTGTTGAGTTCACAACATGAACCCAGAATAAAGTCATCGTAGGAAATTCCAGCCAAACCAGAGTCTATGAATGACTCTAAAAATATCAAACCAAACTCACTTTGGCGCATCAACAAATGACCGCCGTTTACGCCACGGTTTTAATTGTTGAATTTCTTACCTATAGACTGCCGACATAGTGGCGAAGCGTAATATTCACTCACTTTATTCCACCACGGAAACCAAAGGAAGAGATTCGACGGCCGAAATTAGTGGAAAATGGTAGATAATAAACGACACTTCACGCGTTGGTCCGGCAATTAAACTACCGGCAGGGAAAAGAAAGGCAAAGAAATCTTGGCGCCGGCTCAAGGGGAAGAGGAAAAAAACAAGGATTGCTGCCAAATCCTCACATCGCGTCGGGATGTAAATAAACGTTTCTGACAGTTTGAACTATCAGTCAAATGCATTCAGCGCATTCAGCGCGTAATACATTTAATTCCTACTATGATCGCCACCGAATGGAACTTATAATGAATGAAATCAAGCGAGGGGAACTACACACGAACGGAAGAAAAGCACTTCAAAACAAGATTTTCCTGGTGAATGGGAGGAAAAAACGTTAACCCGAAAGTTATTTAAGCCCGGGAAGATTGGCGCACTTTCTCTTTTGTTCTTTTGGGAAGTTTCGTTGTCGAGCAACCGTGGAGATACATTCAAACAAGTGATAGTCGAACGAGATATAATCAAACAAGTGATATTCGAACGAGATATAACTCAACAAGTGAAATACGAACGAGATATACTCCAACAAGTGATAATCGAACGAGATATAATCAACCAAGTGATCAGAGACCATTTTTTTCTGACGAAGAATTGGAGCTGCACAATTGGATATCGGAACACTAATCTAAGACGAGACAACTGTGGCAAAAATTACGCAAACGGAACAAAGGAGCCCCTTACTAGAATAGGGTATAAATGTAAGTGGCTTTCATTTTTTCACATATTGGTCGAATTATTGTTTAAATAAAGTAACGTTTTAAGTCGAATGACATAATTGTTCGTTTTCCTTTTCTCGCTACAATTCGATTAATGAACCTTCTTCTTCAGCTTTAAGATGTTTGGCTCGGGAATTCTTTTCCCGGGGCGTTGACCAGGCCGAAAGATCTGACGAATTTAATTCAAGTGGTAGTGTTAGTGGGTGCAGAGAAACCTAGTGGCGATCTGGGTAGCTTCGGTTCCCCTGTTGTGGGAAAATACGGATTTTGTGTTGTGGTAGAACACCTTAGCTCGTTCCGCGTGAAAGATTTTCTTTGTAGGTGATTCTCGCGGCTAAGTGGGGGCAAGCCCAAAACTTTCTAGTTGTGATTTTGCTCCGAATGGTCATCTTCTCGTTCGGCCGACCCCTTGAGAGGCTCGAAAAAAACGAACGAGTGGCGCCCACGCCCATCTTCGGGTGAGTTAGTCTGGGTAGGTGGAGCCTCCGCCGGAGTAGCCCCAATAAAGCGGTGGGCAGTTAGGGAATTGGGAATATTTGGGTAATTATTGTTACATGTACAAATAATTCTGCGAGCTACTGTCGCAATTGTTTTCATAATCATTAAGAACGTCAACAAATGAATTTACTCGAACCCACGAGAACCCAACAAGCATGATCAACATCTGCAAGTGACGTCACTCCATTCATTAATTTGCTCGAATCTACCAGGTACCTCTCGGTAGAACATTCGCCAATGTACGAGAAATGGGTGAATAGGTAGAGACCCTATATAAAGGCGAGCTGAATGAATGGGGGGATGATCATTCATTCGACCGCGATAAGAACTGCGATTGTGTGTTGGAAGCGATATTATTCGAGTAGTAGAAAAGTGTGTTTCGTAATAGTGAAGTGATTTAGAAGACAATTGCGATAAGAAATTTATGGACAAGTGTTAGAATTTTAATAGTGAAAATTAAAATTAGGTGAAATAGTTAAACAAATGATTGTGCATTTTTAATTAAATAAACTCTTTTAACTTAAATTAAGAGACATTGCGTTTTCACTTTCCCGGAACATTAAAATTATTGGCCGCGAACCAAAATCATGCGACAGTGGTGTCGAGAAGTGAGATTAAAATTTTGAAAGTGAAAATTTGAACATTTTTATAGTGCACAATAGTAAAATTTAAAGAAACATTGAAAATGCCACGAAGCCTAAACTGAAAAATTAATGAATTGACCATGTCGGAGCTTAAGGAAGAGTTGGAACAGCGAAACCTGGCTACGCAAGGTACAAACGCTACACTGATTGCACGCTTGCGTGACGCAATTGAATCGGAAGGTGCGTATCTGGATTCGGGTGAGCCCTCAGATGCAGAAAAAGGCGCAGAAGGTGGTGAAGCAGAAACACCAAAACCAAAGGAACCAGAAAATGCGCTGATGCAAATGTTGATGCTGATGCAGCAAGAGCAGCGACAACAGTCATCCAATTTAACGACGAAGCTAGATGAACAATCAGCGAAGTTAAATGAACAATCAGCGAAGTTAAATGAACAATCAGCGAAGTTAGATGAACAATCAGTGAAGCTGGACCAACAAGCGATCGTAATCAAGGAAGTGCAAAAAGAGTCAACCGAAATAAAAGTGGAGCTCGGTAGCCTGCACAATCAAATTAAATGCGTCGAGGAAAAGGTTTACCAGGTCGAGGAGAAGGTCAGCCAGGTTGAGGAGAAAATTAACTATGGGATCAGCCAGGTCGAAGAGAGAATGAACCATGAGATGGAAAAAGTGAAAAAAGAATTGGAAGTAGCAAAGGCAGTAGTAACCACCTCACCAGCCCCGCTTGTAACCGCAGCGCAAAGCACATCCAGAAATGTGCCAGCACCAATATTCCATGTGCAAATGGTCTGGGAGTATTTACAAGACTCAGTTTGAAGCTGCCGCAAGGGCAAATCACTGGAATGAGCAGGAACGAGCAACTGCACTGATTCTTGCTCTAAGAGGCCCAGCTGCCGAGCTTTTGCAGACGATCCCCGATGAATTGCACTCAAACCCGAATGCTATAATGAATGCGCTCGACATGCGTTATGGAGACGATCATCTAAAGCAGATTTATCGGTCACAGCTAAGGCATCGGGTGCAGAAGTCTGGTGAAACCCTACAGCATCTAGCCCAAGACATTGAGCGACTAGCACTTTTGGCTTACCCAGCCTACGACCCAGAACATCGAGATGATGCAGCAACAGAAGCATTCATCAGCGCACTAAAGGACCCGAAATTGCAACAAGCTGTGCGTTTAGCTCAAAAGCAAACGGTTAAGGACGCATTGGCTTACACTCTGAACTTTGAGGCAGCGAAGAATGCAACTCGTACCACTGCCCGGGTCCGTGAGGTAGTGACAGACGAGTGCAAGTGTGAGCGCGTGGAAATTGAGCGAGACCCGCATGTAAATGGTGCGCCTAGATGCTGGAATTGCAGAGAGAAGGGGCACCTGCAAAGAGACTGCAAGAAGCGGAGAAAACCGAGCTATTGTCCAGGGTGTGCAGCTAGGAGGAGATCCAGACCGAGTCAGGAGCCCAGAATGGAAGCCCTTCAGGCAGAGGTGTCGGGAAACATGTAAGAGCCAACTTCGTGGGGCAGAAGTTGGCTAGGAGGATCGACGTCCCCAGCACCACCATCATCGTGTCAAGACTACATCGTGGAGAAGCGGACTTATGCCTTCCGGGTCAAGTTGACGGAGAACACTGCACCATAGCAATCGACACTGGTGCAACCCGATCGATTATCCGACCAGACCTAGTTAGACAGCAACAACTTCACAAGGGCAGAATTTTCTCACTACGAACAGCTACGGGAGAAACTGCACCTGTTCAGGGAGAGGTCAACCTCCAGATACAGTTGGGAGACCTTGTGTTCCGACATAATTTTCTGGTCGCGAACATTATGGATGACTGCATTCTCGGAATGGATTTTCTGCGACCACATGGAATCACGTTGGATTTGGGCAAACGTGTATTAAAATGGCAGAATGTCGAAGTACTGATGGAGGATCCCAGCGTCCAAATCCCCAAGATGAATGTAGTGGTATGTACTGACACTGATGTACCGAATTCTTCCGAAAGCATTGTATGGGCCAAGCTTGATGGTGATTCTGGAGACCACCGATTTTATCTGATAGAGCCAACGAAAACGTCCGCATTGCGCAGTTTGATTGTAGGACGAAGCCTTGTAAGATCTTTAAGGAATGGATATGTGCAGGTTAGGGTCCTTAACACCGCAGACTCAACCACGAGCATCAAAGCGGGAGAAGTCATCGGCAGCTGCCAGCCTGTTTCCACCATCACCTCTTTGGAAGCTACTCACGACCATCATTGCAAAAGGAGGCAAGACACAGACAAAGCCCGGGAATCAACGTCTGCAATATTGAAGCAGGTCTAATTGCCAGTGCAGCTATCCAAACGAGCCTCTGACCTGGTCCCCAAGTACAGTGACATCTTCTCAGCAAGCCCGGATGACCAAGGCCGAACGAGTCTGGTAACTCACGTCATAGATACACAGGGAGCCAAGCCGATTCGACAAGCACCCAGACGCCTCCCTATAGCCAAACAAGGAGAAGTGAGCGCGCTGATCTCGGACATGGAAAAACAAGGCGTTATTGAACCTTCTGTCAGTCCATGGGCCGCGCCTGTAGTTCTGGTAAAGAAAAAGGATGGTAGCACTCGCTTTTGTGTCGACTATAGGCAGCTTAACGACGTCACTAAGAAAGATAGTTACCCGCTCCCACGCATCGATGACATCATGGACACTGTAGCCGATGCAAAATGGTTTTCTACACTCGATCTCAAGAGTGGCTACTGGCAGGTAGAAATCGACAAGAAGGACAGAGAGAAGACCGCATTTTTAGTTGGGACCGGATTGTGGCAGTTTGTGGTGATGCCATTTGGGCTTTGCAATGCTCCAGCCACTTTCGAACGCTTGATGAAATACGTGCTACGTGGTCTAACCTGGAAAACCTGCTTGGTGTACCTAGATGACATCATCGTCATCGGGAGAACGTTCGAAGAGCATGTGCGGAACTTAGAAGAGGTTTTCTCCCGACTGCGACTGGCAAATTTGAAACTTAGTCCCGACAAGTGTACCCTTTTCGCAGCTGAAGTAAAATACCTGGGACACGTCGTATCGGCAGAAGGGGTCAAAACGGACCCTGAGAAGATTGAAGCCGTGAAAAGCTGGCCAACACCAAATAACAAGCGCCAACTACGAAGTTTTCTGGGTCTGGCAACCTACTATCGAAGATTCGTCAAAGACTCTGCCAAAATAGCTAAGTGTCTCCATCAGCTAACCGAGAAAAATCGTCCGTATGTCTGGAATGAACAATGCCAGACAGCCTTTGAGACCCTGAAGGAAAAGCTGTGTGAATCACCCGTGCTGGCGTATCCGAAACCCGGAAAAATGTTTGTAGTTGACACTGATGCAAGCAACGGCGGTATTGGAGCTGTACTCTCCCAGCAGATCAATGGCGAAGAAAGAGTCCTCTCGTATTACAGTCGAGTTCTTTCAAAAAGTGAGAGGAACTACTGTGTGACCAGGAAGGAGCTATTGGCTATAATACAAGCCACCAAGCAGTTCCACAAATACCTATATGGCCAGAAATTTGTTCCTCGAACTTAACTTCAAAAACCCCGAGGGACAAGTTGCAAGATGGATCGAAAGATTGCAGTCATACGACTACGAAATTGTTCATCGAAAGGGCGGAGTTCATGGAAATGCTGACGCCCTATCTCGTCGCCCATGTCCAGCTAACTGCAAGCATTGCCGACGGATTGAGGAAAAGGAACCGCCCGTTGACCTGCGACTGATAACGGCCGAATTCGATGAAGGTTGGTCATCGGAGGAGATTCGAAATGCCCAGCTAGCCGATGAAGACATCGGACCATTGCTCGTATGGAAGGAGACGACTGGGCGACCTGAGTGGAAAGACGTTTCAACGCATGGCGCAACCCTGAAAAGCTATTGGGCACAATGGAACTCCCTTCAGGTAGAGGGTGGCATACTCAAGCGGAAATGGGAAACGGCGGATGGCAGCTCCTATAGGATGCAAACTTTACTACCCAAAAGCCGAATCCACGATGTGGTTAAGGAAATGCATGAAGGATCCTCGGGAGGCCACCTTGGTGTTAACAAGACCTTAGCGAAATTGCGGGAAAGATTCTACTGGCTCCACGCTCAAGAAGGCGTAGAGAACTGGTGTCGCAGATGCACAATTTGCGCTACCGTCAAAGGCCCAAAGTGACGACTGAGAGGACAAATGCAAACCTATAACGTGGGGGTA
Source organism: Odontomyia ornata (assembly GCA_963969285.1). Taxonomy (NCBI): domain Eukaryota; kingdom Metazoa; phylum Arthropoda; class Insecta; order Diptera; family Stratiomyidae; genus Odontomyia; species Odontomyia ornata. The sequence continues at coordinate 357,381,534 of OZ017739.1, read as the reverse complement.
CCGTTTGAAAGGATTGCTGTTGACATCGCAGGACCCTTTCCTGAATCTGAATGGGGAAATCGATACACGCTGGTTGTAGCCGATTATTTCAGCAAGTGGCCCGAGGTCTACCCCATTCCCAACCAGGAAGCAACTACTGTAGCTGAACAGCTAGTGTTAAATTGGGTCAGTAGGTACGGCGTACCTGGCGAACTACATTCGGATCAAGGCCGAAACTTTGAGTCACTAGTTTTTGGCGAAATGTGCGAGCAGCTGGGAATACGGAAAACGATGACAACACCGCTGCGTCCCCAATCCGATGGAATGGTCAAACGTTTCAACGGCACGCTCAATAAATACCTGGCCAAAATGGTTGACGAGTACCAAAGGGACTGGGACCGACATATCCCACTATTTTTAATGGCGTATAGAGCCGCTGAACATGCATCGACGGGCCAAGCCCCAGCCAAAGTCATTTTTGGAAAGACTATTCGTTTGCCAGCCGATATAAAGTTCGGAACACCCCCTGAGAAACCCCAAACGGTCTCGTAGTACGCAAGTGATCTAAGACAACGGTTGAACCAGATACATCGGACAGTGCGAAAACACCTCGAATCGGCTACTGACCGCATGAAGACCAGGTATGATCTAAAGGCTAATTCTACTGGCTTCCAGCAAGATGACTTGGTGTGGCTTTATAACCCGCAACGGCGAAAGGGTAGGTCTCCAAAGTTGCAACATAATTGGGAGGGACCATACCGAGTTACAAAGCGAATCAACGACGTCGTATACCGAATACAGGAACGTCGTAAGCCGAGAGCTAAAATGAAAATCGTGCATCTGGACCGTCTGGACCGTCTTGCCCCATATTACACCCAGGGAGAATTGACTACAAACAGCGACAAATCTTTTCGGGGCGAAAAGAACTGAGGTGGGGGCAGTGTTACATGTACAAATAATTACATGTACAAATAATTCTGCGAGCTGCTGTCGCAATTGTTTTCAAAATCATTAAGAACGTCAACAAATGAATTTACTCGAACCCACGAGAACCCAACAAGCATGATCAACATCTGCAAGTGACGTCACTCCATTCATGAACTAGCTCGAACCTACCAGGTACCTCTCGGTAGAACATTCGCCAATGTACGAGAAATGGGTAAATAGGTAGAGACCCTATATAAAGGCGAGCTGAATGAATGGGGGAATAATCATTCATTCGACTGCGATAAGAACTGCGATTGTGTGTGGGAAGCGATATTATTCGAGTAGTAGAAAAGTGTGTTACGTAATAGTGAAGTGATTTAGAAGACAATTGCGATATGAAATTTATGGACAAGTGTTAGAATTTTAATAGTGAAAATTAAAATTAGGTGAAATAGTTAAACAAATGATTGTGCATTTATAATTAAACAAACTCTTTTAACATAAATTAAGAGACATTGCGTTTTCACTTTCCCGGAACATTAAAATTATTGGCCGCGAACCAAAAACACGCGACATTATTTTTCCGTAGTTCATAGACCAAAACCTGACACACACTTATGAGCTTCTCTGACCTTATAATTTCCTTGCAGCCACTAGTATTGCTCGATGCACATCTATCAAATACCGCCATTGTAGTTTAATGTCCGTGTTGTCACCGTTGTATATTCTGCACAAAAACACAGTATATGCATGCAATTTATTCGAATAAATGATTATTTGAGGGACTAATTTAGTAATCATAATTTGTTTTTGTACGTGATAGTGTTCTATCCATTACTTTAAATTCCACATCATCAAAAAACATTTCTCATTACAGAATTTGGGATTGACATAAAAATTAGCAATTTCATTGAAAACTCAATGTAAGTAAAGGGCCAGGTCAAGAATTTTTGCTGCCAATTAAATATCGTTCAATCAATTAACAGTGGTTCTGTTTTAACTTTTCAAAGTGGGCTCAATTTAATGAAAAATGGGGAAACAATTTTTTTGTATGTGGATTCAATTAAAATACTAAAGTCGAACATACAGCAAACTGATTTCTAATCCCTATATGTCTTTATAATAGTTAGCTGGTTTGGTCAAAATTTTTCAGTGGACATACTGTTTTATGGAGAATAAGCTAAACCTTACTTTCTTATTTCGAACAAGTTAAGGATTTCATTCGTAGTGGACTCCTGAAATCAGTGCCATGCAATATTATGCTGAATCATGAAATTTTTTGTAGCTAAACCGACAAGAATCGTATTCTACGTGTATGCGAAATTAAACTTCACGTAATTACCACAGCATTAGATTAAAAGTTTTCAGATGAAAAAGCATGCCAAAATGACAAGCATCATCCTTAAACAATACAAACAAAGTAACACAAGTTTTCGAGGACAAATTTAATTTTTGTGAGTAGTTTTCCCTGAACCTAAAAGAATTTATTGTCCCTTATTCACTTTGCAAGTGAAAGCAAGCAATTTTCTTTCAACCAACTTGAAATGAAAGTAGTGCCTACGTTTCCAGAGCAGTACCTTTCTGTGCTCTCATTCAATAGATGGGAAGTTGTGAATGAAAAGTTTCTATTCAAACAAAGTCTGTTTCCTTAAGTCTTGTGGTAGGTACATACTCGTATAGTACAAATATATCCGCATACACAGTGTACGTATTTTAACATAAAGGATGTAGCTTATCCTATCCTTCATCTCTTCAAAGTTTTTGCATACTTTCACAAATTGTTCACAATTTAGTTTTGTTGTTATAGAAAGTGGCAAACTCTTTTAATTCTCGCACATACACCCACATGCGTTCTCTCTCACTCTCTCCTACCTTTATACAACAGAATAAAATGCATGAGTGTATTATTCTTGGTTATGAAATGTGAATTTATTTCACTGCTCGTGTTTGAATGCATTTTGTTTTTCATTAAATGGAGTTTTCCAGTTTTGCAAAGCGTTTAGCAAATGTGCTTCATAGCGTTAACTCTTCTGTTAGCTTGTCTTCTGCATATGTGTTCATAGTCTAGAAAATAGTTTTGCCGACAACATTGTATTGTCTTGCAATGTTATTACTGGCTCTAGAGTGCACATAGTACAGTTTTGAAGTAGAGATGCTTAATTCACGTAAAAAGCGTGAAATATAGGACATAGTAAACAGCATGCAGTTTAAACAATGAAAGACGTCAAAATAAAATGTCTGCAATTGAAATGAAATAGAATAGGATAAGTTTTTAGTTTTTTGTGAGTTGAGTCTGGCATCACTGATAGTTGTGTTAAATTTTTTTTAGTATTACCCCATTGAAATGACTGTATGCATGGCTGTTTATATGCGAGTTTTTGCAAACTTTGTGAAAACTTACTCTCTAAAACATTGCGTAGAACTTCCATCGCTGAAAGTTACCAATTCTCTAACAAAAAAGCGTGTTTCACGCACCTTGGGGAAAGCACTACAATGAGTTTTAATTACAAACAAGTTGGGTAGACAGACCTATGCTCATGTCAGAAGGGTTTTGTACTCAACTTACAAAATGCAGTACCCAGTAACGAATAAAATCAAGAAAGATGTCATGTTCGAGGATCATACTATTATTAGCAGAGTTGAAAGAATTTTGACTTCTGAGGTATTTGTTATAGTTATACCCACAAATATCTCCCTTGATAATTATTTCAGATTTTTTACGATCACGGGTGTCCATTCGCGAGGGAGGAAACACATTTTTCATGTATTTCCCCCCCACCTATGCCCCGACTGAAGCAAAAACTGTCAGTTTAAGAACTGTTTTGAAAAGCTCTCATAGAGAACTTTCAGTTGATACTCATATCGACTATCTTTCATGAAATTTTTTTTCAGGGGCCACTCCTCTCTACTGTAATCATCGATTCATGGCCTGTTTTTTAGAATCTTAGAATGGTTACAAAGCCCTTTTGCTAGGAGCTCTCTCCTGCCTTTCCGACTTGTTTCAACTGTATATACTCATCTTCATGATACCCATCATTCCTGAAATTTTCATGCAAATCCTAGCAAAGCTGTAGTTTCTAAGTCGGTAAAAAGCGCATATGGCTCCAAAGCCATATGTTTCCAGAGTAATACAGGGCATATTGTTCCATAGTAATGCAGGAAAATTCAAATCGCTATAACTTCGTTAAATACTATTCGATCTTCATGAAACTTGCAGAGAGAGTCAATCTCATAAGTAGTCATCTGTGTGCTAAATTTTATTGAATTTAAGGGTACCGTCTAGATTTTATTCAAGAAAACATAAAATCAATAAATCATACTATTACTAACAAAGTTGAGTGGATTTCGACTTCTCGTGTATTTGTTGTTGTTGTACTCATTAAGGCCTACATCCATGATTTTTGCAGATTTTTCGGATGGAAGGTGTCCAATCGCGAGGGGGGGGGGTACGCGAAAAGTTCGTACATTTCCCCTTCCCCTGCCCCCTTCGGTACTCGTACGGCAATTTTAAGACTTGTTTTGAAAAGATCTTGTTGAGACCTTTCCAATGACACCCTATTTGACTACCAATGGTGAAAATTTTTTTTAGGGGGGTCGCTTCCCTATATGGGGAGACCCCCCTTAAACCCCTTTGAAAATGTTTCCCACCATTGAACTTTCAAGAAGTCACCACTTCTGACCTTTCCACAAAGTTTCATGGCTGTAGCTTCTATAGTTTCGGAGAAAAAGTGCTGTGACATACAGACGGACGGACAGATGGACACAGGTCGTGATTGCAATAGGGTTTTGTATTTTAGTACAAAACCCTAAAAATGACATTTTTCTTTTAATATTAAAATAACACCTCTTATTGGAAAAGAAATCAACATTTGCCGATCCAACCGATTCGATCCATGTGACGTCATAAAAGCTTTAAATGGCGATCCAGCTTTCGTGAGCGAGCATACCTTGTTATTCTTTATACCATTGGTCAAAACAAGTAGTCAATTATTTTGTTTATTTGACATCTGCAGGCCTTATTTTCTTGAAAAGCCGTCGGGCCTTGCTATGTCAGGTGAGCAGACGTGTTTTGACCCTTTTGAGTCATCTTCAGTATCTAAAGAATGTTGGGAAGGGAGTGACTTTATATAGTCGTAGGATGGGTTAAGCAGGTAAGTATTAAATTAGGGTAGGTGAAGGGATATTAGGTTTTTGTTTTTTGGATTGTCTATTTGTTCTGTTTCATCTAGTTATCGTTTTCGTCAGAGAGTCTTGTGTCGAACTGACAAAATTGCATTGAAATTCGTAACAAGTTGTTCGTGAATAATGTTACCGTCTGTTTTCCATGTTCATACATTTCAAGCCTTTCTAAGGTGTCAAGTCTTGGTCCTTTGCATTGTTTGTATAGCGATGTCATAGAGTTTGTCATAGCGTCAGGCTTAAATGTATGGTTTTATAGGTGCGTCGCATAATTGGAGTCTGCCTTGATGAGTAAGAAAGATTGTTAGTGCTCTTTGTATTTTGTCCTTTGTTTCCGTGTTGTTCTTCCTAGGTATACGACGTTGCAGTTCTTGTATGTCAGTTTGTATATGCTACTCGTATATTGATGTGTCATTCAGTTTTGTTGTCAGTTTGTTGCCAATGTTGTTGTTAGTATTAAATGCAGTTTACAGTTTGTATTTCTCAAGGAAGTTTGATAGTTTGTATGTTTCTTTGCCTATTTATATTAACGAAATTCACTGTTGGTCCTTCTTATGGATTTCAGTCTGTTGGCGTTCCTGTTTTTGCTTGTTTAATAAGTTTGCCAATGTCACTTGCTATTCTGTAAATGCTATGGAGTTTTTTGGAGCAGTTAGTAGGAGTCATGGGGATAGAGTGGAGGCCCTGCATCGTTGGTCTGTACGCTGCTTGTTTATATTGTACTGGATGGTAACACGTTACGTGTATGGTATGATCAGTTGTGGTTGGTTTTCTGTACATTTCGTAGTCTAATCGTGTTTGTTCCCGTGTCACGGTTAGGTCCATATATGTGAGTTGAGTTGAGTTGACGGTTTTTCCATTTTCTATTGTGAAATTTATATTCGGGTATATTTCACTCATTCAGTTCATCTTCTTGTGAGTTAATAACGATGAAAGAGACATCCACATATCGTCTGTTAAATATTACATTGAATTTTTTGTCAATTTTGGGAATAAAGACTTCTTGCAAAGATTTTAAGAACTTTCCCGACATTATTGAGGACATTGGATAACCTATACCTAGACCGTGCACACATTGCCAAGGATAGTCTAGACTTGGGACACCTAACGTCCTCATTATAGTCAGAAATATTCTTACAATCTTTGGAAGAAGTTTTCATACCAAAAATTGTCAAAATGCTCAATGTAATATTTTACAGACGATATGTGGATGAATGTTTCATCGTTCTTGACTCACGAAAACATAAACAAGATGAACTCTTTGCCTAAATCTGCCGTAGACTGTTCCAAGCCCGGCTGAGAAAGGAGGAGGATTTCCTATTATATCCATAAACCACAACTTCCGTGACTCCTCAACCTAGACCCAACAAACAAATGCTAGAAAATGGTCTTGGGGTTGCACATTGGACCTCATGGCTCTCCAATGATGGGACACTAAATGCCGAGAAATGCCAATAACTCTAAGATGCCCTTAGCTTTGCTAGTAAATCCTACTTACACCTGCTTTGTGGTGGCGTAAGAAGTTGAAGGCGAGTGTTCCGTGCCTGATAATGAAATTGAAAGGAATAGCCATGCCGCTAAAATAGGTAGGATGACGGGCTAGCTCACGATCCCTGGAAAACCCTACATCGTTTCGAAACTTATAAACGAGCCTTGGAATGAATTTGTTCTTCGGCAGTGATCTCGTAGCCGAAAAAATTACGATGGCATTGGGTCTTGGGCTGTCAGATCACTAAAAATCTTTTGCAACAGGCCAGCCAATAAAAATAAAACATACTGGCAATCGAGGAAATGAATTGGAATGGTAGTGATATTCAAGAAATGAGATCGCACGCAATATTCAAAAATGGGAAGCGAGAATTCTGAGTGCTCTTCATTATGGATAGGGGGTTCAAAGCACACGTTAGTGGTTTTAAGGCAGTCAATGAACGGTTGTGTGTGATGCGTATAAAAGCGAAATTCTTCAAAATTCGGCAGATCAATGTACACGCCCCGACCGAAGAAAAGGACGAAGGAACAAAGGAAATGTTCTACAATCACTTGGAAAGACTATGAAACATATTGTCTACAAACAAACCAAAACTAAATTTGGGTGATTTCAATGCTAAAGCTGGCAATAAACTATCTTATTGGGGAACGATTGGAATATAAGGTTTCCACGAAGAAACAAATGACAACGGCATGCACCTAATTGAATTTTCGTGCGGCAGAAATCAAGTCATACATTCGACTTGCCTTCCAAATTGACACACGCATATAATTACCTCGGTTTCACCAGATAGCAATGCACTAAACCAAATCAACCATGTTCTGATCCAACAAAGATGGGCCTCGAGCATACTTGACTTCTATATATACCGAGGATCCCATTGCTACTTGGATTATTACTTGATTAAGCTAATGGATCGATGTGGTATGTCAAAGAAGTAATCGGCGAAGACCAGCCTTCTTTAAAAATTCAATATTGATACGCTTAAAATGGCGTCCGTTGCGAAAAAAATTACAAAAAACATTCAGCTAGCCATATTATTAGACACATCGATGAAAACAAGCAATGAGCTGTACGTGATTAAGACTATGACATGCAAGACAATCGGACATCAAGCACAAAAGAAATTATTGGTTCGATGATGAATGTCAGGATGCTTAGATAAGAAGAATCAGGCATAACAGCAATATATAGGTAGCAAAACCAGGATGCAGAGAGAACATGTGAAAATCTCAGAAGAGTGGTGAATAATATAATTAGAATTAAAAAAAGAAAATACTACGATGCCCAATTGAGAAGTATCGATATAAGTCTAGCGAGTAAAAACACAATACAAGCATATCAAGTAGTGAAAAGTTTAAAACTAGGTGATCCGCACAAGATCACGCTCTTTTGTGATGATATCGGCAACATCATTGCTAATGAAAACAAGACTAAGGAAAGATGGGCATCATGTTTCAAGAACCTCCTTAATCCTCCACACAGTTCCATGCCATTGGAGCCTATAGATATTCCCGGAGAGCTTCCGTTGCTCCGCCAACTTTAGATCAAGTTTTTTCAATGTCAAAGCCCATAAAAATAATGAAGTGCCGGATATGTATGAGATTCCAGTGGTGTTCAAAACATATAGTAGCAGCAGCTTCCAAAAAGCCATCCATAAAGTTATACAGCACATTTGGTAACAAGAACTTATGCCAAATGAGTGAGGCCAATCAAGTATATTCCCTATGCATAAAATAGGGTGAAAAACTACAGTGCGAAAACTATAGAGGGGTATCACTGCATTTTATGGCGTACAAAATGCTTTCAAAAATCTCAGAAAATGGAATCACACGCCAATTGTATTCTTGGTATACAGTCAAGCTGGTACTTTAGAAATGTTGGGAGTTCAACATAAACGTATATTACATATTCGCTGACTTTAAGCAAGCATACGATAATGTTCGATAGCGAAGCAAAACTAGTAAGGCTACAAACCAATGAGAATAAAACCAAGCTTATGACACAGTCGGGGAACAATATCTCAAATACAAAAAGTATCACACTTGGCGAATACAAGATAGAAAATGTGGGAAAATTTGTGTGTTTAAACGCAAAAATAACTGGGGATGCTGACGGAAGAGATAAAATAAGCCAAAGAATAACATACACCTCACAAATAAAATATTTTATTTAGTTTTGGCGATCTGGAAGACCAGCAAAATAAAGCTCCTGGTAAACAAAGCTGTGATAAGAAATGTATTATGTATATTATGGATGTGAAATATGAACCCTAACCCAGGGATTCGCAAACATATTGAACGTCTTTGAGCGACGGGTCCTGAGGTGGATAATTGGAGCGAAGCTAGATGGAGGGCCAATGGCAAATACGATACAACCATGAGCTGTATGAAATTTTCAGCGAGCAGGTGTTCACAACGATTGCGGACTGCGAAGCTATAATAGGCTGGGCAAATGAATCGTTTGAACGAACAACGAATACCCAAAAATGTATTTGTTGGCAGGACTGAAGGGCGGATACCGATAGAGAGACCGAGGAAGCGCTGGCCTAACTCAGTCGATGAAGACAGTTCATGGCTCTTCGGATTTTGAAATTGGAGAACCCAGTTAATGGACCCAGATAGTTGGAGGCGCTATTTGCAGGAAGCAGAGCCCCGAAAGGGGCTGTAGTGCTAAGAAGTAGGAGAAAAAGAGGAACTACTCTTTCATATGAATGGAATTCAGCTAAATATAAATTTCACTGTAAAAAAAACCAAACGGACAATTAAACGATATGAACTCGATTATAACTTGGAAACAAACGACATTTGACTAAAAAATATGCAGAAAACCAACCACAACTATCATACAGATCAAAGGTTGCTGCTGATACACTTTGCTGTGCCTATGTGTTTTAATTTCCCGTTTGATTTCCAGTGTATGCATTTCCAATGATTCCCTCTGTTGCATCATTATTCGGGAAAAAAACGTGATATACGAGTAGATTTCCAATGGACGAGGCCTAACTAGCCACAAAAACATCGTAATTTGCTTTTGTTGACTTTCCTCGTTTTTTCCAGTGGCCATCATGAACATGAGGAATGTACGCGTCCTGCTTGGCCAATGCTTTGCTAAATTTGCACAATCTAGTTCAGCTGGTAAACGGTCGTTCGCTGCCATTGTATTTGTGTGTAGATTTTTTCAAAATTATTGATGAAAAGAAAAGAGTCTTAATGAAATTATATTTTCCGAAGTTTGATTTATCACGATAATCTTTTTATGTTGTTCGATGGTCGATGAATACTCTGATTTTCAACGATGATTTTGAGTTTTGCTCTGCCATCATTCGATGCACGTGATACTGTATTACGTATTTCACAGTCCTTAGCACTTCTGACACCATGTAACAATTAGAAAAATTATTAAATAAAATACAATGTTTGTAATTAGTCGCTATGCCGTTTTAATATGCTATCTATAAAATGAAGGTTGAGCTCAACTGACTAACAATACAGTTGTCAAAACATATGTCAACTTAATCTGAGTGTGTTCACGTTTATCAATAGTGAACATTATGACATGATCACACTGTACAAGTGTTGAACATGATTACACATTCAGTTAATGGTCGTTAGTGATATTGCAACGAAATGGTGGCAGTTTAAAACGGAGTAACTGTAGTTTACCTTTTAACGCGAGTATTAACTTGTTGTAGATGTCCATAAAGTTTCTTTTTTGAGTTTATTCATTATTGGTGTATGCATATCGTAGACTGAGTACAAAAAGCTTCTGACATAAGCGCAGTTCTGCCTATCCAACTTGTGTTGTATTGCAAGGAACCTTGCAAGGATGAGGAGTCATCGCACCTCGACTCGTGCCATCAGGACTTTTAATTTGATTGTGAGGGATGCAAGGGGCTCGACTTCAATAGGACACACATCTTTTCCGTGGTAACCGACATATTCTGGCAAGGAAGTTATCAGCTTTTATCACGTGCTGATAGGAGGTGTTTCTTTATGTTTTAGATTTCCCTTAGTTACAGCCTTATGCTTTGGTTTACGTTCGGAATTCGTATGCATGATAAATGATTAGTGTGCCTTGTGATGGGGAAGCAAAGCCACCCTGTAACACTGCAGATAGATAGCTGCAAGCAAGCATACGCTTCCCCAGGCATGGCCATTTCTAGCGAGCACGGTCACTATAGCTCGCTAAGTAGTATTCCATCGCTGCTGACCTTAACGGACTTAGTAAACAATACTAAAAACACTATAAGTGATGCTCACTCTAGCGGGCGTAGTTCGTTTTCAACCCTAACAGATCAATGAGTCGATATAATGCAAGTTAAAATTACAAGTTCTTAGTGCATGTTAAAAATTAATTTTAACTTATTAAGACGGACAATAATTTCATAAGAAAAGGCAACGCAGTTCCATTTGCGATGCTAATGATTACCCATAAATCAAAATACTACACGATTGGCATAGATGAGGCAAAAACAAATGCTCTTTGATACGTTCATAAAAGGCTCCCTGCTCATCTTTCATTTCTAACTCTTAAAAAACAACTGTTTCATCCATTTGCATTTAATATATTTTCTAATCCAACCCACCTTTCTTAATCTAACTAAATCACAATTAAATCTTTTAACCTTTATTGTCTTAAAGAGTCTGTCACATTCCGTGCCGTTAACCCACATACATATATAGAATTTAAATCACTTATTTTCTGCAGCCACTTAACTGCCAACTGCTTTCACAATTTAAAGAGGACGGAAGGTATTTGCTTTGAGTCAACACTTCTTAGAAATAATTGTGGGGATTGTGTGTGCAGCTGAGGGCAAACTAAAATTCCCACTATGTACCTAAGGTGAGTCATAAAATGTAAGAAGTGGATATCAAGACTTTTTGTGTCGTTGAGGCTCTTCCTTGGAAAAGGAAGAGAAAATTATGAAATCCTGTTGGGAAGAACAAACGACAACCTAAGACTTAAAATGTGTAAAACACTTGAAAGCTAACTGAATGAGGTAGTCGGGATAGTACAGTTAAAATTAAATGTTATTTCACAGCTATGTCCTTATTATTACTTATCGGTATTTTTTTAATTAAGTTAGATAAGAGACGGACTAAACATCCATACACTATAGGTTGAAAAAAATGCCCGTGGTTTTTTACTGTCCACCGTAATGCAAGTAACATTTGAATTGAAATAAAGTCCGACATGAGTGACAACGATGCCAATACATGTAGTGAAAGTCGTAGATAAATTATCCGTGAAGGACTGCAGCGAAGGTCTGCTGCCTCAGCGAAAGAGAATGCCTTGTCTAGGGCAGGGTATCATTGCGGTGGCGTAGGGCGGGTTCCTTTCCCCAGCACAAGGACCCGATACAAAAAAACTCGCATTCACGAATTAAAAAGGGTCGAATGCCGATCTGCTGGTGTTGAGGGCATGGTAATTTACTAAGGGATGAACTTGTTTATAGCCAGTAATAAACTGGGCCGGGAGAAAACAGACGGACCTAGGAGCAGACTTCGTCGTTACCAACTATATTTATGGCCCACAAATAAGAGTTGGGCATCCAGGTGGAAGCAGTGCCTCCTCGCACCCTCCCAACTGAATCAAGATCCAAATGTAGACGTGGCCATTTATTTCACATTTGAGTGAAAAACTCATATAAACATAATTTGCATGCATTTTTCCACCAAACGAGAAATATATACATGGCCAGTTTATGTTATAGTATTATGCGATGGAACCAAATAACACTATACGATAAAAGAGCACGTGAACGGAAGGCCACTCTACTCGGGCAAGAGCCCCTATAACGCAAAAAGAAAGGGAGGAGCGCGCCCGATGGCTAGCTCAATATAGTGGAGGGGCCGGCCATCATCTCGGTTATAAGTGGTAGTGTGTCAAGAGCCTACTTCCGCTTTCAATTTATAATTGAATTTATTTTTTTAAACTTCAATCGAGTAATTCCATTTGCATTTTAATAACTTGATGCTCCTGTTTTGCTGTGTAATTTGGGACGGAACCGTGCGTGCGTGTAATTTTTTATCGTTGTTCTTAGTTACGCGCCAAACAGAGAGAGACACTTTATTCTTTTTAGGTTTAAATAATTCGATTTATCGCAATCTGGTCAAGTGATACAAGAGCGAGAGAGTCTTTTTCCAATTCAAACTCAATATTCTCTTATTAAATGCAAAGTTGAAGGCCTTTTGTAGATTTTTAAGACTAAAAACAGATCATTCTAACTTTGCCGACTCCAAGGTGTTGACGTTCTTTCAATCTTTCTCGCCGTGAATGATGATAGCAATTTTCACACTTGAATTTTGCGACCCCCGACAGAAATTTTGAATGCGAAATTGTCACAAAAAACTTCAATTTTCGTGAATTTAAAGTAGCTCTGCAGTCTGTAGACACTTTCCAACGAGCCTCGGGAACTTTATCAAATCTTTAACGCAGATCAGATAATGCCCCTGTAGGAGCACTAAGCTAGCAATAATCGAGTAAATGCACTCAATAAATGACGGAAATGATATCCATTTGCCAAGCTTGTTGCGCGACACGCTAGATTACAAGAGACACGGCTCGATGAAACGTTTCACCTTCGAATTCAATCAGATCTTTCTTTAGGTATACTTGCTTGGGCGTCGTGACGTATCCCCCGTGAAGATTGATAACAAACTCCACGATCCGTCCAAATCTTCTCATGATTTAGCTGTCGTAGCTGTAAATCTCGAGCCGCTGCTAGCTCAGCTGAGTTAAATTGCATTCACCATGTCCGAAATTTCAATTTGCAGATTTTTATATTTAAGTTAGTAAGATTAATAATAGATTGAGAATTTAAAACATAATGAAAGATAAATATTTTAACAAATATCAATGCAAAGAAAAAATTTACGTGAAATGGAATAAAAAAGAAACAATATAAATTTATGTTTATAATAAAAAAATAATAGTTCTATAATTTAGCAAAAAGTTGAATTTGCGTAACTAAATTTTTCAAATCTGCAGTCGAAATTTCGGAACAGTGTTATGCGGTTTTCGGGCAGTTGGCTTATGTGACTGCTCGATTACAACATATAACTACACCAAGAGACTGCAAACTGCACATTGGAGAGTGCACCTTCCTTTCCTGTTAGATGACATAAGGGACACTAATTTTTAAGGTCCTTAACTGATATCAATCAAGCAGCTCTTGATATGATCTCTAGTTAAATCTCTTGTCTGACCTTTTTGAATGAGGTATTTTCGAGTACTGCTGCAAAAGTATGAAAGAGGCCCACTACTTTACATATTCATGTTCTCTTCGACAAATTTCACCATGAGGTGAGAATGATGATGAAACAAACACTCAAAGCATAGGACAGTTTCAAATCGAATGATTTTACGATTCCAACTTTTATGAATGTTGTGTCGGGTTTGGTAAGGCCACTACCACCAACTACAAACTTACTTCAAAATAGTCAAGTTTTACGTCTGTTATTCATTAAGCTTAGATGTGCTTTGAACTTGCTTCAATCAATTATGTTCTTAAAAAATTAACAATTTGTTTTGTGTCAACTTATTCAAATCATCTATTATCTGAGATCAAATAGTTGAATAATAGCATATGTAATGTGACGCTTACGCCCGGGAATCGAAGTGATTCCGATCCCGAACCCTGGCAACCGGCCAGATATGTATGACTTCGAAGTGCAAGCAGACTTCATCTTTCGTGCGGATATCATTGCGCAGAAAATATTTTTTTTTCAAATATTTATATCTGTGGATATAAATATTTGAAAAATAATATTAATTAACCATCCGATACATTTCGAAGCATATCTATCTGGCAATGCCCCCCACAGTTGCCATCAAAACATCGAATAGATAGAAACGGGGAAACTGGGTGGAAGTGTCATTCGTCACTTAACCTTCAAGGTGTCAGGCTAACACGAAGACGGGAGCCGGTAAATTTTATGTAAGCAGTTGGAATCTGAATTAATTATTTTTTGCTTTAAGGGCGGGAGCGACCTTCCTTCGTGGGCCGACGGAATTTTTTGTGGAGTCATTCGCTCACTGCTGGGAATTCGACGGAAGTTAGTCAACAGAGCACTTACTAGCACTATCGTGCCTACCCACAGTCGGAAGTGCAAAACGCAACAGTTATTTGGCGTGCAGGTTTTCTTCAAGTGGTGCAGTTATTCAACGTTTTATCGGTAACTACATTTTACCGTATTAGTTTGAGTCCTAAGACAAAATTTAGTTCCAAGCAATAGGGAAACTTTGTCGTCGGTTCCATTTGAGGTTATAAATATTGTGCAACCTCTACATACAAGCTAAGACAACATTAAATAAGCTAGGTAATCTCCCCCCAGACTCACCAATTGTTCATATAATAAGTGCAACATGTGCCGGTTTCGCAGCATCGACAGCAACAAATCCAATATGGTTCGTGAAAACGCGCCTGCAATTGGATTATAAATCAAAAAAATCAAATGACCGTGCGTGAATGTATAAAACGAATTTATGCAACGTCGGGCTTTCGTGGTTTTTATAAAGGAATAACGGCCAGCTATTTTGGTATATCTGAATCTGTTATACATTTTGTGATTTATGAAGCTCTTAAGCAAAACTTATCGAGCTACGACATAGTCATCCTTTGGATGGTAAGACGTCGAGAGATTTTCTTGAGTTTATGCTGGCCGGCGCTATATCGAAGACTGTTGCTTCATGTATTGCGTACCCGCACGAAGTTGCACGAACGCGATTACGTGTAGAAGGAAGCAAATATCGAACGTTTTGGCAAACGTTATATACAGTATGGAAAGAAGAGGGCAAGGCTGGAATCTATAGGGGATTAGCAACACAACTAGTCCGTCAAATACCAAACACTGTTATCATGATGGCAACATACGAGGCTGTGGTCTATATGTTAACACGACACTTTAATAGCGACTTTTATAGTGCGTCCTAAGGAGAGAAATGTGATTCTCATGCACGTTCACGCCGTCGTTTTTGTGTGGCAGTGCAACAACGCTTAATAAAACTAGAGTCGTATATACATAACATTATGAATACATGGTAGATAAAAGTAACAACCGATAAAAATCAGCGGCAAATAAAAACAAAACAAATCAAACACACAAAATAAAACCGCGTAAGATTCAAAAAATTCAATAATATCATAGGCAATGAATGATTTACCATTTAGCTACAGATTAACCGTGAATATTAATACTTAGTTTTTGTTCGTGACAATGAATTAAAATAGTATAAAGTTTATTTGGTTATAATTCGAGAACGGGAAACGGGTAATTTAAACTCGAAGAACAACTAAAAGATTGCGAGCCAGTATCGTTGATGATAAGAGCATTTCTTCGGTTATTTGTACAAACGTTTCAAGTCTGTCCGCGCAGAGATTTTCAAAATTATTTTAGTCATTCGAAACGTAACGATAGACGTCGGGGTTTATGGTTCTGTTGGAAGACGTGTTGTGACATATCTAGTAGAGAAAAAAAAAACACAACTCATAGAAATGCGTGTTCAACTCGAAATAAAACATTCAAGTCATTCAGAACATTCAGAATAAGTAAAAGGACAATTGACAAGCCATATGTTGAATCCAAAGGAGAGCTAATTTCCCTTCCATTCTTTCCGATCGCACGGAGAAAGCAAGTCCTCGTCTAAATTTGTGCATCCTACCAACCTATCGAGAGTATAAAATTTTTCACCGATAAATATCGTTCAAACTTAACATAACTTAACACCAATCAAAACATTTTGCAAAGAGACAATTGTGATCATTTTTTCTTCATATCCTTATAAAACAATTAAACATGAGAAATACTTTGGGACAATGAATTGAGATTTACTTAAGAGGCAAGAAAGAGCATATAATAAGTTAGGTATGCAACACTCGCGTTGAAAATTTGAAAAAAAAAAACATTGATGGTATTTATAAATATAGCATTGATTTCAATGCTTGAAACAAAAGACATGAAATGATAAAAGGCCTCTTATATAGAAATTCTTAAAATAATATCCCGCCGGAGTCCTTCTAGTTTAGCTGATCCAGCGGATTAACATGATCAATGCCCTCCTTCTAGTGTACTTGTTAAATTTTTGATTTAGAATTGATGATAACAATACTTCGTGCAGAGAGGCATATTGAAACTAATACAATGATTAGGGAAGAATCGCTTCTTCAATACTGGCAACTAAGTCGTACACATAAGTTACATATACAATAGATTTTAGTAAATTAATTATACATAAATTATTAGTTACAAAACGATAGTTCACTACCGGAGCGTTAAGGAGAAGTCACCTGCAAATTAATTCGAAAATAGAGGTACTCGTATATTTTAAACGAAAGTTGCTTTATACACTAGTATATATATTTGTGTAACCCGATTGGAAATAGAAAAATAATGTACAGGAGTATTTTAAAGCCAAGCCAAAAAAAAAAAAAAACAGCGCAATATCGATATAAATTTTTAAATAACGGAGTGTTACTAAAAGAATACTGCGCAAAAATAGAAAAACCAAGGCATGAAATATGAAATAAAAAAAAAATATAGGGCAAAGCAATTACAAGCATCTCTGCGAATAGCGAAAGACATAGCACGTTAATACTAGAAAAATTGTAAAATTTAAAATTTGATGCTCTTCCAAATGTGCTAAATTGTTGCAACCATCCATCACCAACTTGTAAGAATTTATTGTAAGTTCAGAATTCTCGATTGCTGTGGCGAAGTAGCTTTGATACTAATTAAGGTGCCTATGTTTACTTTCTTTTCCATTTTAGTTAAGTTGTTAAATGTTATACATTTCATTTTTCGTTTATGAAATTTTCATGTCAATTATTTTGACTATATTCACGGATAAATAGTTTATATTTTTATATGAATTAAAGGGATGTTTTTGATTACAATGAATTGCTAACAAAGAAAAACGGACTTTCCTTTTCAGTGGTTCTTCTTTTTCAGCGGGAAGGGAAGTGCAGGGTAGGTATGCCGTCGCGAGGGTAGGGTTTAGAAAAATCCGCTGAGGTCGGTTTCGCGTCGTGCGCGGTACGTGGTAACTTTGTTGTTTTGTCGCTTTATTAGAGTAGTTTTCGTCGGGTTGAGTTAGAGTAGCATACTTTTCGGTACCACGTCGGAAATTCGGGAACGCGAAGTAAAAAGGAGATTTTGTTCTTTGACTGATTATAGGAAGAAATACGGAGTAACGTAAAGTAGGTGCGACCGAAATCCTCCGTTGGCACTACTCAGACTTAACGTCTAGAACCGATGAGAGGTCGGTTCCGCGTTCGGACCTAAAAAGGATGAAATCATTACACATATTTTTCATGGAATATCAAATAATTCAGAACAAAGAATATAAATCATTTTTGGAAGGAATGATGGAGAGGCCGGATGGCTTCGGCCATCAAATAAATGGAAACAAGCTGCAATCAGATTAGAAGCTTATGCGACTTTTTTGTTAAGACTGTAAAACTGATGTCAGCTCTAAAACGTAGCAATCAGATAAACACGAAGAATTCAACAAAGCTCTCAATGTCGAGAATGAAAAGCTACAAATTAAAATCTAACCTCTTCACGAAGTGGTGAAATATTTATGAAAATAGTCGATAAAATATACCCACGAAAAGCTGGATGAGAAACTTTAAGAGATAAACAATGAAAGTCAAAGTCAAAAGCGCTTTATTCAACACTAATCATTATAAATTTACAAAGAATATAAAGCAAATTTCAAACAATAAAAATATGAAAACTTAGTGGCCAAAATGGTTCTCTACATTTATACATTATCAATCAAAAAAAAACAAATAAATAACATTCAATCAGAAAAAACAATATCGAATTCAATTTAATTAAAATTACTGCATATTTTTAATTTAACTGGAAAAAAGAGAAAAACTCAACCAACAGCTCTTTTTTATTCAGGACGGGACAAAACTGCCTTCTCAATGGCTATACACGAGGATCTAGGAACATTCCATCAGTGGTTAATCGAAAGCAAACTAGTATTGAACACTGCAAAGACAAAATATTTTGTTTTTAAGCAAAAGAACAAAGCAGACATGTATGTCGAACTAAATATTAACGGCGAAAAATTGCAAAGTGCTATAAAGGACATATCTAGATCATCGTATGGCCTGGTTGCCACACAAAAATAGCTTAAGGAGGCAACTAGCCCAAATAATAGGCTTGTTAAGAAGATATGAAAATTTTCCAAAGCACATCAAGAAACTTATTCTAAATGCATTTGTGCCGACGAAATTACATTACGGAGTCAATCGGCAAAGCAGAATCTAAATAGTATGTCCACGCTGCTGATCAAAGCGTATAAAAGTCTTCTAAAACCGCCAATGATTACTCTGACTAGTTTGGTTTACCAATTAGCAAAATCATTTAAAATTTCGTCAAAACATTATAATGGAGAAAGCTTAGTTTATCTGCAATAATTTAAAAACTAATGGATCTGACCGAAAACCATTAATTAAGGTATCACAGATAAACCCATTTAATGAGAGGAATGCAGATCAATACGTAATACCTTCTGCCAGAACTAATCGTCTAAAGAACGATGCCACGGATGATGCTCTGCGTATATATAACAATCTACTACAAGTGGTTAAGAAAGTAAACTCACTTTTGGTAACTAAGAAATGACAGTAGACCTGAAGATTTAATATTTTTTTTAGAGTGCGTCGGATTATATTGAATTTTTTTATCTCTGAGAGCCGATCATGAATTTGGACTAGATATTCATGAAAGGACCAGTTCACATTATTTTGTGTGCCCCCGGGAAGCACACTTAACGTAACGACGAAATGTAAATGCAGATCGTTGTGCGACAAAGAAAGAGTCATGGAGAGAGGGGTACGGAATGGAGATATTTAAAAACAGGATCATTCAAAAATTAATTGTAATGTTAACACAACAGTAAACTTTTATCCTTCATCTAATATGTTATAACCTATTTATAATCAAATTCAATCAACAATTTTATCTTATACTAATGTACAAAAAGTAAGGTCACTTTTCAAATTTCGCGGGTGACGTACATTTGATTATCGATTTTTTTATGTTGGTGCACTCGTCAAAAACACAAATTTACAGTTTCAGCTAAATAATATGTTTAGTTTGTTTGTGAGAGGCAAAACGGTTATAAGGCTCAAAATCACCAAGGTGGCAAATTTGGTTCCGACACCATTTTCACCTATAAAATTTTGAAATAGTTGGGGCATAATCATCTTTAACTACTAGATTTAGTTAATTTTATCTAAACCCTTCATTTTTATTGGCAAAAAGATGTTAAAATTCTTTTTTCTCTCATGAAACTGGGGAAAAAGTCATTTGGGAACGCGTCCCAATACCCATTTCCGTATATGACCATGAAACAATAAAATACTAACTGAAAAATTAAATTTTCCAGCACGTTTGATACATTTAGTAGAATATCATAATCACAATAATTTATAAAGATAATGTGACCAACTTCAGATTTTATCTTACACGCAACTTTATCCGGTAGTCTGTAGGTCACTTCGTGCACGCACTCTATTCTGTCAAAAAAGGAGTGTCCGATTATGGCATACCTAGCGCGGCTGTGCCGTCGCGAGCTGAAATATATCAAGTGAGATAGCGTTCGATTGTTTTGTGGTGATTTTCAAA
This sequence comes from Odontomyia ornata, assembly GCA_963969285.1. Lineage (NCBI taxonomy): Eukaryota > Metazoa > Arthropoda > Insecta > Diptera > Stratiomyidae > Odontomyia > Odontomyia ornata. The sequence continues at coordinate 357,361,314 of OZ017739.1, read as the reverse complement.
TAATTTTCAAGGTAAGATTATTTCAGCTGTTTATTTTGGTATCGTACATCAATAGTGCATCATAACGGGAACGCTACTAAGTCATTAACATACCAATAAATGGAGATAATTAGTCGTAATACCATTGAATAATACTGATCGTTTTCCGCCGGTGTGATAAAGTGACATACAAGATGGCCGATGACTATTTAAAACATTACGAAGCGTTGAAAAATCATTTCGGCAACGATCATTTCGAGAACGTTGTCGAACATGACATGTGTTCCCGTAATGACAACTATGTTCCCATAATTATATTTTTATTAAGATTTAACCTGTAATTGCTTTTTTTGCGAATTTGTGTTATTAAATGATCATATTCATTTTATGAATTATAGTAGTGATTGAAGTGACTTTAAATTTACTGCTTTGGTTGCAGAAACGTAATCTAAGCCGAATTTCAAAATTTTCGTTTTTGCTGGTTTTTCGTCTGGAACAAAAGTCAATAGTAGTTGTTTAGTATAGTACGACCTTCGAAGCGCAGCTGTAAGTTTTATTTAAAATAAAGAGTTTGACTTGCTGTTACAGTTAATTTTACATTTGTTTTAGATTTAGCCTAGGAACATGGAGACCGAAGAACTCAGAAAGAAAAAGATTTCCAAAAAAAATATCAATGAAAATAGCGCCGCTTACATAAAACAACGCCAAAAACGAATGCAAGAAAACGTAAATTTTTAAATAATTTAACTGCAGAACAGAGAGAGTTGAAAAAAGCGAAGGATAGAGAATATTATCAAAAAAGAAGGCTGCAAATAAAGTAAAATCTATAAATGCGATGACAGAGAGAGAAAGAAGCGTAAGCAAAGAGCTCTGTGGAAAAGAAACTCTAGAAAATATAGGCAGAAGAAAAAGAACTTAGCCAACATAGTAGATAATACTCCACCACTTTCAGAAGAAGAAAACATAAACAATGAAACTCCACGTTCAACAAAACGTAAACACCAAGGCAGGAAAGTGGTCAGAAAAGAAAGAGCCAAAGCTTATCGCACTATAGCTAAGCAAAATTCTAAAATAAAGAAGATGCAAAATAAAATCGATTCGTTGAAGAAAAAAATTCAACGCCAGAAAAGACGAGAAGCAATGTTGAAAACAGCTTCCCAAAATGAGACATCACCAAACACCAAAGTTGACCATTTAATCAGAGACTGTAATGTGACTACTGACGTACGAAAAAAGCTTTTATTTGGAGAGGTTATGACCTCACAATTACAGGTAACTGCTGATAGTTTATCTAAGAATTCTAAAGAACGAGAAGCATTCCAAAAAAGTGTGAGTGGTACAATCGTTAAAAAATACGGTATGTTGAATATGACCAAAAAATTTTTACCTAAGAATAGAGATAATAAAAATATTCTTAAGGCTGATGCAAAACGAAGAGTGTGTGTTGCAACAGCAGAAATCCGATCTGAAATAGTCAACTTTTTTGAAAAAGATGAAATAAGCAGAATGTGTCCTGGAAAAAGAGATTTCATTAGGAGAGGTGCAACTAAAAAGCAGAAACGTATTCTCTTAAATACAATCAAAGATTTGCATCCAAAGTTTATGAAAGCCACAGGGATTAAATTATCTTATAATACATTTCTGAGGGAAAAACCATTTTGGGTTGTTAACCCAACGGCAAAAGATCGGAATACCTGTTTGTGCGTGCGACATGAAAATTTCGAATTCATGATCAAAAAATTATACAGAGTAAATGAATTAAACTATGGAAAAGTTTCAAAACTAATCAAGGACGTCAGTTGTGATGAGACATCTTATGACTGCATGTTTTCCCGATGTGATAAATGTAAAGAAATACCAATGACCGCTAGTGAGAGTGATGAAGATTCAATTAATTATTTTCAATGGAAATCTACGAAAGAGGACAGATTAATAAGAGGTGAAAAGAAGATCGTGGAAATTGTGAAGAAAGTTCTTGCTACCAGCACCATTAAAGAATCAAAATTCAACCTAGCAGAGGAGATTCCAGTTATGAAAAAACATATTTATGGTATTTATTATCACAACAAAGTTAAAGAAGGAGTGAGAAAGAATTTAAAGAACAATGAACTTATGTTGCAAATAGATTTCTCAGAAAATCATGTCACAAAATATGACAGAGAAATTCAATCAATACATTTTGGTGCATCTAAAATGCAGATAACAATTCATACTGGCGTCTTTTATCATAAAGATGATTAGAACAATTTGCAGACATCCTGATTTGCCACTGTTAGCGACTGTCTAGACCATCAAGCCCATGCAGTATGGGGTCACTTGAAACCAATATTAAGAAAAATTCTTGTGGATAAACAACACATTGATACGCTTTTCTTTTTCTCAGATGGGCCTACGTCGCAATATAGAAATCGCACCAACGTTTATTTGTGGCTGAGGACCTTAGTAGAGTGCTGTGAACAAATAACCAAAGCTGCTTGGTTTTATAGCGAGCCAGGACATGGAAAAGGTCCGATGGACGGAATAGGAGGATATTTGAAGAGAACTGCAGACAAGCATGTACTAATGGGGAAAGATGTCAAAAATGCAGATGATTTCATTGAAATTTTCAAAAATTCAGCTGTCATGTTGCGTAAGATAACAAATGAGGAAATCATTAAATACAGTTCCCGAAAAAATTGATCCAGTTCCTGGAATTTTGAATATCACAAAAATTACATGGGAAAAAGCATTAGGGAATGTGATTAAACTAGACCAGCACGGTCAAAACCAAAGAGCAGTTAAATTAAATATATTATCAAATACTCATTTAGAAAACATACATCAAATGGAAAAACTACCCAATAGAAATACATCCACCACACTGAGAAAACAACATTTTGATACAGAGACGGAAGCTTCTAAATATATGACACCCCTAGACTTCAAGCCAATAGATAATTTGAAACCTAGAAAAAGCATATATGATGAGGTGTACAGTTCACCCGCTTCTGAGGATGAAGATCTTATGACAGTGCGTCGTAAAAAAGAACAAGAACGAGACATGGGTGCTAATACGTCTTACGCAGATGAACATATCCATCCTAACAAAATAATACCCGGAACATTTTTAGGGTTTTGTACTAAAATACAAAACCCTATTGCAATCACGACCTGTGTCCGTCTGTCCGTCCGTCCGTCTGTATGTCACAGCACTTTTTCTCCGAAACTATAGAAGCTACAGCCATGAAACTTTGTGGGAAGGTCAGAAGTGGTAACTTCTTGAAAGTTCAATGGTGGAAAAATTTTTCAAAGGGGTTTGAGGGGGGTCTCCCCATATAGGGAGATGACCCCTCAAAAAAATTGTCATTGGAAAGGTCTCAACGAGATATTTTCAAAACGAGTCTTAAAATTGCCTTATGAGTACCGAGGGGGGCAGGGGAAGGGGAAATGTACGAACTTTTCGCGTACCCCCCCCCCCTCGCGATTGGACACCTTCCATCCGAAAAATCTGAAAAAAATCATGGATGCAGGCCTTTATGAGTACAACAACAACAAATACATGAGAAGTCGAAATCCACTCAACTTTGTTAGTAATAGTATGATTTATCGATTTTGTGTTTTCTTGAATAAAATCTAAACGGTACCCTTAAATTCAATAACACATATGCCTATTTATAAGATTAATCATTCCTGAAAGTTTCATAAAGATCGAATAGTATTTAACGAAGTTATAGCGATTTGAATTTTCCTGCATTACTATGGAACAATATGCCCTGTATTACTATGAAAACATATGGCTATGGAGCCATATGCGCTTTTTACCGACTTAGACACTACAGCTTTGCTAGGATTTGCATGAAAATTTCAGGAATGATAGGTATCATGAAGATGAGTACATACAATTGAAACAAGTCGAAAAGGCAGGAGACAGCTCCTAGCAAAAGGGCTTTGTAACCATTCTAAGATTCGAAAAAACAGGCCATGAATCGATGATTACAGTACAGAGGAGTGGCCCCTGAAAAAAAAAATTTCATGAAAGGTGGCCGATATGAGTATCAACTGAAGGTTCTCTATGAGAGCTTTTCCGAACAGTTCTTAAACTGACAGTTTTTGCTTCAGTGGCGGCACAGGAGGGGGGAATACATGAAAGATGTGTTTCCTCGCTTGCGAATGGACACCCGTGATCTTAAAAAATCTGAAATAATTATCAAGAGAGATATTTGTGGGTATAACTATAACAAATACCTCAGAAGTCAAAATTCTTTCAACTTTGCTAATAATAGTATGATCCTCGAACATGACATGTTTCTTGATTTTATTCGTTACTGGTTACTGCATTTTGTATGTTGAGTACAAAACCCTTCTGACATGAGCATAGGTCTGTCTGCCAACTTATTATTGATTAATGTTCCAACGAAAAGTAGGAATCTGTTTTACAAATATGTTGCGATTGCTGGAACTAGTGTAGACGATGAGGGAGAAATCAAGGTCACATTCCTAAAGTCAGTTCGTAACAGTGCCAGAGACTTTAAAATTGACTACAAGGATGTATCCTACGTTACATACGAGCAAGTTTTAAAAATTATTCCTAAGCCTCAGTCAATAAAGGGAGCAAGTCACAATCCATACTATCATTTTGAAAATGAGATGGATATTTATGAGAAACTTTAGCTGATTTTAAATACATGAACTAATGTGTGCTCTACTATTTGTTTAATTTTAGATTTTGCTCTATTCCTTACTTTAAAGTTTTTGAAGTGACTGTTTAAGTTTGTTATACAAGTATTAATTTCATTTTGTTTTATTTAAAGTTCTCATGTAATCTTTAGATCAATGATTGCATCATCTAAAAGTTTTAAACGTAAGGTTCTTGCAATACTTTTCATTAAAACTATTCACAGCAAAAGTTTACTTTTAGCATAGTTTATACTTCTTTATAAGGTCCAACAGTTTGAATTCTGAAAAATAAAGTTCCTTCTTTAACATTTGTCATTTCTTTAATACTGAAATTAGTTACCTAAGTCATTTCCGAAATTCTATTTTCATTTCGTGAACGTCGCGATCATTCAGTGAACGTTTCGTCATTTATGGGAACGTAGTAAATATATAATTATTTAATTCAAGATAAAATGTATCTTCTTCATTTGCAATTAAAATTAAGTACTACAATAAACAATTTTCTAGAAAAAAAAGAAAAAAAACAATAAAACCTAAACCATTGTAAATAAACAGAACATTCGTTGAAGAATATTTAACATGTGCTTCATAAATGTTACTTTTTATTTAAAAAAGCTAACAGAAGACCATGTTGAGTACAACTTAAAATATATTTTATTCAACATTTATTGAAATATCGTGCTTTCAAAATAAGTTTTATGAAATTTATATTTTTAACAAAAATATCCAGGTTTTAAAATACGGTCCCAGAATGATGTTAGGATACACCCAGTTTCTTTGAAAATCCGGATAAATAATGAAAATGTGAGTATTTTGCGCGCTTCTTTTACAGCGCCATTGTTGAGAGTCTTTTGTATATTGCCAGTTATTTTCTGGACTCCCATCACGTTATATTTTTTACAAAATTTCATATTTCCGAATTCATCACCTTGGTGATTTTGACCCATAAGCGTTTTGCATCCTCGGCGATTTTTTGCTATCGTAAAAATGGATCAACAATCAAGAATTTTTTGGCCAAAAACAGCACCAAAATCATGCTTCAGCCACCATATACGACGGATTTAGCCCCATGTGCCTTTTTTTTGTACCCAAACTGAAGAGACATTTGAAAGGACGGAGATTTGCAATGATTGAGGAGATAAAGACTGCATCGCTCGAAGAGCTCAAGGCTATACCGAAAAGAACTTATGCGAACTACTTTGAGGATTGGAAAAATCGTCGGCACATGTATATTGACACAAGCATATTAATTACTTTGAAGGGGACAATATAAATATTGACGAATAAATAAATATTTTGTCTAAAAATACAAAGTCACCTCACTTATTGAACACAACTCGTAATGCTAACACAGTTTTCCTAACCTAAACATTAAACTTTATTTCTATACCTAGTTTATTAAACATAGCATATACCTATTCCAAATATTGACCTTTCCCTTATTTTTAGCATAAAAAAGTTGCGAGGACAGAACTAGGCTCCGGCCAGAAGGATTTTGTACCTAACATACGATATGCTGACATACGTGTATAGAATGATTTAATTCAAGAAAAAATTTTAATAATCTATGCAACAAATATATTTTTGCTTTAAAATACGCCTTAATCTCATATATTTCCCCTTCTCTTGCCTTTCTCGATACAGATAAAGTAATTTTAGGACCTGCTTTGAAAAGATCTCACTGAGACTTTTCTAATGACATGCCATTTAAGGGTCACTTCTCTATATGGCACGACCCCCCTAAAACTCATTGAAAATTTTATCCACCCCAAAACTTTCTAGAAGTCATAACATCCGACCTTTCCACAAAGTTTCATAGCTGTAGCTTTTTTAGTTTCGGAGAAAAAATGCTGTGACATACAGACGGACGGACGGACGGACAGTGGGACACAGGTACTGATTTCAATAGAGTTTTGTGTTTTAGTGCAAAACCCTAAAAATAGCTACAACACTAAATGTAGCAATAATGAGTTGAAACTCAAAAAAATTAAGCCTCAACGAATCTCGCAAATGAGTATCTCAATTGGACTTGTTGGTCTCGTGAACTCAAATCCGGAGGATTTTTAATCTTCTTATCGGTAGTCCGTATACGTATGTGATATAAGGTTGGGACATGGATTTTACGTTTAGCACTCGTTGCGTAAAGAAGTGTTTTTAAAAGCCCCTGCCAAGAATTTTTTTAAAATTAAACTAATTAAACTATTTTTTTAAAAGCTTATCATATCATACTAAGCGCGGGAGGAGCTAACAACAGCGCCAATTACTAGGCGGTACTTGCTGCATTGAATAAAGATCTGGATACCGAGAAAGAGTGCTAAGAAAACATAGGTAATATTAATGACTCGAGTGATAACTTTATCGAATATTTAAAATCTAACAATAAGCAGAAAGGGAAGAAGCCAACCGGTGTGTCTGCTGAGTCTTCTATTTAAAATAATAAGGCTATTGTAAAAATTCCTCCAATAATGTCTTTGGGTATCGCGGAGAGGATATGGTTCGGCTATTGGCAGCCGAACATAAGATGGATAATTTCGAAGTTAAATGGGTGACCACTGATTAACTCATAAAACAAACAAAAACATTGACTGATTTCAAGCTAGCCAAAGATAGTCTAAATAGTGTATAAACTCCCCACTTTACATACATGCAAAAGGCGGAAAAAATCAGACCTTCCCGTTGAAGGGCATGGACTGTGGAGAGAATACAGTTGATTTGCTTGAAATGTTACAGAAAGTAGCACCAGCTTTCAAATTCATTATTGTAAAAAATTGTGCTACAAGAAGATCAATATTGAAGTCAAAATGTTACCATTTTACATGGTTCAAATTTCAAACGAAAGCAGTCCGAGTGCCCTTCAAAAGGTAAGGTATATGATTTTTAGAGTTATGAGGCGGGAACGTCCCCAAAAAACTGAGGCCAACCAGTGCTACAGGTGCCAAAGATTCGGTCTTCCGGCTGCCAATTTTTCCATGAACTATCGGTGCATTAAATGTAAAGATATTTATGCCCCCCAATGAATGCAAATTGGCTCAAATGGATCCAAATTATACTGTGTTAACTGCAGTATATTTGGTCATCCAGCATCATATCGAGAATGCCCTTGATATCGAAATGCAAAAGTAAAATTATCTTCAAAACAAACCCAAGTACACCGTAGTTCAACATCGTCTAGCTCTTCCAAGCCCGGGGTATCATGTGCACTTGCTGCTAGAGGACCAGTAAACAACAATGTAGATAAAGTAAATAATGTAAGTGGCAATAATGAGCTTCTTTTCAAAATTTAGCAACAGCTTATATCTTTTTCAGACAGAATAAAAAAGTAAGATAAAAAAATCAATTTCATTTTTTAACGATTAGGCCAACATGCTTGAAAATAGTTTGTCATCCAGTCACATTTGACCGCCTTGAATCTTTCCATGAATTCATTGTTAAGAAAAAGCCTAACCCCATTGAAACTCACCTCAATTCATAGCACTCCATAGCATTTAAGGATTTGAACTCATAAGAAACGACAGGGTGAACGGTGATGAAGGAGTTGGTACCGGGATATTGGTTAGGAGGCACTATTGTTTCCAAAATATTGATAAAGTCAAACTCCAAAACTCTGAATTTCTTGAAGTGTCCGTTATCAATATTTCACTACCAGATGGCAGTAATCTCTTCATTATCTCTGCCTATGCAACTGGTCAAATTGTTCTCAAGTTCAAGGAGGAGCTCAATTCCTTATTTGAAATACCCACATTAAATAGGCTGCATGATTATTACATTCTTGCCGGTGACTTGCACGGCCGGCATACATCATGGTTGAACGCTACAAATAATCCAAAATATGTATTCCTGAAATATTGAATAATGAGGGACCAAATTGAATACAGGTGAAATCCATATGGGTTGGAGCTCCCAACGTAACCTAGGACAAATTTATATTTGGACCTCTGCATTGCTGACTCAGCTATAATAGTCCTCAACATATTCAGCTTTAATAGTCCAAAATAAAAGCGACCATAACACAATCGTAATGGAAATCGTTTATCAAAGGGATGCTGTCTTCCTCATTCCAATTCAACATGAAAATCATCGGTTGAATTCAAAAAAAGTGGATTGGGGAAATTTTCTAACCAGGTTTAACCCTCCGAGTACACACCTATTTTTTCGATCATCGAGTACATATGGGGTTAATTTGACCTAAACCTTCTTTGAACGTATACAATATCGCCCCCACTACAAACATTAATTTGAAAAAATTTCCAGAAATAGTTTGAAAGCTCTTTTAGTAATTCTCATACATTAGAGAGGCCTTAAATGTCCTTAGCCTACCTAAAAAAAATTCGCGAACAACCTGAAAAAACGAAAATTAGCATTTTTACATAAAAAATCGTAACTTTTTCAATTTATAATATTTTTGGCTAAAAATTTACGTGAAAACTCTCAAGACATAACAAAATAAAAGAAAAATGAGCCCTATAGTGTTCCTTAAAAACGAAGTATTCTTTTGCATATTTCTATATTCCAACCTGATAATCTTTCACGAGCTCCCATTTTCCACTTTGTCTTATTTTTACTGATCAATGTTGATGTTGTTCTCCCTCGTGCGGCTGAATTTTCACGCTGTTGTGAAAGGCGTTCACTGAGAATTGCATTTTCCACATCATCATTTTCTGAAGTTCATAATCAGATACTGATTGCTCAGAGACGTGGTCGTCTTCGGAGGAACCACTGCCGCCAAAATCATCAGCGCTGTCTTCAGCCAACAAACGATTGCGCACACTAGATCGCAGATTATATCCATGTTGCTTTAAAAAAAAATAAAAATACTTTCAAACTTTTTTTTCGTCTTTTTGAATTAATCTATCCATTTATTAAGTAAAAACAAAATTCAATTTTTACCTCAAAATTGACGTTAAGTACACAAAAAAAAATTGACCCCAGGTTGACCCCAGGTTGATTTCAAAGGTTTCTCAACAATAACTAACGTCTTTGAAAGGTAAGCAAACTATGTAAACTTATAGTCAAGACACTAAAATATATTTAGAAGCCCATAATACCCCCACTCTCCCACAGGCCTAGGCGCTGCAATCGGTAGTAGCGTCTGGGGTCCAATTGACCCCATGTGTACTCGAAGGGTTAATCGGGACTACCGGAAGCAATGTCCTACTTCGGATAATGGCAACTCTTATTGAATGGTTCATTATAACAGGAATTTAACGAACGATGAAATAGATCACTATTTGTCGAAGTTAGAGAAGCTGACGATGGAAACGGTTGAAAAAGTAGTTTCCAAGATCAATCATCGAAATAACATGGTATAATATGATATGAAACATCAACCATCGCAAGGTTTACAAGTTAGGCAGACAGACCCACGCTCATGTCAGAAGAGTTTTGAACTCAACTTGCAAAATGCAGTAACCAGCAATGAATTAAATCAAGAAACATGTCAAAGTCAATTTAATTGGAGAAAATATGAAATTCGAAGATCATACTATTATTAACAGAGTTGAACGAATTGTGGCTTCTGATGTACTTGTTATTGTCACATCCATAAATATCTCCCTTGATAATTTTTCCAAAGGGAGGAAACACATTTTTCATGTATTTCCCCCCTGTGCCCCCACTGAAGCAAAAACTGTCAGTTAAGATACTGTTTTGAAAAGTTCTCATAAAGAACGTTCATTTGATACTCATATCGGCTACCTTTGATGAAATTTTTTTTCAGGGGCCGCTCTCCTGTACTGTAATCATCGATGCATGGTCTATTTCTTCGAATTCTAGAATGATTACAAAGCCCTTTTACTAGGAGCTCTCTCCTGCCTCATCGACTTGCCCCACGTATGAGTACTAATTTAGGTACACATCTTCAGTCATTCATTAAATTGAATCAAGTGTTCAAAGCATGAACCTTAAACGTTGAAGTTGGGGAAAAATAACTCAAAATTATTCAATCTTCTCATTTAAAACAGCCGCCATATTGTTTTACGATGACTGATCTGACTAGTTCAACCGATTCTTAAAGATATGCATGATACCTATCATTCTTGAAATTTTCATGCAAATCCTAGCAAAGCTGTAGTGTCTAAGTCGGTAAAAAGCGCATATTGTTCCATAGCCATATGTTTCCATAGTACCTAATAGGGCACATATTATTCCATAGGATGCAGGAAAATTCAAATCGCTATAACTTCGTTGAATAGATCAATCTTATAAATAGTCATCTGTGTGCTGACTTTTATTGAATTTAAAAGTACCGTAAAAATTTGTTGTTGTTGTTGTTGTTGTATTCATAAAGGCCTACATTCATGATTTCTTTCAGATTTTTCAGATGAAAGGTGTCCAATCGCGAGGGGGGGGGGGGGGTACGCGAAAAGTTCGTACATTTCCCCTTACCCTGCCCCCCTCCGTACCAATAAGGCAATTTTAAGACTTGTTTTGAAAAAATCTCATTAAGACCTTTCCAATGACACCCTACTCTACTACTAATGGTGAAAACTTTTTTTGGGGGGTCACCTCCCTATATGGGGAGCCCCTTCTTAAACCCCTTTGAAAAAATTGTCCATCCTTGAACTTTCAAGAAGTCACCATTTCTGACCTTTCTACAAAGTTGGCTGTAGCTTCTACAGTTTCGAAGAAAAAGCGCTGTGACATACAGACGGACGGACGGACAGACGGACACAGGTCGTGATTGCAATAGGGTTTTGTATTTTAGTACAAAACCCTAAAAAGATTGAAAACCCTTCTTTTCACACGCGTCAACAATATTTATCGGCGATTTTTGGTCTGCAACCGTCGCTCATTGATTTTGTTGAAATAAAACCTGAAGAATGTCTGGAACTTAATCCATTTATACTTCAGGAATGAGGTCAGTAATCAATAGGTGAAAAAACTGAGAAGTATTAACCCACAGGACCCAGATGGCGTTTTCATGAAAGTGAATAGCTTATTCCGTAGGAAGTCTCTAGTGAAGGTATTGAATCTTGGAGTCGCTAGTCATGAGACAAATCTTTTCGATAAGGCCGGTATCGAAACTGATAGTACAACCCTGGATAAAAATGAAAAGTGGATGATATGTGATGGATTGCAGAAACTTACCCTGATTGGAACATAGATTGAGTTTATTCAACGACCAGATCCTTAGCTGTCGTTAGTTTCCGACTTCAAATCAAGCCTGAATGGCGAATCAATTCTTTATTTCAATGAAACATTAACATCTGACCTCATTCCGAGCATCAATCTTGTTGACTACTTTGTCAGCTATGAAAACATGTGTTTCATAATTGGCAGGATAAACAACGAGAAATCATGTGTTATTAACGGTATTCTAAATCAAGTTCTTCGACGTTTGCTTGAGGTTGCTTTTAGGAATCATTGCATATTGTTCAACAACTTGTTGAACAATTCATATTTCCCCAATTAGTGGAAAAAGCCTAAGGTAATTCAGATCAGCAAGGTGTATGAGGTGATACAAAATATAGCATTAAACGCCCACATTGAGAAATGTGAGTTGATGCCGTATTGCCAATTTAGCTTTTGTGCCAGGCATTCGACCATACATCCGATAACGAAATCCACCTCAGGAATCGGTTGGGACGTTTCTCATTGGTATGGAAAAAGCCTTCGATACCGTGTGGTTAGATGGACTAATTGATAAACTCCTTCAGGACAGGTTCCCCAGACACCTTGTCACCATGATGTGCAATATGTTATATGGGAAATCTTTTATTGTAACGCGCGACTATAAGGTCTACAGTAGGGAACAGTTAACGACTTTGATTTTAACGTCTCGCAAACGCAATCATTGGTGGCACTTGTTGATAATCTGATCATCTATACGGTAGACCGAAAAGCTACAATAGTTCATTGCAATCTTCGAAAAATGTTCAATGATGTACAGCTCTACACCCACAATTGGCGAATAAAAATCAATTTTGTTTCGGACAACGCTGCAGTGGGCCAGTAAAGACCTGAAACCTAATTAGAAGGATTTCCACATTATGGCTGGTAAGGGTAGTTCAGAATGGGTCCCACATTAATCCTGTGCTCGATAACTCGGTGTTTATCTCAATCAGTGTCTCTACTATACTTAACAGGTCAAAATTATGCTCAGTAAAACACAAAACATAGCCTTGGCCTTTTAATGACTCGTTCATTCTAGATAAATTGGTCAAAAGCTAAAGTTATCTATTAAAAGGTCCTGGTTAGATCAGTTTTGACATATGGATGTCAGATTTGGTACAAGCAAAGTGCTAGTAGTATGGAAATATTAAGAGTTTTCAAAAATAAATGTCTTTGTAAACATACTTGTTTGTACAGAAAGCCTGAGATGGACTGGAAACTCTACATATCGAATAGTAAAATTTATCAAACTGGTAAAGTGATGATAGTCGATGTACAGACGGGTATATTGAGACTTATCTCGCTACTGGCTTTATTGCTCCATAAGCATTCTTGCATTTTAACATGAATCGATATGTTTTTGATTCTGACAGTGTCCCAAGTATATATCACATATATAGACGGGCGACTGATAAGAAGATGAAACATTCTCGGAATTCAAGTTCATGAGACCAACAATTCCAATGAAGAATCGTTGAGGATGGTTGAGCTGAAATGGAGCAATCTAGATATTGGTAGATTGGTGGCAATGTGTAAATTATTCATGTTTATTTTCTGTTTTTGTGTTTTTCGTCACCTATTTTTTGAGTTCCAGCTCATTATTGCTACATTGAGTATTGTTACTGTTTTTTCATGTCAAAAATTATTGATAGATTTCAATACGTAGAATAGGTATATGTAACGTTTATTATATCGCTGACTGTTGTGGTCCGACCAGGCGTAAGCCGAGGAGCCAAAAAATTGATGGCAACATATCAGAAAGGTAAGGCGGAAGCCAAGAGACTCTATTTGATGGTGGGGCCGACGGCAAATGGCAACTGATGAGGTAGGGCCAGACGTAAGCCGAATAGCCGGAGTATCGAATAGCCGGAGTACCGATGGGACTCTTTAGCTGAGTCTGGTCCTGGGCATCCCTTCTTTGCATCGGCTCCTCGGCGCTCTCCAGACCTGGTTGATGGTAAGTGGCTCCATGAGCTCACCCGCCTCCATTCTAGAGACCCCTGATTCTTCTTGCTAACCACGCAGTTTATTCGCAGGCTCTCGTCAGTCCAGGAAGAACCACACCATCCAGAAGCCCTCTGAGCCACAGTTCCACTGCCAACAACCATCAGGCCCCCTTAGACGTCGTTTTCGCTGCGGAACCCTTACCGGCCCCCGGCCGATCACGTTGGAAGAGTACAGGGCTTGAAAGCAGCAAAAACAACAGCACATGCTAGGCAGAAGGGGCCAGCCTCCCCAATACCCCCTTGAGGCCACGTTGAAGAGCTCTGCACTAAATCGCTCAGTTCGTTCAGTTCGGGTCAGCGTCACACCGGAGGAGAAAGCATGGGCCCTCCAGAAACAGCGTCACAAAAAGCAACGAGATAAGCACCATCAACGCTGACCATACCACAACCAGTCCGGAGGCCTCACACTGTTTCGAATGCATTAACCCTGTAGTTGTGGTTATTATTAATATAAGAATTATAACGTTTTAAGAAAAAATCAAACACAGGTCTTTTCCTTTTTTTCATTGAGAAAAATCTTTCAGGTGTTTCTAATGTAAGGTGCAATTGCCAGCCACAATTATCAAGAGTGGTATTATCACGATATTTTTTATAACAGTATTATAATTAACTTTTGAATAGCGTTGATTGACTTTTTTAATTAAATTGGCTTTGACATTATTTTTTTATCAAATGTTTTTGGTTGATACCGTATGAATTTAATGAGCCATTTGGGCGATGAAGTTTTAGTATTTTTCTTGTTTTGGATTAGCCTATAAATTCTCTGAAAAATTATGACGACTATTATTGAATAAAGCGCTTTTGACTTTGTCTTTCCGAAATCCTAATACTAAGCTGCTAAAGAAAATTGAAAAGCTACAGTGAAGTATGCTGACGGAAGCGTAATTGTTTGAACCTGTATGGCAGCAGCCAGGATTTGGAGATTTAGAGTTGATTTAAGGTACCATGGATAAAACATGTAAATGCATTTTTTTGAAAAAAATCTGCTCCAGCGTACTGCAAATCTTGAAATACTTCTATCAAGACAACGATCCCAAGCATAAGTCTGGAATTGTACAATCTTGGCTGCTTTGGAACTGCCTTTATGTTCTGGTCCCACCTTTTAGAGCCCAGATTTGAATGTAATTGAACATTCCTGGATAATTTTGGAAAATAATATATGGAAACACAGCATTCCTAATAAGAAATAATTAAAAAAGTTTATTTTGGAGAAGCGAACGAAAACTACCCCAGCAACTATCCAAAAACTTATGTATTCTATGCCAAATAAACTTAATGAGTTACTAAAACCAAAGGACTCCCACACAAAGTACTGAAGCCTATGAAAAATGTAATTTTTTTTTTTTAATAAGATCTAAACTGAAGTATATGAAATAAGAGCTGTGACATGACATGAAGCAGCATTTCCATTAGTTTTTTTTACATCAGTTATTATGGACAACAGTTTTATTTTTTTGAAATTAGTGACGTAAAGCAGAAATAATTTTCAAAACTTGGCATTTTTTTTTGAAATGTTTTCCAATGGAAACGTAACAAATCTTAAAATTGGAACTGCATAAAATAAGCTGTGCGCCACTATATATAGATATATATATAGATATATATATATATATATATATATATATATATATATACATATATATATATATTTATATATATATATACATATATATATATATATATATATATATATAGCCTTTCAATTGTTTGGTAAAGCTTGAAGTGTCAATGTATCATTTCCGAGGAGTGGGCATTTTTTTTTGAAAAGTTTTCCAATAGAAACGTAACAAATCTTAAAATTGGAACTGCATAAAATAAGCTGTGCGCCACTATATATATATATATATATATATATATATATATATATATATATATATATATATATATATATATATATATATATATCGCCTTTCAATTGTTTGGTAAAGCTTGAAGTGTCAATGTATCATTTCCGAGCAGTGACTGCATCTCTTCTTCCATAGCCAGCTTCCATTGGTTATGGTCTGGATGATAACTTCTCAGGATGGACAGCATTTCTTCTGGCGTCACCGGGTCATCTTGGAAGTAATTCTGGTACAATGCAGGTGATGAGAAACCTTCAGGCGGCTCCATTTCATCTTCGGGAAAGGACAAAGGAGAAGCATATTCTTTTTCTGGTCAAAAATCAATATACTTTCCTGGAGTTTTGCGCTCCCTTTTGGTGCGCCCTAACACCTCCTATTGCATATATATATATATATATATATATATATATATATATATATATATATATATATATATATATATATATATATATATATATATATATATATATATATATTACAGGCCAATAAGTCGGCTACCTGTCTTCTATAAGGTATTCACCAAAATAATTAGCAATCGAATACAAGCAACCCTTGACGCTGAACAGCTGGATTTAGAAGTAGATTCAGTACAATAGATCACATCCACACCTTGAGAAAAATCATGAGCAGGGCTAAAGAGTACGAACTACCCCTAGCACTGGCGTTTATAGACTTGGAAAAAACCTTTGACTCGATATACCCTGAGGCGAGTATAAGAGCACTATACAATCAAAGTATAGATAAAACATACGTGGAAACACTCTCAAACATCTACAGGAACACCAAAGCAAAGATCAAAGTATTTGATTAAACGCGAGAATTCCCCACACAAAAAGGTGTTAGACAAGGGGACACAATCTCTGCAAGGCTATTTAATGCCACCCTGGAAAACATCTTTCGAGAACTAAAATGGGAAGAAAAGGGCCTACAAATCGACGGAGAATGCATGAATCACTTAATATTTGCCAACGATAGAGTCATAATTGTTCACAGCCTAGAAAAACTACAACACCTCCTAAATGAGCTTAGCGAAGCCAGTGAAAAAGTCGGCCTAAGAATGAACCTAAGTAAAACTAAGGTTATGCCCAACGAACATCTAGGAGGTCAGATCACAATAGCACTAACAACACCAGGCTAGAAACAGTAGAAGAATATATCTACCTAGGCCAGCTAGTACATAAATCCGGAGATATAACACCTAAAATTAATAGGCGAATCAAGCTAGCAGGGAGCGCATTCGGGAGAAAATGACATACGGTTGTGAGACATGGACGTTAACAACAGGAGTCACACGGAAATTACAAGTGGCACAAAGAACAATGGAAAAGTGCATGCTAGGCATCACTAAAAGAGACCGTAAGACATTGACTTGGATAAGATGAAGAACCAAAGTGACAGATGTAGTCCATAGAATTGGATCACTAAAATGACAATGGGCCGGACACATAGCAAGGCCAACTGACAACAGATGGACTGCCAAGATCACACAATGGTACCCAAGAGGGATGAAAATACCACAAAAAAGACCAAAAATATGGTGGGGTCATGACATCAGGAAACTAGTGGGTGTCACCCGGAGACGGATAGCACAAAATAGAGACGACTGGAGAGAAATGAGGAATCAATACGTAAGGGAGACTACACCATATTACACAGAAGTACATATGGTCGAACAAGCTGCAGATGACGATATATGTATATATATATATATATATATATATATATATATATATATATATATATATATATATATATATATATATATATATATATATATATATATATATATATATATATATATATATATATATATATATATATCTATATATATATATATATATATATATATATATATATATATATATATATATATATATATATATATATATGGTAGTATAGTTTAGTATAGTATATATGAAATATATCGGATGTAACAAAATGTTTAATTACGCTGTAGGTCACTGTTTTGCTTCTCGCAAAATTTAAGGAAGTTTAAGGATACCATTTTGAATTTATGGGCGGCGAAAACGTAAAATCTACAATTCATACTGTTATTAACAAAGTTGAGTGAATCTCGATTTCTGAGGTATTTTTTTCCCTTGTACTCATGACCCACCTGTGTGATTTATTTCAGATTTTTCGGTTCAAAGGTGTCCAGTCGCAAAGGGAGAGAGGGGGCATACAATGTTGGTATATTTTACCTGCCCTTCGCTTAGACGCACGGACAGACGAACGGATGGACAGACAGACAGGACGTGAAATTTGTAGTTCTTTGTAAAAAAAAATTTACAAAGACATAAGGATAAAAACAACTTCAAGGTGCTCTTTAACTTGACACTGAGACTAATGTTCATAAGGTCAAACGATATTCGAATTTTCAGTTTTTGTTTCGTGAAAATGGCTCAAAATAGCGGCTGTTCCAATAAAGAAGTTTTCAGGTGTTTAGACTCGTCTAAAATGACCATATATCTCAATATATTTGAATTAAAGTAATATAATTTTAATTTAAATTCCACACGAATACAAAAAAGTTTTAAACCAGATCATAAATAGTTAAAGTATTCTTCTTTTGTTATAACCATTTAATGCTAGGTAAGTGGCAGTCCAAATTTTAGTAGTATGCAAGGGTGTTTGTGTATCGGAATTTAACGAGGCTGATGAGAAATTTATCTTACCAATTTGTTTCTTTTTAGTATGGTAAAAGAGGTTGATTATGAACCTTTTTTACCAGAAACGTATTCCTGTCTACCCAACTTAATTGATAATAGATGAACTTTTAGCATTGCGCGAAAATATTTGGAAAACTCATATAAGATTTAGCTGACTTAATTTTTTGACCGATGTTCTCTAAGGAATTTCGTAACAAACTAAAATCAAAATTCACAATACAAAAAAAAGCGCGTCTATTGTCGCGCAAAAATTCAAATTTCCTTTAAACTTAAGAAACAAATATCTGCCGAGAATTGTCTCCTTCCTGTAACATTCTCCTCTTGACACGAAATGAATATTTCTGGCTTCCACAAAAATGTTTTACAATTTAAGGCAGGACGACGATGGCATTCTGTTTTTCAACTTTTATGAAATGAAGTTTTGTGTAGAAATTCCTAAAGTTTTCTCCCTTGAAGTGCTCAAGTATCTAAACACTTTTCATAAACAGTCTTACATGAAAGGTCATTTCACTTCGCTGCTCCACTCGTTTGGATCCCTATATGAGCAAAGCACGAACAACAGTCAGATCTGCTATAAAACATTGAAGTAAGTACTTGAAGAAAATAAATTTAGGATTCTAAAATTTCCCCATGAACATTCCAAAACAAACTTTCCAAGTCAAAGCATGAACGTGTCATCATTAGAGCAAATAATCCTTTCCCATGTAGTTGTAAACAGTTTTCAACATTTACGCTCGAGAAGGACTTTGTTGTCTGGGGGAAGTACGTTCTCACGGATCACTTTTAAACATTTCTAGTGTGAACTTCCTTCAAATGTGTGTCGTAGAAATCTCGAGACTATGCCATTACGGAATGACTATAACGCCGACTAAAGAAATAAGGACATCATGTAATTACGCTTAACACAAGTAAAGCGTAAAGTGTAATAAGCGAAAATGGTTGAATACTGCGTGGAATTTTATTTAACCTCAAATTGGGATATACGCACGGCAGTTGTGATTTTCACTGGGTCTTCGATACTGCAAGAGTATGGTAAAACACCAATTTAGCCTCGCACAATGGAACCAATTAAGGCTGTCGGAAACCTGCTCTTTTATGATTCAGTGGCTTTGTCAGTAATGAAAAATCATTTCATCGGAAAACTGAACCAAAAGAAATAAATGAATATTGCTAGTACAACAAGGATCAACATCGCGCGAGGGGAGACTCTTTCTTTTGTAGTTCAGTGAAGTTGAATATTCAGTTCTGAATGAGTATAGTTGTGTTTAGAAACTCGATTTTGAACATTCATCTGAATTCTACATTTTTCTTGTGGTGCTTCTAAACATGGTTTTATCTTAAAAATGGTCATCTGTTGCGCGTGTGAAAAAACTGTGGGTGAAACTGAAATCATTAAGTGTTTTACTTCTGGGAGTGGTTATTGTTATCAGTTTGAATGCCTTGGCATCTCCAAATCTAGCTATGGAAGGCAAAGCGCAAAGTACTGAACTAGTTGAAATTTTCCATATGCTTGCACTAGAGCTTCAAGGGAGGATAATACGAATATCCCTATATAGTCCAGTCACTTTAGGGTTTTACCTCGGAATTTGAGATAATAAGCTGGAAACTCGTATACGACTTAATTTTGGCATTCTAAAAGTTGTCTCAAAAGTCTCATTTTATCTCGTGTCTGCGTCGTAATTTATTCGAGGTCAAAGGTCACGAAAATCGGTTTTTTGCAATTATCTCCGTTTCCTATTATGAAAATTGAAGATAAAAACATTTGCCACAACTTTTGTCTCAACTTTTTTTCTGTACGCTCAACCCTTCGAGATAGAGAGCGGAAAGCACCCAGCGTTCAGGCATATATACTGTAATACAAGGTCAACTGTGAATCTCGGTGAATAATACCTTTTTTTTAAAAAAAAACAAAAACCTCCATTCTCTTCCACTCTCTCCATCACACTTTCTTCGTCGCACAACGCTCGTGCGACCTGCACTTCACATTTCGTCGTTTCCTCAGGTGTGCCACCCAGACAATGATTAGACCATCGGTATAAGGGGGCACGCAAATTATGTTAAGTTATCCTATTAATCTCATCTTGTTCATTTCGTGATCAGCTCTCAGAGATAAAAAAAACTTTGCAATACGCCGTGGGAAAAAAACTCTGAGTTATAAAAATAGCTGTCTTTACAAGCATCTCGACGATAGGGTCAAGAAAGGCCCTAAGATGCGATGTAGAAATTTATTGCACTGAGATTCAATCGTTGTTAAATAAATATTTTTTAAGCCTTTTTTAAAAACTATAAGTGAGCTTGCATCCTTAACTGAATCTGGGAGATTGTTGTATATACGCAAGGCATCATTCGCAGCGTCATTTTTTAGACGATCCGTTCTTGCAAAAGGTATTATGAATTGATTTGCGTTCCTAACATTATAGTGATTTTTCTGCGATACTTTCATAAATTGAATATGTGACGACGAATTTGAGTTCAAGCATTTAAAAATAAACTTGGCTTTCTCTGCTTCAACGATTTGAGTAAATGTTAATGCTTTCGCTGATTGGCACACAAATCTGGTTGGTGTACGTATTTGTAGATTTAGCATATTTTTATAAGCCTTGGTAAACAACCTGGAGATGATATTAAAGTGTTGTTTTGATGACTGGCTCCAGATTACTACTCCGTAATGTAGTTTCGACAGAACGAGTGCATTTAGCACCATCTGCTTGATATTGCTTGGAAATCCTTCATATCTTCTCAGTAATCCAAAAACAGGAGCTAATTGTCTTGTTAAGTTGTTTATATGCGACAGCCCAAGATTTTTTTTTTAATGACAGAAGGCGGTGGATTCTCACCTCGACTGCCCGTTTGACGTTCCCAGACAAAACTAACGTAGAATGGAAAGTCATCAAAACTGACGTTAGATATATGGTAGCAATTTGTATATGTATTAGTTGGCAGTGGCGTAGGGCCGATTCATTACAACATTTACTGAGTTTAATAGTGGATGGAGCAATAAAAGATAATTCTTCGATTCTTTAAATCGTCAATCGAATAAAAGCAATAGGAACATATTTTAAGCAATTTGTAAATGCAATGAACGCGCAACGAGCAGAGCAAGAAGGACAAAAAAAGAAGGACAACTGTTAACCCTTATCCAATCAGTTAGCATAAGGTGGAACTCGTGTCTCGATATGTTAAAACGTTTCAGTGTGTTATCCGCTATTGTTCTAAAATTTTGGCTACAAGGTGAAAACACGACTGATTTGATTACTTTATTATGTTTAAATGTCATACGAGACCTAATAGCACTACTAATTCCATTTAAGCAAGCTACTGAAGAGATAGGCGGTAACCAGTACGTGACTGCTTGTTTAGCTATTTCTATTGCAAACTTACTGCACAAATGACTTGAAGATGAGAAACCTTTTACGGCATTAGGTATTTCTGTTGAAAAAAGTTTTCAAAAATTGACTGCAACCAAATTTGAGCCACTAGAGCAAAGTTTAATTTCGCTAAAGCAACTTTTTAAGACCCCGCTTTAAGCGTAGATATTCATTTCAAGTCCACACTAGCTGTTTCCACGGCAATGACTGCGTTGTCAAACTAAAAACGCTTAGACCATATACGTTGAGGACAACTTTCTCCTGAGCTTAAATCCACTACATCAATTTCAAAACCAGCACACGCTTCACTGCCACTATGGTTCTGCCACGAGAAAATTGTTTTAGATATTGCTGCTTCAACTTGAACAAGCGCTGGTGCTTCAAGCTCATCCAATAGTAGTATGCCTAGCGTATGCCTAGCCAGCCAATAATATCTACAAAAGGGATCCAACAAAATATTGGTTTGGTTGTCGCTATTTCACCCGAGTCCTTTCAGATATAGCTCTGAAGTACTTGATACCTGTTGCGTCCTCAGTTTCATCGGAGGGAGTGGCATCTGCTGTTAATCTCACAGTATCCAATAACAGAAGTCGGCTTTCATCCGAGCATATAAATCAAAGGGTTTTTCTTCTGGCCTTATGTGATAAATATTGGCTTGTATAATAATATAATTACAAAATAATGTTTTTTCTTTTAAACGTAATTAATCTGAGTTTTTGATGGTTATTATTTGATATATTGCAAAAAATGTCTGTTGATTATGATTTATTCAGCGATATGAGGTGATTAAGCTAGATTTGGCCAAATATACTAGATTTTTCGGATGCCAAAATTTCTTCAAATGGAACCGATATATCAATATTTTCAATTCAATGTATCAATATTGATATTTAAAAAAAATAATCGAAACGATATATATCGATAGTTTTTGGCACTTCTAACATCCCTAATTTAAACGAACACCTCGCGCTTAGAAGCAAAATTTTGTATAGTCATGTACGGCAGCAAGCTAGAAACAGAGGCCTTAAATACATACATATGTGAGGGTAAAAAACACTCAGATTTCGCAGAGAATAAACAGAAAAGCTGAAACTGATATGGAGAAAATTAATTGACTATCTGATGAGTTCATCTGTTTATTTGTACCTCTTTTTCTTATCAGCTGCGAATTCTGTAAAATACTCTCTTTTTATCTTTTCCTTTGTGTTTTTATTAAAAATGATGTTCATAACATTACAATGCAGCCTACCCCTTTTTACTACTTACTATTTTCTACTTTTTAAATCTTCTTGATCGTTGCATTATGATTTTGAAAATTAATTTACTTAAATTAGCTGCATCTGATACTAGTTTTATTTGTTTTTTTTCCTTTCTCTTTATGATTATCCCAATGAATTCCTGAAATATATTTTACCAAAATTGTAGAAGGATTAGAAATAAGCTTTTTGACCTAGGCTTGAATTTATTAATCTGCAATTATGATGTTATTGTTTTAACTGATCCGTGGCTTAGGGCTGGTGTATAGAATGATGAAGTAAAGGTTGGTCCAACCATATGCACGATGTTAATTGTGAGTCACACCTTAAGGTCAGGTTTTTCACCCAGCTTAATCCGACATTTCTTTGTTTCAGTGTTTGACAAATCCGACCATGGAGAGGTACACAATTGAACAGCGCGTTAAGGTTGTTGAAGCCTTTTACGAAAATGGGCGTTCAAATCAAAATGCATTTCGTGCACTTCATGATTTTTTGTGTCAGCATAATCGACCAAATGTATCCCTAATCGGGAGAATTGTGCGCAAATTTCAGCAAACCGGGTCTATATGAAATATGAAATCACCTGTGCATGCTCGCCTAGTTCGTTCTGTGGAAAACATTGGTTTTTGTTCGCGATAGTGTGACAGAAGAGCCGGCAACCCCGACTTGTCGTCGTGCAAAACAATTGAACATCTCACGAATATCACTGATGCGAATTTTGAATGAAGATTTGAATTTATACTTTTTCAAGGTTCAATTGACCCAAGAGCTGAAGCCTACAGACCATTTCAAGCGTCGGCAGTACACCGAATGGTTGGTCGAACAGACAAAAGGGAATGGTGACTTTACAAAGAAAATTATCTTCAGCGGCAAGGCACATCTTCACCTCAGTGGATTCATTAACAGGCAGAATTGCCACATTTGGGCAAATGAAAATTCACGAGCGATTGTTGAAAAGCCGACGTATCTACAAAAAGTGATTGTTTGGTGCGGTTTATGTGCTGGCGGAGAAATCGAGCCGTACTTCTTCGAAAATGAGTACGACCAAGCAGTTACCTTGAATGGTGCTCGCTATTGCGAGATGATAACGGACTTTTTATAGCCAAAAATTGTGGTTATGGACCTGGACGATATGTGGCTCCAACAAGATGATGCCTTTTGCCACACAGCCAACAAAACAATGGCTCCTTTGCGCGGGAAATTCAATGGCCGTGTTATCTCACATTGTGGCGATGTTAATTGGCCGCCACGATCATGTGATTTGATACCGTTGAACTTCTTTCTCTGGGGATATTTTAAAAAAAGGTGTGCGTCAATAAACCAAGAACAATTCAAGACTAAAGGATGAGATAATTCAGCATATTCACGACATGGAGCCTCAATTATGTCTCAGAGTCAATGAAAATATGGACCACCGTATAGAAATATGTCACCGTAGCCGTGGCATTTGGGCGATATTTTGTTTCACACATAATTTTCATAGATGCTTCTATTATAATTAAAAATATTAACACAATTCTTTGAAAATTTTTGTTTAATTTACAATTAACATCGTGCGTTTTGGTTGGACCACCCTATGGTTGATGATACATATTATCTGTATAGAAAGGGTCGATGTTCTTCCACATCAGCTAAAAATTGTGTGGTGGGGTTCACAATCTATAATGTGAACAAACGACTGCTTAATTTAGTATTGGCAGATTCAAGTTGCGACGCTCCTGAGTGCTCCACACCACTCGTCAATGTTGATCCACAATATCCGCAATTTATATGTGAGTTTCGCATATCATGAAACCTGGATAAAACAAGTGATAGTAAAGATATAAAGAAATATCACTTTAGGAAAGCAAATTACTCACTCCTAAATCAGGAACTTGCTAACTAACTTGCTACAACCAGCAGTAGATTTCTTCTATACAAATTTGTAGTAGATCTTAGGTGCCCATGTGACTCTGATTCGTTGCAAAGACTTTTAGCTATTATTTTTAACAAAAGTCTTGTGGAAGGATATGTTTCACACATTTGGAAGACAGCCAACATACACCAATTCATAAATCAAGTGCTAAGGATAATATTGAAAACTACACACCAGCCTCCATTTTATGTTGTATCGCAAAAATATTCGAACGATTAATTCATGATAAATTGTATTCAATTTTAACACCTAGGATTCCTCTCCGCCAACATGGCTTTGTAAAGTCAAAATCCCGTATTTCTAATATAATCGTATACTCGAACATCATTTTCAACGCATTAGACCAGGGTGCTTTGGCTGATATTATTTATACCGATTTTCGAAAGGCCTTTGATAAAGTGGACCAACTGATTTTACTTGAAAAATTATATTTCAGTGGCGTTAAGGGAAATCTCTTACGATGATTTCCCTCATATTTGGAAAGCAAGCGCCAATCAGCTACACCTAACAGCTTCACCTGTCTATTTTGTGTTATCACTTCTGGCGTACCACAGGCTCTATTTTAGGCCCACTTCTTTACATTCTATATATACGATATAAATAAATGCTTTCTTAATAGTTTTATATTGTTTTATGTGGACAATTTAAAAATATATAAACAAATACGAAGTTGCAAACACCTTGAGTTACTTCAAGATGATATTAACCGCTTCACATTATATTGTTCTTTAAATAGGCTAACACTTCTTCTTCTTCTTCGTTCTTCCTTCACTTCCGGAAAACGCGGTCCATTGACCGCATCCTCCAAATTCGAAATCGGAGCAGGGATGAACAGTCTTCATTGACCGAGTCAGACCAGCGTTTCTCAGATTCTCCACTGGTCTACGGCCTTCATTTCTCATAACGAATATCATTTGTTTTATAAGTATATATATATATATATATATATATATATATATATATATATATATATATATATATATATATATATATATATATATATATATATATATATATATATATATATATATATGGGTTCACGTCATCTGGAACCCACGCAGTCGAGCTGCTCCGAGGTGAGCTCCTGAGCAGTATAACGGTCACCTCGTACGAAACTGCGAGATCATTTGTTCGTCCATACGATTCACCTGGCCAGCCCATCGCAGCTTCTGCAGTCTTATAATCGTTGAGACCTTCGTCAAAAACCTTCGTCAAAAGTTCGTCAAAAATTTCATACAGCTCATGGTCTTGGGTAAGGCTCCATGTTTCACAACAATAGCATAACATAGGTCTAATCGCAGATTCGTAAACTTGGAGTTTTCCTGTGTATGCAGCTGGTCTTCAAGATCATCAAAACTGAATAAAATATTTTATTTGCAAGCTGTATTCTTCGGTCGATTTCGTCTCTTTCATTGACCGTTTTCGTTATTTTGGCGCCTAAATACACAAGTTCGCTAACATTTTCGATATTGTATTCAACAAGTGTGATATTTTGTATATTTTAGGTATTTTCCTCGACTTTGTCATGAGCTTTATTTATTTTTATTGATTTGCTTCGCTGTCGAGTTTCAGGAAAGGTTTCTTGGTAGTTGCTCATGACCAGTGTTGATGTAATCCGCAAAGCCTACTACTTGGCTTGACTTGTATAGTAATTTACCTCGCGTATCGACAAGTAGCTTCCTTGTGACGTATTCAAAAACCAAATTGAATAGCAATGGGGCCAGCCCATCTCCCTGCTCTAGTCCGATATTTGTGTCAAAGGCATTGATGAGTTGGTTATTGATGCGGACTTGGAAGGTCATCGACTTCATTGTCATTTTGATAAGGCGGACTAATTTGGATGGGATGCCATAGCAAAGCGTTATTTGGTACAGTACGCAACTATGAATACTGTCGTA
This sequence comes from Odontomyia ornata, assembly GCA_963969285.1. Lineage (NCBI taxonomy): Eukaryota > Metazoa > Arthropoda > Insecta > Diptera > Stratiomyidae > Odontomyia > Odontomyia ornata. The sequence goes on along the minus strand of OZ017739.1, from coordinate 357,334,613 downwards.
TGCTTTCATAAATCAACGAAAATTTGGTGAACGTCTATGCTGAACTCTCAGCATTTTTTAAGTACCTGCTTGACTGTGAACAATTGGTCTGCTGTCGATCCACTTGCTCTAAAACCACCTCGATACTCCCCACTGTTGTACTGCTGGCGTATGATCCGATTTTACCTTCGAAGATCCTTGAAAATATTTTGTACGCCGTACAAAGTAGTTTTACCCTCCACGTGAGAGTTCTTCCAGCTTGGGATCTCGGACCCAGGTTGCCATCGGTCTTATTCTCTGGTCCCAAGTAGCCACCAAGCGAGAAACGTGGCCGCAGAACACCCCTCACATAGCTAGAAACATGTCCTACTATTTGTATTTAGCAAGTAAGAATTAGTCAAAGCCGGGGCGACCACTTTGCACTCTTTTACCGGTATCAGTTTACCCAATGTATCTCGCCCTGAAAACCCGAGTTGAAATCAAAAAAACACACCCGAGCCAGGTGTCCAATCCACTCCTGAATAAATATTTTTTTTAATAAAATCCACGATTTGAAATAAAGAATACCATTCGTAAATTAAAATAGAAATTTCAGTTAACCACCAAGAGCTTGATATAATTACAAAATATTGCCTTACCATTCCTTTGTGAAAATAAGATATGAGTTCTAGTTTTCTAACAAAAGCTGGATATAAGTATAAATCATTAACTTACGTCTACTCCTCCTGTTTGGGGGACCCCGAAGTAACTGGCGTCGCGAAGTTCTCCTTCCAGCACGCTACTTAATGAACTTCTACCGTCAGCCTTCCCTGTATCTGATGTTAATTACTTCGCCGTCGGTGTTGTAAAGTACATCCTTCTGTCGCTGATGTAATTTCTTCCTTCGTTGAACTCCAAGATAGGTTTTCTTGTTGCTCGTCGCACTCAATCTTCAGCCGTTGATCCTTTTCCACCAAAAAGAAACCCATTGTTTGTCTCCAGGTTTCTCATCAGCTCGGTTTCAACCGGCGAGCCGTTAATTTTTGTTCAATTGCGGTACTGGCTTGCATCAGCAATCCCCCAGCTGGTGTCCATCGGGCAATTGAAATCCGAATTTCCCTTCATCTAGTACATTTGCCCATCAGGTGTAAATGCCAAAGTGACTGACATTCTGTCAGTATTGTGTTGGGCATTTGTGAATGCTTATTTATTTATTTATAAGTAAGTATTCATGCACCGGATAAGTAATTGTAATATTTTAAAAGTTTTTGTTTTCAGATCGTTCCTTCTTCGTTGGTTGATCACGAAGGAAATTTGGTATCGTACTTTCAGTTGAATCATCTTAGCGAGGCTCAAAACCATCACCTTGAATTTCTACTTCCATCCATTTATTTTCAAATGCCATGAGGTCATAAAGTGGTGGTGAGTACTCTTTAGAAGCATCTTGAATTGCAATGAAATATGAATAAAATATGACGGTTTTATCTCAATTTCCTGATGCGTGGCAAATCATACGCTCATTTCTCATTGTTTCCTAAATTTCTAATGGTTTACACTTATCTAAACGACTTTTCACCCAATTTAATGCATCCCATGATACGAATGTACATGTTGGTAAGCTTACAGTTGGTATTATAAATCCTACACCAGTTCGTGGTTGTTTTATTTTATCAAAAATTTTTATTTCTCCGAGGAATGTTTGATCTACTCGTATATCATCATTTGTATTGAGGTCTTGATATAATGCTATTCCCGTAGCCTCTGTTGCTGGCGAAACTTGTCCTCGTTCTAGTGTTCTTGATCGGGGTCGTGTAATAACATTTGGTGAATTATAAGAACGTGCTTTGCTTATTCTAGGCATTACATGCTGACTGGGAGGTTGTTTGGATAAACGCTGGTACTATGACGCCGTTTTGTCAGATGCGATTGTTGTGTTGTCGGGCTTCCCATGCATATAGAAAGCCTTGCCTTTTTACACTGTAACCGTTTTATTTTATTCAAGTATGTTTCGACAAACTTTAGGAATCCATCAATTGGTTGCTCGGGTTTAACATCGTTAACAACTTCAGTATAAATATCACAACGAGAAGAGGCACCTTCAGTATCTTTTTATGTTATAGGTTGCTCTTTTGCTTGTAAATACATAATATCTCCAATATTTTAAACTCTCCATTAGAGTATAATCTGTATCACCCCTGGTGCAGATATAATGATCCATATAATTCCAATTAGAATTTTCTAGCTTCTCAGTAGTAAAATCAACTCCTGAAATTTCATTTATGTCATATTGTGGTGCCTGGAATCTGTATCTATAATCTACATTTATTGGAGGATATGGACGCCTTGGCCGATATCCTGTTACAGTAATAACTGATCCACTCAGCGATATTTTGCGGAAAATTCGTCCAATCGACAGCAAATATTCCTTTGACGGTTCACTTGGTTGTATCATTTTCAACAAAGAACTTTGTTATTTTTTTTGCCCACCACAACACGGTGCTTGAGGTGGACTTCTACGTATTTAACGCTTTATCAAGCATTAGATTAGTGAAATTTCAACTCGAATGCGGATCTCCGATCTGGAATACATATTATGAGACTTACAAAAATTATATAGAGTATATACATAGAAAGAAAACTTTCCAAGATTCTTTTCTACCGTCTAAAGTTGAAACAACAGCCCTATGTTGATCGATATTCAACTACGAACGCTGGGAGATAGACGTCCAGTTTTTGATGCGATGAGCTTAAGAAATATTTGTCTATCTGATGTAGATTGTCCGGAGCCTCTAGCTCAAATAAATTTCCGCGTCCCACGCATTATGTCTAGATTGTCTCATCTATTTGTCTTGAATAAGTGTCGCGCTTACACAGGTCATAGAGCTCCTTTGTTCAGATTATGCAGTGATTTCAACCGCTACTTTAGTAGCTGTGATTTTTATAATAAAAGCAGAGAGGCTTTCACAAATGAAATCCGGTTAATCATAATGTAATGAATATTGTATCATGCCGAAATTTATTTTGTAGTTGTACGAGTATATAGCTGAGTTAAGTAAACAAAAACATCGTCTACATTAAATCTTTCAGTGAGAAAATGTTCTGCATGAATAAGTTTCTTTTGGATTATTAGCTGAAACTTTAATTGCTATTTCCTCCAAATAAATAAATTTGATGTACTGTTAAATTTTGTTACACGCCATAGCAACAAATTATATCCAAACACCGAGAATATACAATATATAAGACTAGAAAACACTCATATCGTAAGCTAAGAGGAATAAACATGATCCTTGTATCCATTCCTATCTACAAGTATTGCTATGATTTATTTTGACATCATCCTTCGAAATACAGCACTGTAAAGCTTTGACGATGCTTTTAAAGTGTCCTTTCTCGCGGTCTGGATCCATTCTACCTTTCAACAAAATTATTCATGTGTGCTGTGAGAGTGAAAATTCAATTTATAGTCACCCCCTCGTTGGTAATAGGATTCCATGCATCGCGACAGTAATAGGCTATAAGAGAGGATTTTGTCTCGTAATATATAAATCAAAACTTAAAGCCTTAACGCTTTTTGTGCGTATCCGTGCGAGCGATGATTTACGATGATAAAAGAAAAATGATTCTAATCATGCTCGTATTATCGTCCATTTACTGGAACTTCAAATAATAAATTGGTTATAAATGACAAGGCACCTGTATTAAAGAAATGTTTTGCTTTAGCTAATGTCATTTTTTTACTGTTTTCTTATAATAAATGAAACAATAATGATAAAAAATAAGTCAAAGTAAACGGTCCCGGATATCTGGCAAATCATTTCAGGGCAAATTCATCATCAATCATTATTTCTTTCACAGGGATTCTACGAAATATAGCAGGATTTATCTATTCAGAAGTCTTATAGGAAGTCTATGTAAATATAATCTTATGTATGTCAAATTACAATCTGGCATTCCTAACACAGACTAGGAGTATGCTTATACCTAAAGGGTCTTATATCCAATATATGAAATATAGACCTTTATCTGAAATCATTTATACATTAACTCAAACACAGTTTAGTAGTCAATTATTTTGTTTATTTGATATCCGCTGGTCAATTCTCTTTTCAAAATCACGTCTTGTCTGTCCGTCGGTCCGTCTGACACAGCACTTTTTCTCGCAAACTACGAAAGCTATAAACATCAAATTTCGTACGCAGGTGTAAAGTAATGCTCTCTTCAAAGTTCAATTACAAAAAAAAATTTATAAGGAGTGGCCCCCGAAAAAAAAAATCATAAATGTTAGCCGATATGGATATCAAATGAAAGGTCTCCATGAGAAATTTTTAAAAGCAGGTCTTAATTTGACACTTTTTTCTTCGATGGGTACACAGGGAAGGGAAATACACCCCCCTCGCAATTGGACACCTATGATCCAAATAATCTGAAAAAAATTATGGAGGTAGGTGTTTATGAGTACAACAACAATAAATACCTTAGAAGTCAAAACTCACCCAACATTGTTAATAAAAGTATGATATTCGAATTACAAATTTTCCCTTATAAAATCGTATATGTACCCTTAAACTCAATGAAATTCGATATTTAAGTAGTCCTACAAAAGGTCCTTCAGCTTGTCTTTGCGTATAGACGTCTTTTAAATCGCTCCTGTCAAAAGTTTTCAAAAATTAAATTAATTTTTTAAAAACGTTAGTCCGAAGTTAATTTTTATCGGAAAAAATCTTATATTGTCGAAGTAATCGACTCAGGAAATTTCTATCGAATATTTTTACTTCGATTGGTAACGAAAAACAAATTCACAAAGAAAATTTCGCCGCTGGTATGGAGGAGCCCGTCGGCTTCCCACCGTTGGGGCAACCTGGGGAAACGACGGATACGAAACTGGCGACAATCACCAAAAGAAAACATAACGAAGAAAACTCCGTAGATGGAGGGTGCAAGCTGCAAATAATAGCGGACAATCAACAAATGGCCAAATTGCAGAAAGAAAAGGATCTTTTCAAGAAAGGGATGAAGCCTCAAAAGACGCAGCCACAAAATCAATGGCAACAGATAACAAAGCCGAAGAAAAGTGCAAAGCAAGTAAATCCAGAGGAAGTTCTAAGTGCTGGTGGCACCAACGAGAGCCAAAATTATTTTGCAGCGCTGGAGGGATTAAACGAAGATATGGAAATCGAAGAAAACATCGGAGGTAATTTTAATCAAGATAATGACGTTAATTTTATTCAATATTTAAAGAACAAAAATAAGGAGAAAAAACCAGCCCGCAGTTCTGCTGGTTCCTCGGAAAAAGCTTCCAACAAGACAGAAAAAGTTCCACGAATCAACGTGTTCGGACAAACCGGGAAAGATATGGTTCGGCTATTGGCAGCCGAAAATAAACTGGCCAATTTCGAAATAAAAAGAGTTAATGCCGAAAAATTAACTATAAGGACGAAATCACTGGTTGATTTCAAGTCAGCCAAAAATGCGCTGATTTCTGGGGAGGTTCCACACTTCACCTATACCCCGAAAAGTGAAAAAATCAGACCTTCTTGTTGAAGGGTTTGGACAGCGGAGAGGATACGGTCGATCTTCTTCAGGTGCTCAAGGAGGCTGCACCAGATATTGATTTTGTTTCAGTCAAAGCCTTTGCGACAAGAAGGTCGACCAAGAAAGGAAGAATTTACCACTTTACCTGGTACAAATTGCAAATAAGAGCAGTCCAAGTGCCCTTCAACAAATAAGGTACTTGAATTTCAGAGTGGTGAGGTGGGAACGCCTCCAGAAAAGAGAAGTCAACCAGCGTTACCGGTGTCAAAGATTTGGACATTCGGCTGCCAATTGTGCCATGCACTATCTTTGCGTTAAATGCAAAGACATTCATGCTCCCGGTGAGTGCAAATTGGCTAAAATTATACTGCGTTAACTGCGGTGTTTTTGGTCACCCAGCATCATATCGAGGATGCTCCCGATATCAAGATGCAAAAGTTAAATTTGCTCCAAAGCAAACACAAGTACACCGTAATATCATACCTTCCAACTTCGTCAAGCCCGGAGTATAATTTGCATTCGCCGCTAGAGGACCAGCAGAAAATGCTGGAAAAAATGTAAATAATGTAAGTGGCAATAATGAGCTGCTTCTCAAAATTTATCAGCAACTTAATTCTTTATCGGAGAGAATCGACAAACAAGATTGAAAATTAACTTTGCTTTTCAGCGTTAAGGTCTTTCAAATGCCTAATAATAACTTGTCATCCAGTCATATTCCCATAGATAGGCTTCGCCTCATATCGATCAACGTCAACTCTATCGTTGCTATACATCGACGTGATTATCTCCTTGAATTTGTTGTTAAGCAAAATCCTGACATCATACTTCTCACTGAAACCCACCTCAATTCATGGCATTCCATGGAATTCAAAGATTTTGCATTCGTAAGAAACGATAGGGTAATACGTGATGGGGGAGGTGGCACCGGGATATTGGTTAGAAGACCCTATTGTTTCCAAAATATTGAAAAAGTCAAATTCAAAAACTTTGAATTTCTCGAAGTGTCCGTCATCAAAATTTCACTGCAAGGTGGGGATAACCTCTTCGTTATCTCTGCCTATGCAACTGGTCAAAATGCTCTCAAGTTCAAGGAGGAACTCAATTCCTTGTTTGAAATACTCGAATTGAACAGGCTGCATAGTTATTATATTTTTGCCGGTGACCTGAATGCCAAGCATACATCATGGCTGAACGCCACCAATAATCCAAGAGGTGTATTCCTGAAATCGTGGATAACAGAGAACCAGATTGAATACAGCTGCAACCTATATGGGTCGGAGTTCCCTAATACCCTAGGACGAATTCATATTTGGACCTCTGCATTGCTGACGCAAGACTTGAGTTCAGCTTTAATAGTCCTCAACGGAAACTGCAGGTGCTTCCTTACGATAGCGACCATAACGCAATCGTAATGGAAATCAATCATCAAAGGGATGATTTCTTCCTCATTCCAGTTCAACATGAAAACCATCGGTTGAATTTCAAAAAAACAGACTGGGGAAAGTTTCAAAAGAAGTTTAATCGGGAGTACCAGAAGCAATGTCCCTCTTCTGATGATGGCAACGCTTGCTCAATGGTTCCTAATAACAGAAATTTAACTGACGATGAAATAGATCTCTATTTGTCGATGTTAGAGAAGCTGACGTTGGAAACGATTGAGAAAGTTGTTCCCAAGATTAAACATCGAAACAATATGGAAAGATATGAAACACCAACCATCGCAAGGTTGAAAAGATTGAAGAGCCTTCTTCTCACCCGCGTCAACAATATTTATCGATGATTTTTGGACTACAACCATCCCTCGTTGTCTTTGTTGAAATTACACCTGAAGAATGTCCGGAACTTAATCCGTTCATACTTCAGGAGTGAGGTCAGCAATCAATGGGCGGAAAAACTGAGGGGTATTAGCCCACAGGACCCAGATGGTGTTTTCGCGAAAGTGAATAGCTTATTCCGCAGGAAGTCTCGAGTGAAGGTATCAATCTGAGAGTCGCTAGTGATGAGATAAATCTTCTCGATAGAGCTGATATCAAAATTGATAGAACGACTCTGGATAGAAATGGAAACAGGATTATATGTGATGGATTGCAGAAACTTGCCCTGATTGGAACACATTTTGAATTGGTTCATCTGCCAAACCCAGAGAGAAGGAATGAAATATTTTCGGAGGTCGTTGAAGCAAAAGTTTCCGACTTCAAATCAAGCCTGAACGGCCAATCAATTCTTCATTTCGATGAAACATTAACATCTGACCTCATACCGAGCTTGAATCTTATTGATTATTTTGTCAGCTATGAAGACTTGTGTTTCATATTTCGCAGAATAAACAACAAAAAATCATGTGGTACTGACGGTATTCCAAATATAGTTCTCCGACATTTGCCTGAGGTTGCTATTAGGAATTATTGCATATTGTTCAACAACATGTTGAACAATTCATATTTCCCAAATGAGTGGAAAAAGCTAAGGTATTTCCGATCTTGAAGAAAGGAAAAGAATCTTCATGCCCTAAAAGCTATCGCCCAATCAGCTTGCTGGCTAACATCAGCAAGGTGTTTGAAGTGATACTTAACAGAGCATTAAACGCCCACATTGAGAAATATGAGTTGATGCCGGATTGCCGATTTGGTTTTCGTGCCAGGCATTCGACCGTTCATGCAATAACGAAAGTAACCTCAGACATCTGTTGGAAACTAAACAACAAAGAATGTGTTGGAGCATGTCTCATTGATATGAAGAAAGCCTTCGATACGGTGTAGCTAGATGGCCTAGTTTTCAAACTTCTTCAGGACAGGTTCCCCAGACACCTTGTCGCCATGATGTGTCATATGTTATACGGGAGATCATTTGTTGTAACTGTTGGAAATTCGACAACATTGCGCGAATTCAAGGTCTTGAATGGTCTACAGCAGGGAACAGTTACTGCGCCCCTGCTTTTCTCAATATTCATTCGCAAGCTATTGAACAGCTTTGATTTTAATGTTTCGCCAACGCGATCATTGGTAGCGTTTACTGATGATCTGATCATCTATACGGCAGACCGAAAAGCTACAATAGTTCAGAGCAATCTTCAAAAAATGTTTAATGATGTGCAGCTCTACACCGACAATTGGCGAATGAAAATCAATGCGCAGAAGTGTGAAACAATTTTGTTTCAGACAACGCTGCAGGGGGCCAGTCAAGACCTGGAACGTAATTGGAAGGATTTCCACATCATGGCTGGTGAGGGTAGTTCAGAACGGGTTCCACATAAATCCTGTGTTCGATACCTCGGGGTTCATCTCGAGCAGTATCTGTACTATACTGAACATGTCAAAGTCGTGCTCACTAAGGCACTTAAAGTAGTCATGGCCCTTCGGCGACTCTTTCATTCCAGATACATTGATCAAAAAGTCAAAGTTATTTGTTACAAGACCCTGGTTAGGCCAGTTTTGACATACGGATGCCAGATCTGGTACAACCAGAGTGCTAGTACAATGGAAAGATTAAGAGTTTTCGAAAGGAAATGTCTTCGTGCATGTACTGGTTTGTACAGAAAGCCTGAGACGGATTGGAAGCACTATATATCGAATAGAAAAATTTATCAAACCGCTCAAGTGACAAGAGTCGATATCTTCATATTGAAACTTCTTCGGAATCATATCGCAAGATCTGTAACTGTGAGTGAAAACCCTTGGATTTCACAGCCGTTCCACCCTACAGACGGGTATATTGTGACTTGCCTCACTACTGGCTTCGTTCCTCCAGAAGCATTCGTGTATTTGGACATGAATCGATATGTTTTTGATTCTGACGGCGTCCCAATCATACATCACATATACCGACGGGCCACCGATAAGAAGATAAAATATCCTCCGAATCTGAGTTCACAAGACCAACAATTCCAATGGAGATACTCATTTGCTAGATTCGTTGAGGCTGGTCGAGCTGAGATGGAACAATCTAGGTATTGGTGGCTGAATGACAATGTCTAAATTATTCGTGTTTATTTTCTGTTTTTGTGCTTTTTCTCGATACTTAGTTTTTTAGATTCATCTCATTATTGCTACATCTAGTATTGTTGTTTATTTGTATTATAAATTAGGGATAGGTTTCAATATAAGGTAACGTTTTTTTTTTTAGGTTTTAGATTAGGGTGTAACATATTAGGTATAGGATATAAGTCCATTGTTGTGTTAGAAGTATGAGTAATTTTTGAATAATGCTGGTTGGTTTTTTCTCCTTTTTCCAATTGAATCAAAAAATATCTAATAATCTTAATTAATTTAAATTTGTAAGTGTATTTTTTTCATTAAATGTGTTTAACTGATAACGTATAAATTTAGAGAGCCATTCGGGCCATTAAGTTTTTTTATAGTTTTATTGTTTGGAAAATTCTTTATGTTCTTTTAAAAATTTATAACGATTAGTATTAAATAAAGCGCTTTTGACTTTGACTAGGTCCTTAAGCTTTGTATGTTTGATGAAAATCGAATGATATACACGGAAGTTATAGCCATTTGAACAATAAGACGTGATTTTGGAATTTTATGGAATTCCCATCGAGTCAGTCATTGCAATTTTGATTTGATGTTCTTGAAATTTTCAAATAAGGTCAATAACATTGATATTTTGGGGAATTCATGGTTTGAGTGATTTTTGTTGATTTACAACAAAATGGCGACCGTTGAAAGTAGAAAAACAATGGATTTTCTTTTAAATGTGCACATCTCTGTGACATTTATTCGTTGTTGGTGACTGCTTTACTGAGAAGTTGAGTACAAAACCCTTCTGATATGAGTGCAGGTTTGTCTACCCAACTTGCTTTTTAAAGCCATCGGGCTTTGCTCTGTTCTGTGAGCAGGCGCGTTTCGACGCCTTAGAGTCATCTACATTGTCTAAAGGATGTGTTGAGGAGAATGACTTTATATAGTTGTAGGATGGGTTAAGCAGGTAGTACTAAATTAGGTCAGGTATACTGACTTAGGTCAGGTACACTTAATTAAGTCAGGTATAGGGATATGATGTTTTTGTTTTTTAGATTTTTAGATGTCCATTTGTTCTGTTTTATCTCGTTTCCGTTTTTGTCGGAGAGTGTGGTCTAGTACTGAGAAAATTGCGTTACCCTTTGTAATAAGTAGTTCGTTGATAATGTAAGCGTCTCTTCTTCTATATTCATATATTTCAAGCTTCTGTAGGATGTCAAGTCTCGGTCCTTTGCTTTATTTGTGTAGCAATGTTATAGAGTTTGTCTTAGTACTAGACCACACTCTCTGACAAAAATGTGAACGAGGTAAAACATAGCAAACGGACAAAAAATCTCACAAATAAAAACTTAATATCCCTATACCTGACCTCATTTAGTACGTGACCTAATTTAGTACTACCTGCTTAATCCATCTTACGACTATATAAAGTCATTCCCTTCAACTTATCCTTTAGACACTGAAGATGACTCACAGAAGTCGAAATGCGTCTCCTCACACAACAAAACAAGGCCCCTGTATGGTAGTATTTTCACGGTTTTGAATTGAGTCGGAAGAACAAAAATCTATTCAAAGCAGCCAACATTTTATTCGTAGCAGCATTATTGTAAGAGTTGATTGAATAGATGCCTAAAATACTCATTTCCTGAAATTTAGCGTCTGGCGTAGCGTCTTTGTTGGTGGGAAGTGCATATTAGTACCTAATCGTTTACTTGTGCTGAGATTTTTGGACTTACGGTTATTATCTTAATTTTTTCTAAGTTTAGATTACAGAATCGCTTACAGGATATTGCAAACTTGCGAATAAAAATGAAGACTTTCATTGATTTTCAGGGTAGAATTACAATTTTATTCAAGAAACTACAGGGTCTGCATAGTAAGTAACCGGACTGACCTCAGGAAATTTTTTATTGGCAAAATATGTACATTTTTTCTTTAAAAATCTTCAGACTAGTCCCCATTGGAGTCGATAACACGCTGATACCGGATTTTCCAATCCCCGAACGCTCCCTGGAAGTCGGCAACCACGATGCTGTCTAGAGCCCTCGTCGTAGCACGTTGAACGTTTTCCAGAGTCCCGAACCGCGTCCCCTTAAGGTGTCTCTTGATCTTGGGGAACAGAAAGAAGTCCGTTGGTGCCATATCCGGGCTGTAAGAACTCTGGTTCGGTTTGCAGTCGATCAAGGATTTCCAATGCGACAGCAACACGACGCTCCTTTTGCTCATCAGTCAGGTGTTTCGGTACCAGCTTCGCGCAGATCTTCCTCATGCCCAGATCGTTCTTAATAATGTTGTGAACGGTCATCTTATCAATTCCAACCTCATCTGCGATAGTCCGAATGCTCAGACGACGATCACTGTTCAACACATCACGCACTTTTTGCACATTTGTGTGCGTGTGACTCGTTGATGGAGGACCGACGCGCTGTTTGTCATGGACATCATCGCGGCCTTCCCGAAAATTTCTGTGCCACCTAAACACTTGAGCTCTAGACAGAGCATTCTCACCGTAAGCCTCTTGAATCATTTGAAGAGTTTCTGTGGCCGTTTTCTTGAGTTTGACACAAAATTTGATGCTAATACGTTGCTCGATTGTACGCTCCATTTTCACTCCGACAACGTAACTGAACACGCACACCACTCTCGCTCGATGCTATCTCTCCAAGCACTTGGAGGCAACTGCTGCAGGCTGGTTCCCTTTACCCAGACCCCCACCACCACTACAGCACCAGATACCGGTTAGCAGACGCTTTGACGGCGCGGGGCAGGCTCAGTCCCTGTATAATATATTCAATATAGTGACCACAATTAATCCAAGCTCAGAACGGGGCCGTTGATATTTGATGATGCAAAGTGTCATTTGAATGATTTGATTGTGGATGCTGCGGAAATGTTCTAAATAAAGCTCTCCTGCCTCCCAAGTAACACGACCCATGAGCTAAAACCAATAGACAAATTCATATTCAGATCCTTTGAGTACTACTAGGATGAAGGAATTTTAAAATACTGGTCACAACAACAAGACCAGGGAATCACAAAACAGAGGTTTGGAGCAATTTTTTCCAAAGTTTGGGACAAAGTTCTGATTCTGGCAAATATCAAAGCCAGATTTAAGGCTACAGGTATATAACCATTTGATCTTACGAGAATTCCCAAAAAACCATATATGCCCTGTATTCCAACTCATCGCCCTTCTCCGATAGCTCCAGAAAGTTGCACAGAATTCCATTCATCACCGTCTACTCAAGCAAATGCTGTATTGTATGATATATATGACCGTGAAAATGATGTTCCCTTGGCAAATTTTCGGGAAGGAATTGAATCCAATAGCATGAGTGAAATAATTCTACATTTTGATAGTCTTAATTCAATTTTTGAAAAGCTGCCAACTCCAAAAAATTATCAAGTCCAATAATTCCTCCAAGAAAAATGGCTGTTAATAGTCTAGCACTTAAGTTCACCAATAGATTACTTCTCTAATGACAGGGTTACGCCCGGAATATCCAAAACTGTCCATGCAAAAGGCCCAAAGAAAAAAAATCAGATTGCATTATACATTGCATTGTTTTGTTTGCGATGAAGACAAAATCGCTGATATGAGACTTTGTATTAAATGTGCAGCATACGTCCACGAAGAATGTGTTGGACTTACTTGTCAGGACAAAGAAAACTTCATTTGCATAAAATGTGAATGATGATAGTAGAAAATATGGCTAATTTTCCTATTACTTAAAGAGTGATGTCTTCATCTTAAGTTCCTACCGAGAATAATGGAGCTAATTTTATGTTGATCGCAGAATGTGCAATAACTTTTCTCATATTATTAATGTTGAATCAAAAACTGCGTTGTGTTTGCAGGTTTGTTGAATCATTATTTCTGTTGTGTTAACGTGCTTTAGGGACTCATTCCATTTGTTAAAAATATGCGAGACTATGATACGATAAGCTGATTTTATTTAAAATAACTATATTCCAAATAAGAAAACGCTAATCCTGATTCTTCTTCTTAGCACTACAGCCCCTCTCGGGCCTTCGCTTCCTGCAGATAGCGCCTCCAACTGTCTCGGTCCATTGACCGCGTCCATCAATCTCAAAATCCGAGCAGCGATAAACTGTCTTCGTTGACCGAGTCAGATCAGCGTTTCCTCGGTTTCCCCACTTGCCACCGGCCTTCAGTTCTCCCAACGAATACCTTTTTGGGTATCCGTTGTTCGTCCGCACGATTCATGTGGCCAGCCCATTGCACATTCCACAGTCTTTCAATCGTTGAGACCTCCGGCTCGTCAAGTATTTCATACAATTCATGCTTGTATCGAATTTGCCATTGGTCCCCATCTAGCTTCGTTCCGATTATTCGCCTCAGGACCCGTCACTCAAAGGCGTTCAATATGTTTGGTGATACTTGGGTTAGGGTGCATGTTTCACACCCACAGCATAACACGGGTCTTATCACAGATTTGTATACTTGGAGCTTTGTCCCCCTGTGTATGTAGCTGGTCGTCAAGATTGTCAATACTGAATAAAATATTTTATGCGCGAGCTGTATTCTTCGGCGTATTTCGTCTCGTTCATTGCCCGTATTCGTTATTTTGGCGCTTAAATATACAAATACGCTCACATTTTCGATACAATGTTCGCCAAGTGTGATATTTTGTGTACTTGAGGTATTTTTTCTCGACTGCGTCATGACCTTTATTTTATTCCCATTGATTTGCAGACCCATTAGTTTTGCTTCGCTGTCAAGTTTCAGGGAGAGTTCTTTGGCAGTTGTTAATGACCGTGACAAAATGTTTATACGACCGCATAGACTACTACTTGGTTCGGCTTGAATAGTACTGTTCCTCGCATATCGACAGGTAGCTTCCTTAGCCAAATTGAACAGCGATGGGGCCAGCCCATCTCCCTGCTTTAGTCCGATATTTCTATCAAAGGCATCGGTGAGTTGGTTATTGATGCGGACTTGGGAAGTCGTCGACGTCATTGTCATTTTGGTAAGACGAATAATTTGGCTGGGATGCCAAAGGAAAGCATAATTTGGTACAGTACGTTACGACCAATACGGTCGTATACTTGCTTAAAGTCAACAAAAATTTAGTGCACGTTTGAGGCCAATGGACACTCTCGACAGGCATCTATAGGCTCCGATCTTATGGAGGTATGCGGAGGATTAAACAAGTTCTCGAAATATGATGCCCATGTTCGTTTCTTGATTTCATCAGCGATGATATCGCCGATCTCATCACGACAGAGCGTGGTTTTGGGCTGGTAACCACGTTTCAAGCTTTTCACCACTATGTATGCTTGTCTTGTTTTGTTGCTCGCTAGACTTACATCAATATCTCTCAATTGGTCATCATAGTATTTTCTTTTCTTAATCCTAATTATCTTATTCGCTACTCTTCTGAGATTCTCATAGTGTTCTCTCTTCGTCCTGGTTTTCCTACCTACGTATTCTTTGTACGCCTGATTCTTTTTGTCTAATGCATTCTGGCACTCATCGTCGAACCAATCATTGCTCTTGCGCCAGGCTTGATGTCCGATCGTCTGTTCTGCCACGGTCCTAATAGCCGCTTTCACTTCCATCCAGAGCTCGTTGCTCGTCTTTAACGATGCGTCTGATGATCTGGGAGCCAGCAGCTTGTCGAGTATCCCCGTGAAGTTTTCAGCCACAGACGCCATTTAGAGCCTTTCCATGTCAAATTTTTGCAACGGGCTGGTCTTCGCTGAATATGCCTTTGACATACGACATCGATAGGTTAATTTGATAAAGTAATGATCTGAGTTACAACTGGCTCCTCGGAGTGTACGGACGTCAAGTATGCTCGAAGCCCAACGTTGTTAGATCAGAACAAGATCAATCTGATTTTGTATGTTGCATATCCGGTAATATCCAGGTCATTTTATGAATGCGTCGATGTGGGAAGAAAGTCGAACGTATGACCAGATTTCTGCTGTATGCAAAGTTAATCAGGCACTGGCCGTTGTCATTTGTTTCATCGTGGAGGCTATATCCTCCAGTCGTTCCCCGATGAGATAACTCATTGCCAACCTTAGCGTTGATTTCACCCAGCATTATTTTTGTGTCGTTTGTAGGCAATGATTCGACCAGTCTTTTCAGGTGATTGTAGAACGTTTCCTTCGTTTCTTCGTCCTTTTCTTCAGTCGGGGCGTGAACATTAATCAGCCAGATTTTAAAGAATTTCGCTTTTATACGGATCGCACACAACTGTTTGTTTATTGCCTTAAAATCAACAACGTGCGATTTTAACTTCCTTTCCACAATGGAAGAAACTCCGAATTCTCGTTTTCCAGTCGTTTCCAGTCCAATTTGTTTCCTGGACTGCCAGTATTTTTAATTGATATTGACTGGCCTGTTGTAAAAAGTCCGTCTGCAGATTTCGAAACATTTAAAGGTTTTCCAGGGACGGGGAGGTAGCCCGTCGCTCAACCTCCATTTCTGCGGCATAGTTATTACGTCAATTCCGTTCTCAGACGCGGAAGACGCCTCAAAATCAATAACGTGCGATTTGAGCTCCCTATCCACAATGAAGGCCACTTTGAATTCTCGTTTTTCATTAGGCTTTCCACTTTTGAATATTGTGTATGATCTCATGTCTTGAATGCCGTTCCCAGTCCAGTTCATTTTCTGGATTGCCAGGATTTTGAATTGATATTGACTGGCCTGTTGTAAAAAGTCCTTAACAGCGCTAGAGTAATTTAGTGATCTGACATTACTGGATCCAATGCTATAGTCCTTTTTTTCGTTGCGAGGCTGTTGCCGTGAGTCCAATCTATTCTTAGGCCTATCTGCAGGTTTCGGAACATTCCCAGGTTTTTCTGTGATGGGAAGCTAGCCCGCCACCTAATCTCCATTCCGGTGGGATGGTTATTGCGTCAATTCCATTATTAGGCGCGGAAGATTCACCTTCACTATCTTACGTCCCCACAAAGGAGGTGTCAGTAAGATTTAGTAGCAGAGCTGTAGATGTATTTACAGTTATTAGTATTTCCCGGCATTTAATGTCACATTATTGGGGAACCAGTAAGCCCAATGTGCGACCCCGAGAGCATTTACTACCATTAAATTGGGGGGTTTGGGATGAGGAATCATGGAAGCAATGGGTTGGGGAAACAAGGGGTTCTCTCCTCCTTTCTCAAACGGGCTTGAGACCGTCTACCGCAGAGTTATCTATCCAAATATATTATCAAAAATCTATCTCAACATTTATGTTTCTCTTTATCCTGTTCACCACATAATTTTTATTATGCCGATTGTTGACATGAAACACTATAATTACTATAATGAATACCCCCGAAATCGTCAAAATTTGTCTGTTTGACTCGAAAAGACTGCTAGATGTGCTAGTGGAGCAGTTGTTCCCCATTTTTCTCGTTCTTTAGCTCGAACAGTTTCTGCCAGAAAAATTTCTTGTGTTCCCCTGTAGAGATTTGCATCAACCTGTGGAGTTCAGCTCGCTCCCTCTTCAACTTCGTTTTACGGCCACCTCGTGGACGTTACTTTTTGGAATTACCGGCAAATTGTGCTCCTTCTTCCTTTTCAAAAACTCCTCAACTCGCCTAGGTTTTGGTCCTCTGAAGTCAGGAGTGGCCTTCACTGTTGGAACATGCGTCGGTGGCCTTTGATCGGAAGTAGTTCCTACTGGTTTTGGAACATAGACCAGCACTTCTCAAAAAGCCGGTCAATACCACGTCTCCATTCGGTATCGCCGATTTCACCTTCCTCTAGCTCTGCTTCTATATCCGTCTTAGTTGTTGCTTCAGTTTTTACAGAATCGCTATGAAATGAAAGAACGCTATACCGCAGACAAAATGGCGAGGAATGTATAGATTCTCGAAGGTGTTTGTTGAGAGTAAAAGTTTGCGAAAATTATTCGCGAGTATGAAAAACTGATTTTAATTCTTCAATTGACGTGATGTACGATTCAAACACTAGCGTTTCGACTTTTACAATCCCCTTATTCAATTGATTCGTTAAGCTTAAATGCTTATGCTATAGTTCCTACATAAATTCTGTCATCAATATCGCTTTCTTCATTTCTTCCAATTTCATTTTCACTTGGACACTTGTACTAAAATACAAAACCCTATTGCAATTATGACCTGTGTCCGTCTGTCCGTCCGTCCGTCCGCGCGTCCGTCTGTATGTCACAGCACTTTTTCTCCGACACTATAGAAGCTACAGCCATGAAACTTAGTGAAAAGGTCAGAAGTGGCGACTTCTTGAAAGTTTTGAGGTGGGAAAATTTTTCAAAGGGGTTTAAGGAGGATCTCCCCATATAGGGAGGTGACCAAAACTGACGATAGATACAAGCCATATGGCAGCAGCGCTTACTACCACACACATGACCATTAGTAGGCCGACTTTGCTGGCTAACTTACATGGCGTTATATGAAGAATTGTGGAGGTGCCAACAAAAATTCGAGGTTTTGTACGGTTTATAGACGGATTTCTACAGTGAAATCCAGATGATCCGCGGAAAACACAATAGCGCTCCTAGTGAAGTGAAAATTATTTCAGTTCTTATACCCGTTTAATTTTTATCGCCTTTCAAAGTGAATTTATAGGAGTTTGTTAACATCTCAACGCTGAGCTATCAGTCGAAGGTGCAAAACGTGTGCTTCATTTGCTCGTCTTGGAAAGTTTCCGCTAATTCACCAATGTACGAGAACTGAGTTGAATGATTAGAGACCCTATATAAAGGCGAGCTGAATGAATGGGGGCATCATTCATTCGACCGCGATAAGAACTGCGATAGTCTGTGGGAAGCGAAATTGTTCAAGTAATAGAAAAGTGATTTTCGTAATAGTGAAGTGATTTAGAAGACAATTGCGATAAGAAATTTATGGACAAGTGTTAGATTTTTAATAGTGAAAATTAAAATTAGTGAAAGTGTTAAATTGATCATTGTGCACTTTTGTAATTAAATAAACTCTTTTAACTTAAATTAAAAGACATTGCGTTTTCACTTTCCCGCAACATTAAATTATTGGCCGCGAACCAAAAACAGGCGACAGTGGTGTCGAGAAGTGAGATTAAAATCTTGAAAGTGAAAATTTGAACATTTTTATAGTGCACAATAGTAAAATTTAAAGAAACATTAAAAATGCCACGAAGCCTTAACTTAAAAATTAATGAACTGACCATGTCGGAGCTTAAGGAAGAGTTGGAACAGCGAAACCTGGCTACGCAAGGTACAAAGGCCACACTGATTGCACGCTTGCGTGACGCAATTGAATCGAAAGGCGTGTATCTGGATTCGGGTGAGCCCTCAGATGAAGAAAAAGGCGCAGAAGGTGGTGAAGCAGAAATACCAAAACCAAAGGAACCAGAAAATGCGCTGATGCAAATGTTAATGCTGATGCAGCAACAACAGTCATCCAATTTAACTACGAAGTTAAATGAACAATCAGCGAAGCTAAATGAACAATCAGCGCAGCTAAATGAACAGACATCCAGTTTAGCTGTGAAGCTAAATGAACAATCAGCGAAGCTAGACCAACAAGCGTTCGAAATCAAGGCAGACATCACACAGAAGCTGGAAAAATAGTCAACAGAAATAAAAGCGGAGCTCAGTAGTCTCAACAGCCAAATTAAATGCGTCAAGGAAAAGGTATACCAGGTCGAGGAGAGAATCAACCTTGAGATGGAAAAAGTGAAAAAGGACTTGGAAGCAGCGAAGCCAGTAGTAACCACCTCACCAGCTCTAACCGCAGCGCAAAGCACATCCAGAAATGTGCAAGCACCAATATTCGATGGGCAAACGGTCTGGACTATTTACAAAACCCAGTTTGAAGCAGCTGCTCGCATAAATCACTGGAACGAGCAGGAACGAGCAACTGCATTGATTCTTGCTCTAAGAGGCCCAGCTGCCGAGCTTTTGCAGACGATCCCCGTTGAATTGCACTCAAACTCGAATGCTATAATGAATGCGCTCGACATGCGTTATGGAGATGATCATCTAAAGCAGATTTATCAGTCACAGCTAAGGCATCGGGTGCAGAAGTCTGGTGGAACCCTACAGCAGCTAGCCCAAGACATTGAGCGACTAGCACTTTTGGCTTACCCAGCCTACGACCCAGAACATCGAGATGATACAGCGACAGAAGCATTCATCAGCGCACTCAAGGACCCGAAATTGCAACAAGCCGTGCGTTTAGCTCAAAAGCAAACGGTTAAGGACGCATTGGCTTATAGTCTGAACTTTGAGGCAGCAAAATATGCGACTCGTACCACTGCCTGGGTCCGTGAGGTAGTGGCAGACGAGTGCAGGTGTGAGCGCGTGGAAATTGAGCGAGACCCGCATGTAAATGGTGTGCCTAAATGCTGGAATTCCGAAGAGAAGGGGCACCTGCAAAGAGACTGCAAAAAGCGAAGAAAACCGAGCTATTGTCCAGGGTGTGCAGCTAGGAGGAGATCCAGACCGAGTCAGGAGCCCAGAATGGAAGCCCTTCAGGCAGGGGTGTCGGGAAACATGTAAGAGCCAACTTCGTGGGGCAGAGGTTGGCTAGGAGAATCGAAGTCCCAAGCACCACCATCACCGTGTCAAGACTACATCGTGGAGAAGCGGACTTATGCCTTCCGGGTCAAGTTGACGGAGAACACTGCACCATAACAATCGACACTGGTGCAACCCGATCGATTATCCGACCAGACCTAGTTAGACAGCAACAACTTCACAAGGGCAGAATTTTCTCACTACGGACAGCTACGGGAGAAACTGCACCTGTCCATGGAGAGGTCAACCTCCAGATACAGTTGGGAGATCTCGTGTTCCGACATAATTTTCTGGTCGCAAACATTATGGATGACTGCATTCTCGGAATGGATTTTCTGCAACCACATGGAATCACGTTGGATTTGGGCAAACGTGTATTGAAATGGCAGAATGTCCAAGTACTGATGGAGGATCCCAGCGTTCAAATTCCCAAGATGAATCTAGTGGTATGTACTGACACTGATGTACCAAATTCTTCCGAAAGCATTGTATGGGCCAAGCTTGATGGTGATTCTGGAGACCACCGATTTTATCTGATAGAGCCAACGAAGACGTCCGCATTGCGCAGTTTGATTGCAGGACGAAGCCTTGTAAGATCTTTAAGGAACGGATGTGTGCCGGTTAGAGTCCTTTACACCGCAGACTCAACCACGAGCATCAAAGCGGGAGAAGTCATCGGCAGCTGCCAGCCTGTTTCCACCATCACCTCTTTGGAAGCTACTCACGACCATCATTGGAAAAGGAGGCAAGACACAGACAAAGCCAGGGAACCCACGTCTGCAATATTGAAGCAAGTCAAATTGCCAGTGCAGCTATTCAAACGAGCCTCTGATCTGGTCACCAAGTAAAGTGACATCTTCTCAACAAGCCCGGATGATCAAGGCCGAACGAGTCTGGTAACTCATGTCATAGATACACAGGGAGCCAAGCCGATTCAA